>JBCNJP010000017.1:72400811-72603372 GCA_039602395.1 Deinandra increscens subsp. villosa | reverse complement strand
CTTCAATCGACCATCCTCTTCACGTCTTAACCCCCAAATCAGTGTTTTCTTTTCTCAGTGATCATTTTCGCTTTAACGAAAATTTTCGAATCGAATACGCAGATTTGCAGTCGATTTCGTGTTAGCAGCGCTTAAAAGGTAGTTTAGATTGTTTGCTTTGCATTTTTGAGGTGTTTAATCGTGTTTACGAGATGTTACAGGTCTTGGCTATGGAGATCTCTGTGTTTATGATCGGGCAGATGAGGAAGATGACCTTTCAGTGTTTACGACCCACGTTTATGACCCACGTTTACGATCCGTTGATTCCGATGATGTTTACGATTGGGCCACCTGATTTCGATGACGTTTACGATCGGACAGTTTGTTTACGATTGGGCCTTAATTAACCGATCGTGAACTCATTTAAAAAAATCGTAAACTCTATTTATAAATCGTAAACCCAAGATGTTGATCGTAATCACTCTATAGTAGCTTAAACACTTAATTGTTTTAAAAAATATATATATATAGAATAGATCTCATCTATTTTATAAAAAAAAATGTGTGTGTTTAAGTTAAACTTTATGATGTTTGTGAACATGTGTTATCAAAATCAAATATTTACCTTGACAGTTTAAATTGAGATTTTCTAAAACTTAAAGATTTTGACGTGATAATCAATTGAACTTCAAGAAGATGTTGACAAACATAATTACTCTTTAATGAACAAGTCTGATGCATTTGTCTCGTTTTTCTCAGATGGCAGAAGAGATGCTAGACGAAGAAATAAAGTTTGAACAGGATCACTGCATCCCAACATATCTTGAAGACCCGCCAGAGAAGCATATGGAACTATTTTATTCTCTGGTGGCTGGGATGAATACTTGCAAAATAAACCGTGCCCTGAGGACGAATGTGCTTATTGATGAGATGCTAGTAAGGGAATTCTGGGGTACTGCAAGAGCAAATGCTGACAAGACAAGTATTACTGCAACTGTTCAGAACAGACATGTAGTGATTGAGGAAGATGATATCAGAAAGGGGCTGAACATTACTGATAAAGCCTCTGATCCAATCAAGTATCCGAAGGAGGTTGTTCTAGCTGGTGCTCAATCTATAGTGATTGAGGAAGTTTCCGCCTATCTTCAAGAAGCTACTGCCTCATTACTGGAGGTGCCTGGCACATTATATGCAGAAGTCTTTCCTAGGCAAGAGAACTAGCTTTGATCAGCTGAATCAACTTCATGGAACTGCTTTCATCGCTTTGGCCTTAGATTGGGATTTCAACTTTTCAAGGATGATGCTGTTAGACTGGATAGGCAATGCTGATCTGAGTGCCAGAGAACAGTTCCTGATGACACCAAGGTTTGTGCAAATGGTGGTCATGAAGAAATACCCAATGATTGAAGAAAGGATAGAGAAGTTGGACATAAAAGTGATGGATTGTGGGGTTTTTGGTCTTCAAACCCAAGATAGAAAGGGTAAAAACAGCTTTCAAGGAAGACTTGAATGGGTAAAGAGAGGTGCGTTCCCAGAGGTGGAAAGGGAACAAGAGTTTGATGAGGATGAACCTGAAGCTGACGTGCCTAATGTTAATGCATCCGTCGCTGAAGAACAAGACATAACAGCAACTCTGGCTATTAATGTGCAAGAAGACGATGTAATAATACCCTCCGATGAAGAGAATGTAATGGATGATATACTTGCTGGTCAGGAGATTACTGATGATGATATCTATGGGAATTTGGGGCCCCTTAACCTTAAAAGGTCAAGGGATGACATGATCGGATCATCAGGCAGTGATACAACCCCTCCTGAGCTGAATCTGAATGTTGAAGATGTTCTTGAAGAACCAATTCCTGCACGTGAACCTTCTCCAAGAAAGAGGTCAGATCCAAGAAGCATCAGATTCAAGCTTTCAAAGACAAGCTCAAGCTTAATGATAGTACATCCAGCGGGGCCCAGTTCTGAGGGTCCCAGTGCTCAAGAAGAAACAGCTGCTGAAAATGTTCAAGATCAACCTACTCCTGCTCAGACTGAAACTCCACTTCTATCCGAACGTAGCCCAGTTCGGGAAGAAGGACAATTTATAGAGGTTGATCATTCTTTCGCTGTACCAAGCCCAGTGAAAGTGAGCGCTGCTCCTGTGATAAGTCAGCCAACAGCTATTCCTAGCTTCAGGCCCTTCCAATTTGCTGAACTTCCGATTGATTTGAGGATAAGCACTGATCCTCATATCAACTTTTTGATATCTCAGAATCGATTCAGAGAAAATGAGATAAAGGCACTGAAGGATGAGAACAGAAGGATGAGAGAAAAGGAGGTGGCAGATAAAAATAGAATGAAGTTGCTCTATGAGACTTTGATGGATCTTAAGAAGAAATTTACTGACTTGAAAAGTGTCGTGGAGTCAAAATCTTCAAGTGCCCCTGAACAAAGTTCATCACAGGGTGTGCAAGGTGCTGATGCAATGAATGAAGACGATGGAGATGAAAATATAGAGATGTCTGATTATGCCAGAGGAGGAAGAGTCATCTCCAAATCTCCTGAAGGTCACGACAACTGGTTCCGAGAATTCTTTCAAGGACCAGCCCCCACTCAGTACTCTCTTGATCTTGGAGGAAACTCTTTAGACAAAAAGGGGAGTTGTGAACCCATCTTATGCTGGCATTATGACACCGAGAAGAAACTATTTGCTGTGATCCGTGAAGGCTATAGTCCAATTGAATATTATAGAACTCGTGCACAATTCCATTCTTGGACTGAGCCTGAGATCAGAAATCTGCTTCGAGCTCCCTACATAAACAGATGGAACAGCCCTGACGGAGACCTTATTAGAAACAATCTGCTGAGCCATCAAGAAGATAACTTTGAAAATTTTGAGCTGAAGCAAGTAAAATGGGTCCAGACTGAAACTGACCCAGTGACTGGAGAGCCAATTGGTGAAGCAAGGAGACCACCCACCAAACGCACAAGAGTTATCAATATGTTGGACGAGATTGAAGATGGTACCTTGGTCAAAAACTTTGACTGCTGGTGTTATGATCCAACAACACACGAGGTGGTGGTTCTCTGCAAGGGTCTGAGGCAGTTTCGCTTTTACGATCCGCTGGATTTGCTAAGGTTTGGAGAAAAGGATATCAAACTGCTCGCCTCACAGCCTATTCTCGGAGATGAAAATGACATGGAAAACGCTGTGAGGGTGGGGATCTTCCATGGGACGGCAAACCGGATTGTGGCGAACAGATGGTGGTCAAACAACACTCAGAATACATTCAGATTCGATCTGCTGTTGCCGTAAAAGGTCTAATGGTTCATGCCTAGGGGAAGATTGTTGGGCTATATTTTATTAAGGCATGAACATTAGTTATTGGGCTAGCTTTAGTTGGTTTTGGGCTTAGTTAGTTATTGTATTGAGCCATGTGGGCCGATTTTGGTATGATTATGATTGGGCCTAATGTGTTTACTATTGGGCTAGGTTTTTGTAAGTGGCACTATATAAGCCTCATGTGTTTATGATTTAGACAAGCTTTTCAATACAATCTAAGGGGTTTACGATTTCTGTGTGCATCCTTATTTACGATCAACTTCAACAAGTTAGGGTTTCTCATTCAAGATTCAATCTTTCTTATAGATTGAATCTATTTCTTCTACTTGTTTCTTGAATCAATTGCATTTGAGGATTCCGCACTCATTTGTGATTAGATATCGTGTTGACGGTTTGATCTCGGACCAACAGAGTTTCTGATGAAGTTGAAAAAGTAGTAGATACTGCCATGCGGGTCAATATGGACCGCCTGGAGAGTACTCTGCTAGAAGTAATCGATAGAAAGATGGATGAGTTGAAGAACAGTCTCAAGGGGAAGAAGGAACTACCAAAGATAAAGGGAGGTGTTCTTAAAAGGATTTTATGGTTTGCAAGCCTCCTATCTATATGGGGGAGACGAAGCCAATTATCTATCATAGGTGGATTCTTGATATTGAAGCTGTATTTGAAAGGAGCCATTATGACCCGGCGGACCAAGTAGTGTATGCAACTGGACTACTAAGGTCGCGGGCCAAAGACCGGTGGGACATGATCAAGGCTGAAAAGGGTAAGGAAGTTGTAGGGTCCATGACATGGGACAAATTCAAAATTCCTTTTATGGAGCACCATAGTCCTTAGTCGGAGATAGATAAGTTGCAAGATGAGTTAGCTACCTTCCATCAAAAGGAGGGGCAACCAATTGATGAAGTTGTGGGCTTTTTCTTGGATCGAGTAAAGTTTTGCGATGCAATACTCAAGAATTAAAGGTTGAAGATCCATCAGTTTAATAACATGTTGCATAAAGATTATCGGGAGTTCATAGCAGCTACCTGATGCAAGACCCTTGAAGGGGTAATCAATGATGCCCGTGACCGGGAACATGAGTTGAAGAAACAAGTTGAAAGAGGGGGAAAACAAACAGCCGAAGGTAGTTCAACTACTTCTAAGAAGCAGAAGACAGCTGAGTCCCCTAAGAAATCAGAAGGTAAAAGTAGTGGAACCCCAAGGTGCAAGCATTGTGACCTCTTGCATAAGGGTGAATGTTATTTGAAGATTTAACCTTGTTACAATTGTGGAAAGACAGGGCACAGGGTGGCTCAATGCCCCAACCCTACTAGTTTGTGCTATGGTTCCGGGAAACCGGGACACCGCAAAGTGAATGCCCGAACCTTAATCAGGGAACGGGCCAAGGTGGAGAAAAAGTGGAGATTCCCAAGGCTAGGTGTAAGGGAATAATTTGTGGCTTGTGTATTAAATCATCCCTTGGCGGACTATTTTGAAGTCCTATGTGATAGAATAGGTGGAGATTAGCTGGGTTATGGTTATATTGGGTCACTGGGCCAATTTAGATGTGGTTGGGCTCAATTAAACAATGTTTAGAGGGAGTTTAGTGGGCCTATATGGTCAAAAACGGGAATTAGTGGGTAATTAGGGTTACCAAAGATAGATTAGCTTGTTTTCCAAGCTAACCTCCCCCTATATATAGATAGCTTGTTTATGTAATTGGGGTTGGTTGCTCCTAAGGTGTTCTACGATTTTGGTGTTCACGAAATTCTCTCTGAGAATTTCGATCACGTGTGTAGCAACAAAGGTTAATAGTAAAGTTTTTCTTCTTAATCGGTTTGTGTTCTTGATCTAATTTGTATTGTTTATTCATCTTATTTGTATTTATCTTGAATCACATATAATCACCGGATTCCGCACGGTGGTTATAGACTTTGATATCGCGTGAGGGTTCAATTTGATCCTTACAATTGGTATCAGAGCCAAGAAACGCAAGGTTTTGAGGCTCTCGCGATATCAGATTCAAGTTTTTGTGATCTAACGTTTTGAGTTTTGTGGTGATTTTCAGCTTTTAGCACGTTCGGAAGTATTTTTGTAGGTTTCAAGTCAAGACAGGAGCTTTCGAGGTGCTTAATTCGTGATTTGGAGACTTTTCGATCGTCCTCCTGATCGAAAAGCCTTTTCTGTCGCGCCATTTCAATCGGAAAGTCCCCTTGTGACTTTTCGATCAGCCATCTGTCGATCGAAAAGTCCCCCTTGTGACTTTTCGATCAGCCCATTTCGATCGGAAAGTCCCCCTGTGACTTTTCGATCAGAGCATTTCGATCGGAAAGTCCCTCTGTGACTTTTCGATCAGCTTCTCTTTTCGATCGGAAAGTCCCCAGTGAGACTTTTTAATCCGCTGACACTTTTCGATCGAGAAGTCTGCTTTTCGACTGACCCCCTGTCCGATCGAAAAGTACTTTTCGATCCAACCCTTTTCCGACCGAAAACCCACTTTCCAATCGAAAACCCACTTTTCGGTCCATCCCCTTTTCAATCCGTTCAAGTCTTTCAGTTTGTATTTGATCCAGAAGTTCCATCCAAAGAAGTTCATGGCACCCATTCTACCAGGTACCACTTCATGCACCAACAATAATGAGGCATGCCTAAACCCTAAGTGTCAGGCTATTTTGAATGAATGTAAAGACTGGGAACGTAAGTTTACCAATGAGACCCTAAATCGCGAATTAATTGATAGAGACCTTAGGGAGTCCAAAGGTAAGACCAGAATATTTAGAGAGAAACTTGAGGCCATTCAGGTTGATGTTAAGAGTCTTCAAAGACAATTGAGTGATAAAAGCACCTATCTTAGGCTTGCTAACGCTAAGGTAGAAGAGCTAACTAAGGAGGTAGAGGAACTAAGAACCAAACTTGACACTTCCCAATCTGCCCTTGAAAAACATCAAGTTATTCAAAAGAAAATGATGGACTCTCATCATGTCTTATTCAAATCAGAAGAGCGACTCGAGCAGGTAAAAGAAACATCTGGCCTCGGGGATGGAAATCCCCCCCCCCCCTATTACAACATGAATACATCAAAGTGCCCCAAACTGCAGATGAATTGTTGAAAAGAGTCCTTGAATGAAGCAACCATGGTATATGGGCCTCAATCAGTGAATAAAGATGAAAAGACAGCCACAGAAGCAACTCATTCTAATAAAACTACTGAGTGTGCAAGCTCAAGCTCCAGTGAGGTGAAGAGAGCTGACGAAGAAAAGTTGGTTCCGTATCCAAAGATCGAGACTCCTTATTCCAAAGTTGTGGATGAGGTAAAACGGGAACGAGTGGTGATGACTACAAGGCCCAACGGTAAGATATTCATGACAACAGGGTCTATGTTCATTCCGATTGAAGGAGAAGAGAGACCCTCATTCACCACTAAGTTCAAAGGCTTGGGTCATGATGGTGGTTTATCATCTTACATTAAGAGTATAAGGCCCAAGATCACCATCAAGCCTCCAACTTCTGTTCCTATCAAGATTGAAAGGCCCAAGATGACAAACAAGTCTCCAGTTTCATCAGTAGGCTCATGTAGTTGCAGTTGTAGAAATGTTGCCTCGACATCAAAGAATACATGGAGTACAAGAACTGAAAAGATAGATTCAACTCAAGCTTCGAGGAACCAGTCCACAGTCAACCCAAGATCTACAAACAGGTCAAAGATGCAGACACAAGCAAATGGTGCTCCACCTCAGCAGCTAAAGACAAATGGTTACACGTCTGACTTCTATCTCAAAAAGCAGACATGTTTTAATTGTGGCAATCCTGGTCACATTGCCCGAAATTGTCTCTATCGTCCCTATGAACCATATTATCTGCAAAGTCGGAGTGTTTCATCTCAGGAATTAGTTAATTCTAAGCCAATGAAGGTGCAACCGCCTAAGGAAATGAAGACTGTTTCTCCTAAGATAAAACCCTCTGATCAACATTGGGGCGCTGCCAAAGGGCAAAGAACATTTTCAAATCAAAAATATGTTTTTCCAAATTATGAAAATTTTCATAAAAAGGTGAAGAAACCAATTTCAAAACAACACAAAGATGACAACCCTAAAGTTACCCCTCCAAAGGTAACTAAAATTGTTTTGAAAAGGAAACCTGAAATGAAGAAGGTTGAAATACCTAAAGTCACTACTTCAAAGGTGACTAAAACAACTTTCAAATCATCTGGAATTTGGAAACCAAAATCAAAGGCAACTGCAGCTCAAATTCCTGATTTCTCAAAGGGAGTGTTTTTAAAAGAAGTTTCATTTACTGATGCTTCAGGAATACCCAGAACCACAATGGCCTGGGTACCTATGGCTAACTGATCTCTCGCCTTGTGCAGGAATAGTCAAGGAGGACTTTCATTAACCTTGTTTGTTTGTGATAGTGAGTGTTCCAGGCACAGGATAGGAGGCATCTCTCTACTACATGACATGAAGATTTCAATAGAGGGTATGTCTCTATGTGAGAGGTAAATCTGAAAAGATCAGCAGAAAAGGTAACATTGTCTGAATTGTTTGTTTCTTGGCTAATTTGATGTGAAGTATGGTTCTGCATAAGACACAACCCATTTCTGAAAATTTTTAAAAGATAAACTTTGAAGGTTAGCTTGGCCAGTTTTTTTAGATATTTAGTGATGTGTCTGTGTGTCAATAATAAAATAAATAAATAAATAAAATAAAATAAAATAAAAATGTGTGTTGATGTTAAAAATCAAAAAGCAAGGGGAAGAATAGAAAAGATGAAATAGTTGACCCCTCAAAAAATTGTTCTTTTTAATATTTTATCTTTTGTTTGTGTTTGAGAAGGCAGGGAAGTGAAATAAATTTCCGTTTTGGAGATGGCTGACACGCATAAGGCGAATGTGAAAGACATGATCCATGGTGATATGCTGGTAGGCTCAGCTCTTTGATCTGAAAAGGTATGCGTTACACACTCAAAGATAACATATGGCAGTTTGTTGGGTAACAGCACTTAGGTTAATTGCATTTCTATTTGACTGCATGTTCAAGTTCCCGATACACACGCTTGTCTCCAAGAGTGTGAAATTGAGCTCAAAAAGTCGGTGTCCCCTCTGCTTTGTGTGAGCAATGACCTGGGGATGCTTCTCGTGTATGTAAGGCTCTCCTCTGCTTTGCGTGAGCAATGACCTGGAGTTGTCCATACATACGTGCTTACGGATCACCTTAAAAAATATATAAAATAAAAAAAATTAAAAATTGTATGTATACACCCAATAGATGCCAAAGAGCACATCAAAAGAGACCATCAAGAGTCCAAATCCCCCAGCCTTTGTCACTGATGAGAGCATTCTTAAAAATGTTTCAAAAATTCAGTTGACTTTGTATATTATACCCAAAACTCTATGTGATCTATTCTTTCTCTTCTCAACCAAGTCTCGAGCTAAGTTTCAAACTTCTGGTACAGGTTGTGAAAATATGTGGTAGGGAATTTATATGCTTGATAGTGTGCAATAGCATGTACCTAGAATTTGTTGAAACCCACTTGCTGTTCATATTAATGCACCTTAAAACATAATAAAGTGACAAACAGCCTGATAAAGAAAAGGGTTAGAGTTTAAAATGAATCAGTATATTGGCAATCACCTGGACGTGTTCAAGTAACAGAAGCTGAAAAGGGTTCCTCGGTCAGATTCATACGGTTTGATCCCATAGAAACCTTCTCGTTTAGTAATTTGGTATGTTGGTTTTTATTCTATTTTTTTCTTTTGTGTTATCTTAAGTTTTTTTTATTGTTTATTGTTCAACCATGGCCAGGTTAATTTAAAGGTTCTAATAAGTTTTTATGGGTTCTATGCAAGAAAGTATGTCTCCCCTCCATAATCTCAGGGGGAGATAATGTGAAGAGTTCTCAGGTTCAGGGGAAGTATTTATGGGAAACCCGTAACCTGTGTTAGGGTTTTTGGTTAAAAAATGCTAACCCGATAACCAATCATCATGTATGGATAGTGTTTGTTCCATGTTATGCTTTACAGGTTAAGTCAGAAAAGATAACTCATGGACAAGAAAGGCAAGGACTCAGTTGACCAAAGCACTGATGCTGTTATTGATCAGGTTGAAGACCCAGCCGGAAAAGGACTTACCCTATGCTTTGGGGAAGTTTGTTGGTTTTTCAAGTAAAGCTTCCAAAGATTCAAAAGACACCGTTCACATGTTGAGGGGAAGCTAAATGCCATCAGTTCAAGATCTACAATCAAGGATGCCAAGATAGAGGTTTTCAAAATTTATCCTTTGAAGTTAATGGCAAGTCAAGACAGTTACAGATGATTCAGCAAGGACTCAACAATTTTCAAGAAGGAGCAAGTATTTGAGATTCCTCCTCTCATTACATGTTCGTCATTTGAAGTCCAAGCTAATGCTGATTGAGAGAACACTCCCTAAAGTCATTTGTTGTTGCCCAATGAAGATTGTTAAAGAAAGGAATCTTCACCAACCCATGCTCAAGCCAAGCTGAAGACTGCAAGTTCTGAAGATTGAAAGTAGAAGACATTTAATATCACAAGCCAAGGGGAAGATTGTACGAGAATAATTTGTGGCTTGTGTATTAAATCATCACTTGGCAGACTATTTTGAAGGCCTATGTGATAGAATAGATGGAGATTAGCTGGGTTATGGTTATATTGGGTAACTGGGCCAATTTAGATGTGGTTGGGCTCAATTAAACAATGTTTAGAGGGAGTTTAGTGGGCCTATATGGTCAAAAACCGGAATTAGTGGGTCATTAGGGTTACCAAAGATAGATTAGCTTGTTTTCCAAGCTAATCTCCCCCTATATATAGATAGCTTGTTTATGTAATTGGGGTTGGTTGCTCCTAAGGTGTTCTACGATTTTGGTGTTCACGAAATTCTCTCTGAGAATTTCGATTAAGTGTGTAGCAACAAAGGTTAATAGTAAAGTGTTTCTTCTTAATCGATTTGTGTTCTTGATCTAATTTGTATTGTTTATTCATCTTTTTTGTATTTATCTTGAATCACCTATAATCACCGGATTCCGCACAGTGGTTATAGACTTTGATATCACGTGAGGGTTCAATTTGATCCTTACACTAGGGGTCGAGCCTTCCAGTTGACTATGGATGATGCGAAAACAGAAAAAAGGGTTGTTGCAGGTACCTTTCTTGTAAATTCTATGTCTGCATATGTGTTGTTTGATACAGGTGCGAGCAGATCGTTTGTTTCATTCGATTTTGCTCGACACCCTTCTTTTATTACTAATAAGTTGTCAATCCCTTTAGAAGTTAAAATAGCGGATAGTAAAAGCCTTTTCATCTTTGATATATGCCGTGATTGTAAAGTTTTCGTCGAGGACGAGGATTACCAAGTCGACCTTATCCCTATCTCTATAAAAGAATTTAAAGTTGTGTTGGGAATGGATTGGCTATCCAAATTTCATGCTACCGTGGGAAACAAGTTGATATCCACAGAGAAAGAGGCGTGAGCCTTATGTTGTGTACCATGGTGGAGGCGAATAAATATATCCAACATGGATGCAAGTCTTATCTTACGTATGTGGTGGACGTGGACGCGGAATGTAGAAAGGTTCACGATGTACCAGTTGTAAAAGATTATGAAGATGCATTTCCCGAAAACTTACCAGGAGTACCACCGGACCGGGAAGTAGAATTCAGAATAGATCTAAAGTTGCAAGAGTTAATGAAACAGTTACATGAATTGATAGAGTTTGGATTTATCCGGCCGAGTGTTTTTCTGTGGGGTGTACCGGTGTTGTTTGTCAAAAAGAAAGATGGTAGTCTTCGAATGTGTATAGAGTACCGAGAATTGAACAAGTTGACGATAAAGAACAACTATCCCTTACTAAGGATAGATGATCTGTTCGACCAGCTGCATGGAGCTAAGTGGTTTTCAAAGATTGACTTGAGGTCGGGCTATCACCACTTAAAGATTCGTGGGGAAGACATACCGAAGACGGCGTTCCGTATTTGTTATGGACACTATGAATTCTTGGTGACGTCATTTAGGTTAACGAATGCGCCGGCGGCCTTCATGGATCTCATGAACCGCGTGTGCAAACCCATGTTAGACCGGTCAGTGATATTGTTTAAAGACGATATTCTAGTATATTCGAAGACTGGAGAGGAGCATGCTCGTTATTTACGCGAGGTGTTGGAAATGTTGCGAAAAGAGAAGTTATATGCCAAATTCTTCAAGCATGCTCGTTATTTACGCGAGGTGATGATCTCTTCTCACTTAGAAACCTGCCAACATAAATAATCTTGGTGCAAAATGTCTCTTCAAGACTCCAAGATATATTGATTTTGAAAAATGATATCGTATTCCATGTTGATCAATCAAAAACAAATAAGAAACAAAATCTTTTTGGCTTTTAGAAACTTTATATCAAAACACACCTAAAATCTTTTTGGTATTTTCTGATAAGAAAAGTAAAATAATACTGAATTAGACACTATTTTTGTCTTTTGTGAGAAAGATCACAACTTGAGATCATATTGGTCATAACATGCTGAACTACACTTCAATTTCAATTAATGAAGCACATAAGCCTTGCCGACTGCAGATATAATTTGTCCAACTTTAAACTCTGGCACAATCATACTCATAACATCTGGATATATTAAGGTATTGATTAAACTTGCATTGACCAGTGTACCCCACACTATCAGACATACTCAGATATGTTTTTGCTTATCACATTTTGTGACTTCATTTGTGATTTTAATCACATAATGGTTGTATCCACGATATAGTCAACTGTGTTCCATGCAAAAAGAAATAAGAACGTTAAATCGTCTACCTTAAGGTCGATCTTTCGATATGCAGATCAGGCCTCGGATTTAACAAAATAAGAAAATAAAACAAGTTGAAATTGTATAACTCAACAACAATCAGGTCGGTACTTCCGTACACGCAGAGAAAGTCCGATGAGTTATACGAAACACCAAAGAAAATAAAGCAGAACGTCAAACGAACAACGATCAGGTCGGTCTTTCGACACGCAGAGAAAGTCCGATCGTTTGACAAAATAAAGGAAATCAAACAAGTTTAAATCTTTGCAAAATGAACACATGTATACACAGTGACTTCTCATTTTATGGTTTACATATCTTTTTCTTGATATATCATGAGATATGCATCAAGATGTTGTCCACTAGGTCAAGCATCAGATTTAGTGTATATCACATTTGTATACTTTCTGATTTGCCGAGCCTACCTTACACATCGATCAAATGGTCTTATGGCCTTTTTCATTTACTTTATCCATGAGTCAGATACTGTCAGCCAATGAACCATCATTTCCCAATCATGTCGGATACAATTTCTCATTTTTCAATGTTTTTGGCTTTTTGCATATTTCAATGTTTTTGTCTTTTTCAAATTTCTCCCTCTAAAAATGACAACTCTATTTATAGATTTTCATTTTTACGATCTGAAAAACAAAACACTATTTTTGTATTTTTGCAAAAAAACAAACTCCCCCTCAGAATGAGACGAAGTGAAAAACAAGAAAAATTGATCAACCAACACGAATACTCACAATTTAGCGTTGAAAAAACAGAAATGATTTTGAAATTCAATTTAATTAGAAAAGATATTTCACAATCAGCAATATTTCAATCACCGAAAGGTCTTCCTGAAACACCTGCTTGACACCAAATAAAACATTAGTCGCGTTGGGATCAACCCGATTCAACAGCGTCGGGTCGCCCGGTGTCTTCCACAAAGTCCTTGTTGGCCTTGGAAACAACTTTTGGTTTCCAAATTTGTAAAAATGTTAATTTGTGATCAGAACCAGAATCAGATTCAACTGACGCACTTGGTTTGGACCAAGACGATTTACGAGTTGATTTGTGCTTTGGAGACCATGGTTCATCAAAAATTTGGCCGTTGTTATCCACATATTTGGCAGTTTTGTGGATATATGCAGTCGTCGGACACTCAGCAGCGACATGTCCCGGTTGACGACATACATAACAAAGTCGCTCTCTAAAAATGGTTGAAAATTGTTTTGATTTTTGAGAATCAGAGGAATATTCAGAATAAAAGTTATCAAAGAAACCATCAGAAGAATCATACATAGGAGATGGACTCCTTGAAGATGATGATCTTCCAGAATAATAAGTAAATTCCTTCGGAGATGGTGATTTCTTTGTAACTTTAGCTTTAACAGCCTTGTCAGCTTTAACTGGTTTCTTTGCAATAGCTTGAACTTCCTTCATAACAAAACCTAAGCCTTTGTGCTTGGAACCTGAAACCTTTGAAGAACTTGAAGAAGAACCTGAAGCTTCTCTTGACTTAGCTTCACTAGTGAATTTAGCCTTGATATCCTTCAGCTTGTTCTTTTCAATCAAAACTTTTTCTTCTTCGGTTGCAGATGAAGAACTTGAAACAACCTTATCAAAAACCTTCTCATTTTCTAACAAAACAGACTTTGAAACAAATTTTGGAGCATCACCCAATGGCTTCTCCTTCCTTTTAGACTTGGACTTGTTCTTCTTGGATGGAGTGGCAAACTTGGAATAATCATGCAAGTCATCTTTTGGATCAATCTGAGCAACAGTAACTTCACTTAAATCCACTGGTTGAGGAACCAAGTGAACAACATCCTTCTTAGAACTTTCCGAACTCTGATCCTGCTTGTATAAGAAGTTAAGCAATGTCGGTGACAAATTGTAATTCTTAACTTGTCTTTTCAACTCCAACATCTCCAATTTCAAGTCATTAATTTTCTGTTGACCTTCAAACACCTCTTGTTGTGACTTGATGAACTTTGCATTGAGATCATCATATTCATATGTCTGTAACTTCCTGATCTCACATTCTGCAAAAAGTTCTTGAAGAACACTTTCTCTCTTTTGTTTATAGATCTCAACATCTTTAGTTAAGACTTCATTCTTGTCCCGGTACAAGACATTCTCATCTTGAAGCATAGAAATCTTATTTTGCAATTTTTCAACAGTAACAGCAGTTGTAGCAATAAGAGCAGTAGCTTCTTCATATTTTTGCTGAACCGGATAACTCTTCTCAAACAGATTCTCAAAATCTTGAGCTGCATCTAATGCTTCAGCTTTGGCTTTCTCACACTCTTCAGCCAATTGAGCCTTTTTCCTTCAAAACATCTTCATGAACATGAACTAATGCATAATATTTCTTTTGAAAATCTTCCAACTCTTTCTTTAACACCACCATTTCTTCAGTTGACATTTGACAGTATTGTTCAAACCTTGCAATTTTCTTGAGCAACTTCTCACATTTATAACAATTAAATTCATCATCTTTTGAATTCTCAGAAGACTTAGGTAATTCTTCTTGAACCAAAGATATACTTGAAGAAGTATCAGATTCTGTTAACAAGCTTTCATCATCATCATGTTGAATGCTTAAAGCAATTGAGATTGGAGTATGATTCTTTTTAACTTCAGAATCTGCATTCCAGGCATATCCATCTGGATGCATAAATGTATTAGACCAATCATGAGCAAGAGTAGCAGATTTATGATCAACCGTTTTAGCCTCATTAGATGGATGAAAAACTAAATGTGCATGCTGACCAGTCTTCAATTTACTTTCTGTAGAACTCGGACATTCTCGAGCAAAGTGACCATAAACTGAACACTTATAACATTTCACCTTAGATTTGTCCAATCCAATCTTTCCTTCCTGATTAAGCCTCTTCCTACCAGTTCTATTGAAAAATTTCTTCGTTCTACGAACCAACATAGCATATTGCCAATTCAGATCCATTTCCTCCAAATGATCATAATAAATCTGATCATAATCTTCATTTGCTAACTCAGCATTACTCACAGCACCAGTGATAACACCAAAGTATGAAGATACCAATGCAGACATCAACGCATTATAATCATCGACAGTTTGAACAGACAATGCACTTGGAGCCGAAGAACTAGGAATTGACACAGTACAACCAGCAGATGAATAACTTGGAGTGTCAGATTTACCTGCCAGAAATGATGTAGGAGGTGCAGAACTAAGAATATTAGACTTCCCAGCATTCATTGTAGAATCATTTTCACCATGATACACTGCAGGATTTTGAATGTGTGTAGGAAGTGATTTATTCACCATTAATTCCATGTCCCGAGCCTGAATTCTGTGAACCAAATCATTGAAAGACAATCCTGAAAAATCTTTATCATGAGTAATCATCATCACATAATTCTCCCATTTTTCAGCCAATGCTTCCAAGATCTTTTCTTTCATATCAACCTCTTCTTTAGTAAGATTCACCAAACGCATTTCACTCATCAGATGAGCGAATCATGCAATCAGATTGGGAATCGTTTCATTTTGATAATGCTTAAAACTATCAAACTCTTTCTTCAAAACCTTTTGTCGACTTTTCTTGTATTGGTCATTGCCTTCACATCGTTTTTCCAATGCATCCCATAGACTTTTTGATGTGTAGTTACCAGCAAATTGATGAAGTAACTCTTTAGGCAATGCCATCGTTAACATACCATACGCCTTTTTCTCAGCTTGATAAGCTTTCTTTTGTTCGGAAGACATTTTTCTTTGAAGAATAGGTTCACCAGTTTCATCTTTAGGGTAAACATATTGCTCAGTGAACGCTAACCACATATCAATGTCATTTGTATCAGCAAACGCTTCAAACCGTTTAACCCAACTATGATAATCTTCCAATTTTAGCAATTTGGGAACTTTCTGACTTGTTCCGATATCATTATCATATTCATCATTGTTTGCATCATAGCTTGAACTAAATTTTGTATAGCTGCGAACGCTTGAAAATCGGACATTTTCGAAAAACTGAACACTGTTCACTCCGAACTTCGTTCGAACCTACTATACCCTCCGAGGCTGTTCCGAACTACCTCCGAACACTCAACGAAACAAGTTAACGCCGAAGTACCTCCGAACCTACTCCGAACTCTCACCGAATGAGAAAATAGTCCGAACTCTCTCCGAACAAACTCTGAAACCTCACCAAACTTAGAACACTGACCGAGCTTACTCTGAACCTGATGTTCGGAGCGGTTATGCCGAACTTGAGGTTCGGACGATCGCGAAAAACTAAAAAATTTCGAAAAACTCACTGAAATCGACACCTCTCGAGCTGTGAACACTCAATCAACTGAAAACGAACAAATACAGACATATTTGACGTAAATCATGAAGTTTTGAACGAAGATTTTGAGAAATGAAGATGAGAAACGAGCTTTGAAAGTCAAAAATGTGAATTCGAACTCAACAACTCTGGAAAATACTGATTTCCGACTAGTAGAGCAAACCTAATGCTCTGATACCACTTGAAAGTGCGTGAGCGTGCGGATCTTCTACTTAGTCGTAACGAACTCAATATAAACGAATAGAACACAGAGAGTAAATACAAATCTGACTTGTATTAACCACAGAGAGTTTACACAAAGACACTCAGAAGATATGACATGAACCCCTGCTGAATTCTACACAAGACAACATATTTATAGTGCTGAAATACGACCGGCCGAAACTGAGGTTCGGCCACACGTTCGGCCATGTTCGAACTCCAGGTTCGGCCTGAGTTCGGACCTCAGCATTCATGTGTGAATCCATCTTGTATTCGATACTTCACATGACGATCAAGGACCATGTATCAACAATGCTTACATATGAATAAAAACTGTTGTATTCGTACTGCATAACTATACTAGTAAAACTTATGTGCTTATGTGAACTCACCAACATTAGTTGACACTTGCTCTTATGCATGCTTTGCAGGACGCTAGGAGAATCGGATTTTTGGGCACGTATGTGACACCCGAGAATTTCAAGGTTAACTTCCGTTAGACAAACCCGTTAGTTACGTTATAAGTGTTAACTTAGTAACTAATGCATAACTAGGCCGAATACGTCCACGACCTTTGGTTGATCACCGAACCTGTCCATATGTGTTGTATGCTCATCATTGATTGTCCTTATGTGCAATGTGATTTAAATACATGACTTATTATTGTGAATAGCATGATTAATTGTAAATACTTGATTATGTGAAAATTGCCTGAATTTGGTAGTCAGCGAAACTACCGAGCGAAATTACAGATTCGCCCGGTAGCAGGCTAGACTGATCAGTGTGTCCGAGACCAGAGCCAGTTTCGCCGGTCAGCGAAACTGCCAGCGAAACTAGCCCCTGATATAAATAAACATTATAAACCCTAGTAGCCTCATTTGCTCAAACCACACAACAACACACACACACTCTCCTGGTCAGCTGAGAAGATCACCTAAGGACCAAGACCCCAACCTCGAGACCGTCATCTCACCTCATTCATCGATCCTAGAATCATCCGTGAGTCCCAAAAACTATGCTTTATGTGTTTTCTATATGTTTCTTCTTAAAGCATGCTAAAACCTTCATGATATTGCTCGATCTTCTGTATATATGCTTTAGGATGCTAGATCTGTAATAAAGTTGATAACTTTACGTGTGAAATCCATCCATGATTAGAGATTTGTGCAAAATAGGTCATTTTAGGGTTTTGAACCCATTTTAGAGATTTGATGATCAAAATGCATGTTAAACTTGTTAAAGTTGCTTGATTTATGTTAGTAAATGCCTATGGATACTAGATAATGAATTGCATGTATGATCAGAAGCTGTTAGGTTGATTTTTAGGCAAATCCGTATGTTTTTCGCGACCAGCGAAACTGTTGTTCTCTGGGCGAAACTAAGTAGCGAAATTGTGTGTCCTTCCAGCGACACTGACCAGCGAAACTATAGTGTCGCCGGGAACCTGACCAGACCAGCTCGAGCGAAACTATCGAGCGAAATACCTGAACGAAAGTTCAAACCAGTTTCCCTGCGAAACTAGGCTAGCGAAACTGCGTCAGCAGTTTCGGGCGAAACTAGCCTAGCGAAACTGTGTTACCGGGCATTGCCTAGCGAAAGTGCTGCCCGTGCACCTAGCGAAACTGCCTAGCGAAACTATGCTAGCGAAACTAAGGCTTGACCTAAAAACCAAACTTGTGAAATTTGCTTAAGTGTTATGCCATGACTTACATGATTATGCCATGATGAAACATGTTTGATATCTGATTTATATAAACCCTTGCTTATGATCAACCATTGGTGTCGTGTGTCGGTATGTCGAGTCATAGTTGCAACGTGCTATGTTATGGGCCATAGTGACGTTAAGTAAAGATTAGACACGAAACTAATACTTAAGACCTAAACGTGTTCTAGGTCTTCGTTAAACAACAATATTGGATTTACTTGAAGTGTAGCTGTGCAACCAAAGGTGAGTGTCACTAACCCGCTTACCGTGAGTCCGATGGGCCACACAGAATAACTTAACGAAAACAATGCTGACAAACTCGAGAGTGCAAGGCACCTCACTGATAAACTTGAGAACACGGGATGCTCGGCACCCACTTGATGAATTGAAGTGTTTTATGGGAACACTTGTGAATTCTGAATAAACGATTTCTGAAACGAAAACTGATTTAATATGGCTAGTGTAGGTTAAAGTCTAAACCATATGATATCACATGTTTTCTAAGGATGCCTTGTAACTTAAAAGTCCTCAACTAAAAATTGTGCCATTAATTGTAAAGCGAGGGGATGTTGGGTAGATCTACTGGAGTTTGACAAACTCCGCCCCGTGGCACGGGGAGTGCACGGAGGAACAATATCAGCCTATTTGACCGTGGTCCCGAGAGGACACGGGGGAGGCAGAAAACGCGATGACTTGGTCCGCACCGTACGGGATGGCTCGGCCCCCACAAAATAAGTCAGCTTTGGTACAAACTTCCTTAGAGCATGGAACAACGGATTAGCTACCCGCGATATCGGTTGAGTCCTTTAACTTTACGGAACTAGTACATACCTGATGACGTGGTCACGGACAAAACCATTTATAAACTGAGAATTAAATACGAGCATTGCTTTTCACAAATAAACATTTTGTAAGTATATCTTGACACGAACTATGATTATGAGACCGGGCCAATGCATGACAAGCCCACTGTGAACTCACCAACCGTTAGGTTGACACTTGCGTGGTTTAAACTTTTGCAGATCGCTAAGGAGTATCCGCTGGAGGTTGGCATGGCACAAGAAGACGTTTATTTCTGTTTAAAACTTAACTTGGGAATTTTAAAACAATGTTAACTTTGTAAAGCACGTGGTTAGTGCTATAAGACAATATTTTATTCCGCTGCGTTGTATCTGAGACTTTATCCATAATTTGTGTTTGAACTAACCCTGATTCGTTTAGTATTTGTAACTGTGGTTGTGGATCCTGGTCTAGTCGCGCCCCTTAACGGTATAAACTCCGTTAGTGGTATTTTGGGGGTGTGACAGATTGGTATCAGAGCCATAGGTTGCAGAGAACTGGAATCATTTTTGAAAACGATTTGGAAACTGCAACTTGAAAACCTTGGTTACAAAACAAACAAACAAATTCCCAAAGACAAAATTTTTACGTGCCAACCTGGGATACTCGCTCTGCTGTGTAAGTAAAAGCTTAGTACGTACAGATATATGTATATATATATATATAAGTATATATATAGACCGTGTCTAAGTAGTCTAACGGAAAGACCTTAGGAAATTTTCACACACGAATACGAAACGCGAACTCAAATACGCACACTACTCTGGGGAAAGCGGCAACGAAACGATGCTACACGCTACGTCCTGATTTCTACTACGACGACTACGCCGACGGTAACTTTATGGGAAGCCGACCTTCGACGATAGCATTTATGACATTCTCCGACGACGCCTCGATTTTGCACAAAAATTTTCTGGACTAATAGAGGGATAACGGGAACTGGCTAATATACATATTATGGGATATGTATAAAATATAACTGTGACTGAACACTGGCTACTTTAACTGTTCAGCAAGATGTCTGGAAGAGGAAACGGAAGAGGCGGTATTAACATGACGCCTGCACAGCTGCAAGCGATGATTGCTGAACATGTGCAAGCCGCGGTGGCAGCCGTCCAAGCTGCATATGCCGCACAGGGTAACTATTATGCCGGTTAAGGCACAAAGCAATTATATCGTGACCTGTTTAATTTTAAAGTCCGAACTATTTATGCATCAGGAAACCAACACCACTGCACGTACAAGTCTTTCATGGACTGTAAGCCGATGATGTTTTCCGGCGAAGAAGGAGCTGTAGGACTCCTCCGATGGATTGAGAAGTCCGAGAAGGTCTTCTCCATGTGTAATTGCCCAGCTGAAAGCAAGGTTAAGTTTGCTACTGGTACTTTCGAAGGAGCTGCACTCTCCTGGTGGAACGCTGAAATTCAAATGGTTGGGCTAGAAGCGGCTGATAACATGCAGTGGGCAGCATTTAAGGAGCTGATCATGGAAGAATACTGTCCCCGCGACCAAGTGAAGAAGCTTGAGGGTGAATTCCTGAATTTGAAGATGTCTGGGTCTGAAGTCGAACAGTATACTGCTCGATATCACGAATATGAGGTCCTATGTCCCTCAATGGTCGACGCTGAGTTCAAACGCATCGAGCGTTACCTGGAAGGCCTCGCGCCTCAAATCAAGGGATTGGTGACTGCCAGCAACCCCGCAAACGTGCAGCAAGCCATTCGTTTGGCTCACAAGCTTACTGATCAAGAGGTTGAGAAAGGTACGCTACCTGCGAAAGCCACTGAAAAGACTGCCTTAAGTGGCAAAAGAAAAGCTGAAGATGAAGCTCCTGAGAACTCGATGAATGTTCAGAGTGTGGGTAACAGCACTGGGAGGTCTTTCAACTCCCAAGGTCAAAGCAAGAGATCAGGGAACAACAGTAGCAACTACCGCCAGGGTGGTAATGGTCAAGGCAACTACAGGGGTAACCTGCCCTTGTGCAACAGATGTGGGAAGCATCATGCTGGTGCTTGTAGGAAGAATGTGAACTGTGAAAGGTGTGGCAAGGGAGGCCACGAAGCAAAAGACTGTTGGGCGACCTTGCCCGAACAACAAAATCGCCCCAGAAGAAACAACAACTATGGGAACAATCGGGGTAATGGAAACAACGGTCAGAACCAGAACAACAACAATGGGGGAGCCCGTGGCTGCTTTGAGTGTGGTGCTCAAGGTCACATCAAGAGAGACTGCCCTCAGCTAAGAAGACAAGGTAATGGTAATCAGGGAAATAACGGTGGGAATGGTAACGGTGGAGGAAATGGTAATGGGAATGGCAATGGAAATGGTGGAAACGGGAATGGTGGAAATGGAAGAGGTCGAGCTTTCGTCATGGGCCAGGGTGAAGCTCGCAATGATGCCAACGTGATCAACGGTAAATTTATTTTGAACGGTTTCTTTGCTACTGTTTTATTTGATTCTGGTGCTGAGAAAAGCTTTATTTCCACTAAATTTGCTAGAATAATTAATGCTAAACCGATTGCCCTAGACGCTAAATATGTGGTAGAACTAGCAAATGGTAAACTTCATGATACTACCCAGATAGTTAAGGACTGTAAGCTAGAACTAGCGGGCCATACCCTAGGAATCGACCTTATGCCTTTCCCAATTGGTAGTTTCGACGTTATAGTAGGAATGGATTGGTTATCCGAGAATCGGGCTGAGATCTTATGTAAAGAAAAAGTGGTTCGTATCCCACTCGAAGACGGCAAAGTGTTAACGGTTCAAGGCGAGAAAGGTGGAACAGTCACCGGCATTATTTCATTCCTTAAAGCTCAGAAATGCCTCCGTAAGGGTCACTTCGCGATTCTTGCAAACGTCACTGATACGACACATCCCGAGCGCAAAATTGATGATTACCCGATAGTTCGCGACTTTCAAGACGTATTTCCTGAAGATCTGCCTGGTTTGCCTCCGTTTCGACAAGTTGAGTTTGGGATTGATTTAGCTCCAGGTGCCGCTCCGATCGCACGCGCACCTTACCGATTGGCTGTAAGTGAACTCCACGAACTCTCCTCACAACTGCAAGAGCTACTCGACAAGGGGTTTATTCGTCCAAGTTCGTCTCCATGGGGAGCTCCGGTACTGTTTGTTAAGAAGAAGGATGGAACGTTCCGCATGTGCATCGACTACCGAGAACTTAACAAAGTTACGATCAAGAATCGGTATCCACTTCCTCGAATCGACGATCTCTTCGATCAACTGCAGGGCTCAAGCTACTTTTCAAAGATTGACCTACGGTCTGGATATCACCAGCTTCGCGTTCGTGATGAGGATGTACCCAAGACAGCTTTCAGAACTCGGTATGGTCACTACGAGTTCCTGGTTATGCCGTTTGGGCTAACCAATGCACCGGCTGTGTTTATGGATTTAATGAATCGAGTGTGCAAGCCGTACCTCGACAAGTTTGTGATAGTCTTCATCGACGATATTTTGATCTACTCCAAGTCAAAGGAAGAACACGAGGAGCATCTGCGTCTTATTTTGGAATTGCTTCGCAAGGAACAGCTTTATGCTAAGTTTTCGAAGTGCGACTTCTGGATCCGCGAAGTCCAGTTTCTTGGACACATTGTAAATGAGGAAGGAATCCATGTAGATCCAGCCAAAGTGGAAGCAATTAAGAACTGGTCTACCCCAAGAGCGCCAACAGAGATCCGACAATTTTTAGGGCTTGCCGGATATTATCGAAGGTTTATTAAGGGTTTCTCTCAACTGGCTCAACCCCTAACGGCCTTAACGCACAAAGGAGTGCAATACAGATGGGGTGAAAAGGAAGAGCGCGCGTTTCAGACGCTTAAAGATATGTTATGTTCGGCTCCAATTCTTGCGTTACCCGATGGAATAGACGACTTTGTGGTTTACTGCGATGCATCGATTCAAGGACTCGGTTGCGTGTTGATGCAACGAGATAAAGTGATTGCCTATGGGTCCAGGCAACTAAAGGATACAGAAAAGAACTATACAACGCATGATTTAGAAATGGGAGCCGTTGTTCATGCACTTAAGATTTGGAGACATTACCTATATGGAACAAAGTGCACGATATTCACCGATCATAAAAGTCTACAGCACATCTTCGATCAGAAAGACCTCAACATGCGACAACGACGGTGGGTCGAGTTACTGAACGATTATGATTTGGCTATTAAGTATCATCCTGGAAAAGCCAACGTTGTGGCCGATGCCCTGAGCAGAAAAGAATACGAAAAGCCTCGTCGGGTATGAGCGCTTCAACTTACAATACATTCAGGATTACCGGATCGGATCCGTGACTGCCAACGAGAAGCTTTGAAAGCCGAAAACTTCGCAGCTGAAGCACTACGTGGTGTAGATGGCCATTCTGAAGTTAAGTCTGATGGACTCACGTATTATAATGACAGAATCTGGGTTCCAATGTTTGGAAATCTCCGTGAGCTCGTGATGGACGAGGCTCACAAATCAAGATACTCGGTGCACCCTGGATCGGATAAAATGTATCAGGACTTGAAGAATCTTTATTGGTGGCCGAATATGAAAGCCGACATTGCTCGATATGTGGCTAAGTGTTTAACATGTTCAAGGGTCAAGATTGAATACCAAAAGCCTTCTGGTTTACTACAACAACCAAAGATCCCAGAATGGAAATGGGAGGACATCTCCATGGATTTTGTAACGGGATTACCTCATCGATCAAACCAACCGGATGCGATTTGGGTTGTCATCGATCGATTAACCAAATCTGCACATTTCATTCCGATGAAGGAAAGTGATAATATGGATAAATTGACAAAACTATACATCGACAAAATTGTGAAGCTTCACGGTGTGCCTAAGACTATCATTTCTGATCGAGATCCTCGATTCACTTCCCGGCTATGGCAATCAATGCAGGAAGCATTGGGAACCCGACTAGACATGAGTACAGCTTATCACCCGCAGACTGACGGTCAGACGGAACGAACGATTCAAACATTAGAAGATATGCTCCGAGCTTGCGTTCTTGACTTTGGAAAAGATTGGGAGACTCACCTTCCACTGGTGGAGTTCTCTTACAACAATAGTTATCATTCAAGTATAGGTGCTGCACCTTTTGAAGCACTGTATGGCAGAAAATGTAGATCGCCCGTGTGTTGGGCTGAAACAGGTGAGAAAGGGCTCACTGGACCGGAAGTTATCCACGATATGACCGAACGGATTATTCAAATTAGGCAACGGTTAGCTGCAGCGCGTGATCGACAAAAGAGTTACGCCGACAAACGCCGAAAACCTCTGAAGTTTGAGGTGGGTGACAAAGTATTGTTGAAGGTATCTCCCTGGAAGGGAGTGATACGCTTCGGAAAGCGTGGAAAGTTAAATCCTCGCTACATCGGTCCGTTTGAAATTATTGGGGAAGTAGGCCCGGTGGCCTATCGATTGCAACTCCCTGGTGAACTCGATGGAGTTCACAACGTGTTTCACGTTTCCAATCTAAAGAAATGTCTGGCTGAAGACATCGAAATAATTCCCTTGGAGGAATTGGAAATTGACGAACATCTGAGATTTATTGAGCAACCAGTAGAAATCATGGGACGCGAGGAGAAAGCCCTCAAACGTAGCAAGATTCCGATCGTCAAGGTGCGATGGAACTCAAGACGTGGACCTGAATATACTTGGGAACGTGAGGATCAGATGAAGAAAAAGTATCCTCACCTGTTCGAGCAAACGTCCACGGAAACTCATGGTATGATTTAAATTTTGGGGACCAAAATTCCTTAACGGGAGGAGGATGTGACAACCCTAAAACTTTTTGCTTTCTTTCCCCAGCGACGATAGCAACAACGACAGCTGATGCTGCGAACGCAACGACGCAAGAATAATTTTCGGGACGAAAATTCCAATTTCAGGGGAATGATGTGACACCCGAGAATTTCAAGGTTAACGTCCGTTAGACAAACCCGTTAGTTACGTTATAAGTGTTAACTTAGTAACTAATGCATAACTAGGCCGAATACGTCCACGACCTTTGGTTGATCACCGAACCTGTCCATATGTGTTGTATGCTCATCATTGATTGTCCTTATGTGCAATGTGATTTAAATACATGACTTATTATTGTGAATAGCATGATTAATTGTAAATACTTGATTATGTGAAAATTGCCTGAATTTGGTAGTCAGCGAAACTACCGAGCGAAATTACAGATTCGCCCGGTAGCAGGCTAGACTGATCAGTGTGTCCGAGACCAGAGCCAGTTTCGCCGGTCAGCGAAACTGCCAGCGAAACTAGCCCCTGATATAAATAAACATTATAAACCCTAGTAGCCTCATTTGCTCAAACCACACAACAACACACACACACTCTCCTGGTCAGCTGAGAAGATCACCTAAGGACCAAGACCCCAACCTCGAGACCGTCATCTCACCTCATTCATCGATCCTAGAATCATCCGTGAGTCCCAAAAACTATGCTTTATGTGTTTTCTATATGTTTCTTCTTAAAGCATGCTAAAACCTTCATGATATTGCTCGATCTTCTGTATATATGCTTTAGGATGCTAGATCTGTAATAAAGTTGATAACTTTACGTGTGAAATCCATCCATGATTAGAGATTTGTGCAAAATAGGTCATTTTAGGGTTTTGAACCCATTTTAGAGATTTGATGATCAAAATGCATGTTAAACTTGTTAAAGTTGCTTGATTTATGTTAGTAAATGCCTATGGATACTAGATAATGAATTGCATGTATGATCAGAAGCTGTTAGGTTGATTTTTAGGCAAATCCGTATGTTTTTCGCGACCAGCGAAACTGTTGTTCTCTGGGCGAAACTAAGTAGCGAAATTGTGTGTCCTTCCAGCGACACTGACCAGCGAAACTATAGTGTCGCCGGGAACCTGACCAGACCAGCTCGAGCGAAACTATCGAGCGAAATACCTGAACGAAAGTTCAAACCAGTTTCCCTGCGAAACTAGGCTAGCGAAACTGCGTCAGCAGTTTCGGGCGAAACTAGCCTAGCGAAACTGTGTTACCGGGCATTGCCTAGCGAAAGTGCTGCCCGTGCACCTAGCGAAACTGCCTAGCGAAACTATGCTAGCGAAACTAAGGCTTGACCTAAAAACCAAACTTGTGAAATTTGCTTAAGTGTTATGCCATGACTTACATGATTATGCCATGATGAAACATGTTTGATATCTGATTTATATAAACCCTTGCTTATGATCAACCATTGGTGTCGTGTGTCGGTATGTCGAGTCATAGTTGCAACGTGCTATGTTATGGGCCATAGTGACGTTAAGTAAAGATTAGACACGAAACTAATACTTAAGACCTAAACGTGTTCTAGGTCTTCGTTAAACAACAATATTGGATTTACTTGAAGTGTAGCTGTGCAACCAAAGGTGAGTGTCACTAACCCGCTTACCGTGAGTCCGATGGGCCACACAGAATAACTTAACGAAAACAATGCTGACAAACTCGAGAGTGCAAGGCACCTCACTGATAAACTTGAGAACACGGGATGCTCGGCACCCACTTGATGAATTGAAGTGTTTTATGGGAACACTTGTGAATTCTGAATAAACGATTTCTGAAACGAAAACTGATTTAATATGGCTAGTGTAGGTTAAAGTCTAAACCATATGATATCACATGTTTTCTAAGGATGCCTTGTAACTTAAAAGTCCTCAACTAAAAATTGTGCCATTAATTGTAAAGCGAGGGGATGTTGGGTAGATCTACTGGAGTTTGACAAACTCCGCCCCGTGGCACGGGGAGTGCACGGAGGAACAATATCAGCCTATTTGACCGTGGTCCCGAGAGGACACGGGGGAGGCAGAAAACGCGATGACTTGGTCCGCACCGTACGGGATGGCTCGGCCCCCACAAAATAAGTCAGCTTTGGTACAAACTTCCTTAGAGCATGGAACAACGGATTAGCTACCCGCGATATCGGTTGAGTCCTTTAACTTTACGGAACTAGTACATACCCGATGACGTGGTCACGGACAAAACCATTTATAAACTGAGAATTAAATACGAGCATTGCTTTTCACAAATAAACATTTTGTAAGTATATCTTGACACGAACTATGATTATGAGACCGGGCCAATGCATGACAAGCCCACTGTGAACTCACCAACCGTTAGGTTGACACTTGCGTGGTTTAAACTTTTGCAGATCGCTAAGGAGTATCCGCTGGAGGTTGGCATGGCACAAGAAGACGTTTATTTCTGTTTAAAACTTAACTTGGGAATTTTAAAACAATGTTAACTTTGTAAAGCACGTGGTTAGTGCTATAAGACAATATTTTATTCCGCTGCGTTGTATCTGAGACTTTATCCATAATTTGTGTTTGAACTAACCCTGATTCGTTTAGTATTTGTAACTGTGGTTGTGGATCCTGGTCTAGTCGCGCCCCTTAACGGTATAAACTCCGTTAGTGGTATTTTGGGGGTGTGACAACGTACGCTGGTTAAACTTTATTTTTGGGAACTTGCTTTTAAAACCTTTATCTTGAACTTTATTTACTTGTTGGGCGCTTGTTTTGCGCAACATAACTTTTATAATCTTCCGCTAAACTTTAAACTCTGGTTTGATATTTCCCGTTTGGAAATATATTTACATTTTGAACCCTTAACTTATGTTTGATGTAACTAATGACTCGGGTCCTGGTCTGGTTCACACCCCACACGGTAAAACTCCGTTAGTGGAAATTGGGGGTGTGACAGATTGGTATCAGAGCCCTTGGTTGCAGAGAACTAGAGTTTTCAAAAATTCTAAACTGTAACTGTTTCTGAACATTAGTTACAACAATTCCCAAAAACGTTTTCTTTTCGCATGCCAAAAATCGATTACTCACATTAGGTTGTTTTGCTTTTGTTTGTGTCTGTCTGGGTTCAGGAAATATGTCACCATCCGATCATACACGTGGAAAGGCACCCATGAACGAACAAGGATCCTCGTCACGTCAACCGTCCCGCAGGAGGCAACGCCTTGACTATAGTCAAGGGGATTATGAGGTAGAGTCACATTACTTTCGAGACCCGGACAACGCGTCCGATTGGCGGTGGTTTAGGCCCATGATGGCCAGTTTTATAGGCGAATTTGGAGTCCCCACGGACGAGGGTAGACTACCCGATCTTCCCTTCTGCCACCCACAGATCACTGCTGCAATGATGGCAGTGATAGACGAGTTGCGTAGTGAAGTTAGATCACTGCGAACCGAAGGACGAAGAACACAAACTGAAACTCAAGGAACAAGGGATGATCTTGAGGTGACGACCACAGCACACAACAACTTAGCCCATGGGGTGATTAAACTCGAGGATAGAGTGGATACCTTGGAGGCAAGACCCAACTCGGCCAATTTAGCCAACATGCTACAGACTGCCTTAGCAAGGATTGCTGTGTTAGAAGACCTGGTCGAGGACCTGACCGGGCAAGTGGCTACTCTTCAAGGGATCCAGGGGAGGAAGAACCCCTCGAAGAGAATGGAGACAACGCTGAAGAAGAAGAGGTCGAGGAACCTGTTGGGTGTCGAATCCAGCAAATAAAATAGTAATAAAGTGAACCTACCAAGACACACTAATAATAGTATGAGCAGAAGTAAGGTTCGTGTCCTCAGGGATACGGATTAACTTTTTATACCAAAAACCTCTTAGTGCAAATATGATGTAGCGAAAATTAATAAAAATGGGGGTTCGTGAGTTTTTAGTGAAATTATTGAAAAATCTAACAGAATGTCGAAACGGCCGTTTCAGAATCCCTCGCGGCCGTTTTGGACTGCTGTGAAAAAAATGAAATATTTTTGGTTTTTCTTTTTAACTAATTATGAAAACTAATAATTTAAGGAAATGTTAAATAAATATTAAAAGATAATTTAAATGTGAAATAAAATAATTCCAACACAAGGGTGATTTCTCATTTTCGACTCGACTTACGATCATTAACGGTTATGGTCCAATGACCCTTTTTATAAAATGGTTTGTATCGGCTCTAGACGTCGAGCCGTTCTGACATCCACTCCATCTAAAGTCTAACCAAACGCAGTTCGTTGATTAGAGCCAACCCGCTACTCTAAGCTCGAGCCGTTCTGATCTTAGCGTGCGGGTTGCGGTGATAGAAGAACCGATTACAATTAAACACACACGCCGTTCGGTGTGTTCAACTGGATTATATGATTCTATAACGAGTTTAAATTCATAGACAAACCTAAACCGTTATTTGTTCCTTTTATCAAAATTAATAACTTTTTAGGGTTTTAAAATCGATGAACTTTATTAAATTCATTAACAAAGTGGCCAATTTTATTAATAAAACTAATGTATACCGGAAGAGAATCCGGGTTTAAGATCAAGAAACACATAAACAAACCTTTCATAAATTAAATCTCATAAACGTTTCACATAAGATTGGAGTCAAACACCAAGAAATCAAACCCTAATGTCGGAATTAAAAGTTTTTTAGCCGGACATGATGGCTAAATCAATTAGACTAAATTCATAAAACATAAAAGAAAATTCTTACGAACAAGAAAATAAAACAAACTTGAAGCAAAACTAGATCTTTAAAAGTTGCAGCCGTCACGAACTCTAATAAAGATGTCCAAGAATTTAGGAATTCCAAAAAAAAAAATTCCTTTGAATTACAATACCCCTCCTTATATCCTACTTCACGCCCTAATCCACATGTGTGTGCTAGGTAGGCCCACATGCGGTTTCAATTACCAAAAGATAAATTCCTAAGTTGTAGGAATTAATTTTCAGTCTCATAAACACGAAACAGCCGCGACACTACTAGAGCATTAATCTGAGACGGCCGTTTTAGCATTCTGTCCAAAATTTCCTTCAATTATAGTTGTGTGCTTTTGCCTTCTAACTCCTTCCAAGCAACTCAAAAACTAGTCATGATGTGCCAATAACGCCACTCGATCGCCTCAAACCTACAAATCAATAAAAACGCCCCAAAGTAGATTCTATTCCGCATAAACTAATATTTACAAAATACTACGATGTGAACTAGAAAAATGCATGAAATATGAATAAAATGAGTGCTAAAAACATGATAAACTATGCCTAAAAAATGCAACTAACAGAACCCGAAGTCATTGATCCATGATCTAATATGTCTCATTTTCTTCTATTTTGTTACTTTGAAATAAATTTGACTGGGTGTTCATTTTATTTTGAATGTTTTCAAATACTGAGATACCTTATGGTTGGATTTTAAATTTTGTAATGGATATTACATTTTTATTTTACCAATGTGTTTCAAAAAATTTTTTTTAATTATGTCGTGTGTTGGATGGATGCATGAATAATTGTTTAGTGTTTAATGAAATTAATATTGGGTATATTAATCATTGAAATGTTCGTATGGAAAACAGAACCATGGCTGAACACCTCACCGCACCACAGATCCAAAATCTGATTGACCAAGGAGTTGCGGCAGCTCTAGCAGCAGCCCAAAATCAGCCAAACAACAACGGTGGTAAGTAAAACAGACGAAAAATTGACTACGTTTTTTTTTCTCACCCTCTAAAATTATTCTCTGAAATAATTTCATGAAACGAATCCAGGCCCAACTCAGTGCACCTTCAAAACTTACATGGATTGTAAGCCGCTCACGTTCAAGGGTGATGAGGGAGCCGTGGGTCTATTGCGATGGCTCGAGAAGTCAGAAAAGGTGTTCTCAATGTGTAACTGCCCAGTTGCGAATCGGGTCAATTTCGCAACTGCTACACTTGAGGGAGCTGCCCTCACTTGGTGGAACACGCAAATCCAAATGTTAGGGCTCGACGCAGCGAATGCAATGACTTGGCAAGAATTTAAGGATGCCATGATGGAGGAGTATTGTCCTCGCGACCAGATTAAAAGGTTGGAAGGTGAGTTCCAGAACTTGAAAATGGTAAGTTCTGAGGTTGAAGAGTACACCGCTTGCTACCATGAGTACACGGTGTTGTGTAATACGATGGTTGATGCTGATTTCAAAAGGATTGAACGGTATGTGGATGGGTTAGCTCCACAAATCAAGGGGATGGTTACTGCCTCAAGCTGACTGATCAGGCCATAGAGCAAGGAACGTTGCCACCCAGAAAGGTCCCCAAAACTGCCCTAGACGGGAAAAGAAAGAGAGATGACGACTCTAGTAACAACAATAACAATGGTAGTGGCAACAACAATGGGAGATCCTCTAACTCTCACAGCCAAAACAGGAGATACAACAATTCCACGGGTGACTTTAACAACGGTAACACCAACAACGGGGGCGGTAATCAAAACCGCCAAGGTGGTAGCAATTAGAATAACAATGGGTACAAAGGACGAGCACCGTTCTGTAATCGGTGCAACCAACACCACAATGGAGCATGAAAGAAACTCACCTGTGAGCGTTTTGGTAAGGGGGGCCACGAGGCTAAGAACTGTTGGGGTGAACTACAAAACCGTCCCAATCAAAATCAGAATCAGAATCAGAACCAGAGGCAGAATAATGAAGGCCCTAGGGGGTTTTATGAATGTGGAAAACCAGGGCACTTAAAGAGGGACTGTCCACAGCTCCAAAGGAACAATAACAACAACGCTGGCAACAACAACAACAACCACCGTAACAACAATAACAACGGTGGTGATGGTGGTAGGAATGGTGGAGATGGCGCCAAAGGGCGAGCTTTCGTTATGGGTTCTGGTGAAGCAAGAAACGATGTCAACGTCATTAGCGGTAAGTTTCTTCTAAACAACTACTTCGCAAATGTCTTATTTGATACTGGTGCTGAGAAAAGTTTTATCTCGACTAAGTTCTGTAAGTTGATTAAGGCTACCCAAACTCCACTAAAAGCTAGGTATACGGTTGAATTAGCAAATGGTAAGCTTCTTGACACCACTCACTTAGTTGAAAACTGCACATTAGAACTATCTGGTCATAAACTAAGTATAGACCTTATGCCTTTTACCATTGGTAGTTTCGACATCATAGTGGGCATGGATTGGCTATCCAAACATCAGGCGGAAATCGTTTGTCAAGAAAAAGTCATACGAATACCCGTAGCAGGAGGAGAAGTACTCTCAATTTAGGGCGAAAAGGGAGGTGCTGTCTCCGGAATCATATCATACCTTAAAGCGCAAAAGTGTCTTCGGAAAGGGCACGTGGCAATCCTAGCCACAGTTACGGACCAAACCAGGGTGGAGAAAAAGATCGAAGACTTCCCGATCGTACGTGATTACCCAGAGGTATTTCTTGAGGAATTACCTGGCCTTCCTCCGTATCGGCAAGTAGAATTTGGGATTGACCTCGCTCCAGGAGCAGCTCCGATCGCGCGTGCACCATATCGTCTAGCGGTAAACGAATTAAATGAGCTATCCACACAGCTGCAAGAACTGTTAGATAAAGGTTTTATTAGACCTAGCTCGTCACCATGGGGAGCACCACTATTATTCGTCAAGAATAAGGATGGCACATTTAGGATGTGTATCGATTATCGCGAACTCAACAAAGTCACTATCAAGAATCGATACCCTCTTCCACGAATAGACGATCTCTTCGACCAGCTTCAAGGATCTAGTTACTATTCCAAGATTGATTTAAGGTCTGGTTACCATCAGCTTCGAGTCCGTGAGGAGGACATCGAAAAGACAGCCTTCAGAACACGCTACGGTCATTATGAATTCTTGGTCATGCCTTTGTTGGATATATGGTGTCCTGACCCGACGAATTAACGAACCCGACCGATATTGACCCGTAAGAGTTACACCCGGGTCAACGGACTATTAAATCTAATTAATTGTTAATTAGAAATAAACGAACTAAATGGTGAGTTAAATAAATATTAATTATTTATTTAATTAAAATGACAAAATCTATCGGTTTAAAACTACTCGTTAATTAAAAGACGAACCGATCAGTTGTTACCGGATTAACAGACTGATCGGTTGGTGGACTAAAGGAGGATCGCGACCGGGCCCAGTTCGCAGGCCCCGGTCCGCGATTTAATATTAATAGGAGAAGGGAGGAGGTGGATTGCAACACAAGTCAAAAAAAACCCTAATCTCCTCCCTCAATCTCTCTCTGCGCCGTGCCGCCGAAGCCGGCTCCGCCGCCGCCGCCGACCGCCGACCGCCGATCGCCGCCTCCTCCACCGTGATCCCTTGCAATCTCCGATGGATCCCCGTCTTGCCAGTATTTGCGCCCGACTCGAAAGCAAAGCCGTTGCGGCCCGAGCCGAAGCCGAAGCCCGAGCCGAAGCCGAAGTCGCAGCCCGAGCCGCCGCCGCGGCTCAATCCGCCGTTGCCGCCGCTGCCGCTCACGCGCCGCCGCGCGACCACCGACCGGTGGTTCTCGCGATGCCGGCGCAGCCTAGACCACCGCGTCCGGTCCCGTCGTCGTGGCCCGCGCCGTCTTACCCGCCGGCCACCGCCACCGCGTCATCTCCGATCACCGGCGATTCGATCGTCGTGGGATCCATTCCGGTGGCTATCCCGACGGAGAAGATTTTGTCACCACCACCGGTGGTATCCCTACCACCACCGCCGCCACTACCGCCGCCGCCGCCAGTCGCCGCCGCCGCCGATGCCGCCGTCGATGACTTGTCTCGAAGGTTCGAGTCAGACGTCTCAGTTCGTCCTAGCGCGAGCCCGTTGAATCCGGGTGTCTCGAGCGGTTGCTCGGATCCCGCCAAGGTATATCTAATTCGTTAGATAGTTATTTATTTATTTATTTTAAATAAATTGTGTTTGTCGTGTTCCGGTGATTGATCCTGTTGCAGTTGCATCCGCGTTTTAATCGTTTCTGCTGCCAAATTAATTTAGAATTAATTTAATTAATAAACCGGTTTTAATAAAATTAAAATCGGTAACCCGGATCCCACTGTTAAACCCAACAGTGGTATCAGAGCCATTATCACCTCGCGCAAACCAGAACCGGTCCTTACACGACCGGTAGTTCGCAATTTCGACTCAAATCCAAATTGCGAATTGGAATTAATTTATTTATTTATTTTAATTCTATGTATTTTTATTGTGTGTTACGGCCGACCCCTCTATGTTTTATGTTCATATATAAATATGTGTTTTGGCGTGTTTTGTCTTTCTCTGTTTGGCCCAAGTTGTTGGCCCAATTGTTTGTATTTCGTTTTGGTTTATTGGACCCGGATTTTGGGTTTCAAAGTTGTACAAATTTAGGGCTAGTTTACTAGAAGTAGTTTTAGTAATTGTAAATTTGTATGTAACCAAATATCGAAGACTGGACACACGCCAAAGGGATGTCGAAGCAAGTGGGAGCTGAACAGGATTCCAGATCGCACAGAGTTGCCATCTCGATCGTTCACCATTTTATTTAATTTAATTTATTTTAAATTTGTCCCTTATGATCTCGCTTGTATGGCTCGAGCGAGATCAAGACCTTATGCCGTTTAACACACAATATGCCATTCGCGACAACTTAGTAAGTTAATTAGGTTAAATTAATTTACTTGTCCCGAGTGGTGATAGGGTTTTATCGTTCGTGTCTGACGGTAATTAAATATTAAAAGTAATTAATATCCCTATTTGGTAATTCATAAAACTGATAGTTCGTGCCATCCTATCTCAAGTTGAACTTGGAACGTATTTACCGGAGCATCAGTGTTGGAGTATTTCAACACCGCACTTGGTGCCGAGGGTACCTTCTAAGGTGAGGACATTGGAGTATTTCAACACCGTGTCATCACAATCGACCATTTAGGATTACTATCGCTTTAGACGTGCATGTTCGTGGTGTTGGAGTATTTCAACACCGCGCCACGGATGTGTATTACTAGAGTGGGCACGGATGAGGCTAAACGTATCGCAAAATACAATTGTATGTATATAGCGGCCTCATACCGAGAGTTGTGACTTGAGTCTCACAATTGACAATGTTAGAGCATATTCCTATGCTAACGTTGTGTCTCGTGTATTGTATCTAGTCAAGAGCTTCTGTGTGAGTTAGTTAGTCATCTGGCCGGATCACATGATCCGCCGGACCAGTTGATACGGCGGACCAGATGGTCTGCTGGTGATCCGCTGGCTGATGACTAAGTAACTATAAATAGTTCGTGTTAGAGAGAGTTAGTTCAGTGCTGTCATTTGCAACATCTTAACTGTGTGTAAACTGAGTGTGTTTCTCTCTCTACATTGTATTCTCTAAGTGAATCAATAAAGCAAAGCTTTATTTACATCTTGTTGCTATCCGATTACCAAATCATGCAGTAGTAAGATCGTCTCGTGGTTTTACAAGTGGTATCAGAGCATTCCAGGTTGCTCTACTGCTGTGATTTGGTAAGTTTTCGAAATTCTAGAGAGAGAAAGTTTGGGTTTTCTACGTTTTTCATCAATTTTTCATAATTCTGAGTGATTCCGAGGATAAAAATGATTTCTGGATGTTCCTGGAGTGTTTTCGCATCATACTGATCCAGTATCTAGCTTCAATTGTCGAAATCTGTGAAAATCAGTCGAGTTTTGTGTTTTCTGCAACTGGTCCGCCGGTCGAACAATTGATCCGCCGTTTGATCCGCCCCAGCAATCTTCATCAGCTGATCCGCGACAGTTACAGCGTACCAGTCTGATCCGCTGACCAATCTGGTCCGCCGTACCAAAAACTGATTCGCCGTATGAAATTTGGTCCGCCGGACGAAGTTTGATCCGGAACTGGTCCGCTGATAGTATTTTGATCCGCCAAGTTGTGTTGGTCCGCTGGCAGAAAACATATCTTCACTAAAACTAACGTAACTTGCAAACCGTTTGGAGTTACTGAACCTAATACCAGCCAAAACGTTCGTCTTTCAGAGATCTAGAACGTGTACCCGCCTACGGCCAGTACCGTCAAGTTTTGACCCCAAAAATCTGCTTGGAAGACGCCTGTTTTTTAGTTTTAAGTTTTCGCGTTCGGTATTGAAATTTCAAAATGAGCGACTTTCACGCTTTTTCAGCTGTTCAATCATCAATGCAAGCCATATTGAACTATGATAACGAGATAGGAACAACTCAGAAAGTTCCTAAGTTACTTCGATTGGAGGATTATGAGAATTGGAAGCAACGATTTGAATCATTTGTTAATGCTCTTGACATTGATTTGTGGATTTCTATTGAACAAGATTATACATATCCTAAGAAAAATGGAGAACCAATCCCACGAAGTGATCTTGATGAAGATCAAAGGAAAGTTTATGCCAGAGAAAAGAAAACTTATGCAAATCTCACAATGGCATTACCAAGAGAACTCTTGCATCAATTCAAAAATTGCACAACATCAAAAACATTATGGGATGCACTGAATGATAGATGTGCAGGAAACGAGCAATATAAGAAGAGTCGAAAGAAAGTGTTGTTAAAGGAGTTTGATAACTTTCAGCATTGTGAAAAAAAGAGTATTGCAGATTTGATTTCTAGATTTTCACATCTGATTAATGAACTCGATATTGTAGGAGTCCAGAAAGAAAAAGATGACTTGAAGGAAAAATTTCTGGAAGCTTTACCAGAAACATGGGAGAATTTTGTTATGATGCTTGCTAATGATCCAAATTATTCAAGTTGGACTTTGAATCAATTATTGAGCAAGTTACAAGCTCGAGAAATGGAATTACTTGTAAAGAAATCAGCAATTCCATCAGTTCAGAATCCTGCAGTTTATTTTGGAGAGAATTCTGCTACTGCTCATGCTAAAGCTAAATCAAATTCTATGTCAAGCAGTAATCCACCAGTAACAGCATTTCTTGCTGGAAAATCAGATAATGGTGGTTATTCTCCAGGATGTCGTTTTACTATTCCAGATAAATCGTCAAATAATTCTCATCCTGCTCAATCAACTGAAGAGTTAGCTGCATTACTATCTGCTTTTATATCTTCATCGTCTGGATTGATTTTCGGTCAAGTTAGTGATGCTGGTTTAAGTGGAACTGAGTTAGAACAGCTGGATGATGATCAATTAACTGAATTAGATTTGCATTGGCAATTTGCAATGATGGTTGAAAAAGGAAGACGATTTATCAAGAAACATGGAAAGAATTCTTTTGTTCCAGGAAATAGAAAATTGGGTTTGGATAAATCTAAAGTAAAGTGTTACAATTGTTCCAAGGTTGGACATTTTGCTCGTGAGTGTTCTCAATCATCATCTGATAAGAGTAAATCTGATAAACCTGACGCAAAAGCTATGATATCTCAAACTGAAGAAGGTTATGATTGGGCTAAAGATTTTCCAGATGAATCTGCATTCGTGGTTCATTCTCAAGACAGTTATGCATTAATGGCAAATATTGAGGTTGAATCGAGTGGGTATACATCTGAGACCAGTAAATCTGACTTAAGTCATTCTGATTCCGAAATGAGTGGTTACGAATCCGTATGTCAATTTTGTTCACAAAAGGATAGTCGAATTAAAGGTTTGATAAAGGAAATAGAATGTCAATCTGTTGAAATCAAACGAAAGGATGAAGAATTGGAGAGTTTCATCAAGAAATGTAAGGAATTTCATGAAGTTTGCAAAACAAATGCAGAGTTACTCAAAGACAAGAGTGTGTTGGTAACAGAATTAGCGAATGTTCAGAAACAATTGTCAGAAAGCTGTATTCAGAATGATCAACAAAAGTTACAACTTCAACACGAGAATGATGAGTTCATGTCAAAAATTGTCAAGCTGACTTCGGTCAATGAAAAGCTGGTCAAGGAGGTTGAAGAGTATAAGTTTCAAGTTAAAGATGTTAGTGAGGATTTTGAACAGTTATTTCAAAAATCTATCAAAAAGGTTGAAGTACTTCAGACATCGAATGATGAACTTCAGAAGGCGTTGGATGAAGTTACTGCTGATAGAACTCAATATCAGATTGTTCAGTCTGAATTGCAAGATACAATCACTTCTTTGAAGAAAGATAAAAATTTATTAACAAGGAATATTGAGATATATAAGGAAAGAGTGGATAAAGTTACCAAAGAAGTGCTTGCTGCTCATGATGGGATGAGACGAGAAAAATCATTAGTCAACACCACATCTGAGCAATTGATTCAATCAGAAAAAGTTCTTGCTGAAGCTCAGAAGATCATAGCTGATTTGAAAGTTGAAATTCTCGATCTCAATCGTCAATTACATAACTTGAAGAATTCTCATTCTTTTACAAGTTATTTGTGTCAAGATGACAACTTCAAGAAGGTATTTGGAGGTGATGATTTTAATCAAATTCCTCATCCAGTGATTCAAACAGAGTCTGTTGTTGATTTGAATACTCCAGTGGTAAACAAAGATTATTCTGAATTTGTATCTGCAAAGTGTGAGAAGAGGGAATCGCAGTGTTCAATCAAGCATGTTGAGAAAGATGAGAAGATAGGGTCTGAAGAAAAGTTGGCTGCTGAGCTTGTTCAAGCTAATAATTTGAAGGGTATTAAAGCTAAGTTTACTGAGGTTGCTCAAGCTGGTTCTTCTACGTCTCAAATGGATTTATCAAGGTTACCTGGTTATAAACGATCTGGTTTGGGTAATCATAATCACAAAGTTGTTCAGAAAGTTGAGAAGAACAAGCCAAAGAAGACTCCTAAGGAGAAGAAAGATACTAGTCTTGAACAGATATATCATCTGGCGCAGGTTTTTGTATCCACCATGGAAAAAGGCTTTGGAGGTAAGATAAAAAAGAAAGATTTCTCTACAAGTTCTCCGAAAGAATCTTCCGCTTCGGATTCCAATTCCACACCTAGAAGTCCTACATCACAATGGGTACATTCTAACCGATTTCAGGTTTTTAATGATATTTCTGATGAGTCTGAGTTGTCTAATAAATGTCGTCCAGTTCAGGACAAGTCACAATTTAAACGTTCATATCGTTTGTGCTATCAATGTCGCCAAAAGGGACATATAGCACATAATTGTCCTGTCACTGTTAAAAGGAAATTTTCTGGAAAAACTGCCACGATAATTGATGAATCCGGCAGAATTTTTAATGACTCACCAACATCACATTTTAAATCAAAACATTTCAAAAGTGAGTCTAGTGTTGGTGATTCATCACAAGATGATGTTTCTGTGAAAACTGCACCTGTAAAGCTGCAGTGGCGACCTAAAGTGGTCAGCAAAGCTGCAACTGACTTTGTGGAAGACACTGGTCGACCAGAAGCTGTGTGCTTCGGGTCATTTGAGTACTAATCATTTAAACCAGTGTACAGGTATTCCTAGAAGACCCGTCGGTGATTGTAAAGTTGCTGATGGAGGAGTATTCTGCGTTTCTTAATTTAAATTACATGTGATATCATTTTCCACACTGAAATTTTCTGAAAGCTAAACCTGACAGGTATCAGTATCGATTGGTCAATTTTCTTTCTTTTACATTTTGTATGTAGGTTAGGGGGAGAAAATTGAAAAGCCAAAAATAGTGTCTTTGAGTTTGTGTTTTTGTTTGTGTTAAAATGAAAATCCAAAAATAGAGTTTTCATTTTAAGGGGGAGAAAATGAAAAATACAAAAACATCGAAAAATGGAAAAATACAAAAACATTGAAAAATGAGAAATTGTATCCGACATGATTGGGAAATGATGGTACATTGGCTTACGTGTCTGACTCATGGATAAAATAGATGAAAAAGCCATAAGATCATTGTTTGATGTACTTGGTAGGCTCGGAATTAAATCAGAAAGTATTCAGATGTGATACACACTAAATACTAATGCTTGACCAAGTGGACAACATCTTGATGCATATCTCATGATATATAAAGAAAAGATATGTGAAAAAGAAAATGAGAAGTCACTGTGTATACATGTGTTCATTTTGCAAAGATTTAAACTTGTTTGATTTTCTTTATTTTGTCAAACGATCGGACTTTCTCTGCGTGTCGAAAGACCGACCTGATCGTTGTTCGTTTGACGTTCTGCTTTATTTTCTTTGGTGTTTCGTATAACTCATCGGACTTTCTCTGCGTGTACGGGAGTACCGACCTGATTGTTGTTGGGTTATACAATTTCAACTTGTTTTATTTTCTTATTTTGTTAAATCCGAGGCCTTATCTGCGTATCGAAAGATCGACCTTAAGGTAGACGATTTAACGTTCTTATTTCTTTTTGCATGGAACACAGTTGACTGAATCATGAATATAATCATTATGTGATTAAATCACAAATGAAATCACAAAGTGTGATATAAAAAAAAAACATATCTGAGTATGTCTGATAGTGTGGGGTACACTGGTCAATGCAAGTCTAATCAATACAATAACATATCCAAATGGTATGAGTATGATTGTGCCTGAGTTTAGAATGGACAAATTATACCAGTAATCGACATGACTTATGTGTTGAAGTAATTGAAATTGAAGTGTAGTTCAGCATGTTATGACCAATATGATCCCAAGTCGTGATCTTTCTCGCAAAAGACAAAAATAGTGTTTCATTTCTGTATTGCATTTATGTTTCATATCTGAAAAATTCAAAAAGATTTTCGGTGTGTTTTGATATAAAGTTTCAAAAAGCCAAAAAGATTTTGTTTCTTATTTGTTTTCAACCGATCGATACATGATACAGAATTCAAAATTTCAAAACTATATCTTGGATTCTCGAAGAGAAGTTTTGTGCCAAGATTAAATTAATCTTCAAAAGAAAAGGAAAGCCGCATTTCTGTCTTCTGAAATTGCAGGTTATCTGAGTGAGACGACTCAAGCATGGTGAAAGGGGGAGTATATTATATCTTTCACAAGTGGATCTTGAAGTTCAAAGATTTTTCAAGATTGATCCAGCCATGCAAGCTCTAATTCTGACAAGATTTCAAGTTGAAGATCAAATGCAGTCATGCTGAAGATTGAAGATTGAAGTTGAGTTAGGATATAGATACACTACACGTTAAGGGGGAGTTTGTTAGAGCATATTCCTATGCTAACATCGTGTCTCGTGTATTGTATCTAGTCAAGAGCTTCTGTGTGAGTTAGTTAGTCATCTGGCCGGATCACATGATCCGCCGGACCAGTTGATACGGCGGACCAGATGGTCTGCTGGTGATCCGCTGGCTGATGACTAAGTAACTATAAATAGTTCGTGTTAGAGAGAGTTAGTTCAGTGCTGTCATTTGCAACATCTTAACTGTGTGTAAACTGAGTGTGTTTCTCTCTCTACATTGTATTCTCTAAGTGAATCAATAAAGCAAAGCTTTATTTACATCTTGTTGCTATCCGATTACCGAATCATGCAGTAGTAAGATCGTCTCGTGGTTTTACAGACAACCGTTGTCAGTTTGTTTACACGACCTTGCTCCTGAGGCTCATTTGGCGGTCTCAAGTAATGTCGTCTAAACGAATTCTCAATTTTCTTAAAAATAAACTTTACCAACTTATTTTTAAAGAAAAAAAAATATAAACATCGAAAATACTGATTAAATTTACTTTGCTTATTTTCAGAAGGCTAAAGAAAACTCACCTCCATTAAGTTCAATGGTATAACTCGACCCCTTCACTGAGACTGGCTTTCTCGCATGGCAGACAACCCTGAGGAACCTTTTAAGGCTCTTCGGGAAACTCTATGTCATTTACCGACCGATCGCGAGTATTCCATCTTACTTGCTAAATGAGAACTCGTGGTCTGAGCTACAAAAGCACACTGACGATGATAAGGACGTCACTGACCTGATGTTATCTAGCATGACTCAGGATTATCGGTACAATTTCATGGGGATGTCTGCTTATGACATCATTCGTAAACTCAAGGATTTATTTGAATTGAGTCAGAGGACTGAGCGAGCTGATGCGCTTTCACAATTTGTGAACTGCTCTATGGCTAACGACTCCTCTCCATACGATCATGTCATGCTGATAAAAGCGTATCGCGACAGGATGATCGACCTTGGCTACTCCATCTCTGACGGGATGGCTCTTGATGTAGTACTCAGATCTTTGCCTGAACATTATCGCATTCTTGCGATTAATTGTTCGGCTCAGTCGATCGAGGAGGTTATTCCGTTGATACCCAACGTGAAGATCAGGACCACGCCGGACGTGCTCAAAGTTGCGAATACAAAGATCTCCAAAGCCAAGAAGGTTAAAGAAGGCAAAGGCAAGAAACCACAGGTGCAGCCTCCCGAGGAGCGCCTGTGCTATGAGTGCAACAAAATGGGACACTGGCGTCGCAACTGTCCCGTTTATCTTGCAAAGCTGAAGATGACCAAGAACCCTAATTAGGGTTGCTCATCAGGTATTTCAATAAATGTTATTGAACTTTTCACTGTTTCCTCCAATTCATGGGTATTTGATACTGGATGTGGTTATCACATTGTTAATGTTTTGCAGGAACCTGAGAAGTGGAAGAAGACAGAACGAGGCTGCATGGACCTCATCGTTGGTGACGGGAAGAGAGTCCCAGTGCTTGCTGCTGGCACTTATTCTTTTTCATGCTCTTCTGGCCTTGTAGTTAATTTGATTAACTGTTTATATGCACCTGGTTTATCCAGAAACATTATTTCTGTCTCTTCATTGTTTGAACAAGGATTTCGGTATAAATGTGATTTCTGCTTACCTTAATAATATCTTTTATTTCGAGGCTAAACCTCGACATGGTATATATGAGATAGATGTTCAAACAAACGACCAGCTCTATCATGTTTCTAAAAGAAACAAAACTGATAGTAACGAATCCTCGTTATGGCACCATAGACTTGGTCACATAAGTAAGGCCCGCATCAAGAAGTTGCAAACTGCTGGCATTCTCGAATCCCAAGACGCAGATTCCTTCGATGAATGCGAGTCATGCTTATCTGGTAAATTAACCAAGTCACCCTTCACCCATACAGGTGAACGGGCCCAAGGCTTGTTAGGCATTATTCACACCGATGTGTGTGGACCCTTTCGAACCGAGATGAGAAATCGTGAACGGTATTTCGTGACTTTCATCGATGACTACAGCAGATATGCCTATGTCTATCTGATGAAACACAAACATGAAACTTTTGAAAAGTTCAAAGAGTTTCAAAACGAAGTACAAAATCAGTTAAATCGAACTATTAAAATACTTCGATCCGATAGAGGCGGAGAATACCTAAGCGCTAAATTCCTGAATCATCTGAAGGAATGTGGAATCCTTTCACAACCTACTCCTCCTGGCACACCCCAGTTAAATGGGGTTAGTGAAAGGAGAAATCGAACTTTGCTCAACATGGTTCGATCGATGATGTGCAGGACCACCTTGCCACATTCCTTTTGGGGATATGCCATCTTGACCGCTTCTCGCCTAATAAATCTGGCACCGACCAAGAAAGTGGGGAAGACCCCATATGAGATATGGCATGGTTCTCTTCCTAAACTATCATACCTCAGGGTATGGGGATGTGATGCTTATGTCACCAGTGAATCTGACAATAAGCTTGATCCCCGAGGCGAAAAGGTAACTTTCGTTGGATACTATTGTAATACTGGTTATTACTTTTACCATCCTGATGCAAACACCGTTTCCATCAAAAGGAAAGGTAAATTCCTTGAGAAAGAATTCCTTACTCGAGGAACAAATAGTGATCCAGTGGATCTTGAAGAAATTCGAGATACACCTAACCCTGAAACGGTCGCTGCGTCTGACCGACAAGTTGTTGTCGCACCATCAGACCCAAACACAAGCACAAGCGTTCGTAGGAGCGAAAGAATATGATATGAGCCTGATAGATACCTTGGATATCATGGGGCCTTCGATGTTCTGCTAATAGCCGATTCTAACGATGAGCCTATTAATTACAAAGCTGCTATATCGGATCCGGAATCTGATAAATGGCTTGAAGCCATGAACGCTGAGATGCAATCCATGCGTGACAATCACGTCTGGGACTTGATTGAGCTACCCCCCGGTACACGGGCAGTAGGGAGCAAGTGGATCTTTAAAAGAAAAACTGACATGCATGGAAATGTGCAAACCTACAAGGCACGGCTTGTAGCAAAAGGTTTCACTCAAACTCAAGGAATTGACTATGATGAGACCTTTTCACCCGTTGTCATGATTAAATCGATCAGGATTCTCCTTGCCATAGCCGCATACCATGACTATGAGATATGGCAAATGGACGTTAAAACCGCCTTCCTGAACGGACAGCTCGAAGAAGATGTCTACATGGTTCAGCCTGATGGTTTTGTCGATCCAGAGAATCCAAACAAGGTTTGCAAACTAAGCAAGTCCATTTATGGACTCAAGCAAGCATCTCGAAGCTGGAATCTTCGTTTTGATCAAAAGGTCAAAGAGTTTGGTTTTGAACAAAACAAAGATGAGCCTTGTGTTTACAGAAAGGCAAGTGGGAGTGCTATATCGTTCCTCGTACTGTACGTGGACGATATATTGATCATAGGGAACAACATACCCATGCTTAACGAAGTTAAGAAATGGCTTTCATCTTGTTTCGCTATGAAAGACCTTGGAGAAGCCGCTTACATTCTGGGAATCAAAATTCACAGAGATCGATCTAAGCGCCTTTTGGGACTCAGTCAAAGCACATAAATAGATAAGATCATAGCTCGGTTCAATATGAGCAACTCCAAGAAAGGAACCGTTCCCATGACTAAGGGAACGATCTTGGACAAATCTCAAGCACCTAAAACGGAGCGCGAGATAAGCCAAATGGCATCGATCCCATTTGCCTCACTGGACGGCTGTAAAGAACATACTGAAATACTTGAGAAACACCACTGATATGTTTCTCGTATTCGGGGGTGTTGATGAGGAGCTCACTGTAAGATGTTACACTGACGCTAGTTTTCAGACTGACCGAGATGACTCTCGCTCACAGTTGGGATTCGTATTCACTCTTAACGGAGGGGTTGTTTCTTGGAGAAGCTCAAAACAGCCAGTAGTAGCTGATTCTACTACTGAATCCGAATACATAGCCGCCTCAGAAGCTGCTAAAGAAGCCATGTGGATGAAGAAATTCATATCCGATCTCGATGCTGTGCCAAGTATTAGGCAGCCCATCGAGATGCTGTGCGATAACACAGGAGCTATAGCTCAAGCCAAAGAGCAACGGTCCCATAAGATGGCCAAGCACGTCCTGAGGAAATTCCACTACATAAGAGAAGTAGTTGAAAGAAATGAAATCAAAATAAGCAAAGTACACACAGATCAAAACTTAGCTGATCCCTTCACTAAGCCTATGACTCAGGAGACTCATATACGCCACAGAGAAGCGATAGGGCTTAGATTAGCTAAAGACATGTTTTGATTCAGTATTTGGATGTATGAACACCAACAGTTATCTATATTATTCTTATTCCATCTGTTTTATGCAATAATGAATTACATAACTGTGTTCAATATTTGTACGTTTAATCCATGGACAATAAGTTCTTGTCCTAAATGTCCGTAGTCGATTAGATAGTGGGAGCTATACTAAAGAAAGACTATTGTGACTAGTTGAACTTTAAAGTTGTTTAACGTTCAAACTCACAGACCTCATTGGTGAATGACGTTGGACGTAACTCGCATCATGCAACGCAAACATGGAAGTCTTGCTTGCTTGATTAAATGCATGCTCTAATGTATCCTTAGACCTGAGACGCATATTCGAACTCCCTTCTACTAAAGAACATTCTTTGATTGTAGACTAACGTTGTCGCGTAACTGCCAGCCATAACGGCTACTTTTGGGAATGGCTCTGAGGTTTAGTGGGAGCTGTATGCCTCAACAAGGGATTCTGTACTCTTGCTTCGGCAACAGTTAGACATAAAGGCGCCCTCGTTGGTTCCAAGTGATAAGTGTGAGGCCTCACCCAAACTTACTGTGTGTTTGTTGGATCACTTCGAATTATATCGAGAATGAAAATCGATGAATAAAACATGGGAGTCCATGTCCCATAATTCATCAATGTCTTATACAGAAAGGAACATATGACAATGAATGCACAAGTCGTGAGTCTGCTTGATGGTCAATCAGATATACTTTGGCAAACGACTTAAAGTGTCAATATTAGTTGGTGTAGCTATGCATAGCTAGAGTGCCTCTGGCTGCGCTCGTTAAACTATCGCGTTCAGTCCAAGTGGGAGACTGTTGGATATATGGTGTCCTGACCCGACGAATTAACGAACCCGACCGATATTGGCCCGTAAGAGTTACACCCGGGTCAACGGACTATTAAATCTAATTAATTGTTAATTAGAAATAAACGAACTAAATGGTGAGTTAAATAAATATTAATTATTTATTTAATTAAAATGACAAAATCTATCGGTTTAAAATTACTCGTTAATTAAAAGACGAACCGATCAGTTGTTACCGGATTAACAGACTGATCGGTTGGTGGACTAAAGGAGGACCGCGACCGGGCCCAGTTCGCAGGACCCGGTCCGCGATTTAATATTAATAGGAGAAGGGAGGAGGTGGATTGCAACACAAGTCAAAAAAAACCCTAATCTCCTCCCTCACTCTCTCTCTGCGCCGTGACCGCCGAAGCCGGCTCCGCCGCCGCCGCCGATCGCCGCCTCCTCCACCGTGATCCCTTGCAATCTCCGATGGATCCCCGTCTTGCCAGTATTTGCGCCCGACTCGAAAGCAAAGCCGTTGCGGCCCGAGCCGAAGCCGCAGCCAGAGCCGCCGCCGTGGCTCAATCCGCCGCCGCCGCCGCCGCTGCCGCGTGACCACCGACCGGTGGTTCTCGCGTTGCCGGCGCAGCCTAGACCACCGCGTCCGGTCCCGTCGTCGTGGCCCGCGCCGTCTTACCCGCCGGCCACCGCCACCGCGTCATCTCCGATCACCGGCGATTCGATCGTCGTGGGATCCATTCCGGTGGCTATCCCGACGGAGAAGATTTTGTCACCACCACCGGTGGTATCCCTACCACCACCGCCGCCACTACCGCCGCCGCCGCCAGTCGCCGCCGCCGCCGATGCCGCCGTCGATGACTTGTCTCGAAGGTTCGAGTCAGACGTCTCAGTTCGTCCTAGCGCGAGCCCATTGAATCCGGGTGTCTCGAGCGGTTGCTCGGATCCCGCCAAGGTATATCTAATTCGTTAGATAATTATTTATTTATTTATTTTAAATAAATATATTTTTCTGTGTTTGTCGTGTTCCGATGATTGATCTTGTTGCAGTTGCATCCGCGTTTTAATCGTTTCCGCTGCCAAATTAATTTAGAATTAATTTAATTAATAAATCGGTTTTAATAAAATTAAAATCGGTAACCCGGATCCCTCTGTTAAACCCAACAGCCTTTTGGGCTGACAAATGCACCAGCTGTGTTCATGGATCTCATGAACTGTGTGTGCAAGCCCTATCTGGATAAGTTCGTCATAGTATTTATCGACAACATCCTCATCTACTCCAAGATGAAAGAAGAACACGAGGAACATCTACGGTTAATCTTAGAATTGTTAAAGAAAGAACAACTCTACGCAAAATTCTCTAAGTGCGATTTCTAGATCCGAGAGGTTCAATTTCTGGGTCACATCGTCAACGAGCAAGGTATTCACGTTGAACCAGCCAAGATTGAGGCCATTAAAAGTTGGCCTACCCCTAGAGCTCCGACGGAAATTAGCCAATTCCTAGGTTTAGCGGGTTACTACCGTCGTTTTATAAAGGGATTTTCTCAGTTAGCTCAACCATTGACCGCTCTTACGCACAAAGGGGTTCAATACAGATGGGGTGACAAGGAAGAGGCAGCCTTCCAAGCTTTGAAGGAGAAACTTTGTACTGCACCTATATTATCTTTGCCTGATGGGATTGACGATTTCGAGGTCTATTGTGACGCGTCAATCCAGGGACTCGGATGTGTTTTAATGCAAAGAGGTAAAGTCATCGCATATGGGTCAAGGCAATTAAAGTCTCATGAGAAGAATTACACAACTCACGACCTAGAGTTAGGCGCAGTTGTTTTTGCCTTGAAATTTTGGAGGCACTACTTATACGGTACCAAGTGTACGATATTCACTGATCACAAGAGCCTCCAACGCATATTTGAACAGAAAGAACTCAACATGAGCCAACGTAGGTGGGTCGAATTGCTAAACGACTACGATCTAGCAATAAAGTATCATCCAGGCAAGGCCAACGTTGTGGCCGATGCCTTGAGTAGAAAGGAACATGTTAAACCTAGAAGGGTTCGAGCTCTCCAATTAACGATCCATACGGGGCTACCAGATAGACTCCGGGATGCTCAGAAAGAGGCCCTAAAGGAGGAAAATTTTGGATCTGAGTCATTATGTGACGTTGATGGAACTTCTGAAGTTAAGTCCGATGGACTTCGTTACTATAAGGATTGTATATGGATACCTCTCCATTGAAACCTTAGAGAACTAGTGATGGACGAGGCCCACAAGTCCCGTTATTCGATCCATCCAGGTTCAGACAAAATGTATCAAGACTTAAAAGGGTTATATTGGTGGCCCAATATGAAAGCTGACATCGCTAGATATGTTAGCAAGTGCTTGACGTGCGCAATGGTCAAAACGGAACATCAAAAGCCAGCAGTTACTGCAACAACCTAAAATTCCTGAATGGAAATGGGAAGAAATATCGATGGATTTCATCACGGGATTGCCCCGTACTTCTGGCGGTAACGATATGATTTGGGTTATCGTTGACCGATTAACAAAATCCGCTCATTTCCTAGCTATTAAGGAAAGTGACAAAACAGAGGAACTTGCAAAGATATACCTCAAGGAGATTGTCAAGCTTCACGGAGTGCCTTTATCTATTATCTCCGACCGAGACCCTAGGTTTGCTTCAAATTTTTGGAGATCCTTACAAGCAGCGATGGGCACTCGCTTAGATATGAGTACCGCATATCATCCTCAAATAGATGGACAGACTGAACGTACCATCCAAACTCTCGGGGATATGCTTAGAGCATGTGTGCTCGACTTCGGAAAAAATTGGGAAATGCATCTACCACTGGTAGAATTCTCCTATAACAACAGTTACCATACCAGTATTGGAGCCGCTCTATTTGAGGCTCTTTACGGACGAAATGCAGATCGCCGGTCTGTTGGGCCGAGGTCGGTGAGAGCCAACTCACTGGACCTGAACTAGTACACGAGACCACGGAGAGGATCGTGCAAATCAGAAACCGCATGAAAGCGGCAAGAGATAGACAAAAGAGTTATGCAGATAAACGCCGAAGGCCGTTAGAATTTGAAGTCGGCGACAAAGTACTGCTGAAAGTCTCACCATGGAAAGGCGTTGTACACTTTGGAAAGCGCGGGAAGTTAAATCCATGCTATGTAGGACCATTCGAGATCACCGAAACTATTGGTCCGGTGGCTTACCGTTTAAATCTACCTCCTGAATTGGATGGAGTACACAACGTGTTTCACGTTTCAAACTTGAGGAAGTGTTTAGCTGATGACACTCTCATAGTTCCATTAGAAGAACTGCAAATCGATGAACAACTGAGATTTATCGAACAACCCGTGGAAATCATGGGACGTGAGGAGAAAACACTGAAACGAAGTAAAATCCCCATCGTTAAAGTGAGATGGCAATCTAGGCGTGGACCGTAGTTCACGTGGGAACGAGAGGATCAAATGAGAAAGAAATATCCTCACCTATTTATCAAGCGTCAACATCTAATTAAGGTATGAGTTAAATTTTTGGACAAAATTTCCTTAACAAGGTGATGATGTAGCAACCCTAAAATTTTTCTTTTCCTTCCGCAGAAATCGTAGCAACTTAAGGCAATTTTCGCGACGTGAATTCCTTAACAAGGGGATGATGTGACAACTGGCAATTTCCCAGGTTAACCCCGTTAATAACTTGTGTTATATTTCAATAACGTCCGTTAACATCCGTTACGTTACCTCGGTTAACTAGAATAGTTACACGAACATTGCACATGAGTCTAGACGTCGGTTAACTTACTTGAACGTATATAATATAATTTTATATTAATAACTTGTGTTATATTTCAATAACGTCCGTTAACATCCGTTACGTTACCTCGGTTAACTAGAATAGTTACACGAACATTGCACATGAGTCTAGACGTCGGTTAACTTACTTGAACGTATATAATATAGAATTTTATATAAATTATATTTTATGATTCCACGAGAACGTTTTGTCATTTTTTTTTGTGGCAATTATATTTATTATTACGTGGTATATATGGATATATATACGCACGTCGTTTTTTGATTTTATGTGACGACGCGTCACGAAATCGTACGAAGTGTTTCAATGATTTTATAGAAATTTAAATATATAGTTATGGATTTATAACTATGATTTTACGTGAAGATCTAAGGTTCATATTTTTATATAAACGTCAAACGTTAGAGATGTGTTGGTATATATACTCGTTTGATCATTGCTTACGTTCCTTCCGTAATCGTTTTGTAATCTTGAAGGACCCTTTCCGCCAATTCCTAAACTCATCCTAACTAATAAAATTGTGCGGGACTGCTTCTGTAATTATCTATAACTTGCATCCACCTTTGAAACTCTTGGAGGGGCTAATTATGGCAATGTCCAATAGTTGTTTTAAATGACATTTACGTGAATTTAAGATTCCTGACCGATCATCATCATCGTTCCGGCGGTTTCAGTTTGTGCCATCAAGTTCGTTTTCATTGATTATGCGAATATCATTCACATCACTAAACACAACTCTCACATCATTTGCCTCAATCGATCCCTCTAGTTTCTAGTTTTCCGGCGACGCAACGATCACAGACACCATCATCTGGTCACTGTTTCAACACCATTCGACCACCACTGTGACTATCGCCCTCCCCTGAGCAACCCAGAGACATCAGTGGCGTGAAAGGAGTAGCAACAGGGAGTTCGAGTTCGAGTTTTGTTCGAGTTTTGGTTTCGTTACGGCATCAAAAACGCGTCAAAACTCATCCCCGATTCAAGTTAACCATTCACCTATGTTAATCGCACATTTATCTTCATTTTATTATTGGTTTCGCGATTTTCCGGTGACCGGAATAAAACTCCGGCCACCGGAGTTTTGGGGAAGATGAAGGTGGCGGGTACGGACCGGTTATATAATCAAGAAACTGGATCTCAACACAAATGAGATATAGCGCGGTTGGTCAGTGTATCCGCTGGAGACCCAGAGGTCCCCGGTTCGACCCTCTCCAGCCACATTTCTTTTTTTCTGTTTGGTTCCACTGTCCAGTTTTGCTGTCATCGCGCAAATATAACTATTGCCAGTCGATCTAATTAATGATCTTGGTTCCGGCCCAGTGGTTAGGTCATTCGTTTGCAAACCAGAGGTCCCAGGTTCGAACCTGGTGACCTCCGGTTATCTTGTTTTTTTTTTATATCATTACTCTATTTCTTGTTTCCTTGATTCGTTGACTCAAAGCCTTCCACTGATCGTTCCCCCTACATAATCTTAAACCCGAAGGTACTCGTTGAATTATTATTTTATGAAAACATTATAATTTAAATGAATTAAAATTTGACGGTCTCTTTAATATTAATATAATCTAGTTTTAAACATAGATAAATAGGTATATTTGATTCATTTCCAAGTATGTACATACATGCGAATGTTATAAAGATTTTCTTAAACTCTTGAATGTTGACACGACATATAAACATATGTATTTTGGACGTTTTATTTTTCACACTTTTGACTACGCCTCGATATATATATTTACGAATGTATATATTTACCTGATGATCCCTAAAATTATTACTTGGAATAACCTACGCACATTGATTTGTGTAAATCTTTGTGTCCTCGATTAAATATCATTTTTGACTACTTTCGAACAAACGATTTTTGTCATGTGTTGAAATTGTCACCTGCGTCAAATCTGGAATTATTTGATATTATCATCGTCGTCTAGGCTATGTTACTCATGTGCAAACACACACTTACGTATGTAAAATCGATAGGTGCTCGGTAATTACGCAAGACTCGGAAGTCTAACTAAATTTGTAGCAGCGCACCCTAAGGTGAGTTTCACAACCTTTACGTTACATCCGGTTTTGGACGATAACACACGCAAACACGTTACACCCGGGTTGGGGTGATAACACGACAACGTTTATGCATGATTAAAGTAGAAATCCAACATATATCACATGTTCACGTAAAATGCTTATCTTTTAAAGTCCTTACTTATCGAACCGTTAATAGTTTATAGCGAGGAAATATTGGGTAGTACTACTGGGGTCTGACAAATTCCACTCAGCGGGCACGATATGCACCACCCGACTGGCGGTCGGACTGAGGACAATGTCAGCCTAAACTTACCGTGATTGAGTAGACACAGGGAAGGCAAACCACATAAGAAATTATTCCTACAACTAATTGGTCAGCTTCGGTTGCGAACGTTTTAGTGACATGAAATTAGGCTCGCTACCTACGATATGGATTGTACTGTTAATATACATGATTACATACGAATAAAAATTGTTGTATTCGTACTGCATAACTATACTAGTAAAACTTATGTGCTTATGTGAACTCACCAACATTAGTTGACACTTGCTCTTATGCATGCTTTGCAGGACGCTAGGAGAATCGGATTTTTGGGCGCGTACGCTGGTTAAACTTTATTTTTGGGAACTTGCTTTTAAAACCTTTATCTTGAACTTTATTTACTTGTCGGGCGCTTGTTTTGCGCAACATAACTTTTATAAGCTTCCGCTAAACTTTAAACTCTGGTTTGATATTTCCCGTTTGGAAATATATTTACATTTTGAACCCTTAACTTATGTTTGATGTAGCTAATGACTCAGGTCCTGGTCTGGTTCACACCCCACACGGTAAAACTCCGTTAGTGGAAATTGGGGTTGTGACACGTTATACATTGATTTCGTTACGACTAAGTAGACGATCCACACGCTCACGCATTTTCAAGTGGTATCAGAGCATTTGGTTTGTTCTACTGGTCGGAAATCTCTGTTTTTCGGATTTTTGAGTCAAAAGTTCACATTTTACGAAAATAAGTATCATTTTGGAGTTCATTTGATTTTCTCGAGTGTTCTTTTCATCAAAACTCTGTTTCTAGATTGTTTCTATCGAGTTTGTTTGTGCTTCTTTCGAAAATTCCAGTCAACAACACTGAAAATCGAGAAAATGGTGTCGAGTGAACTAGGTCTCGTTTGAGGTTCGGACAACTTTGGAGTAACTGCTCCGAACTCTAGGTTTGGACGGAGTTCGGTGATATTCTAGTTCGGTGAGGTTTGGAAAGAGTTCGTTTCGATTTCGGACAGAGTTCGATCATCTTTCGGCACAAGTTCGGTCCAGGTTGTGTTTGATTGTCCAAAGGTCAGGTTCGGAGGGCGTTCGGCGAGTTTAAGTTCGGACGTAGTTCGGATGAGATTCAGAGTGAACAGTAAACTATTTTTTCAAAATGTCTGATTTTCAAGCATTCGCGGCTATTCAGAATTAGGTTCAAGCAACGATGCAAACTATGATGAACTATGATAATGAAATTGGAACAAGTCAGAAATTTCTCAAATTGCTCAAGTTAGAAGATTATCATAGTTGGGTAAAACGATTTGAAGCTTACATTGATACAAATGATATTGATATGTGGTTATCTTTTACTGAACAATATGTTTATCCAAATGATGGAACTGGTGAACCTATTCTTCAAAGAAAAATGTCATCTGAACAAAAGAAAGCATATCAAGCTGAAAAGAAGGCTTATGGTACTTTCACGATGGCTTTGCCTAAAGAGTTACTTCATCAATTTGCTGGTAACTACACATCGAAGAGTCTATGGGATGCTTTGGAAAAACGATGTGAAGGCGATGACCAATACAAGAAAAGTCGTCAAAAAGTTTTGAAGAAAGAATTTGATAGCTTCAAGCATTATCAAAATGAAACGATTCCCAATCTGATTGCAAGATTCGCTCATCTGATGAGTGAAATACGGTTGGTGAATCTTACTAAAGAAGAATCTGATATGAAAGAAAAGATTTTGGAAGCTTTGCCTGAAAAATGGGAGAATTATGTGATGATGATTACTCACGACAAGGATTTTTCAGGATTGTCTTTCAATGATTTGATTCAAAGAATTCAGGCTCGAGATATGGAGTTAATGGTTAACAAATCACTTCCTGCACAAATTCAGAATCCTGCAGTGTATCATGGTGAAAATGATTCTACTATGAATGCTGGGAAGTCTAATATTCTTAGTTCTGCACCCCCTACAACATTTCTAGCAGGTAAATATGAAATTCCTAGTTATTCTTCTGGTTGTACATTGTCTGCTCAAACTGTCGATGATTATAATGCTTTGATGTCTACGTTAGTATCTTCATATTTTGATGTTATCACTGGTGCTGTGAGTAATGCTGAATTGGCAAATGAAGATTACAATCAAGTTGATTATGATCATTTGGAGGAAATGGATCTGAACTGGCAATATGCTATGTTTGTTCGAAGAACGAAGAGATTTTTCAATAGAACTGGTAAGAAGAGGTTGAATCAGGATGGTAAGATTGGTTTGGACAAGGCGAAGGTGAAATGTTATAAGTGTTCTGTCTATGGTCACTTTGCACGAGAATGTCCAAGTTCAGCAGACAATAAATTAAAAATTGTTCAAATGCACATTTAGTTTTTCATCCGTCAAATGAAGCTAATAAAGTTGAAAAGAAATAGGTTACTTTTGCTAATAATCTGACAGAAACGTTTTGGCATCCAGATGAATTTTCCTGGAATGCAGATTCAGTAGCTACAAAGAATCATGCTCCATTTAGCATTGCATTGACTGCTCGTCATGATGATGATGATAGTGTTTTGACTAATTCTGATTCTTATTAAGTGATTCATTGGTTCACAAAGTTTTACCAAGGGTTATTGAAAGCCCAAAAGCTGAAAAAGTCAAGTGTTTGGAATGTGAAAAATTGCACAAGAAGATTGCAAGTTATGATCAACGTTCAAAAACATCAACTTAAGAGATTGTTGTGCTTAAGAAAGAGTTGGATGATTTTCAGAAGAAATATTATGAATTGGTCCATATTCATTAAGATGTTTTGAAAGAGAAGACACAAATGGCTGAAGAGTGTGAGAAAGCCAAAGTTGAAGCTTTAGATGCAATTCAAGATTTTGAGAATTTATGTGAGAAAAGTTATCCAGTTCAGCAAAAATATGAAAAGGCTAATGCTCTTCTTGTTGAAACTGCTGCTACTGTTGAGAAGCTTCAAAACAAGATATCTATGCTTCAAGATGAGAATGTTCTTTATCGAGATAAGATTGATGTGTTAACTAAAGATGTTGAGATTTATAAGAAAAAGAGAGAAAATGTTCTTGAAGAGTTATTTGCTGAATGTGAGATCAGAAAACTACAAGCTTATGAATATGATGATCTCAATGCAAAGTTCATCAAGTCACAAAAGGTAGTGTTTGAGGCTCAACAAAAGATTAATGATTTGCAGTTGGAGATTTTGGAGTTAAAGCGGCAAGTTAAGAATTGTAATTTGTCACCAACATTGCTAAATTTCTTATACAAGCAGGATATGAGTGAGGAGAATTCAATGAAAGATAATGTTCACTTGGTTCCTCAACCAGTGGATCTACTTGAAGTGAATTCTGCTTTGATTGATCCAAAAGCTAAATTACATGATTATTCGAAATTTGCCAATCCACCCAAGAAAAAGAGGCCAAAGTCTAAGAAGAAAGATAAGCCTTTGGGTGATGCTCCAAAATTTATCTCAAAGTCTATTTTGCTAGAAAATGAAAATGTCTTTGATAAGGTTGCTTCAAGTTCTTCATCTGCAACCGAAGAAGAAAAAGTTTTAATTGAAAAGAACAAGTTGAAGGATATCAAAGCCAAATTCACTAGCGAAGCTAAGGCAAGAGAAGCTTCGGGTTCTACTTCCATTTTTTCAAAGAATCAAGGATTTAAACACAACGGTTTGGGATATGAAGTGAAGGAAGAACCGATTCAAGCAAGGAAACTAGTGAAAACTGCAAAGGCTCCGAACGCAAAAGTTGCAAAGAAATCACCTTCTCAGAAGGAATTTTCTTATTATTCTGGAAGGTCATCATCTTCACGGAGTCCATCTCCTAGGTATGACTCTTCTGATGATTTCTTTGATAATTTTGATTCTGAGCATTCATCTGGTTTTCAAAAATCAAAACAATTTTCAAACATTTTTAGAGAAAGACTTTGTTATACATGTCGTCAACCGGGACATCTTACTGCTGATTGTCCGACGACTGCATATATTCATAACACTGCCAAATATGTGGATAACAACGATCAATTTTTTGATGAACCATGGTCTCCAAAGATTAAATTAACTTGTAAATCGTCTTGGTCTAAACCAAGTACGTCGGTTGAATCTGATTCCGGTTCTGATCAAAAATTAAAAATTTTACAAATTTGGAAACTAAAAGTTGTTTCCAAGACCGACAATGACTATGTGGAAGACACTGGGCGACCCGACGCTGTTGAATCGGGTCGATCCCAAAGTGGCTAATGGTTTATTTGGTGTCAAGCAGGTATTTCAGGAAGATCTTTCGGTGATTGGAAAATTGCTGATTGTGGAATATCTGTGCTAACTTAAACTGACATTCACAATTAAATTTTGTTTTAATTTTCTGCAAGTACTCATGTTTGTTGTTATTTCAAAATCCAAAAATAGTGTCTTGTTTTTAAAATCGTAAAAATGAAAATCTATAAATAGAGTTGTTATTTTAGGGGGAAAAAATTGAAAAAGACAAAAAACTGAAAAATGCAAAAAGCCAGAAACATGGAAAAATGAGAAATTGTATCCGACATGACTAGGAAATGATGGTACATTGGCTGACATCGTCTGGCTCATGGATAAAGTAGGGGAAAAAGTCATAAGACCATTTGATCGATGTGTAAGGTAGGCTCGGCAAATCAGAAAGTATTCAAATGTGATATACACTAAATCTGATGCTTGACCTAGTGGAAAACATATTGATGCATATCTCACGATATATCAAGGAAAAGATATGTGAAAAATTAAATGAGAAGTCACTGTGTATACATGTGTTTATTTTGCAAAGATTCAAACTTGTTTGATTTTCTTTATTTTGTCAAACGATCGGACTTTCTTTGCGTGCTCACAAGGCCGACCTGATTGTTGTTCGTTTGACATTCTGCTTTATTTTCTTTGGTGTTTCGTATAACTCATCGGTGTAAAACCATATACGGATTGTTTCCAGATCATAGAAAGATAGAGACAGAGAAATCTAGTCATTTATTGTGTCAAATGGTTACACTGAAGGAGTTTACATCAATGAAGCTCGGGAGAGGTTGGACAGACCTCTCCTCTGGTACGCTTCATGGTACGTTGGCAACCTAGTTATTTCAACAATCTAGACAATTATATAATTCGCATAGTAATGACCACACTCGGAACATGCTCTAACAAATTCCCCCTTGGACATTACTGTCAAATGTAGGTCTTTATCTTCCAGCAATCGTCATCAGTCAGTCTGCTACATCTTGAAATCTTGAACTTCAGAAAACTCCCCTTGGACTGAATATCAGGTATGCAGGAAACAGTTCGAATCTTGTACAATCTCCACAACCAACAAAGTTCCCCCTAGCTTCAAGCGCAGCACATCCAATTGGAACCGGCATATAAAATAATGGTTCACTTCATCAGTTGTTACCCGGAAACTTGTAAAGACATCCACGAACATTACTGCATGTTGACAACAATTCATAATCTTCACAAACTTGTAATACATTCTGATCTTTATGAAAACCAACACATCAGTATCTTCAATTACAGAAATTCCCCCTCAGCATTAAGTCTCTCCCAATATATCAGTAATCAAAGAACATCACGTCAGTGCTCTCGGTAGATCAACACGAGAATCTCACGACTCAAGAAAGTATCAGGCATATGACAGAGAGTTCCAAATCATAACTGAAAACTTTGACATATCGGTTTGCACGAACATCAGAAAACACTACCTTTCCATGAAGATCGCAAATTACCGTCATCCCTAAACTGATTGCTTTGAATATTCACATTTTCCGTTTTCATCAGATAAAACTTTGAAATGTTCAAGGGAGGGTCCTAATTTTCTCCCTAAACATGTGACATATTCAATTCCCGATTCCAACCCAGCAAGCAGTATGTTCTTCTGGTAGCTCGCAATGGAATCACATATTTTATGTTTGTGTAGAAAGATAATCTCCGACAAACGTTCCAAAGTAATCACACCCCAGCTTCTGAATCTCTGTCCATCATCAGAAACTTGTTTTTGAATATATGCCCATCATCAAAAACCGTGACTACCCACAAACATCTTTCAGAAATTCGACGACTAATTCATGATAAGCCTTGGAATCTGGTAACTCTTGATTGTAAATTCACAGCTACCAAATCAAGGGTAAACTCGATAACTGATTGTTCTTTGAAATTCTCATGACCTCACCCCATTCTTCAAAATAACCCCAGATATTTATTACTGATTAACAGGGGTTCGGGGGCAGCGCCCCCGAGAAGCGGGGTCTAAGGGGCGGCCTAACTATTTCAACATATCCAGATGTTATGAGTATCATTGTGCCAGAGTTTAAAGTTGGACAAATTATATCTGCAATCGACATGGCTTATTTGTTACAATAACCGAAATTGAAGTGTAGTTCAGCATGTTATGTCCCATATGATCTCAAGTCGTGATGTTTCTCGCAAAAGACAAAAATAGTGTCTCATTCTGTATTGGATTTACTTTTCATATCAGAAAATACCAAACAAATTTTAGGTGTGTTTTGATATAAAGTTTCTAAAAGCCAAAAAGATTTTGTTTCTTATTTCTTTTGAATTAATCAACACAGAATACGAAATCAAATTTAAATATCAAAATATCTTGGAGTCTCGAAGAGATATTTTACGTCGAGATTATTTATGTTGGCAGGTTTTTAAGTGGAAAGAGGATATTGTTGGATTTAGGTGTCCAGACCCGACTAAATCAAGTACCCGACCCGGTTAAGACCCGTAAGAGTTACACCGGAGGCAACAGGTATTTAAAGTCCGCTTACTTTTAACCGGCAAATTCGCAGAAGAATTAATTATTTGTTTATTAAATAGTTTAATAGATAAATAATTAATTACTTATTTAAATTACAATTAATCATCAAGATTAATTAAGCGACTAAATACGTTAAACAATATTTACGTCATGGACGGAAATCAACGAATTATTGTTTTGACTAATATTCGTTATATGACAGGAAGCGATAAACATTTAAAGAGTTTAAATGTTAATCTCGAAAATAAAATGGTTCGATTAAGGATTAAGTAAAACCGAGGGGCTAAACGGAAACTAAATCAGTTATAAATATAACTCATTAAAGGAGACTAAACTCTAATCCTCCGAGTGAGAATTTTCGGCCCCCTTCTCCTCCATCTGGTGAATCCGACGCCGAGGGCACCCTAGCCACCGCCGTATCCCTTGTTCTCCGACAATCCGTTCGCGAGAACCCTAATCCTAAATCGCCGCCACTGCCCCGTCGTTCCGCCGCCGCGCGCCCTCTTCCCTCGCCGCCGCCGCAGCCCTACCGCCGCTGCCGCCTGCCACCAAGTCGCCGCCACAGGCCGCGACCAAGCCACCGCAGCAGCAGCCCGGAGAAGCCGAGCCGTCGCCGCCTGCAGCCCAGCCGCCGCCCGAGCCAGCCGCCGCAGTCACCGTCGCTCGTAGCCGCCGCCCGAGCCAGCCGCTGCCACTCCTCGTCGTCGCCGGTTTCACCGCCGACAAACCTTAGCCGCGAACCGCATCATTCGCGTGTTCCTCCGTTGTCCGCGAAACCCTAACGTCGCGCCTATCCAACGTACGAGATTTCGGTGCCGTGCCACCGAGTGTAACCCGTATCCGCGAGGTTGTCACGATTTGCCGGTCAAATTGTCCTGCGAAACCCTAGCGTTACCTCTTGACTTTCGGTGTCTCGAACATTTGTTTGAATCACCGCTCAGGTATATCTAAACTCGTTATTAGTTTAGATTTAATTGTTTATTTATTTAAGAATATGTCGTGTTTTGTTTAACGCGTTTTGGTGTTTGCGCGTTATGGTGATTGTCGAATCCTGTTGTTTTGGTTTACGTAAATTAACTGGTTTTTCGCGTTAGTAAAGTAGAACGTTTTCCGCTGCGTATTAAATTAAATGTTAATTTAATTATTTAAATTATATTTACTCGGTAATTGATTAAATAATTATTTATTGTAAATAATTATTTTCATAAAAAAATTGCTATTACCGAGACCCAAATGCCACTGTCGAAACCCAACAGTGGTATCAGAGCCTTGATCACCACACGCAAACCTAAACCGGTTAATTTGAACCGGTGTACTTTCGCGAACTGGGGTTCTGAACCCGAAAGTGGCGAAATTGAATGAATCGCTTTTTAAATATGTTTAGTTGATTTGAATCCACTAAACATAATCCGATTAAATTAAATTGATTGAATTATCTTTCGTGCATATTCGGCCCAACCCTATTTTGTTTTGTCATTGATTCGTTATGGTTTGACCCATTAGGCCCATGTTGTTTTGTTTTGGATTGGCCCACTTTTAATGGGTTGAAAGTTGTATTTTGTTTCAAATAGAATACTTTTGTTTTAAATTACAACTGCTCACCTTAGCTTGGACGAACGAGACGAGTTTGATACAAGGACCCATTTTAGATTATCCCTTTTGGATTTTTCGAAAATGGATAGAAGCCAAAACAAGACCGACGTTTCCAGATGACACGCAAGAGCTTGATTGAAGCCAGTGGGAGCAACTAAATCTATCAGGGAGTTTTTTCTATTTTCGTGGTTGATTTACATTTACGTCCCTTGACCTTCATCGATATTGTCGTAGGCTCTGACAATATCGAAACCTCTGCATGGCCGGATATGTACATTTGTGTTTGCTTGTTTTTGGTTGCTTGTCTTAATTTGATTAACGCGCCAACTAAAATCCAAACTTAGTTTTATCGATATAAAACTAATTTTTCAATCGATTAAATAAAAGTCCTAATTTTATTACGACTTCATAAAATTTATTAACCAATTTAATTCGACATTAAATTCAGATTTTTCAATAAAGTAATCGAACATTAATAAAATTGGTTATCGTCTCGCGACACGTAGATCATTAATACTTAGGTTATTTAAATGATCGTCCCGAGTGAGATAGGATTCATAAAATCTGTCGTCACATTAAATAATAAAATATGACCTAATAATCCTATCTGGTAAGCCTAAAACTGGTAGTCTATGCCATCCTATGTCAAGTCTAACTTGGAACACATTGACCGATACATCCGTGTTGGAGCATTTCAACACCGCACGTGGTGTTTAGGGTATCTTCCAAGGTGAGCGTATTGGAGTATTTCAACACCGTACGCGCGCGTTGACCACTTAGGACAACTACTATTTTCTTTACACGCACCTTTGGTATTGGAGTATTTCAACACCGTACCTCTGGTCGGCATGTAGACAGAATGGGCATAGATGGGGCTAAACGTATTTCGTTGATCCGTTCGCGAAAGCCCCATAACGGGAGTTGTGACTGTTGCTCACAAGTGACAATCGTTGTCCGTTCAGTTACTTAGAAATTTTGAAAGCACTTTACGCTGTCTGGAGAAATTGTCTAACTGACTGGATTCCCATTTCCTATTCAAGATTAGCTTGCCATCCTTGAATACGAATCATAACATTAAAACACTAAAACATTTGCCCATTGTTTCAGATGGCTAACCGCGCAAACCAAGAGATTTTCCATCTCAAGTCTCTTCTTGAGAAGGAGAAACTTGATGGCGCCAACTTCCTTGATTGGGAAAGGAATCTGAGAATCGTCCTGAAAATGGCTAACATGGAAAACGTGTTAGAGGCTGAGGTTCCTGAGGAACCTGAAGCTGGCACGGTCGCGGCGCGAAACGCCCATAACACACTGCGAACTAATGCCAAAAATGTCGCGTGTCTTATGCTAGCCACCATGAATTCTAATATTCAGAAGAACATGGTTGACAGGACGGCTTTTCAGATGATCGGTGATCTGAGGGGCATGTTTGAAACTCAAGCCCGACAGGAGCGCTATGACACCGTTGTGACACTCATTAGTTGTCGCATGGCAGAAGGCGCTCCCGTCAGCCCTCATGTCCTGAAGATGAAGGGTTACATCGACCGTTTAGCAAAACTGAATTACGTCATCCCCGCCGAAATGGCGACTGACCTGATTCTTCACTCACTGTCCAGTGCCTTCACCCCTTTCCGGGTAAACTTCAACATGCACAGCATGGTAAAGACAGTGACTGAACTTCACGGTATGCTTAAGACTGCTGAAGTTAATTTTGTTAACGGCAAGGCACCCGATGTACTCGCAATCCGAACATGAGGCGTCAAGAAGCCCGAGGTCAAGAAGGGCAGGCGTGGGAACAAGAAGAAAGGCAAGGCAGCTGTCACCAGAGCGTCTGGAAGCTCCCAGAAAGGCAAGTCTAAGGCAACCAAAGCACCGCCGGCTGAACAGCGCGAGTGTTTTGAATGCTACAAGATGGGGCACTGGAAAAGAAACTGCCCAGAGTATCTTGCCAAGGTGAAAAGCGGGAAAGCCCAGCCGGGTAATTCCTCAGGTATACACATAAGTTTATGTTGTATAATGCTTCACTTATTCCTACAAAATATATGTTTGACATACTTTACATTTTGTAGGTGCATGAAGCTGATAGGAAGCATACCAAGATGACACTGAACTGCCCTGCGATTATCGCACTTGAATAAAGTTCGTGTCCCTTGAGTTTTCATTTTAAACAATTCTCAGTGTTTTTGAAACAACTTGTTTTGTTTGGTTTCCCTGGCTGTTTTCCAGGATGAACAAATGCTTTCCGAAGATTTTGATTGTGATATGTTTTGACAATGGTTGATTTTCGAAACATACACTATTGTTTTAATCTACTTTGAATTTGATTCAACCCTTTTGTTAGATTAAGGTTCAAAATCCCATAACAACATATCTTATAGCCTGGTGCACTTGATTTGATCAAGGCTAGCTTAAATGCGATATGATGACCTTTTGTTATCATACCCCATCAAAGCTATAATGCCTTATGCGTCTATTGTAATTGTTACGAAACAACGCACGACGCAACGGTAGTTCATAAAGTCCTATGACTTTGAACCATCCAACGTCAAGAATATTAAATCAAGTCGAACCGATTTAAGATCGTTGTTTCGATCCATAACCGTATGAACATGTCAATCCTCTTTGTCAAGCAGTCGTTTGTTCATATAAGTTAGAATCACTAGCTGAATCACTGCAGAAATAATCACTTGCTGATTATAACATTGTAGAATGGTCACACCAATTCTGGTGCACATTACCATTACGTATATACACGTGCATACCTGCACACATCTTGGAAGTCTTGGACTACACCCGTTGTACTCACGTTTGCTTGAATCCTACATGCACTAAGTGCTTTGTACAACGGTTCACAGTTTCATCTAGAAACCAACAAACACAAGACTGATGGCTTGCCACAACGAAAGTCCTTGACATTTTGTGACCATAACGACCCTTCATACATCACTTGTATAACTAACTTCCAATCCCAAGACCTGTATCTTGCGAAGATAGAATCTAGTAATTACATGTCCAAAGCTATATCTTTAAATATCTAGAAGAAAGGTGATTCTGATAAATCACTGAACCATATAATGCAGCTCTCGCATCTAAACGATACGTGCAGACCAACAATGTTTCACCAACAATGGATTGTTGCTTAACGAAACATCTCTATGTGGACCCGAGAGTCCAATGAAATAAATCATCGTCTCGATCATCACGAGATACCTTCAAACAATCATAGACGAACGCATCTCCATGCTATCAAACTCAGAAATGACTTTGTTGATCGTCTTTGAACTTATGACTAAGTCATAACAACTGGATATTGAGAATTCGATTTCCGTACCATACACTAAGAAGTCGAACAATTTCGTTCTTGAAAACGAAAATTGATCGCCACGTTTTCTTCGTGTAAATTAGTATCCAAACGGTTTGAAAGAAGGATGAAAATAGGAATGTCAATCTGCCTCAAGCAAGTGGGAGCATCGCCACAGATCCTTACCGGAATAACGATCAAGTGCCGATCTAAAGATCATCTAAATTTACTGGATTAAAATTTTAAATGACACCTCAATTGATTATAAGTTTCAAGATTAAATTAAGTATCGATCATAATGTGGCTGAGCAACCATTAACACGATCAATCTCTTGAAACGATTCGAATCGTACTAAATATGATACGAAAGGAAATTCAATACTTAGATATTGCATGAAATGTTGCCGTAAAGTATTACGCCATAACCATAGATGGAAAATCACATCATCACTACTAGACACTGATGAAAAGGATTACATGTTCATTAACAAGAGTATCAATTATACCCGTTAAACATTAACAGCCACCTTAATTGATTCTGAACTAAGAGTGCTATAAAACATTCAAAAGGTTAATTCGACTCTGTAAATAGTCGGTTAATGTGCTCAAGTGATAACACAGTCATACATTAGCTTACCAAGGGCGCTTCATTATCACAAGTTCGATTCACTTAAGAAGACTCATTGTTCAAGACAAACACTGAATCTTAAGAAACAACTAACATTAGGCAATCCTAAAACGAAACACGAGGACACAATAGCAAATTCATAATTTTCAATGATCGGGTTAGATCGGAGAAATTACACTACTGCGTAGTACGTGAATTCTGCATCGCATCGATATTCGATTTTATTGTTGGATGTCGAACAATATCGTTTGCACCATATCATTCGACTTCCTCTAAACTGTTAGACGAGAGTCTGAATTCTGCGTAACGCGTTCGAATTTTATACGTTTTATTATCCACGAATATTTTGCTAATATTCTAAAGGTCCGTGGTCGATCAGACATTACGGGAGCAACGCCTGAAGCAAGACTATTCTAACTTTGGACTCAAGATGTTGACTTCCAGACTCACAAGGCCTCATTAGAGAATGACGTCGGGACGTAACTCGCATCAGATTGTCTTCATGGATTTAATTATAAGACAATTCTGATTGATGGTATACTCAACGGTATCCTTCGACCTGAGATACATGAGCGACCTCCCCTCTGCCATGAACATTCTTTGATTGTAGCTTAAAGCTGTCGCGTAACTGCCAGCTATAACGGTTATTTTTTGGGATGTATCTGAAGCTTAGTGGGAGCTGTATGTAGTCAAAATGGGATTCTGTACTCTTGCATTTATAATGCGACAGTTTGACATCGTGGGCCCTCTCGTTAGTTCCAAGTGTTAAGTGTAAGGCCTTACCCAAACTTACTGTGTGTTTGATTGGACCACTTCGAACAACAAAACGAGAAATTCAATGATCGAACACATAAGAGAATGAATAAATCCATGTCTCTCGTTCGATTGATGTCTCATACAGAAAGGATCCGATGACTTTACAAATACCATAAGTCTAAACTATATCACAAGTTTATTGATATGCCTTGGTTGTTTTGACTTGAAGTGTCATGACTGGTTGGGACAACCACGTGTAGCTAGAGCACCTCTGACTGTATCTTGATTAATAGTCGCGCTCAGTCCAAGTGGAGACTGTTGGATTTAGGTGTCCAGACCTGACTAAATCAAGTACCCGACCCGGTTAAGACCCGTAATAGTTACACCAGAGGCAACGGGTATTTAAAGTCCGCTTACTTTTAACCGGCAAATTCGCAGAAGAATTAATTATTTGTTTATTAAATAGTTTAATAGATAAATAATGAATTACTTATTTAAATTACTATTAATCATCAAGATTAATTAAGCGACTAAAGACGTTAAACAATATTTACGTCATGGACGGAAATCAACGAATTATTGTTTTGACTAATATTCGTTATATGACAGGAAGCGATCAACATTTAAAGAGTTTAAATGTTAATCTCGAAAATAAAATGGTTCGATTAAGGATTAAGTAAAATCGAGGGGCTAAACGGATACTAAATCAGTTATAAATAAAACTGAATAAAGGAGACGAAACTCTAATCCTCCGAGTGAGAATTTTCGGCCCCCTTCTCCTCCCTCTCGTGAATCTGAGGCCGACGGCACCCTAGCCACCGCTGTCTCCCTTGTTCTCCGACAATCCGTTCGCGAGAACCCTAATCCTAAATCGCCGCCACTGCCCCGTCGTTCCGCCGTCGCGTGCCCTCCTCCCTCGCCGCCGCCGTAGCCGTACCGCCGCTGCCGCATGCCACCGAGCCGCCACCGCAAGCCGCGACCAAACCGCCGCAGCAGCAGCCCGGAGAAGCCGAGCCGCCGCCGCCTGCAGCCCAGCCTCAGCCGACCGCCGTCACTGTCGCTCACAGCCGCCGCCTGAGCCAGCCGCTGCCACTCCTCGCCATCGCCGGTTTCACCGCCGACAAACCCTAGCCGCGAACCGCGTCATTCGCGTGTTCCGCCGTTGTCCGCGAAATCCTAACTTCGCGCCTATCCGACGTACGGGATTTCGGTGTCGGTCTACCAAGTGTAACCCGTATCCGCGAGGTTGTCACGATTTTCCGGTCAAATCGTCCTACGAAACCCTAGCGTTACCTGTTGACTTTCGGTGTCTCGAACATTTGTTTGAATCACCGCTCAGGTATATCTAAACTCGTTATTTGTTTAGATTTAATTGTTTATTAATTTAAGAATATGTCGCATTTTGTTTAACGCGTTTTGGTATTTGCGCGTTATGGTGATTGTCGAATCCTGTTGTTTTGGTTTACGTTAATTAACTGGTTTTTCGCGTTAGTAAATTAGAACGTTTTCCACTGCGTATTAAATTAAATGTTAATTTAATTATTTAAATTACATTTACTCGGTAATTGATTAAATAATTATTTATTGTAAATAATTATTTTCATAAAAAAAATGCTATTACCGAGACCCGAATGCCACTGTCGAAACCCAACAGATATCACAACTTCAAGTCTTCAGAAGATTGTTGATAAAGAGATTACACACGATGCAATATCAAGTATTCAATATTGGACTCATCGTCAAGATCGAGGAAGAGTTTAATTGAAGATACAAGATACAAGTTTTAATGAAGGATATGATACTGCACATGCCGAGGGGGAGTTTGTTGATACATGGCTCCTGATCGTCATGTGAAGTATCGAATACAAGACAGATTGTGCAAGATAGGTTCTGGTTGAACCTTGGCCGAACTCCAAGTTCGGACCCAGCGAACCTTATCCGAACCTGAGGTTCGGACCAGTGGGGTTTGACATGTATAAATAGTTGTCTTGTGTTCAGTTTAGGGTGCTTCCGAGTTTCATCTTCTAAGTGTACTCTGTGGTTCTCTCCGTGGTTAATAAAGTCTGATTTGTATTTACTCTTGTTTTTTAACTCGTTTTACATTGATTTCGTTACGACTAAGTAGACGATCCACATGCTCACGCATTTTCAGAGGTATAATTTCTAGGCCATGTGGTTAGTTCGAAGGGAGTCATGGTGGATCCCTCCAAAATCGAGGCGGTGACTAAGTGGAGAACACCCAGAAACCCAACAGAAATTAGGAGTTTCTTGGGACTAGCGAGGTATTACCGGCGGTTCATCTAAGATTTCTTCAAGATAGCCGTCCCCTCAACAAAAGTTTTGTTGAGTACCTCTTACCATCCACAAACGGATGGGCAGAGTGAGCGGACAATCCAGACCTTAGAATATATGCTCCGGGCATTCACTCTGGATTTTGGGGGAAGGTGGGATGATCACTTGCCATTAGTAGAATTCGCTTATAACAACAGTTACCACTCCAACATTGGAATGGCTCTGTTTGAAATATTATATGGTAGGAGGTGTCGTACCCCGATATGTTGGGGTGCAGTGGGTCAACGTGAGCTGGCCCATAAAGATGTTGTTCGGGTTACTACTGTCACACCCTCAAAATCCACCTGTGGAGTATAACCGCATGGCGTGTGACAAACTATGACCTGAGTCATTAGCCATACTAAACCATGCAAGAAAACAGTTTTAACACATGCGGAAGCGTAAATAAAGATAAGTAAACATGTGGCGCAAGACACACACCCCAAAACCATACGGAAAGCAAAACCATCAATGGTAAGAAAACCCTTTTATTGACCCAGTGAAAAACACGTGTCCTAATCGTGCTCCGGACCTAGATACCTGTGAAAGACATGCTATGTAGGTCAGCGCAAGGCTGGTGAGTTCATAAAGACATAATATAAGAATCAATGTTCGAGCCAATGTCTGAACCAATGTTTGAACAATGTAATTATAATTGTATTTGTAGCTAGCTAGGCCAAAATCACTATCACTATGTGGTTCGCAACCAAAGCGTGACTGTTTGTGTTTGTATTGCCTTTCCATCAACGTCTAACACGGACGATGATATTATCTAGGCTATGTTACACCCGTTTGACATCCCGTCGAGTTAGAGCGACTAACACGGGTGGGGTTTGTCAAACCCAGTAGTACTACTCAATATAACCCCGCTTTCTCATAAACTAACGGTACGAAAATGTAAGGACTTCAAATATGTGTTATGTTCGCACATACGTGATCAACTATACAATTATATTACCTGAAATGTTTGTAGCATGATTTTCTCTCTCAAGGAGATACTTAGAGAGAAAAATGTTAGAGAACTCACATTTGGGAGCTTGGCAAGAGTTTGTAAAATGAAACAAGGTGACCTCCTTCGATGACTTCCTTGCTCTCGACTGGTTTCTAGGAACCATTTGGCGTTACCCGGTTGCCTGGCAGCCCTCGTGACCCTCGAACCTGAGCAAAAATATTGTGCACTAGGGCTGTGATCAAAGAAAGGAAGAGAGATAGGAGTTCGATTGCAATAAATGGGAGGGAGAGGGAGGAGTAACATAACAGTGAGGGAGACAGGGAAGATCCAATGCGGTTTAAAGTTTAAGGGGAGGTTGAGGGAAGATAGGCGGTGTTTGTTAGGAGAGATTTTTGTATTTTAAAAATGTTACACCCAGCCCCATCAATTGCATGAATAGCCGGACTATCCCCTTCCCACATCCCCAATCAAGAATTGTTATGCCCACGTACTTGTTTAACAGTTCCGTTTATGTTGATGTGTCGTTCACCCTAAATTATCTAGTGCCAAAGTTTGTGTAATACGGTAACAAATGTGTTCGCATGGAATTAATAGATATATAAATCAATTAGCACACTTGTACACATAACTCTATAAGTTATCCACTTTATGTACATTCGTTTACATTTTAATAATTAGTCACCAACGATTAGGACCAACTCGAGTGTGAAAGCTCATGGACTCATTCACACATCTAGGAACTCTAAAAGATGTGCGAATGCATAAATGTTTAATATCGTTACTATTCGTGTTCGTGTTTGTACGGAAAATACATCTATTTTTGCCGGGTGTCACATTATCCCCTTATTGTAGGAACTTTCGTCCCGAAAATTAAGGTTGTTGTTCGTTCGCTAGACACAAAGAAAAGGAAAATTTTCAATTATCATATTATCCCTTTGTTGTAAGAAATTTCTCCCCCGGAATTTACTTGTACTTTTGTTGATCAGCTTTTATCTACTTACACACCGATGATACTTTTGCATCATTTGATCATCGCATTTTCATGTAAACTGCATTCCAAGCTTCAAGTTTCCAACGAACTTTAAGATCGGAATCTCTCTATGTTTGAGTTGTTTCCCTGTTATGGTCCAATATCCTCATTGGTCCTTCAGTGGAGTTCAATTGTTTGTCAATTTCGAACCCCTCGAGTGATACGATGAGTGTTTTATCCGATGGCCACTTTTCAGGTTTGATGCATGAAACACGTTGTGTGTATCGTTAAATCATTCTGATAGATTCAACTCGTGTGCTACAAAACCAATTATATCTACGATCTCTAATGGTCCTACGTATTGTGCATTTCGTTTTCCCCATTTGCCAAAAAAACGAATGACCGTTTCCAGGGTGAGAACTTAAGTAGGATGTTTGTCAGCGTAGCTCTCTAGCCTATGTGGTTTAGTCTCTTATATTTTAAACGTGTGGTCTCCAATTCGATACCATGCACCAGCAAATTCTGATGTTTGCAAGACGCTGCCACATAGTTTTGGTTTTGCATGACCCCTTTCAGTGTCTCGTATATGGTTCTGAACTTGTAAGCTGAGCTTCCCAGTAGACGGGTGACTTACATTTTTGTCCTTTAAAATTTATCAAACTGTGCTATCTCAATGTTTGTGATAACTGCCGTTTTCCCAGGTTAACCCCGTTAAACTTCCCGTTAGACCTATCTGTGTGTATTATATATTTTTGTGTCATGTGATGTCACGTGTGCATAATTCATTGAGTCTATCCCTGACCATTGGTTGATCAATTATACAAACACGAGACTAGTAATTATAACAAGAATAATTAACATTCCATGTTCATGTGCCATTACATGTTCAACCGCAACAATTTATAAAAATTAGAACGTTCTGCGTGCTATTAGTCATACTGTTGTTAAATTAGTGTATAAGCAACTTAGTAACCCGAGCCATAAACGATCCTACATCTTCCTTAGTCCATCATTGCTAATTAAAAATCGGGCTTAGCCCTTCCCTTGCCCTTGGCCAAAAACCATAGAAGAATGGGCCCTTGGCCCTTGTATTTCATTGCTTGGAGGACAAGGCACCTCCTTATAAAGAAAAAAAAATCCTAGCCCCTACCCCAGATTCGGCAGCCCCCCTCTCCCCTCCTCCCTTTCGTTTTCTTTCATCAATTGATCGAGTACAAACAATTGGAGGCAAGGAATCAAGACCCTCTTGCGTTTTCTTCATCGTCTACTTCGTTTCTTTGCATCCAAGGTAAGGCCTATCTATGTGTGTTTTCTGTGATTAGATGTTTTAGGGTGCATTTTATTGTGTGGGATCGACATATGATGATCCATGATCGTTGACGTGTTGAAAAACCTTGGAGAATCAATGAGAATTTAAAAGTAGGGTTTTTGACAGAATCTGTCTAAATTTTTCGTCATGTTGTAAAGGTCATAACATTGTAATGACAAGTCCAATGGATCTGATTCTGGTGGTATATGAAAACTACATGTCTTACCTTTCTTTTGGCACCAATTTCACGACAAATGAGTCTGATTTGGTCATCCATATGTGCACTACAAGTTTAGTGCACAGAACTGTCAGAAAACTCGAGTTACTGTCTAGTGTCAAAGTTTTGGGCATGCTAACATGGGAATTTCGTGCAAGCTAAAATATTAAAGTTGTTGAAAATATGTTGAACTTATAATCTGGAAAATTTTGTGAGCTAATTCTAAGAAATGGTCAAGATATTAAGTCGGAAAGTCAACATTTAATTACTAGTGACTGTTTCTGCTTCTGAAAACTTTAGTCAACTTCAAGATGGCATAACTTTCTCATACGTGAACCAAATTGCATGATTCTTCTTTCTAGTCTTAGGTATATGTGTTAGCTTTCTTGTGACACTGGTCTCTCGGGGAAAGAGGTTCGTTTGGTACCTCTAAGGTCCCAAATGTAAAGGGTACTCAGTTCTGCCAAAAGTTAAACTCACACACATGTGTGAGGTTTTCAACTAAGATAACATAGGCTATTTAATTTGGTTAAAACATGAAAGTTTTTGGTTTTACAACAAGGGTCAATTCTGGAAAGTTTCGGAATCTAAGTCGAAAAAGGGAACAAGCTATAAACCGAACTTGAGTCATCTGTCAAACACTAGGCAGAATCTGCCTAGTAGATTTTGGTACACTTTAAGAGCTCATAACTCATTCATCACTCACCCGTTTGAGGTGATTCTTTTTCCCAAGTAAACTTTAATGAGTCTCCTTCCCAATGGCAGTAGTTGAGAGCCCTTTTTCGCTCGATAGCCCACTGACTTCGGTAATACCAAGTCAGTGCGCAGCTGTCTTGCAATTATAACGAATGTGTAGGTATTGTGTAATGTGTAATGTGTGCTACTTTCAAATGTGCATATGTGATGGGTTTGTGTAAGCCCCTAGCTACCTGATACGTTCCGTTTTCACCACTATAGTAACATGATGCTAGGACACTAACACTCGTATGACTTCCTTGAATCCAATCTCTCTCTCTCTATCTCTCTCTCTCTCTCTACTCTCTCTCTCTCTCTCTCTCCTTTGCATGCTTCTTAACTTGATCAACCAGTGAGTCGAGGGTCAGCATGCCTAGTCAAAGTCAACTATCCTGTCGGTCATTCTAACTCCTCTATGTTAAGTCATATGCAGTCTTGTTATTTTTCATTTGTACACACACAACATCGTTGTCTCGGAGACATGACTTATTCCTATACCTCACTCTTAGGTCTTACTCTCAATTCGAAACGCGAAGCACTTGGCCCGAGTGCGGATTCTTTGTAGCAGCGCCCTCTAAGGTGAGTTTCACACTCCAAATTAGATCATACCCCGTTTGGGTAGTGATTTTTTTTTCTTACGAGTTATTTGGTAACTTACAAAACACACGTTAATGCATTTGAATAAGTGAACTATCACATGTCATTGGATAGCCCATCTATTAAAGCCCTCGCATAATCGGACCGTTAATATAGTGTAAATAGCATGGTGACATTTAGTAGTACTACTGAGTCCTGACAACCCTCGCTCTGCGGTGCACGGGATGCCCACCTGACTGGAGTACAGACGGAGTTAATGTCAGCCAAAACTACTGTGTACAGATTAGACACAGGGGAGGCAAAACGTATAGGCATTCCCTACATACATTTAGTCAGCTTTGGTTGCGAACTTCCTAATGAACATGACAACTAGGCTAGCTACCTACGATAGTATTCAATTCTTATTAACGCTCATTATTTATATCTATATACTTAGTATATGTATTCTACTACTTTTAGTGAACTCACCAGCATTAGCTGACACTTGGTTTTACCAAACTTTTACAGGTCGCTAGGAGTTCATTCTGTTGTTGGTAGGTGTGGTGGGTTATCACTTGGCTTTTAACTTCAAACTTTTATTTTTGGGAGACAAACATTTCTTTTCTTAACATTGCATGTGCTTGATCTTACTTTAAATTATTGGGCGCGTGTTTTGCGCATATTACTTTCCGCTGCGTTACAAATTTAAATTATGGTTTTCTTATGAATGTTTGATGCATCTATTTTCATTATAATTATGGATTGAATGGGTTGTTGCAATCATTGACTCGGGTCCTGGTCTGTTCTCACACCCCATACGGTAAAACTCCGTTAGTGGTAAATTGGGGGTGTGACAATGTTAGTGCGTTAACTGTTTGTTGTAGAACACTCTACCGGGCGTTAGAAACATTTCTTCGCTGTTGTTGGAATCCATGACACATACCCTAAGCATGTTTCCCAATTGATTGGTAGTATGTTCGCTCTTTCCATCGGTTTGAGAATGATATGCAGTGCTCGTGTCTTAGCGTGCTTTCAATGCCTTTGGTAAAGTTACCGAGAAATGAGGTGTATATCGAGTGTTTTGGCCTGTCGGGAGGCAATCTCCTTCATATATATTTGAGATAACTTCTTTTACCTCACCATCTTTTCGATCATTAGAAAGTGTATAGGTTTGGTCAGTTGAACAACGGTCACCAGATCGTATCACGTTCACTTGATGCCTGATGTTCGAGGTAGTTTGGTGGTAGAGTCCATAGATGTTTGTCTCTGCTTTGTATAGGAATGTTTCTAGTTGTAGTAATGGTCTGGTAACTGCTGATGTAGGATCTGAACCTTGGAGCAAGTCAGACACTGGCTCATCTAGGTTCTAATTCCGGCCTTCACGTTTGGCTACCAGTGGAGTGTTTTCAAATGTTTGTATCGCGTGTCCTAACCAAAATGAGCAGATTATCGAGAACTACGAATTTTATCCATTACCAGCTCTTTTAGATTCCCGTATTAGGGAACCTATACATAAACGGATGTCATCTAGTTTGACCATCAGGAGTTTGTCATCCCCTCATAGAGATCCTATCCGTACATTCATTTTTCACTGTGCTTTGAGTTGAGCTTCCTGGGTTCTCTTTGGTAGTCCAGTGTGTATCTTAAGTTGAAATGCTTGATCTTGGTTGAGTTTAGGGGTTTCCTTTCTATTTATAAAACCAACTATAACACTAGCCTTTCCTGAATGATGACTAGGGCTGGCTATTAGTCAGACTCCAAGTCCCACTTCCAAAACGCCATTAGTGTTTATATATAGGGTGTACCGCAGCTAACCCACCACACCTTTAGTATCCCAAAAGCGTACCAGTCATCTACAAGAACCACCTTCCTTCTTGTTGGTAAATAGGCGAGTTTAGAGATGTGATAAAAGTTTATAATAGTAGTTACACAATAGGGTTCCATCCACTATCATGGTACTCGTGAATCCATGCTCTTCGAATTCTTGTAATCTATGCGGATAGTGTGTATGGTACCAGACATGTAATGTATCCAGGCCTTCGATGCGAACACCAATGCACCCGATTCCAAGTCATGTGTGCAGTAGTCCTGCTCGTGCATCTTCAGTTGACGTGAGGTATAAATGATGACATTTTCATGTTGCATCAACACGCAACCGAGACCTTGCTTGGAGGTATAGCAATATGCTATGAAGTATTTGGTTTCCTTGGATAAGATAAAATCAGCACACCAAAGCTTTCACTTCGGCATCTGGAAAGTCGCTATGTGGTCATCACCTCAGTGTTTGTAGTATCTTTGCTAGTCATAGAAAGTTTTCTCATCGATAGTAAGTTGTCAAACTATGAAACTGACGTCACCCCTGTTGGTGTTGTTGGAGCTGGCTAATCCTCGATGGCCTCCACCGTAAATTTGTCAGTATGTATCCTTTTTATTATTATTGTTTCTTTCTGTGAGAGGTTCAGACGGAGGTACTCTTCATGTTCTTCATGGGTTTTTTTTGGGGGGGGGGGATAACCCAGATATATTTATAAATGATCTGATGTCGAATTGATCGAGGTAGTATATACACATGGGGTTCACAGGATCCATGAATCTTGCGAATGTGTTGATCAACCCACCTGTTGTGGCTAAACTCGAAATGACTATACGGGTTTTCTAAACACAGTTTTCCGGGACTTCCTCCTCCCGAATTCTTAGCTGATGGTATACAAATTATCCATTAACTCTTAGAATCGTAATTTGATCCCTGAAGTTTATTGAATAAATCATAACTCGAGGTAGTGTTAATGGTATTGGATAATAACCTTGTTCCACTCGCAAAAATCGATGCACGTACACAATTCCCCATCCGTTTCCTTAACAAACAACTGGGGCTCCCCGCGACAGTAAGCTTGACTTGATAAATCCTTTATCTGGTGACCCGTACAGCTGAGTGTATAACTACCGTGGTTTGTCAGGTGAGAGTCGGTGTGGGGCTCAAGTAATAGACACTTCCCTAGGTGCGAGGTCAATTAGAGATTCGACCTGCCAATGAGATGGAAGACCGGGTAGGTCTTCGATGATACATCTTGAAAGTTACGAATAATAGGGAAAATCCTCGATCTTCCTTTCTTACTTGATCTTCTAATCCATAAGATCTAGAATGCTGATGTGATGTCTTCGTAGACACCCTTGTGTCACTAGATATGATATCTTGCCTAGGACAGACCCATTTCTTCTATCCTTGAAATGGTAGAACTTTCCTACTAGGTGAGAAATGTAAAGAAACTTCTCATGATAAGGATATATATGCTTGATTCTTGGACGACCAAATCGGTTTTGACAACTTCTTCAAATCTACTCAAAGTGCTCGGCATATAGGCCTATTAGTTCCAGCTTTCATCTCCTGACGACATTGATCGTTTCCACCAATTTTACCATTTTCTAGTTTCATTGCCTGCCTATTCTCTAACAGGGTTTGAACATCTTTCATCATCTGTAAAACGTTAATAACGCTTGAATCACTCTTGGTGTTGCTCGAACCAAGCATAAACGCACAGTCGTTGGTTCCATGGGTGATTTCTCTTAAAGTGTTCCTTTTTTCCCCATACCTTCGGTGACGGATTCAGTAGCCTTGATTTGCTTGTTCTGGCCTTTAAGCCCTGTAATCTCTGGCCATGCGGCCCATCCTTTCACAATTCTGGCAACAGTGCCAGTCACATGCTCTGATGTGATGAAAATTACACTTATTACAGCTTTGGGCACTTTCTAGTATACCCGACTTGGCCCTAACTGTTTGGCTCTGATCGTCCTGCTTGTTGAAGAAGATACATGTCGAGTTCTTAAGCTTATGACCCTGTTGTTGCTGTTGGCTGGCAGATGAAACCCGATTCTGAAATTATTGCAACTTATGTTGTCTCACTTTATCCTATGTCCTGAAGTACATATAGTAGACTCCATCATGGAAGGACCACTTTGAGCTACAGTCTGGTCTGTAAGCTCACGAGCTAACCGAGCTGCTTGTTAAATGCTAGCAAGATTTGAAGAAGTTACCATGCTATGAGTCTGATGGCCAACCTAGCCATGTGAAGTTCTATTTGCTTGTAACCAGATTCATTGTGCGAGGACACATTGGATACACTCATTGGATGTAGTTATATAAGCTTCGTGTTCATAACTCTCCATCTCGAGATTTTGTATCTTGCCTTATAGTTTCTGAACAAATTACCGGAACCTCACACCCCTCCGAGTGAGGTAGTGAGTTCCTTCCATGGTACTGTGTTTGATTTGATCGGACCCAACATTGATATCTGGGTATTCCACCAGGTGAGGGCGGGTCCCTTGGATGTTCCTCACACTTGTTTAACTCTATTGGCGAAGGAAAATCAGACGTCCCTAATGTCAATTTTATGTCTTCTCAGTATAACTGAGAGAGCTAGCCGCCCCTTCTGTTCCGTTGAATGTGTGAGGCTTATAACCCTTAAAGTTCTTAAAAGTGCATGTTCCTTGACCTCATTGCCCCTACTCTTGGGCATGAACCGCAAATGTTGTCATTATGTATTGATTGTTTGGTGGCGTCTGTTGGATTGTAGTCATGTTAGTGTTACCATGATCTTTTCCCCGGATTCCTCTTCACCCTCCGCGGTGTGAAGTTTTTAGGTTATCGTACCCACGATAACTACGGCCCGTGCCTCGACTGTCACTACCCGTGTTACCGACCGTCATGGTTCTGAATTTTGTTACAGCCGCTTGGACCTCAACGTCCCCAAATTCCAGTTTTATGTGTGCACCGATGCTTCTCCCGCTATATATGGGAATCATTGTGCTTCATGCCAACTGCCTCGATGTCGCGGCTAAATTTTCTAGTAAGGACTCGAAGATCCTTCTCGATCATCAGTAAGCTTGTGACCTTTTATGTCGTTTTGCACACATCCCGCAGCTCGTGGCCCACCTGACCCTGCTGCGAGAACCTGTTATGTGAGTATGTTCCTCATGAGCGTTAGTGTAGTTATTCAGCTTCATTCGGCGTTCCTTCAGTTCAAACTCTCGATGGACTAGTAGGTCTCCTACCTGCTCAGGATGATGTAGGGGATGCCGACATGTTTGTACTAAAAGATGTATATAAATATATATATATATATATATATGTATATGTAATGAAATGCTATATAATAACATGTGTGTGTATGACTAATGCAACTCTAAGGCTATATTGGCCTACATGCAAGACCTAGTTCAATATAACCAATGGCTCTGATACCAATCTGTCACACCCTCAAAATCCACCTGTGGACTATAACCGCGTGGCATGTGACAAACCAGGACCTGAGTCATTAGCCATACTAAACCATGCAAGAAAACAGTTTTAACACATGCGAAAGCATAAATAAAGATAAGTAAACATGTGGCGCAAAACACACACCCCAAAACCATACGGAAAGCAAAACCATTAATGGTTAAAAACCCCTTTTATTGACCCAGTGAAAAACATGCGTCCTAATCGTGCTCCGGACCTAGATACCCGTGAAAGACATGTTATGTGGGTCAGCACAAGGCTGGTGAGTTCATAAAGACATAATATAAGAATCAATGTTCGAGGCAATGTTTGAACCAATGTTTGAACAATGTAATCATAATTGTATTTGTAGCTAGCTAGGCCAAAATCGCTATCACTATGTGGTTCGCAACCGAAGCGTGAGTGTTTGTGTTTGTATTGCCTTTCCATCAACGTCTAACACGGACGATGATATTATCTAGGCTATGTTACACCTGTTCGACATCCCGTCGAGTTAGAGCGACTAACACGGGCGGGGTTTGTCAAACCCAGTAGTACTACTCAATATAACCTCGCTTTCTCATAAACTAACGGTCCGAAAATGTAAGGAATTCAAATATGTGTTATGTTCGCACATACGTGATCAGCTATACAATTAAATTACCTAAAATGTTTGTAGTATGATTTTCTCTCTCAAGGAGATACTTAGAGAGAAAAATGTTAGAGAACTCACCTTTGGGAGCTCGGCAAGAGTTTGTAAAACGAAACAAGGTGACCTCCTTCGATAACTTCCTTGCTCTCGACTGCTTTCTAGGAACCGTTTGGCGTTACCCCGTTGCCTGGCAGCCCTCGTGACCCTCGAACCTGAGCAAAAACAGTGTGCACACTGGGGCTGTGATCAAAGAAAGGAAGAGAGGGAGAGGAGTTCGATTGTAATAGATGGGAGGGAGAGGGAGGAGTAACGTAACAGTGAGGGAGACAGGGAAGATCCGATGTGGTTTAAGGGGAGGTTGAGGGAAGATAGGCGGTGTTTGTTGTGAGAGATTTTTGGGTTTTAAAAATGTTACACCCAGCCCCATCAATTCCATGAATAGCTGGCATGTCCCCTTCCCAAAACCCCAATCAAGAATTGTTATGCCCACGTACTTGTTTAACAGCTCCGTTTATGTAGATGTCTCGTTCACCCCACATTATCTAGTGCCAAAGTTTGTGTATGACGGTAACAAATGTGTTCGCATGGAATTAATAGATATATATAAATCAGTTAGCACACTTGTACACATAACTCTATAAGTTATACACTTTGTGTTCATTCGTTTGCGCTTTAATAATTAGTCACCAACAATTAGGACCGACTCGAGTGTGAAAGCTCATGGACTCGTTGACTCATCTAAGAACTCTAAAAGATATGCGAATGCATAAATGTTTAATATCGTTACTGTTTGTGTTCTTGTTTGTACGGAAAATACATGTATTTTCGCCGAGTGTCACAACTACTGAAAGGCTCGACCAAATTCGGGCTCAGTTGAAGGTTGCCCAAGATAGGCAGAAGTCGTATGCTGACAAGAGAAGAAGACCGGTCGAGTTTCAGGAAGGAGATTTTGTGATGCTAAAAGTATTACCTTGGAAGGGGTGATCAGGTTCTGCAAACGGGGGAAGTTGAGCCCTTCTTTTATCGGTCCTTTTAAAATCATCGAGAAAGTGGGTCAAGTGGCCTACCGGTTAGAACTTCCTGAAGAACTTCAAGGTATCCATAACACTTTCCATGTATCATACCTAAGGAAGTGTTTAGCTAATGAGACCGCTTACGTACCATTGGATGACATTGTGGTTGATGATAAATTGGACTACGTTGAAAGGCCCATTGCAATTTTGGGCCGAAAGATCAAACACCTTAGAAGTGGTAGAGAGGTGAAACAAGTAATGGTTAGATGGGAGCATCGAAAGGGCTCCGACACCACGTGGGAACCAGAAGAGGAAATGAGAAGGTTCCACCCTCATCTATTCGGGTATGTATCTAGTTTCGGGGACGAAACTTCCTTAAGGGAGGTGGAATTGTAACGCCCCAATTCTTAATTATATTATAAGTAAAGAGCGAGGTATAGTAATTTCATGTTTATTATGTTATGTATACCTTTATGTAGGAATTTAAAAATAAGGGGGTTATGTGGGAATTCTAGATTTTACGCTAGAATTAATAATGTGTAGATGTCTAGGGGGCTAAAATGAAAATAGGGATATAAATCAAGACTGGGAATAATCCCAGACACTTCTCACGATCGCAAGGGAGGGGAGAAAGGAGAGATTTAGCCTTAGTTCAATTGTGGGCAAAATCATGCATGTTTGAGGTGAAATTGGATGATCAAAAGTTGAAATCGAGAATTAGGAGCCCCCTATAGCTCGAAATCTTCTCCCATTCTTCAAATTTGGGCCAAGTAAGTAGGGGTGGGCATTCTCGGTTTCCGACCCGATTTAAGGATATCCCGACCCGACCCGAGACCGATATTTAGCTAAAAGAGTGACCGAAGACCGACCCGAATGGTGATATCGGTACTCGGTCTAGGGATTTTGCGGTCGTCTCGGTATAATCGGGATTCCCGAAATCGACATTGATTTAAACTTTTTTCGAGTTAGTTGCTTTATAAACTGATTTCGTTCATAATATTTTTACTTGGATTGCTTGGTTTTGTTCTACGAACTCAAATATACTGTCAATCTCTGGATTCAATCAATTTTTTGATGTAATCAACTCACTGTTCTTTGAATTCTTTTTTAAGTTCATCCATGGTAGATTATTCTAAAAATGAAATTATATGTTACCTTTGATTGTATTTCAATAGTTGGTCATCAGGGAGTGTACTACAACTTTTAATTTGAATTTTGGTTCATAATTGAGATTCAAGGAGTTCACAAATTGTCTTCTTCGTTGATCTTGCTCTGTTTTTGTCAAGCTATTCGTTTTCATCATTCATTCTTAAAACCTTAGTATTCATATCGTTTTTTATCTCAAAACCTCAGGTTTACTGTTCCGATGGCACTGCTATGATCAATTTCATGTTCAAATTGCATCTTGGTTGAATCAAAAAATTCTCAGAACGTGATTTTGTTGCCACCGAATTCATGGATTACGATTTTTAAATCATCACCAAAGCACGTCAATATAGATCTTGTTTGAATCACTGTTTGATTTAGAGTGTAATCGTGTGTTTAATTTTGTGTTTCATTCGGTTATGATGAATTTGTGGTAATTCAAAGCTTGAAATTGATATGAATTTCGGTCTGTCGGTCCATCTCAGGATTTCTCGGTCGTACCCGAGACCGAGACCGAACCCGATTTTCCTTAAAAAAAGTACCCGACATCTAAACCATGTATGTAATCTCAGGTCGGTATTCGGGATTTTTCGGTTCGGGTCATCGGGAATTATCGGGATCCCGAATTTATGATCACCCCTACAAGTAAGTACTTCATGTGAACTCTAGAAATGTAGGTGTTGTCAACAATGTGAAATTGATACATTATACATGTTGTATAGAGTATAAATACTTCATTATAACCTCATTCCGGGTTGCATGATGATTATGAGCTAGTTGGTGGAAGAATTGAAGTGGGGGTGACACACCCACTTCATAAAAATCGTGAATAGTGGATGGTGATGGGTTGGGAATAAAATTTACAAGTTAAGATGTTAGTTGAGTGCAAATTTGTGTTATTCTGTTGTGCCTGTGTAGAAAGTAATTTTGTGGTGAAAAGTGGCCTTAATGGGAATGATTCACGAGTATGATGAATCAATCAATAAGTAATAGGAATGGTGCACAATAGGTGTCCGATGAAATGCCTAAGCGAACTGTGAATCTGAGATGTTGATGAAATTATGCCTAGATGTTAAATCTAACATGTGGATATATATATATATATATACATAACTTTTTCATACGTTAAATCTAACATGTGGGAAGGGTCCTGTGAAACCACCCATTTTTTGTGAGAACTGCGTAAACAAATCTTTAAACCTACATAACTTTTTCATACGTGAATATTTTAAAAAAAAATTTGCACCAAAAGTCTTAAAGTTATGTTATCTTTAATCCTATAAAAATATAAAAAAAAAATTAACGCTTTTTTTTATTTTATTTTGTGAGGTGCACATGTGCATCACAAAAAAAAAAAAAAAAAAAAAAAAAACTCATACTTTTAGTATAAGTTAATATTTTTATTCTTAGTCGCAACAAATGTCATATATTTACATTATTTTTTTGTGTTTTTATTGAATGGTGCACATGTGCATCACACCAAGAAAACCTCATACATGTGATACAAATTAAAAGGATTAAAAATAAATTGCACATTAAATCTTATAGTTGTGTTATCTTTAGATTTAAAGAAAAAATAACATTTTATAACTTTTTATAATTATATGATGCACATGTGCATCACACGAAAAAAAAAGTTACGTTTTTTTTAAATATTTTGCTCCAGAATTAAAGATAACATAATTCCAAGACTTTTGCCACAAATATTATGAAAAATCGTTCAAGTATGAAAAAGTTACGTGGGTTTTAATATGTGTTTTCGCAGGATCCTAACCCTATATATATATATATATATATATATATATATATATATATATATATATATATATATAGGGTAAGGATCCTGCGAAAACACTTTATATTGCGAAAACGCGAAAACCAATATTAAAACTTACATAACTTCTTCATAAGTTAATGTTTTTTCATAAGATTCACGCCAAAAGTCTTAGAATTACACTATCTCTGGACAAAAACGAATTGTCATGCAAAAAAACATTGCTTATGTTAAAAACATATTAAAAAACACTAAAACATTTATGCTATTAATTCAATGAAACATAGTGTACATGTGTAACATATAATTAAAAAGTTATAAAATGTTTTTTTTCTTTAGATCTAAAGATAAGACAACTATAAGATTTAGGGTGTAATTTCTTTTTAAAACTATTAATGTATACCACATATATGAGGTTTTTTGGTGTGATGCACATGTGCATCATTCAAAAAAACATAAAAATGATGGAAATATAACACATATGGTGCGACTTAGAAAAAACAATATTAACTCATACTAAAAATATGAGTTTTTTTTTTGATGCACATGTGCATCACAAAAAAAAAAGCGTTAATTTTTTTTTGTTTTTATAGAATTAAAGATAACATAATTTTTTCGCATGATCCTTTTGGTGATGTTTTTATAGAATTAAATATAACAAAATATGAGTTTTTTTTTATTTTGTGATGCACATGTGCATCACACAAAAAAAAACGTTAATTTTTATAGACTTTTGGTGTAAATTTTTAAAAAATATTATAAAGAAAACATGTGTTTACGCATTTTCATAAAATAAATGTGTTTACGCATGATCCTTCCCCTATATATATATATATATATATATATATAAAGAAAACATGTTAAGTGGTCATACTAACCTTCACTAATCCTTAGGTGAAGAAGGTGAGGGAACAAGCTCAAGCAAGGGGAAAGCTAAAGCTTGATAAGGTAATACATAGTTGTCGAATTATGCTTTAGATGATCATGATGATTCTAAATAGTTACATAGGATTGGTAATCATATGTGGTTACTACATTCATCTTTTGAATATAGAAAATATTATAGGTTATTGTTGATTATGTGGTAACAAGGATGATCATGATGCATCCTCCTTACTAGAAAATGGGATCATTGATCCCTAAGTTGCAATGTTGAAGAACGGAGTAAATAGGATGATGGTCATCCTATACTTCATCATGAAAGTTGGGACCTCGTGTCCAAATTCGAATGTAGATTAGAATTTTTTGATGCTTGAGATATCCACCAAATTCCAATTTATAGATTGTAGGTGAACTTTCTCATGTAAATGCCCATATGCACTATTGATGAGTATATGGTTGTCGATTCTAACTTTTTATTGCAAGAATGATTACATACTTAGTTGCAGGGGTTGTATGTAAGTATATGACTCACGGGAATGAAAGTTGGGTAAGTGATTGTGAAGGTACACTCTAACGGGTCAACAGGTTGGTAAGAATTCCTGGAAATTATAATCAAATTCTCAAGGTGAATTGTTGTTCTTTTAACATGTTAATGATAACTACCTCAACGAAGGTTATTTGGTTGAAATTAGAGGCAAGTGTGTTAAGTATGTGGCCATTGTGGAAATTCTGACCAAACTGGATAACCTGGAAATTTTCCTAAGTAAGAAACAGGGGAAAATTTGTTGAATCCCTGGAAAAGCAGTTCCAGGCGTATCGCCTGGAAAAGCAGTTCTAGGCGTATCGCCTGGAACTACAAATGTCCCAAGCGATACGCTTGGGCTCTCGCGGTACGCGAATAACCCCTCGCTATACGCGAGGGGTAATTTCATCCGAAATTTTGATTGTTGTTTGTTTGGTGTAATTTTTAACACCTATTATCATTCTAGTTGTTATCGTTAACCACATTCACTAACGTGTTACTCGTATTGTGATAGGTAATGATTTGGGAAGCTCAAGCGGGTGATCAATTCTTGTTGTGAAGAACCGAACACTCAAGTTATGACTACGGGGATGTATATTTTGTGAATGGAACCCCTTTATGTTTTTGTCAAGTCTTAATGGTGCCCGATATGGCAACCAATACTTTAACTAAAATTTTGTAAACATATTTTGTTGAATACGGTAGTAACAAATCGTTATCTTTACTAGGACTAAATGAATAGATATTTCATATGATAAAACGGGTATGGGTGTTACATCTTTCATCGTTGCAATGAACGATGACCTCAGTTTACATAGAGTTTTTGGAATATTACCAGTTCCATGACTTAGCCAAATTCCTCATATCCAATTTTGTAACTAGATCATTTTCAGCACCACCTATATTTAGGTATAACTTTGAGGCACTCCCAATTTGCCTTACAACATCTTCATATCATCCACATTCATTTCATCATCACAATCAAATCATTTAACAATCAATCAAGCAAATTATTTCTTAGAACTAATCATCCAATGTAAAACCATTAGTCCATGAAGGATTATTCAATAGACCATTCTTTACCCATTGTCAAAACATAATCAAGTGTATACATGGCACACCTAAGATAATACCATACAACTTATTCTATCACATTTTAGGTTCCATATTTCACTTATTTGAAATCATAATACAACTTGGTTACAGCCACATTCAAAGATTCAATGTTGTGCCTCTTATAAGGTCATAACACAATTTTGTTTCATACACATTTACATTTAAAATACAACAGCACATATCGGAGATGCCACAGTGCAATCTTGCTCCAATGATAATTATAATCAAGATACAACATTGTCAATTAAGATGTCACGATGCTATCTTGTTCTATGATTTATAAATATTCGAAAGAGTTTAAATCCAAAGCCTATGGCTTCACAGATGAATCTAATCTTATAACATGTAACAATCATCAAGTTTACCACATCATCAGTTCATTTATAGTTCCTAATTCTTCTAAGCATAACCATATGCCATTATCATGATATGTAACATAGCATGGATGTTAAAATACAACTACTTTGTTTTATCATCAAGACTCTACATTGTACATCTAAGATGTCAAAATGTAACTACGTTATATTCGTACTAATGTACACTAAATTATACATTTTTTTTATATCAAATATTCTCTGCATTCTGGTTTATTTCTGACTAACTATTAACCAAACAGTGCTACATAGTTTCCTTATTAGTTCTTAAGTGTAATCCAGGTTAAAATCACAAAAGAAGTCAATTATGCTAAAATTAATGAAAATTGAAGAGTTTGTGATTTTGGGCCTAGACACGGGCTGTGTCACACTAAGCATGCATTGTACCCTCGCATAAAGGACAAAACACCCTCATACACCTCTCTCTCAAGTCAAGACAAGGTGGTAACCCTCAAAATCAACTACACCTCAGAGGATGATAGCTAGAAGACAACGGTGGTCCGAAAATGCCTAAATTATTGAATTTGAGTATCTCAAAGAGAGTAAGATGACTTTTTAGTCGACATGACCCATGCCCAACTCGAGACAACCCTGTCCTACCTTAGACATGGGCCGTGTCTAACTACTGACACGGGCCGTGAAAACCTCAATCTTCTAGAAGTTGACTTTTGCATGCTAGACGCTCCCTCTGACAAGCACGACCCATGCCTCTAATCAGCATGGCCTGTGTCAACTGACAAGCATGATCCGTGTCAATCAAAATGAAGATTTCTGCTCATCTTCTGATCGACACGGACCGTGTCAAGTTCGACATGACCCGTGTTAAACTTCCAAATTTGCAAATCAATACCCGCCCTTTCACTTGCTCAATTCTTTCTTCCCTCTTAGTTTAGTCTCTTGTTTTTCCTTTGAGCCACTTCTTTTGGTGTTTTAAGCTTTTGACATCAAGTTTATAAGAATATTAACTTAAGCAGATTTTGATCTACATTAGAAAAATCTTTCATCTTCTCTTAAGCACATATTTAGAGCCATGATTGGCTAAGCTCTTACACTCACTTAGGTGAAAAAAAACCTTTGGCGAGTTGGTAAAATGAGTTTATAATCTCACCTTAACGCGTGTATAATGACTTTATGAAAACTCTTTATATTGAAAGTTTATTATTACCTTTTTGAACTAACATGCCTTGTGTATTGTGGGCCATTTGAGAAGTCGAAAACTCATCAGTCAGACTTGTGACACCATAATAGGGGAGGATGAATGATCCATGAACCTACTGACTCGCATCCCATGCAAAGCAATACATTCGTGTGTTTTATTTTGTGTAAACAAACACGGTTTTCACATATGCAAGGTCTGAAGGTATCGGTTGGGATAAAGGTTGGTAATATATTTCCACCACGTATACGCGGTAGTGATGCGTTACTATACTTGACTAAGGTTATGACCAACTGTGCATGCGCGAGAGCGGTGCATGGAGGAAACGTACATTAGCCTCTTATAAAGAATTTTTCATAATAAAATAATTTGTTGTGTGGGTTGTTCCCCTGCTGGTTCATAACAACGTGTCCGAGTGACCAAGTGTAATGGTACGTTAACCATAAGGGCCTAAAACTAAATGACATTCACGCACACTATATTTGTTACTAACATAAATGTTCTCCCGGAAGTCATCCTTGTTGGTGAATAACGGGAGGGACGTAAGATAGGATTTGAGGCTGAGAGGCGTTCCTCCTCAACTACTAGTAACAATCTTAAGGGAAGGTTATAAATAAACAGGTTACTAACCCTGCCACTGGCATGTCCTCCCAAGTGACATTATCTTTTATTGATTAAACTTAAAACCCAGTTTATCTTTATTTTATTTTTCTTAACATAACTTTATTATTATAATCTTAATTCTTTTATTTTAGACTAGTTAGCTAAAAATATAGGTGAAGTATCTAGAGTCATCAGTTCTTGTGTCCATAGAAGACCTCGGTATCTTACCATCACTGTACTACGCCAACGATGGGTGCACTTACCCTAGTGTGTGGTGTATAGTGAACGTTCGTTATCGTCCTTATAAATGTAACACTTGAACAATAGTGGGGTCGAAACTGACCCATAATTGTCATATTTTTATATACACTTCCCCGCACACCACGTACCCAAGATTCTATAGTGTACATCTGATATGTCACAATGCAACCTTGTTACATATAATAACAAAGTTTCATTGGAATTAACCATATAATAGCAATTTCATATGTGTTTTAACCACTTATTTACATCATCTAACAAGTACAACACATCACTATTCCTTTGTCCTTCACAAATTTACTATACATATCAATGGGTTACTAAATATGTAACATGACATAGATGTTACCTCGTGAGTTAGAGCTTTCACCGCTCGATTTGATACTTAATCCTCCTCCTCGATTATCTATAGAGGATGTAAACCTTGTCAATTTTACGTAATCGTCATTATTTATCAACTATAACCATACATAAACATAATTTATAGAGTGTCACTAAACATAATCTTACAATAGCATTTCCATGTATTTTTCACTTTGTCATTTAGCCACATCTACATGACACATTTTGCATCCATAAATATCAATTACCAAATCAAAAGTTCATGTAGAAATTTCATCGAGCACCTTGTGTGCATGACTCAAAGTAGCAAGGATTCAACCTAATCAATTAGGTTCTAACCCATCCTTCTAACCATAATGATTCTAAGTAAACTTTCACATGATTAACACACCCACTAGAATTAAGAAATACATAATTTGATATTTATGTCATGGAATCACATAACCGTAACCCCATGATAAAAATCGCTACCGAGGGTTTCATCCAAGCAATCTTAATGATTAAATCACAATTTCAAGCAATACATGTATACATGATATCCCATAAACATTCTACAAAACACTAAGCTTAAATTCATAGCCTTAGACCTCAAATTTGGCCATGGATTTTGAACCCTAAGCATACATAAAGATAAGGTTTACTTAATTGGTCCTTTCTAGGAGTTTACAAAGGCAAAACATCTTCAACTTCTTGATTTAATCCTCAATATCGCAGCTTTAGGGCATTAATTGTGAATTTTTTTAGTTAGGATTGTGGAGAGGGTGAAGATCGTATTCTGGAGGTCTCCTATATCATTCCACACTTCTTCATCACTATTTTGTTAAATTAGGTTTAACCTAATTGCACTTTGAGTCCTCAACTTCAAATTTTAATGATTCTAAGCCCCAAACTTAATACATACACTTTAAACCTTCATCTTACATTATTATAAATTGACACCTTAAGTTAAGTGTACCCAAAATTAATAGCACATTTAACATTAAATTAACATAAATAAATCATATAGAAATGGGGATGTTACATCATTAGAAATAACATACCCATGCTTAACAAGGTTAACAAATGGTTAAAATCTTGTTTCGTAATGAAGGATCTTGGTGAAGCCGCTTACATACTAGGAATAAAGATTCACAGAGATAGATCTAAGCAACTTCTAGGGCTAAGTCAAAGTACTTACATAGATAAAGTAATATCAACGTGGCAAACTAATATGCACATATATGTAAATGTTTTTACATCAAATTGTAAATATTGTTAGGGATCTTACTACTGATTGTTTGATCAAAACAAGAACAAGAAAGTAATTAAGGCTTTAATCTTATTTAAACACTTAAAGGATTAACAGTACAAAGACTCTGAAATTTTTCTCTCTCTATAACACACATACATCGACACTCAGAATGACAAAGAGTCAGAAGTTATTAACAAATCAAGAGTCAAACCAATATATACTAGACACTATTCAACAAACCAACATACCAACTAACTAATAGTTCATTGGTCACAAACCATTGGTTCATGGTATGGTTCATTGACAGATAGACTCACAACTAAGCTCACTTTGATACAACACACGAGACACACTGATGCATACATATTATGCTCTAACATACTCCCGACGTTTGATGTATTTGCAACTCCATAAACTTCTAGTTTCTGATCTTCCACATTGTTGTAAGAAATTTTTTACTTGAAACTTGTAGAGCTTGCATAACTTGATAAGAGTCTTTATTAACTCCCCATTTTCATCATGCTTGAGTCTTGTCAAAAAACAACCGCAACTTTAGAAGACAAGTGCGGTTTTCCCTTTACCAAAATTTATTTTATCTTGGGAAAAAATTTCCTTCAGAGAACCAAGATATTGAGATTTGTAATTTGTTTTGTACCACATGTTGATCAAACGAAAAGAAATTAAAAACAAAATCTTTTTGACTTTTCTAAACTTTATATCAAAACACACCTAATTTTTTTTTTTGGTATTTTCTAAAATGGAATGTAAATGCAATACCGAATCAAAGTCTTTTGCGAAATAGATCATGACTTGGGATCATATTGGTCATAACGCGCTGAACTACACTTCAATTTCAATTAATTGTACACACAAGCCATGTTGACTGCCGGTATATGTTGACATTGCAACTTTATAAACTCAGGCACAATCATACTCATAACATCTGGATATGTTAAGGTACATTTAATTTGCTTTGACCAGTGTACCCCACACTATCAGACATATTCAGACTTTTCTTTCTCACAACTTGTGATTGTCACGTAGTGATTTGTATATTCGATAATGTCAACTGTGTTCCATGCAAAAAAGGAATAAGAACCCCAAATACCTAGCAATCAGGTCAGTCTTATGGACACGTAGAGAAAGCCCAAGTATTTGAGAAAATAAGAAGATAAAACAAGTTGAAATTTTTCAAATAACAACGAACATATCGATACTTCCGCATACACAGAGAAAGTCCGATGTTTGAACGAAACAGCAAAGAAAATAAAGCAGTACCTTAAATGGACAACTATCAAGTCGGTCTTGTGAACACGCAAAGATAGTCCGATCATTTAAGAAAATAAAAAAAAATCAAACAAGCAAGTTAAAAAAATTACAAAATGAACACACTTATACACAGTGATTTCTCATTTTTCTTTATCACATCTTTTTCTTTTCGTCATGAAATACGCTTCAAGATGTTGTCCAGTAGGTCAAGCACAACATTTAGTGTATATCACATTTGAATACTTTCTGATTTGTCAAGCCTACCAAACACATCAATTCATGAACCTATGGCTTTTTCATCTACTATATCCATGACTCAGACATGCCAGCCAATGTACCATCATTTCCCAATTTGTCAAGATCAGTTTCTCATTTTTCCAATTTTTATAGTTTTTGCATTTTTCATTTTTTTAATCTTTTCCATTGCTTTTCTCCCCCTAAAATGAAAAAACTCTATTATTAGATTTTTTATTTTACCAAATGCAAAAACACTATTTTGGTGTTTTCAATTTTCTCCCCTTACGCTACAAACGAAAATTTAAAAAAAGAAAATTGATCAACCAGCACAGATACCTTTTCATTTTAGCTTTCACATATTTCAATTTGAAAGTTTTAAATCATTGGAAGTTAAGTTAAGCAAGATACTCTACCATCAGCAACATTTCAATCTCCGCCAGGTGTTCTTGAAGTACCTGCAAACACTAGTAAAAATATCAGTTTTTAAAATGGCCTGATTAGCTCCAGGTCGACCAGTGTCTTGATTTCCTTTTGAAACCCACTTTAGGTTTCCAAAACATATGTGGTATTTTGGTCTTTGATGAACCAGCCACTTTTGTTGTGGATGCACAACCTATAATTTCATCAGCTATGAAATAAGAAAAAATGTTTTCTTTTAGTTTGAAAACATGTAGATTGTGGCTCATCAAACACTCCGCCTTTTTATTTCATGACTTTGGCAGCTTTACCAATAGATGGTTTCTGTCCAGAACCACTTGTAGCATTTCAGGACAATCCACAGCAAGATGTCCTTTCTTTCGACATTGATACCACAATCGATTGCGTATCTTCTTTTGTTGTTGGATCCCTGCATATTAGCATAAAAATCATTCGATCTAAAATAATCATACAAATTATCATAAACCTAGAATCGATGATCATGAACTTATTATGATGTCGGGCTTCTCGGAGTAGTATTAGAACCACTATAAGAAAATCTTGGAGACTTTTTATTCTTCTTCGTCTGTTTACCTTCCACCACAAATAGTTCAGTTATAATCTGAGCATCAACACAGTGTAATGGAAACTCCTTGTCAGAATATATGAACTCCGAGCCCTTAACCTTTCTTTCTCTGAAGATGATGAACCAGGAGTAAAATTTGGCGCTTTGCTAGCATTAAACACTTCTTCACTTTTCTTCTTCTAAAATTTAGACTTCTATTTCTTCACAGTTAGTTTATCAGCTAATTCAGAATAATTAGATTTTTCAATAGAGGTTTCAAATCTTTAGTCGAAGCACTATTAATCACCGGATGAGGAATTTGATTGAGTTCCTCTCCACCAAAAACCTTTTGGAAATTCTCATCTTTACACAAGTAACTCGTGAAAGAATGTGAATTCTTCGGATTATGCAATTGTCGCTTCAAATCAGGATTTTCAGTTGCCAATATCTGAGATTTAACTTCAGCCAACTCCTTTTGTAAAGAGATAAACTTCTCTGAAGCTTTGTTAGTAGAAGATTTCTCTCTTCGCAAATTGTCATGTGCACTCAAAACATCTTGGGTTATTTTCCCCCATTTCTCCTTATAAATCTCCACATTTCTCTTCAAAACTTTATTCTCTCAAACCAACTCAGCTTTTGCTTCAACCAGAATTGTATTATCATGCTGAAAAGCTTTAGCTTTCACAACAAGTTCATCACTTTGTACGTGAAGATAATCGATCTTCTCCTTTGACTTAGTAGACAGATTATCAAACTCTTGTATAGCTTCTTTTTCTTCATGCTCCCATTTGGCAACATATTTTACTAACTTTTCATTCTCAGCAAGCAACTTTGAAACTTTTTCTACTAATTCTATGTTTTCTCCTTGCAACTGAATTTCTTTTACAACTAACTCTTCAAACTTCTTCTTATAACTTTCTAACTCTTGTTTTAAAACATCATACTCTACAATCAACAATCTATTCTTCTTTAACAACTCTTGAATCTTCTTGTCTTTTTGTGAACAAAATTAACAAACAGACTCATATCCGCTTGTTTTAGAATCAGTATCACTAACACTGTTGTTTTGGTCAAAAAGTACCGAAGTAACTAAGTGAACAAACTTTGATTGTGAGGTAGTGTGCTTAATCAATTGGTGATGAAATTACAAGAGAAAGTAAGTTTGACACGATGATGTAACGAGGGAAACATCCAAAATCTTGTGAATATCCTCAAGGTTCCCGAAAAAAAAAACCTCGGGAGCCAGCTTGAAGAGCTTGCTTCCTAATTCCTTTATTGAATATGTAAAATTATTACAAGTATATGGGAGTGTGTGTGTTCTAAATCCATCAATAAGCCTGTATAAGTAGTCAAAATACATCAACAAACAATGCGAGATTTTAGGGATGCTTTAACCGAGCCAACAAGAACGTTATAGATCACCTAGTCAACTATCTCTAGTCTCTGGCTGAGTCTTTAGGCTCAAATAACACGTGTGTAATACCTACGAAACGGATAAACACAAAGGAAAATAAAACGGATAAGTCGATAATCGCATCTCATGATACCGAACTAGTCAGGATTCTAAACCTTGTGAGCTGCTTCCGGGATCCCGAATTATTGAGCCTTAACAATTGCCCCTTGAATTTTGGCAGTTGTGATAGAGATAACAACTTTAAAAGTTCAAAATCTTATCTTTGCAATGATGACGAAGCGAAACGATAGCTTGTGAGTTGATAGAGGCCTAACTTCCAATGCGATTTACCCGTTACCATTTTTTACCATAAATATCCCCCTTTCAATTTCTCTTCATCCTCACAACAACCGGAAAACTATTAAGAATACTTCTCCACAGGTCACTTTCTTCAACCCTCTCTTTTCGATTTTCGTTCTTGAATATGGGGAAAAAGATAACCCGTTCCAGTGCGTCGATAACTCCTCTCTCGATTGAGGATTTTGTTGACCAGGGTTTCCTCGTTGCATGCGACGAAAGAATCCTGTACTTTTGATAATTAGGATATTGTTGCCCTTAATGATTCTGGTACCTTCCCTTCCGGTGCCATGATCAGAAGGTACAACCCTCGTCTGAAAGCCGATTTCTCTTCCAACACTTGGGTCTGTATTCTTTTTTACCCTTTTACGTTAGGCATGTCCTACGCCTTCCCTGATCTCATGAATAACTTCTTCAACACCACCAAACTCTGTTATTCCCAGGCTATGCCAATGGTATGGAGAATCTTGTTTTCTGTGCACAACCTGAACAACATGTGTGGCCTTGATATTCATGGAAGCAGTCATTGTGTGCTCAAGCTCGAACATCGACCTCCCAATTGATACCCCGTGCCAGGCACAATGATTATGACTGGAAGAAAAAAATATTTTCTGTGAAGAGGGATTCAATCTCCGGGGGTCAGGATTTGCCCACACATTGGGTTGGCATGGGTAGGATGTCGTAAGAATATTTTAGAGTACTGACATTATTGTTTACTAAGGTTATGTTTGGTGTGCCATAAGCTAGCTTATTAGCTAGCTTTTGAAAAGCTAGTTGGAGTAGCGTTTCAACTAGCTTTTATAATATTTCTAATTTTACCCTTCCCTAATATTTTGTTTTTTAACTTTAATTTATTTATATACATTTACTTTTATGTCATTTTATAATTTTCAGCTAGTTTTTACCAAACGTTATAGTTTATCAGCTAGCAGCTAGCTAATCAGCTAGTAGCTAGCTTTTTAGCTAGTGCGCCAAACACAGCCTAACTGTTCTTGCACTTTTTTGTTTTGCAGCTCCAAAGTTTGAGAAGCTCGTCATTTCCTGTGAAGATTCCGTTGAGAAGTTGAGAAACTTTTACATGATCCTCGCTGCCGAGAGAGCATTTCCATCAGAAGCTGCCACCAGCGAGTTGAGCTGCTCAGTATATCATACTCCCAGTGCCATGTCTCGTAAGTAACCCTAACTTTTTCCGATTCTAAAACTGTTTTCAAGATATTGACCCATGTATGAACATTCGATGTAATGCCAAAGTCAAGCTCCTCCTTCTCCCTTGCCGATCTGGGAGACCTGCTGACTGTCAAAGAAGAGAAACCTGAAGCCACAGCTAAACCCATGATTTCGACCAATCGCTCCAAGACCTCCACAGCCAAAAAGAGGAAGACCTCATAAACCACCGTTTATCTGAAGGATTTTGAGGATCTCTGGTGTGTTGTGGTGTATACGTAAAATATAACATTACTTTGTGACACCCTTTTTTAGCATTTGAAGCTTTTAAATTTATAATACCTGATTTACTTGACAACTACCATTTCACCACATTACACAGGTAAGTGCACCCATTGTGGGCAGTATAATAGTGGTAAGTTGAATCAGGGTCGATCATGACACAATAGAAAATGAGGGCTCCCAATACTCAACCTTTGTTTACGTTTAACCAAATTCTTTCTTTAGGGAAAATAGTTTTTTGTTAGTAATATATATATATATATATATATATATAGAGAGAGAGAGAGAGAGACAGATAAAATGGATCTTTGATCAAGTATGATAGGGTTAATATTGATTGGAGTAACGAAACTAAAAACTCATAATCAAGTTGTGATTTTATAACCTTACTCAAGATTGTTCACTAATAGGAAGTCGACCGCCTTTCGGCCCACCTGGTCAACCACCATCCAACTGCTAATCGTTTACGAGGAGTACGAATGCGGAGGGAAGGTGCTGTCAGTGATTAAATGAAGTGGTATAATGCCATTTAGTCGTAGGGCTCCTTAGTCGGGAAACCGTTACATTCGACACGCCATCATGAACCAGCAGGGGAACAACCCTGCGTGCCGGATTATTTTATTATAAAAATGATATTTTTAAGGGACTAAGGTCCGTTTCTTCAAAACACCGATTTCGCGTATGTACGTCCGGCGTAACCAGAGCCAAGTTCACAAACACGTACCTCTCGGCTTCCGTGAAGTGACAAACTACTACCAACCCCCATTCCCAACCATATACTTTCAGCCCACACTTGCATGGTCAGCCGAGTTTGCTTACATAGACATAAGGACCTCGAACATATCATGTAGCATGGGGCGCGTGTAACATTTGCAAATTATCCGATTGAGAAATCCGACCCATTTTGAGAATTCACGATTTACCGATTTGTAAATTATTGAGAACCGGGAGAATTTTCGAGTGTTTACACCCAAACTAATGGATCTAAATGATTTATAATCGATTTTCAGAACCGAATACTTAATTATAATGATTTGGAATCATATTAGATGTCTCGAATTGAAAATAAAGCAAAATCGGGTTTTACGCGATTTCGGTACGCGATCCGTCGTTTACCGGGAATCTCATATTTGGTCACCATATATCAAATCCAACATTTTTATGAGTCTAATAATCAATTATCATGTCATGAGTCATCACACACTTGATTGAGTCGCGAATCGTTGGTGAATTGCCCAAAATCGATACGTATGTCAAAACCGACCAAAAAAGTGTTATGTTTGATTGATTATTGATCGTAATTCAATATATGACATGTTTATATTCAATTTATTGGCTTTAATGTGGTTTTTATGATGGGAAATGAAAAATGGAGAAAAACAAAAAAAAACGGGACTCAAAAACGACGAAAAACGAAGAAACTAGAGCGAAAACGATGAAGCAGCAAAATTCTGGTCGGGAGACTTGTAGGCGTATCGCCTGGAACTCCCACGGTCTGTAGCCGATACGCCTGGAAGTCAGAAATCAGTAGAACCCTAATTTTCAGGTATTTAAGCTTCTTAAGTCATTGCAGCCCCTATTTTTCACCCCCAAACCTCTCTAAAAACCCTAAAACGACCATGGACCTTAGAGGTCATCTTCCTTGAAGACTTGGGGCCCAAGTTTGATGCTTTATTGCTTGGATTATGTCGGTTTTACCCCCTTTCGGTATGTAAAATCAAATCTAGGTGTTTAGCTCCTTAAACTCTCATTCCTTCTCCATCAAGATCTGAACTTTATGCTTGATTATGCTTAGATCTATGTTGCTTTTGATAGATCCATAGATTTTATGTTCAAATATTGCATCTTTATGTCAATATAGGTTCAGATCTATGATGTGTTTGATGATCCATGCTAGATCCATGTATAGATTTGTATAAAGCTTGAGATTTTATGATGCATTAGAACTAAATCTTCATGTTGCATATTGGTTATGACTAGATCTATGAAATAAATGCTAAAGGTTGCATCTTTATGATGAGATTAGGTTAGATCTATGAATTTACAAGATGATATAACATAGATCTAGGGTTTATTCATGCAAGATTGGATTTTTATGTCATAAATTGCCTAGATCTACAATATGTATGCTATTTAGGGTTTGATCCATGAGATTTGATATCAAGATTATGTTTTTTTTTTATGATTGGGAATGATTAGATCTACCAATTTGCATGTCATCTAGGGTTAAATCTATGTGTTTAGACATTATGGTTGGACTTGTATGCTCTAATCGACTAGATCTATATCATGCTCTATATTTAATGTTAGACCTATGTTTATTATGATCAAAATCAGCCCCCTCTTGTCATGAAACGTTTAGATACATGTCTCATATGATTAGATATGTTTAGGATTATGTCATATATGCTTAAAAATAACTAGGCCCATGTCATGTACTAGTTTGATGATGTCAAATGATTAGGTTTGCATGATAAGATTATTTGCTATGCTTATGACCATGTTTGACCATGATGACCTCTTTTTGACCATATTGACTTATGTTTGACCATGTTTGACTTTCATAAATAGTCAAATTAGGAACCTTTGACCTTACCTCTAGTTTAGGATTGGACTTATATCATACGTATCACCTCACCGAATCACCAACGAGTCGTGGGGTCGGTCGTTTCGTGAAATTTAAGCTATTTAATTATTTAATTAATTACTTATTTATTCTTTCTCTATCTCGTTAGTCGCCAAGATTATCGCCGGGTTTACCTTACCTCATTTTGTGGTGTCGTCCTTTCAATTTGTGTCTCCATATCAGGTGAGTATTCATAGCCCCTCTTTCATTTTAATGTTTTGGGGTGCAACATGTACCAGTATTCAAAATCTCTAAACGCTTTATTAAACAAACATGCGATTCTATGTGCTCTATGTGTGATTCTCTGATTATGTGATACTTGTGGTTTGTTTGTTGTGGTATTCTCTAATCGCTAGTCGCTAGTCTCTAATCGCATGTGTACCATTAACCATCGAGCCGTGGCAACAATGATAGATCTATTGGCTGACAACCCACCTGGCCTGCCTCGCGTGTGGCGCCGGGTGATTGCTCCCTTACTTGTCTAGGTTTGGTGCACATCACTCATACTTGTTAATCATGATTTGGATGTTTTACACTTGACTCATTGAATCGCAATGCTTCATTCTATGTAGTATACTAAACCTATGCTTACTCACCAACTATTCGTAGGTGGCCTGTATTTTATACATGTTGCAGGATTTGCTGTTAGTTGATGACTTCTTGCTGATGACACCATAGGATTGCATGCGGACTTAGTGTGACCAAATTAATTAAGTCTAATTGTTCATTATTGTGTATTTATGTCATGTATTGTAATGAATCTCGAATTATCTTTGAAATGGGTTGATTAAGAATATCACAACATTAATTAGTGTTGTGTGCATCTGGACAATCATCGCGCCCCGACGTATTCCGCCGTTGGTCGGGGTGTGGCAGATTGGTATCAGAGCCACGGCTATGGGGATCTAGGTTATTAGAAACGGCTTGACCTAGACTTATGCCTTTGGTGTCCAGCATGAGTGCCTCATGCATAGCATGCCTATATGATTTATATGTCCTATATATGCTTCTTAATCATGCATGTTTAACTGCTGCCTTTATCAATTAGCACACACTTATACACGAATCACTTGAGGCTTCCTAACCTCTTTCCTTAGAAATGGTGCCTTACGTACCATTTAGGATGTTGATTTTTCGATTTTATGATTTCGTCAGACACGGGGCCTTAGTGATTGACATGTAGTAACTGTAAGGGTGGAAGCACCGGTAGTTAGGGTCTCTAACTGGAAAAGCGTTGCATACAAATCTGAATTGACGGATCCGGACGCTTACTTGGGACACCCTGATGAGAGTGTTGAAACCTATTAGGCCAAAGCATGTCAAACACTAGGATCTTACTCTGATTAGTCACGGTAGTAGTTTCCCACTCGGGAAATGAGGGCTATTCCGTATGTTTTTTGAAAATCATTTGATTTCGTGTTTTACGCGTTGTATGTAAAATTTTTCAATAACCTATGATAATCTGAGTTACACCATCTCACTGTCACACACTTAAACTTTTATGTTTTAAATGGATTTCAATCTAATTTTTCGTTTATTATGTTGGTGATTTTATGAATTTCTCCTATGATTCTCAGTATTTTATGGTTTAACAAAATCAACTGTCTCATGATTTTAAACCGGCCACTCACCCTGATGTACCCATTGTCTCATGATTGTTCCTATCTTTTCTCAGCATGTATCGTCGTATTCGTCACCGCAACCGTCTTCTGGCTCGAGAGGTTGTACGTCAAGTGACGGCTGTCCTCCCTGACTTAATCGAGCAAGCTCTCAATGCCAACGCTACCGCTACAGAACTAGCTTGTCCTACCAATCTACCACAAGGAAACTCAGGTGTTGAGTCCTCCTCTACCAGAGCCAACAAGAAGAAGAGAAAGGCTAAGCTTACTGCTAGGGCCACAACCCCTAAGACTCCAATCGATGCTGATGTTCCTGCACCTCCTGTCAGTCAAGATGTTCCCGTTGTGCCGAAAGTTAAGAAACCCTATGCTGGACATCACCCCTCCTACAGTCGGTGCAAACGTCACCACCCCACCCACCTTCTATGTTGGCAGTGCACAAATTGTGGCCTTCTTGGCCATCATGTGGGTCTCTGTCGCCGACCCAGCCATCTCGGGAGCACCAGTCACCAGCCAGCTCGAGCTCAGCGTCAAAAGTTTCAACTTGTGGTACCTATGCCTCCTCAAGCCTTTGCCGTCCGCCAGACTACCATTGTCTCCACCTATGATTGCTATTACTATGGTGCCCCTCATCACACTCCTTTGGCGCACCCACTGTTAGCTACCATTAACGATGCCATCAACGGTAATGCTGTCCGTGGACCCTATGCTGAATCTTCCCACTCGGATGATGTTTGACGTGTCTTATGTTGATGCCTTGTAACCGTTTGAAATTGTTGACTTTCTATGTAGTGACTTCCTTCATTTTGATGTCATTTGAAACCTTATTGCTCTATTTCTTTTATGCACTTATGTACTCGGTTATGTGTAGTCCCGTTTGGATTCCTGAATCATTTATCACTCATATGATCATTATCGTTACGTGTATGTTGGGTAAATTCTCGTTGATGGGTTCGCAAGTTTGCAGGTTGCGTGGTTACGGAATTACACGTATACATGCAGACAAGCCGGCAAGTGAGCGAGTTATGAACCCACGCGCATATGACTCTCCTGTGTTATTAAAAATTTCAAATTAACTATTTTAAAATACCTCCATTTGATATATCCCGTGTATCCCCTAGGTATGTATGTCGGGGAGTCTACCAGTTTGGGAATTTATGAGTTTACAAGTCCACATGTTTACGGGATTGCATGTGTATGAGTTTATAAATTTACGACCTTTCGAGTAGACAACCTTATACACATACTGGTATCAAATCTATTCGTTCAAAGTTTGGTTTTAATGACCATTGAGTTTTGTCTGCCTTGCGACTTAACTCGTTGATGTTCGTTCTTCGGCCCTGTTCACCGTTAGCACCTCTAGACCTTATATTCCATCACTCATTTTGTACTTTATATTATCATTATGAATCTGTATGCCTTAAGAAAATCATTCGTATCCCACCGGACGACCTTGACGATAAACCAGTCTGTGGGCTTTAGTCCACTATTACTTGCGCATGGAGCGCATGCATTTAGGAGCCAAATTGTGAAACTCAGGTCCCGGCAGACCTTGACGATAAACCAGTCTGTGGGCTTTAGTCCACTATTACTTGCGTATGGAGCGCATGCATTTAGGAGCCAAATTGTGAAACTTCAACATAATGAAATGGGAATCGGAGACATCCGAAGATACATCGGGTCTTCCTCCCGTTCACCAAATCGACTTTCACATTGCCTTTATGCTCTTATGACTCCAGCTGCCAGTCACCTTATCGTCTCTAACCTTTAGGGAACCGTTCGCCTCTGCGCGACCGTTTCTTCCTGATGGGTTTTGCCTTTTCCATTGTGTTAACCCTCCTCATTTTGTGTCCTTCATGCGCCTCAGCTTTTGTTTGTACCTGATTCACAATAGTGTCTGGTCTTGAACTCCATGTTTCAACCGTCACTTGGCGTCCCTTTTTCCAAATTCGTGATCGCCCTCATAGGCGATATATGAATTTGCTCATTTCACATCCTTGATCTCTATCGTAGGGAAACTCGCTTGTTTTCGGACCAGAAACTTCGGGGTATTCTGGATAATTAGGTTCGTGAATTCGGCTATTGATTTACTCGATAGTCGATTTATGGAACCGATCTGTGTCGTTTCTGCCCTAGAGTTGTCTAGCGTTGCTTTACCATTGACACACGAGTCTAATTTTAGACTCTTGATCCAACATTTCTTGGATTTAATCCTTCAATTCGACTCTCGTTTGTTGCATGACCTTAATGATTGTTTCGGTTGTGGTTCAGTCTTTCTTCACACTACCGTTATGTGATCGTTCGTGGGTTCGCCAATCTTTTTCATCGGGTGTATTATATCAATATTAAATCTTTGGCCTCATCTAAAGGGTACTATGGGTGGATGTGATCGGTAATCACTATTAATCAAGTTATTCTCATTTCAATATATGTTTATGTTATCAGATTTCTCGCATTTCAAGTTATGGTATTCGATTCATGTTTCAAGTTATGGTATTCGATTTATGTTATCAGGATTCTTGCATTTTAAGTTATGGTTTCGGTCCATGTTATTGAATTCAGGTATTTCGAACCATGATAGTCGAGTTACATTATCGGCCTCATGTACTTCGAGTCATGCTATTCGGATCATGTTATCAGGCTCATGTATCTCGAGTCAAGCTATCCGATCCATGCTATCGGGCTCATGCTTTTGAGTCATGTTATTTGATTCATGTTATCAGGCTCATGTAATTCGAGTCATGCTACCCGGTTTATATTATCGGGTAAATGAATTTCGAGTCATGCTGTTCGGTTCATGTTATCAATACATGTATTTCAAAGCATGTTGTTCGGTTCATGTTATCGGTACATGCATTTCGTGACATGTCGTTTGATTTATGTTATCGATAGATGTACTTCGAGACGTGTTGTCCGATTTAGGTAATCGAATTCATGCGCCTCGAATCCTGTAATTGTATTCATGTTATCGAATTCATACACCACGAATCATGCGGTTCATTCCAAGTCAAAGGAGTCGTGTTGTTCTGAAATGTACTGTTCGGATTACGCTAGTCGTGACACCCGAGCGAGTACTAACTAGCTCATGGCACCCAATGCGTGGTTTACCGTTTAGTTCGTGGTACTCGATTTCTTTTAGTATCATTCGCTTTGAGCTCTTTGTGCTCATCACTTGGATTTTACGGTTGCGTATCGTTAATTCGAGTGTTGATCATTACTCTACTCTTGCTAAATCAGAGACTCATACGCGTTACTACCGACGATTGTGTGTGATGCTAGCTTAGCATACGATCGATATTGGTTGTGGGGTATAGGTCTTAGGTTTTAGCGAGGGCTGATTCAGATTCTGTCCAGATATCGTGTCTCGTAAGGTAAACCGGATGTGGGTCGCTACCCATCTAGTTCACCAGAACTTGACGATTTGTTTGGATAAGAAATCTGAAACTCCAAATCTTTGTTTATCATTATTATCGATTTTGGTGTTGGTTTATTCTATGTGAATCTATGTGAATCTATGTGAATCTATATGAATCTATGTGAATCTACATGAATCTATGTGAATGAGTTGGGATATTTTAAAGAAATCCATGTTGCATCCATTACTCACCTGAGTCTCCTGAACCCCCAGTCTCGCTCCTAAAGTAGGGGAGACTGTGGTCCTCTATCTTTGGTTAGTCCATTGGTTGATTATGTTTCGGTCATAGTGTATTCCTCAGGTCTATCGCTCAGTCTCTATTGGTCGCCCTATCAAGCGCAGTTGTCTGTTAGTTGTGGTGAAGAATAGGATGTTCTTCGAAGACAAACAGTACTCACTAAAGGTATTAAATATGTGGTGGGTTAGCTGCGGTACACCCTATATATAAGCATCGGTAATTCCTTTAGGGTGCATTGGGATTCGGACCAAGAACGGTGTGTGTGTATGTGTGTGGGTTATGTCTCTGATCATCGGTTATATCATAGTCTATTCGCCTCAGCCACCATTCTAAACATAACTCTTGTGGTCGGGTAAAAATTTTGGTGTTGATATAATTGATTCAGTAATCGAGAATATATTTCTATCCTCGGTGAAATCCCTTATCTCGACTCTATGATTGGTTTCAAATGTCAAAATGTGTTGTTTTATTAAAAATCTTTTAACTAGTATTTTCTCTAATATTTACTAGTCTATTCTAATATCGGGACGAAATTCCCTAAAGTAGGGGAGACTGTAACATTTGCAAATTATCCGATTGAGAAATCCGACCCGTTTTGAGAATTCACGATTTACCGATTTGTAAATTATTAAGAACCGGGAGAATTTTCGAGTGTTTACACCCAAACTAATTGATCTAAATGATTTATAATCAATTTTCAGAACCGAATACTTAATTATAATGATTTGGAATCATATTAGATGTCTCGAATTGAAAATAAAGCAAAATCGGGTTTTTACGCGATTTCGGTACGCGATCCGTCGTTTACCGGGAATCTCATATTTGGTCACCATATATCAAATCCAACATTTTTATGAGTCTAATAATCAATTATCATGTCATGAGTCATCACACACTTGATTGAGTCACGAATCGTTGGTGAATTGCCCAAAATCGATACGTTTGTCAAAACCGACCAAAAACGTGTTATGTTTGATTGATTATTGATCGTAATTCAATATATGACATGTTTATATTCAATTTTTTTGGCTTGAATGTGGTTTTTATGATGGGAAATGAAAAATGGAGAAAAACAAAAAAAAACGGGACTCAAAAACGACAAAAAATGAAGAAACTAGAGCGAAAACGGTGAAGCAGCAAAATTCTGGTCGTGAGACTTGTAGGCGTATCGCCTGGAACTCCCAGGGTCTGTAGGAGATATGCCTGGAAGTCAGAAATCAGCAGAACCCTAATTTTTTAGTATTTAAGCTTCTTAAGTCATTGCAGCCCCTATTTTTCACCCCCAAACCTCTCTAAAAACCCTAAAACGGCCATGGACCTTAGAGGTCATCTTCCTTGAAGACTTGGGGCCCATGTTTGATGCTTTATTGCTTGGATTATGTCGGTTTTACCCCCTTTCGGTATGTAAACTCAAATCTAGGTGTTTAGCTCCTTAAACTCTCATTCCTTCTCCATCAAGATCTGAACTTTATGCTTGATTATGCTTAGATCTATGTTGCTTTTGATAGATCCATAGATTTTATGTTCAAAAATTGCATCTTTATGTCAATATAGGTTTAAATCTATGATGTGTTTGATGATCCATGCTAGATCCATGTATAGATTTGTATAAAGCTTGAGATTTTATGATGCATTAGAACTAAATCTTCATGTTGCATATTTGCTATGACTAGATCTATGAAATAAATGCTAAAGGTTGCATCTTTATGATGAGATTAGGTTAGATCTATGAATTTACAAGATGATATAACATAGATCTAGGGTTTATTCATGCAAGATTGGATTTTTATGTCATAAATTGCCTAGATCTACAATATGTATGCTATTTAGGGTTTGATCCATGAGATTTGATATCAAGATTATGTTTTTTTTATGATTGGGAATGATTAGATCTACCAATTTGCATGTCATCTAGGGTTAAATCTATGTGTTTAGACATTATGGTTGGACTTGTATGCTCTAATCGACTAGATCTATATCATGCTCTATATTTAATGTTAGACCTATGTTTATTATGATCAAAATCAGCCCCCTCTTGTCATGAAACGTTTAGATACATGTCTCATATGATTATCGTCGGTTTTACCTTACCTCATTTCGTGGTGTCGTCCTTTCAATTTGTGTCTCTATATCAGGTGAGTATTCATAGCCCCTCTTTCATTTTAATGTTTTGGGGTGCAACATGTACCAGTATTCAAAATCTCTAAACGCTTTATTAAACAAACATGCGATTCTATGTGCTCTATGTGTGATTCTCTGATTATGTGATACTTGTGGTTTGTTTGTTGTGGTATTCTCTAATCGCTAGTCGCTACTCTCTAATCGCATGTGTACCATTAACCATCGAGCCGTGGCAACAATGATAGATCTATTGGCTGACAACCCACCTGGCCTGCCTCGCGTGTGGCGCCAGGTGATTGCTCCCTTACTTGTCTAGGTTTGGTGCACATCACTCATACTTGTTGATCATGATTTGGATGTTTTACACTTGACTCATTGAATCGCAATGCTTCATTCTATGTAGTATACTAAACCTATGCTTACTCACCAACTATTCGTAGTTGACCTGTATTTTATACATGTTGCAGGATTTGCTGTTAGTTAATGACTTCTTGCTGATGACACCATAGGATTGCATGCGGACTTAGTATGACAAAATTACTTAAGTCTAATTGTTCATTATTGTGTATTTATGTCATGTATTGTAATGAATCTCGAATTATCTTTGAAATGGGTTGATTAAGAATATCGCAACATTAATTAGTGTTGTGTGCATCTGGACAATCATCGTGCCCCGACGTATTCTGCCGTTGGTCGGGGTGTGACAGCGCGAGTCACCTTTCGGATCATGCATCGTCCCCCGACCGGGTGTCATAGGTCCGGCCTTTGGGATTTCGACTCCCAAAATGGTCTGTGATACGTGAAGCACGCTTGGTTCAAAAAATCAGTAATACACCTTCAATAAAAAGGGTTTTTATAAAGTCAGTAGACACACCTTAAAATAGTGTTATAAAAGCAACTTGAAAACTTCTTAAAAGCATGTTATCTCTAATCAAGTGTAAGAGTTTGGCCAATCATGGCTTAAAGATTTGCCAGTTAGTAAAAGAAGACTTCATAGACAAAATACTTTCATTTACTTAACTGGTTATGTTTCTTACAAACCTTACATAGTTGAAGATACAAAGAAACCAAGTGGCTCGTTAACTTAATAAAAAGTAAGGGAGAGAGGAAAGAATTGAGCCATTTGTGAAGTGGAGGAAGGCAAGCTTTTATAGGAAAAATCCAGAGGTCGGCACGGGGCGTGCCCATCTAAGCACGGGGCGTGCCATGTCAGTCAATCAGACTTTTGTCTTCTTCTGTGTCAGTAGCACGGGGCGTGTTGAGTGAGGCACGGGTCGTGCCATGTCAGGTAGGTCAGAGGCATGGGGTGCGCTGTCAAAAGATAATCTGGGTCGGGTACGAGGCGTGCCCCATGGAGCACGGGCCGTGCTAGAGCAACATTTTCCAAACTCTTGCATTTTCTTTGCTTTTCCGCTAGATAATGCTCCTTTTCGTATTTTGGCTCTAGAAAACCTAAAAACCTAAAAAGAAAACAAAAATGCTTTTTTTTGATGTTAGTAACAAGGTTTTGTCCCGATTTGTGAGGATATTTCTTTCATTAAATATGTATATTTTAGCGTACATCAACCTCAGTGTCGCGGAGGTCAGCAACAAGATTCTCAGCAGGCAAACCATGATGGGGCTGGTAAGTACACCTGTAATTCTTTGCACGCTAGATGATTAACCAGATTCTGAATTCATTTACATATCATGCAGAGCATCGACAAGTGAGCTCCATGACCATGGAGTTTTCTAGGAAGCTTGCAGAGGCTGAGGACAAGATCTAGACCTAGGCCCACATTGCTGAGGAGAAAATGAAATACTATGAGAAAAAGCTCAGGGACCTAAAGATGGCAGCTGATATGGAAAAGGTAAAGGTTGTTGAAGACACCAAGCGCTCTGTCGCCCGCACAGTCCTGGAAACCATGATCAAATTGGTCGATAAGGGGGTTGTCGAAGGATTAACAACCAAATTTTGGGATGCTACTACCTGGAAGGGTGCTCTTTAAAAGCTTGGGGAGCCTGATGAAGGATCTGAGAAGCTAGAGAAGGCTGAGGCGAGCAAGGCAGGTGAGGAAGCTGGTCGGTCAATGGTGGAGAAGCTGGCAGCGGTGATGGATGAGGCGCCAGTGGAGGGTGGGAAGCTTGTGGGCAATGAAAGCAATCTTGACTAGGCATGTGCCCACTTTTTATGGTTCATGTTCAGAAACAATGTTCTTCTAATTTTTGTTTGGTTTGTTTGTGGTGGTTGGAAAAATACAATCTAGGGTAGGTTTGATAACAAAACAATGGTGGTGATCTGGGTGGAGGGATCCTGAAATTTTCAGGACAAAGCCCGAGGCACTTTTGAACAATGGTTGACAATGGGCAGCCGAAGGTGGAGGGATCTTTAGCTTTTCAGTTTAAAGCCTTGGGTTGCCACCCTTTAAAATTTCCTACATGTTAATAATATAATAGACCAACTTTTGACTATCAAGGTGTGTTTTTATCTTAATTTTGTTTGTAAAACATTTCTAAGCGTTCGAACAAGTACCTCATTGGATGCTTGGTAAGAATTTAGATAAAAAATGTCCTTAGATAAAATATATAAATTGACAAACCATGATATAGGTTAGTTAAAGCATGTTATAACATTTCGAAAGTAACTTACCTCAATAGTAGGTTTTACCTTAGGCGCATTTAGACAATTTTGAAATCCACATTTAGTATCCTTGAGGATCCCTGCAAATACTTGAAAATCAAGTAAAATTGGAGATATACCCGGGATACTTGGGACTAAGACAACTAGGGATAAACCAATAAAACTTGGGACTAAGACAAACTGGGGATAAACCCGATACATGAGTGACATGAACATGCCAAAGCCTTAGTTAACACGTTAGTGTTAAAAACCTTAGAACTAGGGATAAACACGATAATCTTGGGACTAAGCCATCTGGGGATATACCCAATACGTATGTGACATGAATATGCCAAAACCTTAGTTAACATGTTGGTGTTAAAAAACTTAGGGATTTTGTGGGGATAGCACACCTGCTATTATTCTAGGAATCCACTCTATAACCAACAACAACGAAATTATCAGCCACCTGAAAATGGACTAATCCCGCCATCTTGAACTATAGATGAATCATCGTGCGCTCCTGGCGTGGTGTTTCCCAATTCTTAGAAAAGGTGAATACCTTTTAAACCTTAGAAGGTACTCCAATACCTTAAGCATATGAGAGGTGGCTAACCTCTAACTTTTGTTATAATAGCTTGAGCTTCTGCAAAACACTCAATACATGGTGAGGGGTGGGTGTTAGTTAGGCTAACACCACTCCAATTCTTAAGTTAGTAACTCACTGAAGGACTAATAATGATGAATGGAGAATAGAAGAAAGAACATACCTTTTTATGGCGAGATATGTAAGTAGTGATGATCCCTAGGGATCTCTGAGATTCCTTACATGAAATACGCCTTTAGGTGTATGGAATTCCAAGCTCTGGGTATTAGTTCACCTTCCATAGTTGCTAACCTATATGCCCATTTTCCTTCTTCTAAAGCAATTATGTAAGGACCTTTCCACTTGGGGTCCAGCTTCCCATCAGTAGGATTAGTTGTATTCTGAAACACTTTTCTGAGTACCAATCTCCAACCTGGAATCTTCTGAGTCTAATATTCTTGTTACAACACTTGGCCAACCATTATTGATATGATGCCATTCATATTCTTGCAAGATCCTTGAGCTCATCCACTATTTCGAGATCCTGAAGAAGATTCTAACTGTTGGATTCTGGATGGCGGCCGACCCTCACAGTGGGGGTTACCATTTCAGCGGGGATCACAGCTTCAGCTCCAAACACTAAGGAAATAGGAGTTTAACCCGTTGCATTCTTGGGAGTTGTCATGTCTGCCCAAAGGACAACTGGTAGCTCTTTAACCCATTTCCCTTTCTTGGAACCCAGCTTCTTCTTCAAGTTGTTGATGATAATTTTGTTTCTTAACTCTGCTTGTCCATTGGCTTGTGTATGGACCAGTGTTGAAGTTATCATCTTGATTCCCCAACTGACACAAAACTTGGTGGTCCTTTTCCCAATAAATTGAGAACCATTATTAAATATTATCTCTGCCGGTATCCCGAATCTGGTCAGCATATTATGTTTGATTAAGGATATCACTTCTTTATCTTTTACTTTAATAAGGGCTTTTGCTTCAATCCACTTGCAAAAATAATCTGTCATAGCTAGCATGAACATTTTTCCTCTAGGTGCTTTGGGTAGCTTACCAACAATATCCATGGCCCATTTTACAAATGGGCATGGGGATACAATAGAGTGAAGCGGTTCAGCTGGTTGATGAAGAATGTTAGGCTCAAGTTACTTCAATTTTAGCTGGTGATGAGTCCCGTAACTCGAAATTGGGCTCAAGTTACGTCAATTTTAATAAAACCCAACAATCTGCCCAATGAACCAAACAATCATCTTCTTCAACGAACCAAACTTGTTGAGTTACCAAAAAAAGTCAACGAACCAAATTGTCAACAGACCAAAATACTCAGCGAACCCGTAATGTCTCACGAACCATATTATTTTGACTATAAAACAATGAACCAAAAAGGCAACAGACCAAAGCTTCATTGAAATAACTGTCACGAACCTATATGTAACTGCCACGAACCAAGACTTGAAGATTAAAGCAACGAACCATATACAATATGCAATGAACGAACCAAACTCGATAAAGATGAACAAAACAAACCAACTATATTCAACCAGCGAACCAACTGATTAAAGCAACGAAACGATGATTTTTCGAATGAACCAATAGAAAATCGACTGCTTTTAATGAATTTCGAAGATTTGTGATGAAATCTAATGTAGATCAGATGAATATGACCCTAGGAATACTCTGAGATCGAACAAAAACAAGAAAAACTGAAATAAACGATTTTGACTAAAAAACCCACTAGTTTTTTTACTAACTTTTTGATTTTGATAAATCGTAAAGAAATCGGGATGTTACATCATTAGAAATAACATACCCGTGCATAACTAGGCTAAGAAATGGTTAAAATCTTGTTTCGCAATGAAGGATCTTGGTGAAGCCGCTTACATACTAGGAATAAAGATTCACATAGATAAATCTAAGCGACTTCTAGGGCTAAGTCAAAGTGCTTACATAGATAAGGTAATATCTAGGTTCAACGTGGCAAACTGATATGCACAAATAAGTACATGTTTTTACAATAAAATTGTAAATACTTGTTAGGGAGCTTACTACTGGTTGTTTGATCAACACAAGAACAAGAAAGTGAAGGCTTTTGATCTTATTGAAACAATTGAAGGATCAACAATACAAAGACTGAAACATTTCTCTCTCTATAACATACAGACACCAACACTCAGAATGACAAAGACTCAGAAGTTATGAACAAACCAAGAATCAAACCTATATATATACTAGACATTGTTCAACGAACCAACATACCAACTAACCATTGGTTTCTTGGTCACGAACCATTGCTTCATGCCATGGTTCGTTGACAGCTAGACTTACAAATAAGCTCACTTTGATACAACACACGAGACACACTGATGCATTTAGATTATGCTCTAACACAAATATTCCTCACAAACTGGTAACTTTCTTACTAATTATTTATAGAACAGTATGATATTGTTCATTTTTAGTTTTCAAAGTTATCTAGGGACAAAATCACAAAAGAAATAAAAAAATCAAGAAAAATGACAAAAGACTTCATATTTCGGACCAGGCACGGGTCGTGCCTCACTTGCAGAATGGAAAAAGTGCTTGAATTTTGTTTTAGCATGTGACAATTCTCTGACAACACGACCCATGCCTCTGTTGACCATGGGTCATGCCTCGACTGACGGAATTGTACGTACAAGATTTGAAGATCCGAGGGGATTCGTTGACTTTGGCCAAGCACAGGTTGTGCCTCATCCAGCTCAATGGGTCTATAAATACCAAGCCTCCTCCTCACTTCCACCTTGCTCAATTCTTCCATTCTCTCTGTCATTTTCGTTTTTGAGCCATTGTTTTACAATTTTTTGTTCTTTTGTTCAAAGATTGTAAGACTTTAACTTAATACAAATTTGTGTATTTTTGTCTATAAACTTCTCATTTTTTGTTTAAGCAAATCTTTAAAGTTATTTTTGGCTAAATCTTATACTCACTTGGAGGAAACAAACTTTCGGTGTGTTGGTAACATGAATATATAATTAACCTTAAGGTGTGTAATAATGAATTTGAAACTAATCTTTATATCGAAAGTTCATTACTGGCTCTTAAAAAGAAAACATGTCTTGTGTATCATGGACCACGTGTCCCCTCGAAAGCACATTAATTGGTAAGTGAGAACCGGTTAAAAGATGATGATTTGTATTGATAATGATTTACATCTCATGGAAAGTGATGCATTCGTGTTTTTATGTCTATGTGAATTACACATTATTCAAGTGCGAGCAATTGGTTTGGGATTCCAGGTTAGTAATATTTTGCCACTTCGTAGATGCGAGAGCGATGCGTCCGTGGACTTGATTTTGGTTACGACTGACTGTGTATGTGCGTCAGTGGTGCATGGGAGGACACATACCACTACTCAGTATAACATATTTTATGCAATAAAATAATCTGGTGCGTGGGTTGTTCCCCTGCTGGTTCATGGCATTATATCCGATCTTAACAACACTTTTACCATACTGTCCTACGAGTAAATGACATTAATCACACACTATATTTGTTTCTTCATGGACGGTCCCCTTGGAAGTCATCCTTGCTAGTGAACAACGGAATTAATGTATGATTGATTGGGTTGCCTGAGAGGGGCATTTTCTATTTTCGTATAACAATCTTAAGGAAGGTTTCTATATAAAAAGCTAACTAACACACCATTATCAAGTCATCCCAGGTGATTTTATCTTTTTATTAATTTAACTAAAACTTACTATATCTTTATTTTAATTATTTTAACTCGCCAAGTTTTAGATCTTGTTCGGCGTTGACAAATGTGACTGTCAAGATCTCACATGTATATTGGATGACCTCGGTATCTTACATTCGCTATACTCTACTTACCATGGGTGAACTTGCCCTAACGTGTGGTATATGGTGACTGTTAGTTATCGTGTTTATAAATTTAAAACTTGCACAAAAGTAGTGTTTATTGACCCACTATTGTTATATTTTCTATACACCACCTGCATGTCACAAACTCTAAGAGAGATCTTACACGTATCACCACCGTGTGCCCTTTATCAACCACTATTTATCTTTTATTTTTCTTCTTCTTCTTTCTTCATCGTCTATTTGTTCTGCTGCTACTGCGCAGGGGTGGCTAGGGCTTTAGGCCCCCACTTTAACAGGGGCCCAAATTAAGAAAAAATATATATATACGTGTTTTATTTCATATTAAATTTGTATAAGAGAACAACCATAAGAGTTATAAGTTCCTATAGGGCCCCAAATTTTTTATTCGTTTCTGGCCTCCATAACGATTAAGCTGCCTGATGTTAGTCCAATTTGTCGTCATTATTGTGCTTAATTTGTCTTATTTATTTATAATAATGATTGGATTACGTTGCATTTTCATTAGTTTTGTGTTTTGAGGTACCGTAAGCTTAATGGGATAAAAGTGGAGTTTTATGAAGAGGCCTGAAGCTGATTGGTACAAGGTTCGAGAATTGAGCGGGAACAAGTGAAGACTTAGAAGAAAATAAAGAAAAGTTCCTGAAATGAAGACCTGGGCGGTACGCCCAGGGATGCAGAGTTCAGGGCGGTACGCCCTAAAGTTTAGAGAAGCGGCCGAGTTTTACAATCCGGGCGGTACGCCCAGAATCCCAGATTTCGGGGCGATACGCCCCGAATTGGTCGTCAGAAGATTTTTCTAGGGTTTAGTATTTAAACTTGTTTGTAAAGTTATTAGACTGATCTCTCATTATTGTGCGACCAGAGCTTGAGGATTTTCGACTTTTCCACCCTTGTTGAGGATCTTGAAGTCTTGCAATCATTCGGTACATTACTTTTATGCAATCTTTCATTATAATCATGTTTGTTTTATTAGCCATGTCCGGCTAAGCACCACTAACTGCTTTTGGTGATTGGTTGGCGGAATCGTTCTATGACTAATCAGTTGCTAAACTAGTTGTTCCGGAATACTTGCTACCGTTGAACACCCGCATGCGAAATTGTTTAATTTAACTAGTAACCTAGGGTTTTAGTGGTCCACTGTTTATTGATCTAGCACTTTCTTGCGGCAGGACTAATCAGCCCATTAGGAACTTAGGTTGTTAGGTCAAGGAAGCAATTGGGGGGCATGTCTATGTGTCACTAGTTAGTAATTAGGTTTGTTTAGATCGGTAGCCAACCAGGATCCAGAAGTGGTTAGATTTGTCTCATTTGAATTAAATCAATTTTCTAGGTTAAAGTTGGTTACTTTATTAGTTAATTCACCCAATCAATCAAAACAGCTAAGTGGCAAAGTAGGTAATTTTAGGTTAATCAGTAATTTTAGTTAATTTAGTTAATCAGTTAATCAATTTCCACATATTCCCTTGGTTCGATAACCCTAGTTTCCACTACTACATAATCTATCTAAGTTGGGGATTTGAAACGGCCTGACAAACCGTTATCAAATTGGCGCCGTTGCCGGAGAATTAGTGCGCTTTTTGATTAGTTGATTTTCGTTTAATTTGCAATTTTGTTTCATTTTTCAAAAAAATTCAAAAAACCCAAAAATAGTGTCTTTTTATTCCAGTAATTAATTTCTGCATCTAAAAAAAAAATTAATTTTGTTGAATTTCATTTTTTGGGCGGTACGCCTGGGAATCCATATTCTGGGGCGGTACGCCTTGGGGCTAAAATCACAGAAAGTTTTCAAATTTTTGACCATCCAAGTTTCAGTTTTTTCTGTTCTATTGCATTATTTACACCCCCTGGAACAGTGCTGCGTAATTCGTTTGCTTTTTTGTGACCGTTTTTGCAGGTTTTAGGTGATTGTGCATGCATACGCGGCATTCCCGCAAGACATCCCCACTTATATACAATCCGGAGATTGAAAGAACAGCTCGGCAGAACCGAGCAGAGCAGAGAAACAGAAAGGCAATGGAGGGCCAAAATCCGAACCCCAACATCAACCCAAATCCCAACATCAACCAAAACCCGAACTCAAGTGAAAACCTCAATCAAGACCACCAACCACAAAACCAACCCCAAAATGCACCCGAGAACCCCGCCATGCCACAAAACATCCCTCCGCTACAAACCCCACCATTTAGGGTGCACGGGCACAATTCCCTCCCGTCACTATCTCCCAAATCCTCACAACATGATGAGGGAGACTACCACTACCGGGGCCAGCAACCAATTCCACCACCCCAACCACAACAGCTCGATTTCGCCGCGCCCCAGAACAACAACCTCCACCACCATTCTTCAGAAATGCAAACCGACCTCAATTTCGACAAAACCCAGTGTTTGAAGATCCAGGCTGGCTGAGACAGGAAGAGCAGTGGGGGCAAGACTGGTACGACCAAGATGAGGAGGAAGACGGGTATGGATATGGAGTGGAGCCACCAAATGAAGCTCCGAGGAACCGTGCACGAGCTCCACAACCAAATGTTGCACCACTAGTGCCACGCGCTCCTCCCCCAAGAGGAGTCCCACAATTTAATCAACCAAATAATGGGGGAGCGCGCATTCAAGTTGAAGGAGGAGTTCCACGACTGGTAGCAAACCCACAGGTTCAGGGTGTGGCCGGCCACTTTAAACCGGTAGTAGTCCCGAGCGCATCTGCGGTGGTCACCCCAATTGGCACTAACAGAAGAGCATTTGAGGTCCGACCTCAATATTTGAGCCACTTGCCAGAATTCTACGGGAAGAGAACCGAGGAACCTTACCACCATATACACTCCTTTGAGTCAATCTGCATTCCCATTGGGGCAACGGGGTTCACCACGCAAGATGTTAAGTTGATGCTCTTCCCGTATACTCTAAAGGATCGGGCAAGAAGATGGTTTGAGAGCCTACCTGCCAGTAGCATCTACACGTGGGAGCAAATGCAGGAAGCATTCCTTGAAGAGTACTACCCAATGAGCAAGACAAGTGAAGTCAAATAGGAGATCCGATCCTTCCAGCAACATACCGGGGAACCATTTCATGAGGCCTTCAACCGGTTCAAGGATTTGTTGCGCAAGTGCCCACATCATGGGATTGACACATGGGATCTAATCAAGTCCTTCTATGATGGCCTCCTTCCAGAAGACATCCGAGATTTGAACTCCATCAGCAATGGAACTTTCTTAACTAACACGGAAGTGGTAGATTGGGGGCACATGGAAAGATTGAGTGCCACCTCCAAGAGGCTTGCTCAGAATGGAAGACGATCAAGATCCGCCTCGGTTAAATCTATCGACTATGAGGCAGAAGAACGAATAGAGAAACTCCGCCAGCAGACGTTCTATTGGAGAAACAGGTAGCGCAAATGAAGTTGGGGGGAGCATCAGAAGAGGTAAAGGTAAGTGCACAAATTCCGGTGTGCACGGGTTGTGGTGATTTGGGCCATCTCGTTGATTCATGTTCCATCATGGTGCAGCAGAGTGAAGATGTCAACTATGTGCAAGGAACCATGAACTCCAACGCCTACCATCCTAACCTTCGCAATCATCCAACTTTCAGGTATGGTAATGTTAATAATCAATTGAATCCTGACTTTCAAGGTTCCAATGTGCAGGGTGGAGCTCCAACGCAATATCAAGGCCTACAATCCGGGTATAATCAAGGGGGCTACCAACGGAACACCTACACTCAAGGTGGAAATCCGGCCCAAGCTAGGGAGCTACCCACAAGCTCAACCGACACCGGAAGATGGGATGCAAGCGCAATTTTCCGCCTTAATGGAGAAAATGAACTCACTCGTATATGGTCAAAAGCAACTATTCGATGAGCAAAGACAGTTATCCGCCAGCCACAGACAGTTGACCGACAAAGTTCAAGGGTTCGATAGGAGGTTCGAGCTCCAAGATAAGACAATGGGAGCATTTCGGAAACAATTGGGTCAACTAGCTGCTGAAAATTCAAGAAGAGAGCCAGGTAAGTTGCCTAGTGATACTAACATTAATCCATCTCACCAAGCTTCTACTTCAGGTGTCAAGAATGTCCGAGGAGTTCCTATTAGTGCAATCAACACGTTGGTAGACAGTGACGAATGTGATGTTGAGGAAGAGTTCGAAGAGTTGAAGACACCATTGATTCCGGTTAAGATTGGAGAGTTCTCAACCAACAAGGCATTGTTGGACTTTGAAGCATCGGTGAGTGTTCTTCCAAGTAGTATCTGTGAGCAATTTCAGTTGGGTGACGTGCAAGAGGTCAAGACAAAGGTGGTATTTGCGGATGGATCATCAAAGAAACCACGAGGTATGTTAAGGGGTGTAGTAGTTCAAGTCGGTGAATTTTACTATCCCGAGGACTTCTTGGTCATGGATTATGAGGATACGGGGCATCAACCGCGGGTTATACTCGGGAGACCATTCTTGTCCACCGCAAACACACAAATTGATTGCAGAGCAAACACATGTACAATGCAATTTGGTAGCCGGGTATTATCTTTAAATTTATTTAATCATGTTTTTAAATATTCGGTTATTAATACTATTCCAACACTGTTTGCTACTGACAAGTGTCCTCCGAGTAGAATAGAGGGGGATACAATGGAATGTGATGTTGTGGTTGATAGGTTTGCAAGATTGGAGATAAATGATCCCAAGTGCGGGGATACGGGAGACCCGGTTGGTATGGTGGCATCTCTTGGTCATGACGAGGCCGGAAGTGGTCATAAGAAGAATAAGAAAGGATCAAAGGCTACGAAGAGATTCAAGGGTAATTCCAAGCATGATCGAGGTAATGATGATGGTCGAGGAGCTGTGAAAATGAAGGATGAGGAAAATGGTGAAGTTAGTGGATGGATTCGAGATGGCAAGTTCGAGTTTACAAAGAATCAGTTCACTGAGCTGAAAATTGGAGAGAATCATGTTTTTAAGCCTCCGTGAAAGGGAAGTACGGTCTGGCTGAAGACCTTAAAAACTTAGCGCTAACTGGGAGGCAACCCAGCGGAAATCGGGAAGCTCGGGAATGAAATTGTGTTGTTTACCGCGTTTCAGGTATGTTTTATAAAAAATGTTGCAGTAGAGACGTTTGGTGGTGCAAAACAAGTGTTTTTCCAAGAGATAGAAAAATTTTGAGTCCCCAAAAATTTCCGAAACTTTCTGCCAAAAAGGGGTCTGGGCGGTACGCCCAGAATGTTATCATTCTGGGAGGTACGCCCCAAAATTCAAAAAAAAAATTAATAATAAAAAAAAAAATTCAAAAACAAAAAATTTCAAAAAAACTCAAAACCCTTAAACGGGTCGGTTCTTCACAATCACCACTTATCACCGCCATTTCCAAACACCCCACCACCGCTGTCTCGTTCGCACTCACTCACATCCACCTCCGATAAACTTTCCATCGAGGTGATCTGGAATTCACGATCTGCTGCGAGAGGGTGTTGGCACGACTTCTGAGGAGCTTTTCACGATGATGTCAGGGGAGTGTGTTCCAACTTGTTCTTTTTATTTTCTTTTTATTTTCTTTTTATTTTTGCATTTTATCTTTATTTTTATTTTTATTTTATCGTTCGTGTCTGTATATTCGTCATGTGCGTGTTTCCTATCACATTGAGGGCAATGTCGATCTTAAGTGTGGGGAGGGAGACAGGACGTCAGTTTTTAATAGTTTTTCAATTTTTAGGTAGTTGTTTATTTGTTTTGAAAAAAAAAATTTGAAAAACATGAAAAATCCAAAAAGATTTTGCAATTTTTTAGTCATTTTTAGTTTTAGGTTTTGAGTCAAAATCTGTTTTGGGAAAATTGCCGGTACATGGAAAATGATAGTACAATTGGGAGTCAATTTTCATAATAAAAATGAATAAAGAAAGGGAAAGTGGTAGAAAAGGAGAGAATGGAACATATATCTAATTTGTGATGTGTCGGTAGGCCCAACTGATTTAGTAAAGCTTAATTATCCTTTGGTGTTTATTGTTGTATAAATAAGTAAATAATTTACCTTGCTAGTGGGTTCCCATTTTAGGAGTGATAGTGAGATTGAAATTGATGATTAGGAGGAAAAAGACCTTTTTTAAATTAGAGACTTATATATCCTCAGAATACATGGCACGTTATGATCTTTTTGCGAAAGCAAATCCGAGAAATAACGGCGCCCCACTTTTCCATCTTTTGAGCATATTAGGTTAATAAATTGGTTAATGAATTAGAGTGAAGGGACAGAATACTCACGTACGAACTAAGGATAGTATCCCGTGGTGAGTGCCTCTGATGATGTTCTGGATCTCGCGGGCAAAACACTCACGTATGATTTCGGGGGTAAGACCTTGTGAAAGAATGCCTCTGATGATGTCCGTTGGTAAGTATAGTTAAAATTAACCAACTATAAAAAAAAAAGAGAAAAAAAATATATAGAAAGCAATTGTAGTCAAATAAATGCTCAAGCAACTTCACTATCCATTCAAATTCATCATTCTTGGGATATATGAGTATCTAGTTTAATTAGGGTGGGGAAAATATAAATAATACATCTTTATTACCCTTTACTTTGACTGAATTTGAGTCGGGATTAGATTGAGCTAGAATTTTCTGAATGTGGGACACATTGGCAGGTTAATACAAATATTCGGTAATTTATATAAACACCTTGGGGGCTCAAAGATCAGTGGTTAGGTTTAGTCGGATAGAAATATCGGCGATTGCAATTAGTATATATGAATACATCTTGGAATGTGGAATTGAATTGGTTGATAAATATTAAATTGTTGAATTATTTAAAATTGATTTCTCGATTATGATTCCATGGCAGTTTTTCCGAGACGGAAAAAGTCAAGTGTGGGGATGTGATGTTAGTCCAATTTGTCGTCATTATTGTGCTTAATTTGTCTTATTTATTTATAATAATGATTGGATTACGTTGCATTTTCATTAGTTTTGTGTTTTGAGGTACCGTAAGCTTAATGGGATAAAAGTGGAGTTTTATGAAGAGGCCTGAAGCTGATTGGTACAAGGTTCGAGAATTGAGCGGGAACAAGTGAAGACTTAGAAGAAAATAAAGAAAAGTTCCTGAAATGAAGACCTGGGCGGTACGCCCAGGGATGCAGAGTTCAGGGCGGTACGCCCTAAAGTTTAGAGAAGCGGCCGAGTTTTACAATCCGGGCGGTACGCCCAGAATCCCACATTTCGGGGCGATACGCCCCGAATTGGTCGTCAGAAGATTTTTCTAGGGTTTAGTATTTAAACTTGTTTGTAAAGTTATTAGACTGATCTCTCATTATTGTGCGACCAGAGCTTGAGGATTTTCGACTTTTCCACCCTTGTTGAGGATCTTGAAGTCTTGCAATCATTCGGTACATTACTTTTATGCAATCTTTCATTATAATCATGTTTGTTTTATTAGCCATGTCTGGCTAATCACCACTAAATGCTTTTGGTGATTGGTTGGCGGAATCGTTCTATGACTAATCAATTTCTAAACTAGTTGTTCCGGAATACTTGCTACCGTTGAACACCCGCATGCGAAATTGTTTAATTTAACTAGTAACCTAGGGTTTTAGTGGTCCACTGTTTATTGATCTAGCACTTTCTTGCGGCAGGACTAATCAGCCCATTAGGAACTTAGGTTGTTAGGTCAAGGAAACAATTGGGGGGCATGTCTATGTGTCACTAGTTAGTAATTAGGTTTGTTTAGATCGGTAGCCAACCAGGATCCAGAAGTGGTTAGATTTGTCTCATTTGAATTAAATCAATTTTCTAGGTTAAAGTTAGTTACTTTATTAGTTAATTCACCCAATCAATCAAAACAGTTAAGTGGCAAAGTAGGTAATTTTAGTTTAATCAGTAATTTTAGTTAATTTAGTTAATCAGTTAATCAATTTCCACATATTCCCTTGGTTCGATAACCCTAGCTTCCACTACTACATAATCTATCTAAGTTGGGGATTTGAAACGGCCTGACAAACCGTTATCACTGCCCATGCTACTGTGTTTTCGCTCGTGCTAAGTCTCTATTTCTTTTCATTTTTCAGGTAAGTATCCCACAGTTGACCTTGTGATTTAGCGATTATAAGTAGTCGGTTGTTGTTCTTGATGAATTTTGTTGGATTTCCAGATTAATTTTTGTTGGAGTTGATTTCAATTCTAAGTGTTTTCGGCGGAGATGAATACAGACTTAATCACCTCTCCACATATCTTTTACTTTACTTCCTTATTCCGTGGGACATTTTAAATTATGATTCATACTTCATTTCTTGCTGATGTATTTGCTTCTCAGGTAATTTCGTGCGACTGTAAGCCGAGTCCACTTGGTATGTCTATGCTTAAGTTCTTTTTCAATTTTTCACCATCGAGTGTTGTGATAATCTTGCTTATCTGTTGACGATGTTTGAGAAAGATTGGAAGTTGCAGAGAGTTGAAACATTGTAACTGATTGTAGCTTACTGCAGGTAACAACAAATGGAGATTAAGAGAGTTCAATCGCAGAAAGAAAATGGTGCTGGGACTGCTATTGAGGTACGTGTAATTCGGAAGCAGAGACCCAAATTCAAGCCAAAGGATTTATGCTATTTACTTGTAGTTGCAGAGGTAAGAAACAATATCTTTATAGATCACATTTTTCACATTTAAATTTATGTCGGCGTCTAGCTTTAAAATATATGCTTTGAGAGGTTAGTCGTTCTAATGGTATGTGTTGTAGATACAGAGGTAAGAAACAATATCCCTACAGATCATATTTTTCACATGTAAGTTCATGTCAGCATCCACCTTTAAAAAATTTGCTGTGGGCTCTAACATAGAGAAAAAATAATATGGATTTGTTTCTTTTAGTGTTACTCTCTGAAAAAATATAGCCTTTATAAACTGTTATAAATACGTGAGATTAAAACCATGACCATAAGACATAAATGATCCCTGTTTAACATCCAGCATGCTTTTTTTCGTCAACATACATGAATACTCTAAAAAAATTGAAGGCTTACATGAGAACAATACTAATTTAGTGATAATTAGTCAAATCCATTTGAATAGCTTTGAATAGCATGCACATGACGTGCTCCCTATCATACTAATTGTTATAGTTTAATTAAATAAAAAGAGGCAATATTCCGAAACTGTGGGTACACCTATTTGTGAACAGCAGCTACTGTTAATAAATTTTCAATCATAAATCATAATATCATCAAACATTACTCATAATATTATGCTCGTGTTGTACACAAACAAATATGTTTATTCTTTACCTTTTATTGCACAAATTAGAGTTTAGACCCATGACTATAAATTATGGATATATAAATATTAACCTTTATCTAGACATCCAATTTGCAAATTTTATGTTACTGGTGTAAAAATGCCTATATCAACAGCATATTTTTAGGTTTGTCTAATGTAAATTCGTAAGGTACTGAAATTTGAATTAAGACTTCTGACCACTCAAATTTCTAATTTGTACATCTCTGTAGTTGGTTTAATAGTATATATCCATAAGACCATAACTTATGTTCATAGAATTACTTTCTTAATTTCCATATATGCATAGTTTCCGTCCTTCCCCTTTTAACTTAGGTAACAGGAATGCCATATAAATTTGCAGTCATATCATAAGTTGGATTCTTTTATTTTCAAAGGTTATCACAAGATATGTAAAGTACATTTTCTAAATACATATATGCATCAATCAGTTTTCTTTGTGTAATAATATAAAATGGGTTTTACTTTTTACTGATTTAAAAAAATATAAAAAACTTATATAGAAGATGACACATGAAATATCAAATTACCTAAGAATTTATTTGTCCACTTTTTGAGTTGTTAAATATTTTTGTTTTCTGCAGCAATTAGATTTTACAACATCTTAAGATGATATTTTAATCTAACATATTCATGTTGGAAATATGCTATTATTTTTTCTAAGAAATCCATTTCACATATCTTATAATGGGTCATATCATTCTTGTTTGTCCCTTTTGCCGTTGGTGTCTAGTTTACCGCCTTGGTTCGTCGTCCGTTTTTTCGTGTCTTTTTCGCTTGTCCGCGGCTAGTTCGCCGGTCCCTAGTTCACGGATGTAGCTTGGGGGTCGGGCCTCGGTGATAGACAATTTATCTGTTGGTCTATCACGGGTGTTACTTCTTGACCCCTTTTGTTTATTTTCGCGTTTCATCTCGAGCTGTGATTTCTTTTTCCTTTTTGTTTGCTTTGGCTGCCCTTCCTATGTCGTCCGAAGGCTATTGGCCGTGTCCCTTTTGAAGTTTTCAATGTTGTTCAGATGGTGAAATTGGCGCTAAGGGGATTTCCAGGCTTATCCCGCATATCAAAAGTTTACACCTTTTCAGTGATGATCGTCGAGCTGTGTTGCGTGAGGTTATTTCTATGGACCTTGACGTGTTCATATCGCTGGAGAATACCTTAAGGACCTTTGGATATTGGATGTGCGGAAAATGTATGAAAAGCCATGCTTTGAGTCGTGGCTGCCATCACCCTGATGGTGTCACTAGGTTTTCTACTTCTAATCCCAGCGCTGTGAGACACGTTATTGGGATCTAGAATCATGCCATCGCTGTTGAGGTGTCCATTGCCAATAATTCGTTTGTTTTGGATGGGGGTCTTCTCGACTGGGTTTTCAAAGTGTGTGTCGTCACTGTCAAAAGCATCCCTCCTAGTTGTCGTATGGCGTTTTCCCATGCTTTAAAATCTGCTCTCCTCAGGGTGGCAGCACAACCTGGGTCTATTGATACTTGGGTGAGGTTGTTACTTCTTCCTCGATGCACGTTGCGGGTTTTCAGACCTCAAAGTCGATAAGAATGTAGGTCTGGGAATAGGAAAGCCTTGCAATGCCGGTATATAATGACATCCTTAGCCACATAGGGGGAGGAGGGTGGTATAGAATTACTTGTTAAAAGCATTTTCGACAGCTCTAGGGGGGTCCATGGGTCAGCAGTGCGTTGATACCGATAAAGATACATATGCTCGCACGAACATCAAGCAGTCCCTTCGGAAGATCACGGACGGCCACTTTACAATGGCAGTGAAAGTGTTATGTTCATCGGGGGTTACGCCTTATAATGGGGATACCACGATCGCTCTAGAGGCCAAGCATGCCCATATGGCACCTCCATCCGTGTCGACCATTGCTTATTCTGAGCCTCCCCTGGTGTCGAACGTTGATTGCATTCTGGGTGTATTAAATCGCTCCCTAAAGGGACATCGTGCGGGAGAGATGGCTTGAGGGCGCAACACATTCTCGATGCTTTATGTGGGGAGGGCTCTGCCATTGAAAATGATCTTCTAGAGAACATTACGTCGGTGGTTAATCTGTGGCTAGGGGGAGATGCCCGGTATGTTTGGCGGAGTTTGTTGCCTCTGCTCCTCTTACGCCACTGCTAAAGCCTGATAATGAGATTCGCCCTATTGCGGTCGGCACTATCTAGAGACGCTCAAGGTTGCTATGAAAGGGGTTGGTAAAGCTATGGCGCAGTACCTCTATGATTTTCAATTTGGGGTTGGTGTGTCAGGAGGGGCGGAGGCCATTCTGCATAGCGTTAATCGTATTTTAGGGGATCGCCATATGGATGGGTCTTTGGCCATGCTTACCATTGATTTTTCTAATGCTTTAAACTTGGTTGACAGATCATCCTTGCTCCACGAGGTCAGCCTGAGGTGCCCTTCTATTTCGTCTTGGGTTGAATTCTTATATGGGCAACATGCCAGACAGTATCTCGGGGATGATCACATTTGGTCCACCGTGAGGGTCCAACAAGGTGACCCGCTGGGCCCACTCCTCTTCGCGCTCGTTTTGCACCCCCTGTTTCATCAGATCAGAGACAATTGCAAACTTCTCCTTCATGCCTGGTATCTGGATGATGGGACTGTTATTGGGGATGTCAGGGAGGTTGCCAAAATGTTGGACATCATTAGGGACAGAGGTCCTTCTTTGGGGCTTGAACTCAACGTTAGAAAGAGTGAGCTCTTTTGGCCTTCTTGCGACGACAGGAAGTCTCGAGTGGGTCTTTTCCCAGAGGACATTAGTAGACCTTCCTTGGGGGTGAAACTCTTGTGGGGTGCTGTTAGCAGAAATGCAGATTTTATCCAAGGTTTGGCTACGAAAAGAGCCTCCAATGCTGTTGATCTGATCCGCCTCCTCCCCAAGATGGGGGGCCCGCAGAGCGAGCTTCTCCTGTTGCGATCATGTATGTGTATCGCCAAACTCTTCTTTGGTTTAAGGACATTCCCCCCTTACACACGATGGAGGCCGCCTCCTTTTTCGATAAAAAATTACGCTCGACGATTGAGAATATGGTGGTTTGCGGAGGTCCCTTCTTTGGGGATCTTCAATGGCGGCTTGCTTCATTACCTATCATGTATGGGGGGCTTGGATTGTATTCTGCAGTCGAGGCTTCCTCGTATGCCTTTGTGGCATCAAGGGCGCAATCTTGGGTGCTTTAAGATCATATTTTGATGGACAGTGGGATTTATGGCATGGACTCTGATTATAGGTGCGCGTTGGACCGTCTTTAGGATGTTATTCAGGCTTTAACTTTAGCGGTTTCACTAACAGGGACACCGCCCCCCTAAAGCCTAAAATGTTTTGGCGAGTGCCCTTTTTAGTAAAATTATGCAGGAGATGGAAGCGTGATTTGACATGATCGCCAGACAAAAAGCCGTTTTCGGATGTCTACGAGCGCTACATGCCCAAGATTTCCTCCGGGTTATCCCTATTAATGGGTTGGGCCAGCACATGTCACCGGTGGAATACCGTGCCATTCTCAAATACCGCCTTATGATTCCCCTTTTCCCGGCAGATGAGAAATGCCCCGTTTACCGCAACGTGTGCTTGGATTCGTTTGGCTAGCATGCCGTCCATTACAGAGAGCTCCCCGGGTTCAAATATTGACACGACATGGTTAGGGATGTTCTCTTCGACATATTCAAGCGCACTGGAGTTTCGGCTAAGAACGAAGCTCCAGTCAACTTCCTGACAGACCCGTCTGATGGGCAATCAACTCTTAGACCGGCAGACATCTTGGTCTTTGGATGGAGGGAGGGGGGGGGGGACACGCATGCTTGGACCTAACTGGGGTCTCCCCTCTGGTGGGCTTGGGAGTTGGTGAGTTCAAGGTGAACCATGCGGCTTCTAAAGCTGCTGCAGGGAAAGTGAACAAGCACGAGAAAGTGTGCCTTGAAAATCAACATGTGTTTGTTCCTTTTGCTTTTGACACCTTTGGCTTCCTCGCCCATGAGGCCGTTGAAACTCTAAGTAGAATTCAACGGGTCATTCATGGTAATGTTTTGACCCCTGGTTCGATGAATGTTGTTTTCACGCGACTTAATTTTGCTATTCAGAAAGGTTTGGCGCCGCAGCTTGTTGCCCGCCTCCCTTGACCTGTCGGGGTGATTTGTATTTTGGATCCTATTTTGTTATATTGGAATATACTATGAGTTAAAAATAATGGGTCATTGTAAATTTAGATTACTTTCAAAAGTTTGGGAATTTTAATTGATATCTGAAATATACTAGGTTGCACAAAAAGTCGTTTTTGTATCAATCTAAAGTCAGAAAGGGTTTTATAAGATCCAAAAGGTCCGTTGAGCGCCTCATGGCTATGTCATAATAGATCCAAACACTTGCCCCGGATCGACTTTAAGGAATGCCTTTTTGAATGGCATGGATGATTTAAAAAGAACATAATCATGATTGTATTGATGCATCTTTTTTTTTTTGTTAGCAACCACAATTAAAGAAAAAAAATACAAAGTCATAGGTACTCATTCCACATTTTATATTGAGGATATAAGAAAACAAATGACCTCTTTACGATCTATTAAACAAAGAAAAAATATAGGATAAATTTTTTCACTCATCTTATCTTAATTTAATAAAGCAATAAAATTTGTGCCACATGTCTCGTTTATAAAGGTTCCACATCACAATCGCCACATGTCAAGCTCACAATCAATTACCAATTTAGTAAATCATCAATTAAGATTAATTACCAATTTTGTCAAAGCTAAAATTTTATTTTAAAATTTTGATAAAATTAATGTAGATTTGATTAATTTACTCAATAATAGTCTTTTTATAAAAGTAACTTGTCAAACATAATAAATTTCTTAAATGTATTAAATTATTATCTAATATATTATAAGAATTTTATATGAGTCAAAATATTCAAATTTCATGATCATTATCATTTTCATCTGTATCTATCTAATATTATGAATCTATATACAGCCCATGTAGTACACGGGTTACTAACCTAGTATAGAATAAATATATAGTACAAAACCATGATCACAACAAACTTTTTGACTCTCATAATCCTTCGTTAATCTTGAACTGTAAATAAATAACGCCATTGTTATTAATTACCTATAGATCATGCGACAGTTAAAATTTTGATGACTTTAAACTGTTGCAGCACCATTAAAAATATGCTAATTTTGGCTAAAGATTTGTTTAGAATGTTTCAATAAGGTTACTAATTTGAACCGGTAATTCATGTAACAAAACTTACTTTGAGAGAGCCATTACATAGACTTTGTACTATTTATATTGTTAAGAGTTCTTAGTTTTGTTGGTGATAATCAAGCCTTGGAAGATGATTGGACACTCTTGAATTAAAATTTCTTTTTTAACAATGTATCTGGGTTGTTTGTAAAATTTATGTATTTCTAGGGCCGTATTGTCATATTTTTGTTATTTTAGAATGTAAGAATCATATATGGATACAATAAAGATGCTCGCCACCCATATTATATATGCTATAATCTTATCGGTTTTACACCTATTTTTTTACTCTCAAGAATTATGAATGGATAGCAAAGACGTTCACAAGAACACATATCAACTTTTTCTCTCTTTATAATAATAAGCTAACAATAATTTAGATGTTTTTTAAATAGAATATTCAAGAATACTTGATGGAATTGAGATCTACAAGGCTCATGACATGGATAGATTATCGATTATACGAATGTGATAACTAACAGACATATAATACAATATATTACGAAATGATCAATAAACTAACAGAAAACAAGTATCACGTTGGTTTATTGTCGCCGTCGCATCGTGCGGATTTCTTACTAGGAGGTAGGATTAATATTTATTGCAAAATTTCAACCGACCTGATATTACACCGATCTATTAGCTTTGTGACTTGAAACTATAATTTGATCAAAGGTTGTCTTACTTTAGTGATTGATATGTATTGTAAAATTTTATACATAACTCGTGAAGCTCACGAATATATAATCTAGTTTTTAATAATTTAGCCGTGGGAATACACCATTTAACTGGTAGTTATCAACATGTTATGAAGACAAATGATGATATGCATGGAGATGTAACATACAAATAAATAAAAAAAATTATTATATATGTGTTGTTTATGTGCTCTTGTAACAATTAAGCAGTCTTAGCACTAATAACACCAGCACATGAAAACAATGAAGAAAAGCAACCTAAAAACTAAAAACCACCACAAACTAGCACCAGCAAAGCACAAACTAGCACCAGCACATCACAAACTATCACCAGCACATAACAATATATATATATATATATATATATATATATATATATATATATATATATATATATAAAACTAAAAAAAGTAGTCCAGGCTTCGAATTAAGGTCTAAAGTAAAACAACCCTAAATCGTACTAGCAGAGTCTAAGAAAAAATTAAAAAAAAAATCATAAAAAATTATAAAAAATTTATAAAAAAAAAACCCGAAAAACGCCGAAAAGGTCAAAACTTTTTTTCTCCAAATCAAGCAAACTTATACTCGAATTAAAGATAAAAATACGACTAGAATTGTGGTGAGATTTAAAAAAAATAATGTCGTATGTAAAAAGTTATGGCTGATCTAAAAATTCGGGGGAAACATTAAAATAGTCAACAAGAGATGCTATCCCTATTTTTTCCTTTCAAGTTATATCATAAAATCTACTCTAATCTCATTCGTCCAATTGATCATCTAATCTCATCCGTCCAATTTGATAATCTAATGGTCCAAGTGTGTTCTCATTTTTTGCACCATAAGGTGTGTTCTCATTTGATCCGCCTCATATATATATATATATATATATATATATATATATATAGGGTTAGGTTCAAATGAGAAAATTTTATTTTGAGAACTTTTGAGAACCAAATCTTAACCAATAATTTCATATGAGGACCACTATAATTCATGGGGGGGGGGGTTCCACACACACATATATATATATATATATATATATATATATATACAGAGAGAGAGAGAGAGGGTGTGGAATTAATAATAACCCATTCATATTGAACTAACTAAATAACCTAGTTGGTGCCTTTTTCGGTGGCGTTGGTGCCTTTTTGTAGCATTGAAAATGAGGAATGTTGGTGAAAACGGGACTGGATTCTGAGTTGTAACGAAGTAGGAATCGCGAAAACAAGTTTTAGGTTTTCTGTCATCATGCGATACGGTCGTATTGCATAAACTGATATGGTCGTATCGTCATAAAATGACACATTTTAGCCACTTTTTGACGCTTTATGCTGCGTGGCACAATATGGTCGTATTGACTTAAGGGAATACAACCGTATCGTGTTAGACCTATAAAAAGTTAATTTTGAGCACAAAAGCTCATTTCATTGGATTTTCTTCACACAACTCGTTCTAGAGGCTCTGTAAACGTCCCAAGAGACTTGTTAAAGTTTGAGATCAAGGCTTGAGGTTTTTGGATGATAAGGGTAAGTATTCTCCTTGAATTTGTTCATGGTTTTGATGCTTGCAAGGATTTTGATGAACTAAAATTATAAATGGTTGATTCAATTGTATGCAAGGAAGATCAGAGATGATTAGATGATGATTTGAGTGTCCTAACATCATAAGGTATGTCTTAAACATGCATGCATGATGTTTTCATTTTTGGTAAGTATTGGGGGCTTATATTTCTAAAAACAAAGAAAGGTTGTGTAGGTGACTGATGTTGAGGAAATCACTATGGATTAGCAGGTGTTAGAAATCCAGAAAGAAACCCAAAGATTTCTGGTATGTACTAGTGATTTATGCATGATGTACAAGTTGTTCATGTATGTGATGATCTATGAATTCGGGAGTTATTCTTGGTGTTTCCAGTGGTCTGTTAATAGGATACAATTTTGATGAGTTTATTAAACGTTTGGATGATGAGAATTTGGGATAAAAGCCACTGGAAATGACCAATTGATCAAAATAAAATGAGCAATATGGTCGTATGTATGTAGAGAATATGACCATATTGGGGGCTCAATAGTATTGAGAAACCCCAATGGGTTGAATACGCCTGTATTTATTAAAAGGTGATACGGCCGTATTGGGTCTCCTGGTCGTATCAGAAGGTGTATTTATAAACCAATTCATGTAAGTCACGTTAAGGACTAAGTCGCAAAACGGCCGTATTAGGAAAAAATGATACAACCGTATTTATGTTAAAACAAAATGTGACGTATGTTTGATTTAGGAGATTGGGCATGCTTGTGTCAGGTTTGATCCTGAAAATAGGGTTACTTGTTAAAGGTGTTATTGAATGAAGTGTTGTTGATACCTGATATGTGCGTCGTGTGAAGTATCGATTTGGTTCAAGAACACAAACATGTTTATAAAGGCGTTACATGACATTATCTATTTAGACATGATTAATATCTTGAGAATGGAACCAAGAGGAAATCAAAGAATAAAAATGGAGAGAATTGTCGTATTTGGAGAATTTGAGGTATCAAAGTCGGTAGGGTGGTGAAAACAAAAAAGTTAAGATGGAACTCTCAAAATTAGATTAGAATTTTGACTGTTATTATGTATTTATTTATCTTGAAAATTACTAAAAAATATATACATGTTTAATTGTGTCAAACAAGTTAGACAGCGTGAAACTTGTTTAGACACGATTTTAACCGTGTCATAAACGTGTTGACCTATTTATGAAATGAAACATTTTTAACTTAAACTGAAACAAATTTAACTTTGTGTCATATCGTATCGTGTTAATAGACCTGTGTCAGAAATTAACAGCCCTATCTATATGAGTTAGAAATAGGGTAATGGATGGTTGTATGATGGAGAAAATGTAATCATCACTTAATATCCTCCACAATACAGGATAATGGATGGTTGTATGCTGTAGGAAATGCAATCGTTACGAGTTAAAAATAAACAGCAAAAGACAGTAGGGATAATAGCTTGCATCAACTTTTTAAACTTAGTTTGCAAGCCGATAAGCCGCACTGAGTGCATCTGTTTTTAGACGTGCAACAATCGAGACATTGGTAACTTGAGATGAACTCGGAAGAAAGATTTTGTCCTCACCAAAAGACTATGATTTTCAAACCTATAAGAGTAAGGGGAATGGGAGCTGAAGGGACAAGGGAGAATGGAACTTAAATGGGGGCAGGACAAACGTTAAAGGCGTGCATGAAGGGTGATGGGAGACGGTTCAAGGCAAGAAGAGGAGAACAGATGAGGTAGACACTTTCTTTCTTTCGGATCTGGAGAGCGGGGTGACGTCGAACGAGCTTTAGAAGACTGTTAAGTAGGCCGACAGGGTGGTGGATGCCTTCATTCCATGAAAATGAACATTTAACAATAAGTTTCATGCGAAGCCGGTGATGTGGTTGTCGTGGTCTACTAAAAAATAAAATCTTAACTCGCCTAACTAAAAAGGGTAAGTAATGGTTGATCCAGAGGAGTATGTGAAAACTTCATGAATTTACTAAATTAATTTTGACTTAAAATATAATGATCGGATTTTTTATTTGACTAAAGCCAACAAACTTAAATTGAAGGTTTTGAAAACAATTAATGAGAAGATGATCTTGTCCAGGTTCAAGTTTATGTAATGATGCCATTAATGGTGATCGTGTATAGGTTAAGCAAGTGATAATCATGTGTTCTAACTTGACTGGTTGAAACACGCATAACTAACAATTCATTCAAAGTTAAAAGCAATGAGTTAAATTATTTAACTTTGAAATATCAACTTGGATTAGTCAAAACTTGAGGGGTTAATAATCCAACCCCATAATGCTAAGTTAACTAAGAAAACAACAGAAAAACAATGCAAACCAGAGGCGTACCCATGTATGTGTAATGTGTCATGGGGTAGCCCGACACCCATGAATTTTTTTTTTGTATTAGCATATATACGATTAGATCTCGACCAATCCCCAAGAAATTTGGTCGATCACCAACCCCATGAAATTTTAATACCAACCTCGAACTCTTAAAAATAATTTCCAAGTTTTATGAAATTAAATTTTTTATAGATTTAAACATATTATAAACTAATTTATAAAAGAAAACTAATTTATAATAAAAACTAATTTAATATCGAATACACATAATCCTGCAAAATTTTATATATGGATTATTCATTTAGAGTTTAAGGTAGTGTTTGATTATTCTTAGAATCTTCTGTAGTTTAACTTGTATGAATTGTGATTTGGGTATAATTTTGAAAGTTAAATTGAACCTGTAGAGAGCAACTTAGGTATGTTATATTGTATTTTTATTTTTTAATGACGATTGACATATTTTAATACTTTTGTTATGTGTTTGAAATTTTATTTGGTTTTTTATCATGTGACCCGATCCGCACTGATCTGAAGGGTATATATATATTTTTTATATATAACAATACATAGTCAGACCCTAAAAATTAACGACCCCCATAAAAAAATCATTGGTTCGCCACTCTACAAACCCTATACCCGCACAGGTGATTTAGCCAATAATCATAATAGATAAAACGGATAATATCACTACCGAATTATTCCTCATAATTAATCAACTAGAATACTAAAAATTATTCGAGATCAAAATATAAAAAAAGAACAGCTAACTCCTTGCTTCCCATGAAATTCAATCCACAACAGACAAGGAATTCTGGCTCCAAAAATGAATGTTGCCTCCTCTGAAAACATGCCCTAAGGGGACTCCCTTTGCTGTTATCAGACTTTGGCGTCCTATGCGTGAACAGTGAACCCTCTGCGATTCTAAAACGTCGAACCCTAAATTCCCAATTTAGTTGTTGTCATACAACGTGAGACTGACTCATTTGATAGAGACATTTGTTTCTTAATTGGAGGTCAATGGTTTAAATATTGATATGAGGAGTTTATTTGTAATATTTAAGATAGTTTAGAAATAGTGTAATTTGTATAAAAAAAATGTTTGAGAATTTTGTGCTCCCTTAGTCCAAGCCTCGGCCCAATCTGAAAATGCGTGAGCATCGGATCGTCTACTCGATCTATCTAATCGGACATTGAAACGTAATTAACCGATTGTTTTATTGATCAAATTGAATAATTACAATCAGTGAAACACTAAGAAACACAACACAGAGAAACACCTTGAAAATACACACTTAAGAAATCTCACACGCTCCGAACTGCACCAATACAAAGACCAATCACATATATATATACCCGCTGGTCCGAGCTTCGGCCGAACCTCAGGTTCGGCCAGTCCGAACCTCAGGTTCGGACATAGTTCGGCCAGACCTAGTTGACTTGATCTTGTACTTTGTTTGATACTTCACACGACGCACAAATCAGGTATCAAAAACTCCCCCTCGTCGTGTGCAGTATCTCTTCTATCTTTTCAACATCATCAAATCTGTATCTTCAATCAAGCTCCCCCTCAAGTGTAGAATCCGTTCGTTCATTGAAATAAATCTTCAAACAAACTCCTCCTCAATTTGATCGTAGCTTAATCTTGAATACTTGATGACATTTTAGTGTATCTCTGGTTTTTCATCAACATCTTCAGAAGACTTGAAGTTGTGATATCTTGCACATAGCAACCTACTCAATCATTTCAAATAATCCTGGCACAAAACGTCTCTTCGAGACTCCAAGATATGAATTTGAAAATAAATTGTATCACGTGTTGATCAGATCGAAAATAAAGCAGAGACAAAATCTTTTTGGTTTTTCAAAGTTTATGCCAAAACACACCGAAAATCTTTTTGTTCTTTTCTGAAATAACATGAAATTGCAAAACAGAATCAAACACTATTTTTGGTATGAGAAAGATCACTATATGGGATCATATTGAACATAACACACTTAACTGCATTTCAATTTCAATTAATCGAAGCACATAAGTCATGCTGATTGCTGGTATAATTTGTCCAACTTAAACTCAGGCAGAATCATACTCATAACATCTGGATATGTTTAAGGTATTGATTAGATTTGCATTGACCAGTGTATCCCACACTATCAGACATAATCAGACATTTTCAGCTTTTCTTTTCTTTTCCTTTTCGTGTGACAGTACTTGTGATTTTTCACAATGCATAATATTTTCATGATATTGTCAACTGTGTTCCATGCAAAAAGAAATAAGAACGTTAAATCGTCTACCTTAAGGTCGATCTTTCGATACACAGATAAGGCCTCGGATTTAACAAAATAAGAAAATAAAAACAAGTTGAAATTGTATAACCCAACAACAATCAGGTCGGTACTTCCGTACACGCAGAAAAAGTCCGATGAGTTATACGAAACACCAAAGAAAATAAAGTAGAACGTCAAACGAACAACGATCAGGTCGATCTTTCGATACACAGAGAAAGTCCGATCGTTTGACAAAATAAAGAAAATCAAACAAGTTTAAATCTTTTCAAAATGAACACATGTATACACAGTGACTTCTCATTTTGAATTTCACACTTATTTTTCTTTTTGTGCCATGAAATATGCATCAAGATGTTATCCACATGGTCAAGCATTAGTATTTAGTGTATATCACATTTGAATACTTTCTGATTTGCCGAGCCTACCAAGCATATCAAACAATGATCTTATGGCTCTTTCATCTACTCTATTCATGAGTCAGATACGTAAGCCAATGTACCATCATTTCCCAATGATCAATTTCTCACAATTTTATATATTTGGCATGTATTCACCTTCCTTCATTATATATTCGGCATGTATTCACTTTCTCCCCATAACATGCATTTTCTCAATTACTCCCCCTTACTTACAAATTCCCCCTCTTAAAATGAAAACTCTATTTTTAGATTTTCATTTTACACAAAAAACAAGACTCTATTTTGGGTTTTTGAGAAAAACTTGTAAGCAAAGAAAAATTGATCAATCAACACGGATATTTTTCAGTTTTAGAAATCAGAATTTGCAGACTAGAAAGATGTATCGTGAAATATAAATTAAGCAGAATACTCCTCCATCAACAACTTTGCAATCGTCGATAGGTCTTCTAGAAGTACCTGCACACTGGTGAAACTAATTAGTCCAAAAATGACCCGAAGCGGATCGCTTCTGGTCGACCAGTGTCCTTGTTTTGTTTAGAAACCACTTTAGGTGTCCATTGTTGTTGTTTTGGTAATTCAGTTTTTGATGAAACAATCACAGGTGACTGTGATGGAGAACCTACATTTTGAACCTTTAAAAACATTAGAACAAAACGTTTTTGTTTATGAAAGAATGTAGGTTTAATTTCATCAAAAACTCTGCCTTGTTCATCAAAGAACTTTGGTGTGGCAGATTTACCAAAAACTGATTTCTTGTGAAATCTTTGGGGGGAATCAGCAGGTGATGGACAGTCTTTTGCCATATGCCCTGGACGACGGCAAATATAACAAATTCTTGTCGTTTTGTCCCATCTTTGATGTACCTGCAAAGGACACACATGAATATCTTGAACATGATCAGAATGAGAATCATATACCTGATGCCTGTGATCATGTACCCATTTGGATGTAGGGCTCCGAGATTGAGAACTTTCAGAAGAAATACTGTCTTTGACAAAAACCTTTGAAATCTTCCGAGCATCCACGCAGTGAAGAGGAAATTCCTTGTCCGAAAATAGCTGCTCAGAACCTTTGAGCTTGTAAAATCTCTCAGGTTGTACCTTATCAGCTTTGAACACATCTTTCTTCACTTGCTTCATCTTAAGTTTCGTCAAATTTTGTGGTGCAGATGCTGGAACCTCTTCGGTTTTATCCTTTTTCCCATGAAAACCCAAACCAACATTCTTTCCAGAACCTTTCACCTTCGATGTAGAATGTCCATACTTCGCTAATCGAGAAAATTCAGCTTTTACTTCAGTCACATTTTTCTGATCATAGAAAATCTTCTCATTAAATTCAGGTTGAGACCTAATCTTGTCACTTGAAGTGGCCGATTTTTCATTATCAGCAGAAGCTGAACCAGACACAAATTTCGGTGTTGAAGGAATCTCAGATTTCAAATCTTTTTTCTTGTTCTTCTTGCCTTTCTACTTCTTTACAACCTTTACTTCTGCAGAAGTAGAAGATGAAACCTTTGAATAATCAAAATCATCAACCTGTTCCTTCACTTCTTTGAAGGCTTCTTTGATATGAGCATGGGGTGATGCAGTTTTATCAAACATCTTTTCAAAATTAGCATCATTAGCTAAGAAGCTTGTGAAAACTTGAGAATTTGAAACATTTTTTAGCAGACGATTAGCATCAAGAACTTGAATTTTGAGATCAGAAATTTGTTGCTGAGCCTCCGCAAATTCCTTTTCTTTAGCAATCAATCGCTTCGAAACTTTGTGAGTTTCAAACTTCTGCATGCGAAGATTATCAAGTCCTTCATGTAACTCCTTCTTCAATTTAGTCTCATTGCGTTTCTGAATTTCCAGATTTGCAGCTTGAACCTTGTTAAGACTAACCAAGTCCCGTTTCTCATCCAACAGCTTTTCCATATCAACTTGATATGCTTCAATTTTAGCATTTGATTCTTTCACATTCCTTGTTAGCAAATCAAGTTTGATTTTGGACTTACCAAACAAATTCTGAAAATCATTAGCTGTATCCTCTGCTTCAGCCTTCCATTTCTTAACTTCTTGTACCAACTCATCCTTTTCTTCACAAAACTTTGCTCTAGCAGCTTCAACATCCCTTTTGTATTGTTTAGAACTTTCCAAAATTTCATTCAACATTTTGATCTCAGTAACCAAACACTCATTCTTCAAAAGCAACTCTTTCTCATTTTCCTTAGAAATCTTGAAAGAAGAAGTAATCACATCAAATTCCGCAGACAATTGTTGAAGTTTATTTGCCAACAAAGCATTTTCTTTCATTAAACTCTCCAGATTCTCAGCAGATTCATAAGAACTTGGAATTGAACTAGTATCGGAACTAGTTTCTGAACAAAAATCATCTTGTTGATCATGAGTAACTATCAAAGCAGATGAATCATATCCAAACTGTTGACCCCAATCATATACACCATCATTTTGAGCCATTAGAGTTGTAGACTTGCTAGTGTTACTAGTAGATGGTTGAGTAAAACCAGGCTTTGGTGATAGAGGAACACCAGACTTGTTTGTATGTGTCTGTTGACAGTCTTTAGCAAAATGTCCAAGCTGTGAACATTTGTAACACTTTAATTTGGACTTGTCAAAACCCAATTTATCACCAGAAATATTTCTTCCATGTTTATTAAAGAATCTCTTAGATCATTGACACAACATAGCATATTGCCAAGATACATCCAATTCGGTTAGTTGATCATCATCAAGAGCATCAAGATCCTCACTGGTTAACTTTGCATCAGCTACATTTTTGAGAATCAAACCAAAGGATGATGAAATCAATGCAGAAATTATTTTGGCACAATCATCTGTTGATTCAGCTGAAAAAGCATTTTGATTTGAAAATTTTGGAATTATGAAATTGCAACCTCTTGAAGAATCATTATCAGAATTTCCTGAAGCTCCAGCTATAAAAGCAATACTTGGTGCTGTATTCTGATTTGGCTTAGACTTTGCACTCATGCTTGCACTATTTTCACCATAATACAATTATGGATTTTGCAAGGTAGCGGTTGACTTCTTTGAGTTTAACATTTCCATTTCTCGAGCATGAAGTTTTCCAGTAAGCTTGTGAAATGTCATTGCAGAATAATCCTTGTCATAAGTGAGTAACAAAACATAGTTTTCCCATTTCTCTGGCAAAGCTTCCAAAATCTTTTCTTTCAAATCAGCATCGGTTTTCTCAATTCCAACAACTTTTAACTCACTAATTAAATGTGACAACCTTGAAACAAGAGCAGTAATATTTTCATTGTCATAATTCTAGAAATTATCAAATTCTTTGTTTAAAACTTTCTTACGAATCTTCTTGTAGTCATCATTACCCTCACATCTTGCTGATAAAGCATCCCACAATTGCTTAGATTTCTTGCAAGTGCTAAATTGATGAAGCAACTCAGTAGGCAATGCCATCGTAAGATAACCATAAGCTTTTTGTTCAAGCTCATGATATTCCTTTCTTTCAGCAAGATCAAAGGTATGAACTTCTTTAAAATCTCCCGCATCAGTTGGGTGTTGATAAAGTTTCTTGAGTGGGATCCACAAATCGATATCTTTCGTGCTTATGTAAGCAGAAAATCGTCTCTTCCAATTTTGGTAATCTTCAAGCTTCAATAATTTGGGAACTTTCTGACTTGTTCCAATTTCATTATCAAAGTTTAGCATAGTTTGCATTGCGCTTTGCATTGCGGCAAAAGCTTGAAATTCCGACATTGTTTGAAAAACTTCAATTCTGCTGGTCGAACCTTCTCCGAACCTAACATAGAACTCCGAACTATGTCCGAACCTAAAATCAAAGTCCGAACTTTGTCCGAACAAGCTCCGAAACAAAAACAAATGTCCGAACTCCTATTAAACCCCGATCTATCTCCGAACCTAGAGAAACTCCGAACCTAGACCGACAGCGACCGATATACGTCCGAACTCCCACCGAAGGTACACCGAACGAGGACCGAACTTCAAGTTCGGAGCAGTTACTCCGAACCTGGTCAGTAAACTCCGAACTTCGAACTCATTTTTCAAAAACGTGCACAAAAATGACTGATTTTGACGAAACTTGATACTTGAGATTAGTAAAACCAATAGAAAGTGATTTAGCAACAGTTTTGACACCAAAAACTCGATAAAATTGATGAACAACACAAAACAATCTCGAGAAACACGAAAAACGCTTCAAAAATCCGAAAATAGCAACCATCAGTAGAGTGAACCAGAAAGCTCTGATACCACTTGAAAATGCGTGAGCATCGGATCGTCTACTCGATCTATCTAATCGGACATTGAAACGTAATTAACCGATTGTTTTATTGATCAAAATGAACAATTACAATCAGTGAAACACTCGGAAAAACAACACAGAGAAACACCTTGAAAATACACACTTAAGAAATCTCACACGCTCCGAACTACACCAATACAAAGACCAATCACATATATATATACCTTCTGGTCCGAGCTTCGGCCGAACCTCAGGTTCGGCCAGTCCGAACTTCAGGTTCGGACCTAGTTCGGCCAGACCTAGTTGACTTGATCTTGTACTTTGTTTGAAACTTCACACGACGCACAAATCAGGTATCAACACAATCAAAAGTAATTAATGATGTTAATCGTTGCCACTAGCCCACATGTAATCATTCAGCCCAACTTAACTTTCTTTTTACTTCTCAATTATAATTTTAAGCGAAATAAAAGCCTACACATGTTTCTATATTTTATACTAAGTTAGTAACCCGCGTATTACACGGGTTGAATTTAGGTTCATAATATTATTAAATATAAAAAACGATTAAGAAATTTGATAATTATAAATGAAATAATTTATTATAAAATATTAATTGATAATTTAATACATTAATGATGACAAATTCTTGATTTGTTTCCTTAAAAATACTCAAACTATTGAGTAATTTATCAAATCTACATTATGTTTGCCATTTTTTTTTAAATAAAATTTTATTTGAGATAAAAATGGTAATTAGTTAATTGGTAATTTACTAAATTGATAATTGAATCTGGTTTTGACATGTGGCAGTGCTAATGTGGACATCTTAAAAAAAAGACATGTGGAAACGATCTTAATTCAATAAAACAATAAAATTTGTGGCACATGTCTCGTTTATAAAGGTTCCACATCACAATCGCCACATGTCAAGGTCACAATCAATTACCAATTTAGTAAATCATCAATTAAGATTAATTACCAATTTTGTCAAAGCTAAAATTTTATTTTAAAATTTTGATAAAATTAATGTAGATTTGATTAATTTACTCAATAACAGTCTTTTTATAGAAAGTAACTTGTCAAACATAATAAATTTCTTAAATGTATTAAATTATTATCTAATATATTATAAGAATTTTATATGAGTCAAAATATTCAAATTTCATGATCATTATCTTTTTCATCTGTATTTATCTAATATTATGAATCTATATACAGCCCGTGTAGTACACGGGTTACTAACCTAGTATAGAATAAAGATATAGTACAAAACCATGATCACAACAAACTTTTTGACTCTCATAATCCTTCGTTAATCTTGAACTGTAAATAAATAACACCATTGTTATTAATTACCTATAGATCATGCGACAGTTAAAATTTTGATGACTTTAAGCTGTTGCAGCACCATTAAAAAATATGCTAATTTTGGTTTGTTATTGACAGTGGCTAAAGATTTGTTTAGAATGTTTCAATGTGGTTAAAGATTTGTTTAGAATGTTTCAATGTGGTTACTAATTTGAACCGGTAATTCATGTAACAAAACTTAGTTTGAGAGAGCCATTACATAGACTTGGTACTATTTATATTGTTAAGAGTTCTTAGTTTTGTTGGTGATAAGGCTATGTGTAGTCATAACCCCCTTCCCTTGGGGGTTATGCGACACGTGTATGCTGACTCATCAAAGGGGGTTATAAGAAAAGTGGTGTAGTCATAACCCCCATAACCCCCCCCACCCCCCTATAATTATTACCCTATTATTTATATTTATTTAAAAGAAATAAACTTAAACCAATCAAATCGGGTGAAAATCAAGATGGCCAATGAGAAAGGAGGGGGAAGGGCGCCATCTACATCACGCTCACGGAGGGGAGAAAGCAACATGGCGCCCCGGGGGGTGCCCAGGGGCGCTATGTGAGGCGTTATATTGGGCAAAGAGGGCTTATCACGCCCGATTACACATAGCCTAATCAAGCCTTGGAAGATGATTGGACACTCTTAAATTAAAATTTCTTTTTTAACAATGTATCTGGGTTGTTTGTAAAAGTCGTATTGTCATATTTTTGTTATTTTAGAATGTAACAATCATATATGGATACAATAAAGATGCTCTCCACCCATATTAAATATGCTATAATCTTATCGGTTTTACACCTGTTTTTTTTACTCTCAAGAATTATGAATGGATAGCAAAGACGTTCACAAGAACACATATCAACTTTTTCTCTCTTTATAATAATAAGTTAACAATAATTTAGATGTTTTTTAAATAGAATATTCAAGAATACTTGATGGAATTGAGATCTACAAGGCTCATGACATGGATAGATTATCGATTATACGAATGTGATAACTAACAGACATATAATACAATATATTACGAGATGATCAATAAACTAATAGAAAACAAGTATCACGTTGGTTTATTGTCGCCGTCGCATCATGCGGATTTCTTACTAGGAGGTAGGATTAATATTTATTGCAAAATTTCAACCGAATTGACATTATACCGATCTATTAGCTTTGTGACTTGAAACTATAATTTGATCAAAGGTTGTCTTACTTTAGTGATTAATATGTATTATAAAATTTTATACATAACTCGTGAAGCTCACGGATATATAATCTAGTTTTTAATAATTTAGCTGTGGAAATACACCATTTAACTGGTAGTTATCAACATGTTATGAAGACAAATGATGATATGCATGGAGATGTAACATAATATAGAATTTAGTCATTTAGCCTAATTAAGTGCCTTCTGGTACGTGTCCAACTAACATGCAATTTTCATAATAAAATACATGTAATTAGCTCGATTAAATAATATCACTATAACCCACCAGGGCACCATATGTTTAAGACAACACGCATTCACGTCATTGTTTTATTTTGAAACTAAACAAAATATTTGTTTTACATATATACGGGGTTGAACACAATAATTAATTAAAAACTCATATTTATATAAAAACTTAAAAACTAGTTCTTTAATTATTTAAAAATTTATAGCTTATTTATATATATTTTTCTTCAAATTGCACCAAAAAAGTTCAAGAATTTTTTATTTGTATTATGATACATTATTTAAATAAAAATATCATGTCATATTTTTTTAGTAATGCATATATGCACTACTAGTGACACTGTTGCATTATCATATTACTATTAGTGCATACATGCAACATAAGTAACTTTATGTTTTCTTATGTTCCCTTTAAAAAAATAACTGAAATACTATAAAGTTAAAATAACTAAAAAAATTAAAAAGAGTTTTCGAGTTTTCACAACAAAATTGGTTTTTTCAAGAGAACTCAACCCTAAACCATAATCATATATATATATGTGTGTATCTTATATATATATATATATATATATATATATATATATAGGTTCATATAATAACCTTTTTAGAACCATTCTGAGCCAGTAATTTTCAGTGGGCGGGAGGGGGGGAGGGGGAGGGGTGGGGGAGGGGGGGGGGGGGGGGGAGGGGGGAGGGGGGAGGGGGGGGAGGGGGGAGGGGTGGGGGAGGGGTGGGGGAGGGGTGGGGGGAGGGAGCATTCAAATTAATGGGGGGTTTCCTTATATATAACGTGTGGCTCATGAATGGTTCTCAAAAGTTATAAAACCAACTGGTTCTCAAATGATCCCTCCCTATATATATAGGGGTCGGTTCCTGTGCGAACATCTTTTAAAATGCAAAAACGCGAAATGGGCATTTTAGTACTTTCTCATTTTTCCTCCCCGATATGTATTTTTGGTAGTTTTCAAGTTCCCCAACATTTTTAAATTAAATCGGTTATAACTTTTTCATACGACATTATTTTTAAATTTTTTTGTTACCATAATTATAGTCGCATTTTTATCTTTAATTCGAGTATAAGTTTGCTCGATTTGGAAAAACAAAATCACATGCTGGTATAAAATATGTGCTGGTTTTGTGCTCTTGTATATATAAAACAGTAACAGCACTAAAAACACCAACATGCACAATACCAGTACAAGAAAAAGATGCATGTCAAAACAACCTGAAAATACAAACACAACATTTGCAACACAAAAACCAGCACTAGCATAGCAAACAAATAAATAAAAAAATTTATTATATCTGTGTTGTTTATGTGCTCTTGTAACAATTAAGCAGTCTTAGCACTAATAACACCAGCACAAGAGAACCAGCACATGAAAACAATGTAGAAAAGCAACCTAAAAACTAAAAACCACCACAAACTAGCACCAAGCACCAGCACATCACAAACTATCACCAGCACAGAACAGATATATATATATATATATATATATATATATATATATATATATATATATAACTAAAAAAAGTAGTCCAGGCTTCGAATTAAGGTCTAAAGTAAAACAACCCTAAATCGTACTAGCAGAGTCTAAGAAAAAATTAAAAAAAAATTCATAAGAAATTATAAAAAATTTAGAAAAAACCTGAAAAACGCCGAAAAGGTCAAAACATTTTTTCTCCAAATCAAGCAAACTTATACTCGAATTAAAGATAAAAATACGACTAGAATTATGGTGAGATTTAAAAAAAATAATGTCGTATGAAAAAAGTTATGGCTGATCTAAAAATGCGGGGGAAACATTAAAATAGTCAACAAGAGATGCTATCCCTATTTTGCCCTTCCAAGTTATATCATTAAATCTACTCTAATCTCATTCGTCCAATTGATCATCTAATCTCATCCGTCCAATATGATAATCTAATGGTCCAAGTGTGTTCTCATTTTTCGCACCATAAGGTGTGTTCTCATTTGATCCGCCTGATATATATATATATATATTTGAGAACTTTTGAGAACCAAATCTTAACCAATAATTTCAAATGAGGACCACTTTAATTCATGGGGGGGGGGTTCCATATATATATTTATATAGAGAGAGATAGAGAGAGAGAGAGAGAGAGGGTGTGGAATTAATAATAACCCATTCATATTGCACTAACTAAATAACCTAATTGGTGCCTTTTTCGGTGGCATTGGTGCCTTTTTGTAGCATTGTTGTTAATACAGACATTTAAAAAAAAAGTTTCGAAAAAAGTCGGGACCACATCCAAATTAAATATAAAAATGCGACGAGTCCAATGGTATAATTTTTATAAAAATCTGGCTTCGTATAGAAAAGTTATAGTCGTTTTAAAAATGGGGAGGGTACTTTTTCTTTTGGTTAACACCCCAGTTTTCATGCTAGAATTCGAGATAATGATTTAAGTGATTTATCAATGTTTAATCACTTGGAGATGCATAGGATTAAAAATGAGGAATGTTGGTGAAAACGGGGCTGGATTCTGAGTTGTAACGAAGTAGGAATCGCGAAAACAAGTTTTAGGTTTTCTGTCATCATGCGATATGGTCGTATTGCATAAACTGATATGGTCGTATCGTCATAAAATGACACATTTCAGCCACTTGTCGACGCTTTATGCTGTGTGGCACAATATGGTTGTATTGACTTAAGGGAATACAACCGTATCGTGTTAGACCTATAAAAAGTTGATTTTGTGCACAAAAGCTCATTTCATCGGATTTTCTTCACACAACTCGTTCTAGAGGCTCTGTAAACGTCCCAAGAGACTTGTTAAAGTTTGAGATCAAGGCTTGAGGTTTTTGGATGATAAGGGTAAGTATTCTCCTTAAATTTGTTCATGGTTTTGATGCTTGCAAGGATTTTGATGAACTGAAATTATAAATGGTTGATTCAATTGTATGCAAGGAAGATCAGAGATGATTAGATGATGATTTGAGTGTCCTAACATCATAAGGTATGTCTTAAACATGCATGCATGATGTTTTCATTTTTGGTAAGTATTGGGGGCTTATATTTCTAAAAACAAAGAAAGGTTGTGTAGGTGACTGATAGGGGTGTTCAAAACCGGATACCCGGAATTTCGGATATCCGAATTTCGGGTATCCGAAAATTTCGGATATCAATTTTCGTTGTCCAAGTCCAAGTCCGAAATTTCGGATATCCGAAATTTCGGATATCCGAAATTTCGGACTGGACTCGGATAGTTAAAACGGATATCCGAAAATCCAGTTTTTTTTTTTAAAACCACAATTTAACCAAAAAAAACGACAAAACGACAAAACAAATAAACATATTCCAAGTCTTCAAATACAAATAAACATAAGTTCGACCTAAAAAACCACAAAACAAATAAACATAGTCCAAGTATTCAATAATTCCTTATTTTTTAATATAAAATTTATTTTAATTTATTTAAATTTTCGGATACCGGGTATCCGAAACTTCCGAAAATTTTGTAAATTCTTGTCCAAGTCCAAGTCCGAATTTTCGGATATCCGAGTTTCGGATATCCGAAATTCCGCGGATATCCGAAATTTTCGGATAATTCGGATACGGAATTTCGGATAATTCGGATACGGATTCGGACTCGGATATTTTTGAACACCCCTAGTGACTGATGTTGAGGAAATCACCATGGATTAGCAGGTGTTAGAAATCCAGAAAGAAACCCAAAAATTTCTTGTATGTACTAGTGATTTATGCATGATGTACAAGTTGTTCATGTATGTGATGATCTATGAATTCGGGAGTTATTCTTGGTGTTTCCAGTGGTTTGTTAATAGGATACAATTTTGATGAGCTTATTAAACGTTTGGATGATGAGAATTTGAGATAAAAGCCACTGGAAATGACCAATTGATCAAAATAAAATGAGCAATATGGTCGTATGTATGTAGAGAATATGACCGTATTGGGGGCTCAATAGTATTGAGAAACCCCAATGGGTTGAATACGCCTGTATTTATTAAAAGGTGATACGGCCGTATTGGGCCTCCTGGTCGTATCAGAAGGTGTATTTATAAACCGATTCATGTAAGTCACGTTAAGGACTAAGTCGCGATACGACCGTATTAGGAAAAAATGATACAACCGTATTTATGTTAAAACAAAATGTGACTTATGTTTGATTTAGGAGATTGGGCATGCTTGTGTCAGGTTTGATCCTGAAAATAGGGTTACTTGTTAAAGGTGTTATTGAATGAAGTGTTGTTGATACCTGATATGTGCGTCGTGTGAAGTATCGATTTGGTTCAAGACAAGTCCAAGTTCAAGACAAGGTGGCTGCTGCCGAACCTAGTCCGAACTCCAGGTTCGGCTAGCCGAACTCTAGGTTCTCTAGGAGTTCGGACGGCAGGCTATATATAGTGAGCTTAGGCTTTGTTTTGTGCACGAGTTATGTATTAGTGTTCAGCTGAGCGAATCTTAAGTGTGTGTTCTGTAAGGTGTGATTCTCTGTGTTTGTATCTGAGTGTTACTGATTGTAATTGTTTCTAGATCAATAAAACAATCGGTTAATTACTTGTTTCGTATTCCAAATAGCTAGATAGAGTAGACGATCCAACGCTCACTACTTTTCAAGTGGTATCAGAGCTTTCTGGTTCATTCTACTAATCTGTGGTTGCTATTTTCAGAGTTTTTGAAACGAAATGAGTAGTTTTTAGTGATTTTCGAGTGTTTTTACAAATTTTTGATCATTTCGATCGAGTCTTTTGTGAAAATTTTGCTCCCAAATCATTTCTCATCAATTTCCTGATCCATTGCTGCAAATCTTGTTAAAATTAGTTCAAAATCGAGTGTTTTGAGAAAATGATGATGCTGTTTGGTTATAACTATTCAAGTTCGGACTAACTACTCCGAAGTTCTAGTTCGGACAGAGTTCGGACATAGTTCGGTTTGAGTTCGATCACCGTTCGGTCAGAGTTCGGAATTGATTTCTTTCGATAGTAGTTCGGTCGAGGTTCGGGTCAGCTTGTAGTTCGGAACAAATTTGGAACTGGTTCGGTACAAGTTCAGAAGGAGTTCGGTATTCGTTCGGCACTGTTAAAGTTCGTTTGAAGTTCGGTCTATTGTTTGGGGTTCAGAGAGAGTTCGGAACAGGTTCGGACAAGGTTTTTAGGTTCGGATAGGGTTCGGACAATCAGATTCAAACTTTTCAACGATGTCGGAATTTAAAGCTTTTGCCGCTATGCAAAACACAATGCAGACCATGATGAACTTTGATAACGAAATTGGAACAAGTCAGAAAGTTCCCAAGTTGTTGAAGTTGGAAGATTATCAGAATTGGAAGCAACGATTTTCTTCTTACATAAGTACGGATGATATCGATTTGTGGATTCCGATCAAGAAACTTTATCAACATCCGACTGATCATGGAGATTTCAAGGAAGTTCATTCCTTTGACATTGCTAAAAGAAAATCATACGAGCTTGAACAAAAAGCTTTCGGTTATCTTACGATGGCATTACCCACTGAGTTGCTACATCAATTTAGTACTTGCAAGAAATCTAAGCAATTGTGGGATGCTCTATCAGCAATACGTGAGGGTAATGATGATTACAAGAAGAGTCGTAAGAAAGTGTTGAATAAAGAATTTGATAATTTTCAACATTATGACAATGAGAACATTAATGCTCTTGTTTCAAGGTTTTCACGTCTGATTAGTGAATTAAATGTGGTTGGAATTGAGAAAACTGATGCTGATTTGAAGGAAAAGATTATGGAAGCGTTGCCTGAAAAGTGGGAGAACTATGTTTTGCTGCTTACTCATGATAAAAAATACTCTACGTTGACATTTCATGAGCTTACTGGAAAACTTCATGCTCGGGAAATGGAAATGTTAAATTCATAGAAGTCAACTTCTACTTTATAAAATCCTGAGTTATATCATGGGGAGAATACTGCTAGCATGAATGCTAAAGCAAAGCAAAATCTGAGTTCTGCACCTAGTGTGGCTTTCATGGCTGGAGTTTCTGGTAATTCTAATCCTTCAATAGGCTGCACTTTCACCATTCCTAATTTCACAAATCAGAATGCTTTGTCTGCTGAAACAACCGATGATTATGCAAAAATGATTTCTGCTTTAATCACATCATCTTTTGGGTTGGTTATCAAGAATGTTGTTGATGCAAAGATTACAAGAGATGATCTTGATGAACTTGATGATGATCAGTTGAACGAATTAGATTTAGCTTGGCAATATGTTGTGCTAGGTCAAAGATCAAAAAGATTTTTCAAGAAACATGGCAGGAGTTCATCTGATTTCAATAGCAAATTTGGATTTGATAAATCAAAGTTGAAGTGTTACAAATGCTCAAAGCTTGGACATTTTGCTAAAGAATGTCAACAAGCTCATGGAAGCAAACCCGATTTTACTCAACCATCGTCAAGTAATGCAAATCAGAGGGCTTTAACAAGTCAGGATGATGGTGTTTATGATTTTCATAATTTGTTTGAAAAGTCCAAAATTAAGTTTGATCTGCTGACGAAGGATGCTGAAGAATCTGCTGCTAAATTGCAAGTTATCAGGCTGTGATGGAGAAGTATTTGGATGAGAAGTGTCACACACCCAATATACCACTAACGGAGTTTATACCGTTAAGGGGTGCGAGCAAACCAGGACCACAACCATTAGTTACAAATACTAAATGAATCAGAGTTAGTCCAAATGTAAATCATAAATTAAATTCTTCAAAATACGCAGCGGAAAAATATTATCTTAACACTAACCACGTGCTTTACAAATCAGTGTTTTAAGTTCCCAATTAAGTCTATATAGAATTAAGAATTGTCTTCACGTGCCATGCCAACCCGCTCCAGATACTCCTCAGCGATCTGTAAAAGTTTAAACCACGCAAGTGTCAACCTAACGGTTGGTGAGTTCACGGTGGGCTTGTCATGCAGTGGCCCGGTCTCATAATCATAATCGTGTCAACATATACTTACGAAATATTTATTTGCGAAAAGCAATGCTTAGTGATATCCAAAAATCATAGTATTGTGGTTTAGTGAAAGTATTGTCCGTAACATACGTTATCGGGTATGTACTAGTTTCGTATAGTTAAAGTGCTCAACCGATATCGCGGGTAGCTAATCCGTTGTTCCATGCACTAAGGAAGTTTGTACCAAAGCTGACTGATAGTTTCGTAGTGGCAGCGCCATCATCTATTTTGTTTTGCGGACCTACGTCATCGCGACTTTGCCTCCCCCGTGTCCTCTCGGGACCACGGTCAGATAGGCTGATATTGTACCTCCGTGCACCTCCAGTGTCACGAGGCGGAGTTTGTCAAACTCCAGTAGATCTACCCAACATCCCCTCGCTTTATAATTAATGGTACAATTAAGTTGAGGACTTTTTCAGTTATAAGGCAATCCTTAGAAATCATGTGATATCTTGTGGTTTAGACTTTAACCTACACTAGCCATATTAAAACGGTTTACTTTGGGTTCTCATGAATCCCGAAAACATTTTCAGTTTCGTTTTAGGAATAGTTGTTTGAGTATTTCACAAGTGTCTCCCATAAAACACTTCAAGTTCATCAAGTGGGTGCCAAGCACTGCTAAGTTTAAGTTCATCAGAGAGGTGCATAGCACTCATAAGGTTGTCAGCATTGTTTTTCATTAAGTTATTCAGTGTGACCCAAACGGGTTCACGGTAAATGGGTTAGTGACACTCACCTTTGGTTGCACTGCTACACTTGCTAAGAAATCCAAATATTGTTTGCTTAACGAAGACCTAGGAACACGTTTAGGTCTTAAGTATTAGTTTGTGTCTAACATTTAACTCACGTCACTATGGCCCATAACATAGCACGTTGGAACTATGACTCGACATACCGACACACGACACCGATGGTTAATCATAACAAGGGTTCACATAATTCAGAAATCAAGGCATGTTTCATTATTGCATAATCATGTAAGTCATAGCATAACATTCAAACAAGTTGCACAAGTTGGGTTTTGGTCAGATCATAGTTTCGCTACTTAGTGTCGCTACATAGTTTCGCTAGGTGCACGGGCAGCACTTTCGCTAGGGATTACCCGATGACACAGTTTCGCTAGCTAGTTTCGCCCGAAACTGCTGACGCAGTTTTGCTAGCCTAGATTCGCTCGAAACTGGTTTGAACTTTCGTTCAGGTTGGTTCGCTCGGTAGTTTCGTTCGAGCAGGTCTACTTAGTTTCGCGGGCGACACTATAGTTTCGCCACATAGTATCGCTGGATGAATATATATACAGTTTCGCTGTATAGTTTCACCCAGAGAACAGCTCAGTTTCGCTGGTCGCGGAAAACACATAAATCAGCCTAAAAATCAATCTAGCAGCTTCCATACTTCATGTGATTCAATATTTAGCATGCATAAACATTTACCAGCATCAAACAACAAGATTTAACACCTTAAACATGGGTTTTCACATTCAAATCACCAAAAACACATTTTAAACCTAAAATGACCTAACTAGCATGAATCTTCATTATGGTTTGATTTCAAACGTAAAGTTACAGACTTTATGATAGATCTAGCCTTCCTAAGCATCATATCAGAAGATCAAGTGATTACATGAAGATCTAAGCATGCTTTTTAAGAAAACACATAGAAAATGCATAAAGAATGGTTTTGGGACTCACGATTCGATCTAGGGTCCGAATGGATGATGTCTCGAGGCTGAGATCACGTCGGCTCGTGGTGTTTCTCGACTGACCAGAAATTCCAGGAGAGTGTGTGTGTGTTTAGTGTGGAGATGATGCAAATGGGATGTAACTAGGGTTTTATAAATATATATATATATATATATATATATATATATATATAGGGGAAGGATCCTGCGAAAACACCCTTTTTTTGTGAGAACTACGTAAACAAATCTTAAAACCTACATAACTTTTTCATACGTTAATATTTTCTTTAAAAATTTGCACCAAAAGTCTTAAAATTATATTATCTTTAATCCTATAAAACTTTTAAAAAACTTAACGCTTTTTTTATTTTTTTAAATATTTTTTTGTGTGGTGCACATGTGCATCACAAAAAAAAACTCATACTTTTAGTATGAGTTAATATTTTTTTTTTCTTAGTCGCACCATATGTCATATATTTTCATCATTTTTTTGCGTTTTTATTGAATGATGCACATGTGCATCATACCAAAAAAAAAAACGCTCATACATGTGATATACATTAATAGTTTAAAAAGAAATTGCACCCTAAATCTTATAGTTGTGTTATCTTTAGATTTAAAGAAAAAATAGCATTTTATAACTTTTTTTAATTATATGATGCACATGTGCATCACACGGGAAAAAAAACGTTCAATTTTTTTTTTAATATTTTGCTCCAGATTTAAAGATAACGTAATTCTAAGACTTTTGGCGCAAATTTTATGAAAAATCGTTAACGTATGAAAAAGTTACGTGAGTTTTAATATGTGTTTTCGCCGTTTTCACAAAAAGATGTGTTTTCGCAGGATCCTAACCCTATATATATATATATATATATATATATATATATATATATATATATATATATATCAGGGGCTAGTTTCGCTGGCAGTTTCGCTGGCCAAGCGAAACTGGCTCTGAACACATGTGAGTCAAACAGTTTAGCCGGCTACCGAGCGAATCTACAGTTTCGCCCGGTAGTTTCGCTGGAACTCAAAAGTGGCCGATTTACATTCTATTATTAATACTAAATCATGCGTTTAAATCACATTGCACATAATGACAATAAATAAATAAACACATAACACATATGGACGGGTTCGGTGATCAACCAAAGGTCGTGGACGTATTCGGCCTAGTTAAGCATTAGTTACTAAGTTAACACTTATAACGTAACTAACGGAGATTGTCTAACGGAAGTTAACCTTGGAATTCTCGGATGTCACAAGAAGCGTGAACTGGTAAGTGTGAATAAAGTTCAAACTGCAAATTTGGAGATTCAAAAGAGGAATGAAGATAAATTGAAGAAAGAACTGTTTGAGGGAATGGAAAATCTACGCATGAAGAAATTTGAGACGCACAAAGTTGCAAAGTGATTGATTGCTACTGAAAAGGAGTTGTCTAAAGCTCAACAGCAAATTTCAGATCTCAAAATTCAAGTCATCGATGCAAATAGATAGCTGAATAACGTGTCCAATTCTCAATTGTTCACAACCTTTCCGGCTAAAGATGAGAATTTTAAAGGGATGTTTGATAAAACAGCTTCACCTCCTGCTCATATCAAAGAAGCCTTCAAAGATGTGAAAGAAAAGATTGAAGTAGTTGATTATTCAAAGTTTTCATCATCTAATTCCGAGGAAGAAAAGATTGTAAAGAAAAAGAAGTCCAAGAAGGCTCAGAAGAAGAAAGGAAAGAAATCTGACATTCCTCCAGGTCTAAGTTTGTTTTTGTTCATCTTTTGCTGATAATGAGAAATCAGCTACTTCAAGTGAAAAGATTGGTACTCAACCTGATTTTAATGAGACGATCTTTTTCGAGCAGAAAAATATTAAAGATATCATAGCTGAATTTTCAAAATTGGCAAAGGATAGACGCCAGAATGTACATTCTGAGGACAAAGTTTGTGGAAAGCATGTTGGTATAGGTTTTAAAGCAAAGAATGACAAAGCTGAGGAGATTCCAGCATCATCATCCCAAGATTTGAAAAAACTTAAGATGAAACAGGTGAAGAAGGAAGTTTTTAAAGCTGAGAAGGTTCAACTTAAATGTTTTTACAAACTCAAGGGTTCGGAACAGATTTTCTTCGACAAAGATTTCCTCTTCATTGTGTGGATGCTCGGAAGATTTCCGAAGTTTTTGTGAAAAAGGGAGATTCAAGAATCTTAAAGAATCAAACCGCCAAATGTTCTTCTGATGGTTCTCATTCTCGAAGCCCAACATCTAAATGGGTACATGATCATTACCAACAGGTATATGATTCTTTATCTGATCTTGTTCGAGATATTCATGTTTGCATTTCTATGCAGGCACCTAAAAGGTGGGTCAAATGTGAACGTATATGTTATGTTTGCCGCCAAAAAGGACATATGGCAAAAGATTGTCCACTTCCTGCTGAATCAAACCAAAGGTTTCAACAGAAACAAGTTTTTGGTAAACCTGCCAACCAAAATTTCTTCAATGAACAAGGCAGAGTTTTTGAAGAATGTGAACCTACATTCTTTCTAAAACAAAAACGTTTTGTTCCTATGTTTCAAAAGGTTCAAAATGTAGGTTATTCATCACAGTCACCTGTGATTGATTCATCAAAAACTGACTTACCAAAACAATCACAATTTTGGAAACCAAAGGTGGTTTCTAAGCAAAACCAGGACACTGGTCGACCAAAAGCGATCCGCTTCGGGTCATTTATAAACTGATAAGTTTGATCAGTGTGCAGATACTTCTAGAAGACCTATCGACGATTGCAAAGTTGTTGACGGAGGACTATTATGCTTAACTTAAATTTCATGATATATCTTTCTAATCTGCAACTTATCTGAAAGTCTAAAACTGCAAGATATCCGTGTTGATTGATCAATTTTATATTTCTTAATGCATTTTCCATTGATAAAAATAAAAAATAGCGTCATGTTTTTATAAAATGAAAATCCAAAAAATAGAGTTTTCATTTAAAGGGGGAGAAATGCATATAAGGGGGAGAAATTGTGAAAATGCATGTTATGGGAAGAAGATGAATACATGCCAAATATATAAAGAAGGCGAATACATGCCAAATATATATAAAGGTGAATACATGCCAATATATAAAAATTTTAGAAATTGATCATTGGGAAACGATGGTACATTGGCTTACGTATCTGACGCATGGATAGAGTAGATGAAACAACCATAAGATCATTGTTTGATATGTTTGGTAGGCTCGGCAAATCTGAAAGTATTCATATGTGATATATACTAAATTCTAATGCTTGACCATGTGGATAACATCTTGATGCGTATTTCATGACACAAAACGAAAAAAAGTATGAAAATCAAAATGAGAAGTCACTGTGTACACATGTGTTCATTTTGTAAAGATTTAAACTTGTTTGATTTTCTTTGTTTTGTCAAACGGTCGGACTTTCTCTATGTGTCCACAAGACCGACCTGATTGTTGTTCGTTTGACGTTCAGCTTTATTTTCTTTGGTGTTTTGTATAACTCATCGGACTTTCTCTGCGTGTACGGGAGTACCGACCTGATTGTTGTTGGTTATACAATTTCAACTTGTTTTTTTTCTTTATTTTGTTAAATCCGAGGCCTTATCTGCGTATCGAAAGATCGACCTTAAGGTAGACGATTTAACGTTCTTATTTCTTTTTGCATGAAACACTGTTGACGGTATCATGTTAATATTATACTTTGTGAAAAGTCACAAGTGTAATCACACAAAAGGCAAAAGAAAAGGAAAGGAAAGAGAAACATAAAATGTTTGAATATGTCTGATAGTGTGGGATACACTGGTCAAAGCAAATTTAATCAATACCTTAACATATCCAGATGTTATGAGTATGATTCTGCCTGAGTTTATGATGGACAAATTATACCGGCAATCAACATGGCTTATGTGTTTCGATTAGTTGAAATTGAAGTGTAGTTCAGTGCGTCATGTTCAATATGATCCCATATAGTGATCTTTCTCATACAAAAAATAGTGTCTGATTCTGTATTGCAATTTCATTTCATTTCAAGAAAATCACAAAAAGATTATTGGTGTGTTTTAGCATAAATTTTAAAAAATAAAAAAGATTTTAGTTTTGTTTGGATATAAACTTTCTAAAAGCCAAAAAGATTTTGTTTCTGCTTTATTTTCGATCTGATCAACACGTGATACAAAATCAAATTTTCAAAATCATATCTTGGAGTCTCGAAGAGACGTTTTGCGCCAAGATTAACTATATTTTGAGCAGGTTGCTAAAGTGAAAGAAATCACAACTTCAAGCCTTCTGAAGATGTTGATAAAAACCAGAGTTACACCAAACATCGTCAAGTATTCCAGATCAAGCTACGATCAAGTTGAGGAGGAGTCTGTTCGAAAATTTATGTCGTTGGACGAACTGTTTCTACACTTGAAGGGGGTCATGATTGAAGATACATATTTGAAGATGTTAAAGAGATACTGCACACGACGAGTGGGAGTTTGTTGGTACATGATATGTGTGTCGTGTGAAATATCGATTTGGTTCAAGACAAGTCCAAGTTCAAGACAAGGTGGTTGCTGCCGGACCTAGTCCGAACTCTAGGTTCGCTAGGAGTTCGGATGACAGGCTATATATAGTGAGCTTAGTCTTTGTTTTCTGCACGAGGTTTGTATAAGTGTTCAGCTGAGCGAATCTTAAGTGTGCGTTCTGTAAGGTGTGATTCTCTGTGTTTGTATCTGAGTGTTACTGATTGTAATTGTTCCTAGATCAATAAAACAATCGGTTAATTACTTGTTTCGTATTCCAAATAGCTAGTTTGAGTAGACGATCCAACGCTCACGACTTTTTAAGTGTTAACTGTCTAGTGATAAAAAATTAGAACTCACCAGCGTTAACTGATATTTAAGCATGCATATCAAGTAGAACGAAGATCCCTCTAGTAGAAAGGGTAAGGTCAAGGCATGATGGTAGACACTGGATTAGGAACCCATGCTGAAGACTGGCATTGTTGCTAGTGTGTTTAATAGCTATGTTATTTTTTACTCTGCGTATGTATCGAACTTGTTTAAGTTGAAATAAAAGTATGTTTCCACTACTTTTATGTTTCTTTAACTTGTGCTTGTGAGTAGATCCGACGATGTGGCATCCTCCGGGACCGTCTCCGGGAACAAGGTGCCACGAGCGTTAAGTGTACGAAATGGAAAGTTTGAAGTGACTAAGTGTATACGAAATCCGGTAGAACAAATTAACTAGTAATAAAAAACAACTACTAACGTCCGGTAATTTTGTCCTAATAGATCAATTTAAGAATGCCATATTAAATACAAGAATAAAAACACAATTAGCGAAGTAATAACCAGTTAAGGAGAAACAAGAACAAATTAAGTGAAATAGGTAACCAATTAAGGAGTCGAAAACACAAATAGAAAACCTAGTGCATATGGCAAAAACGAGAGAAGGAGTGTTGCGGGAACTCTTTTTGGCGAGAACCAACTTAAGATAGCGAGAAACTCAATGCAAAATCACTATAGGCGAAAAACTATATGGTGAGAACTCGATACAAAACCCTTTGAGCAAAAACACATATGCATATTAAGGTGGTGAAATTTCACTTTGGTCAAAACGTTTTCTCATGGCGAAACCTCAATTCGTGAAAGTCTTCCTTTAGGCCAAAAGTTTGGAAATTAAATAGGAACTTCTTAGACACAAATGCAACAAATTTAATCCACAAAATCAAATATTGCAAATATTGCGAAATGCCCAAAGGCACTAGAAGTGTTGATTTTAATCAAATATAACTTTCAACCAACACTTAAAGAGAAGATCATTAACCAAACTATGACAAAAAACACACTAAATAAATGAACCCTAAAACGTTCTTACTTCTAAATCATTCAACCTTCAACTAAAATGGACTCAAAAACTTCAATCGGATATCGTGAGAGCTTCGAAACAAAGTTTTTTGGCTCTAAACCTAATTGAAAGGATCGATAATCCTCACACGATATCAAATTTGCTCAATCAACGTGCGGAATCCGTTGATTGATTAATTCAAGAACAAAAGATGAATTCAAATATGATGAACATAAATAAAGAAGATGAAGAACAAGTTGTAACACCCCAACATTTCATAACTTGAATTATATACGTGTGCTATATGTGTTAAGTAGCTAAAACGTATATTAATGTGATTTACGTGTTGGTAAATGGATAAAAGGTAACGATTTGCAAATACTATACATGTTTGTATGATATATGTGTTAGATAACTAAACGTAATAAAACACATGAAAAATACATGTTTACCCCTCAGCGGGTAATGTATTGATAAAACTAGCATTATACGTCTATGGATAAAGTGAGATAAGGAAATATGGTAGATACGTATTTTATAACCATATAAATAATATATATGATATTAGAATGAAATATGTGTTTAAAAGTTTATATGATAGAAATACATGATAACTGGAAGAAAATACGTATACATGATTGTATTATGTTAGTAGGTATATATATATATATGTATATATATATATATATATATATTCTAATGGCTTAAATGCATGTGGAATATTCATTTGATGAATAAATACGGAGGAATACGTGTTAGAATAGTTAAACACGTGAAAAATAAATAAGAACGTATCCTTACGTTAAACGGATTGTTAAAAATAAATAAATACGTAACGTATACGAGTATTATACGTGTTTATATTTATTATACACGTCTCGAGGCTTAGAGAATATTAGAAATATGTTTAGGAAAGTTGTAAGACATAAAACGATAACTATATCAAAAGATGCGGATTTAATATGCATAAGATAAAAGTTAGAGGGCTAAAACTGTAATTTATTGAAAGATATGATGTATGTGTATATATATATTATCATACGTAACCCGATCCTTAAAAAGTTTTAAAAATATATCCTAAAGTAATTCGTAGCATAAAATGATAAAGAGATAAAAGTATGAGGAGCTAAAGTGCAAAATAGTGAAAGATATATATATATATATATATATATATATATATATATATATATATATATATATATATATATAGGGAGAGGATCATTTGAGAACCAATTTGATTTGAGAACTAAAAAGAACTAATTTGAGCCAGAAGTTTATTTACATGTATTCCCCCTCCCATGAATTGTAGTGGTCCCCCCTGAAATTTGTGGTTGAGATTTAGTTCTCAAAAGTTCTCAAAAGAAAAAGTTCCCATTTGAACCTAACCCTATATATATAAATATAAATATAAATATATATATATATATATATATATATATATATATATATACGTATATCATCGTGCGTGTCCCAAGCCTTAGAAACTTTTGTAAATATGCCCCAAAATGTTTTAAAGCATAAAATAACAGTGTGGTAGAAGTCTGGGGGTTTAAAATATAAATAAAAAGTACAAGGGCCAAAAGTATCATTCTGTGAAAGTTGCTAGGTGGTACGCGAGCCACCCCTCACGGTACGCGACCCGGCTAGCGACCAGAAACAACCACGACTTCGCCTTGTTCATCACGTTTGATCCGAATCAGCCACCCGAGGTGTCATTTTCGACCGATTACTCATCACCATACGTGCTAAAGGACCCTGGGGTGACCTCGATTAGTATAAATAGGGACCGAATCCATCGATTAACAACACCAATTTCGAATCAAACCACCATAAAAACCCTCATACGAACCGCAATCTTCTTCTGTCAAATTCGTTCACCTCGTTTGGAGTTAGGAGCTCAAATTCAGCAGTCAAGCATTATTAGGTATGATTAACAATAACCTATCTCAGTTTTTGCAAATTTGATCACTAAGTATGTTTCCTAAAATTATGTAAAAATTAGGGTTCTTGAGCTTGTTTTGCCAAAATTGGGTGATCGGGTGGCAATTAGGGTCTTAAATTTTGTAGGTAATCCTAAAATAATGTATTTTAAGAATGCTCTAAGTTTATTTCACAATTATAAATGGTTTGGTAAAGGTTTTGTTAACAAGTCAAAATTAGGGTTTTCGTAACGTTGTTCTGCCCAAATTTGAGTAAACGATATTGAATTAAGCTTTGATATTTCAATGCATGTTATAAAATATTATAATGGATAATACTCTAAGTTGGTTTTGAATAAAATTTAGTTTTGGTCAAGAAATGAGAAAAACGGGAAATTAGGGTTTCGAAACATGATTATTTAATATAAAATAATCCGGAGGGTATTGGGACTTGATTTTTGGTATAATATCATGTTTACATATATAATAAGTATATACGAAGTTAAAATGGATAAATATTAAAGTATTGAATATACCTAGTTAATTGGATATTTAGAAGTTCATGCGGACCAGAAGGGTAAACGCCTATACACTAGGGTTTCTAGCAAAGTGGGGATGTCGCATAAATCCCAACTGGAACCTGGCATACCTCACTGGGCGATATCGGAGTGAGCGTTTACTTATAGGAATGCACGTCTTCATATTATCCGTTAAAAGAGGAGAATAACTGCCAAAAGGGCATTTTGGTCATTTTGACCTTTAAAATGAATGAACTTAATTATTGAACATTATTAAGATAATAAAGTGACTAAAATAGACATAGAAAGTGTTTATTATATTAAACCTTGCGTTAATGCCATACAATACGCGATTAGGTTTAATGGAAGGCATAGCGGAGGTTTTGCCTGAATTAATTGCTTAAGAGAATAAGGTGAGTTCTACGAGCCCACTTTTAAATGTTTTCGGGCTGATATACATGCAACGATATATATATATAGGGTTAGGATCCTACGAAAACACATCTTTTTGTGAAAACTGCGAAAACACATATTAAAACTCACGTAACTTTTTCATACGTTAACGATTTTTAATAAAATTTGCACCAAAAGTCTTAGAATTACGTTATCTTTAATTCTGGAGCAAAATATTAAAAAAAAAAACTGAACGTTTTTTTTCCCGTGTGATGCACATGTGCATCATATAATTAAAAAAAGTTATAAAATGCTATTTTTTTTCTTTTAATCTAAAGATAACACAACTATAAGATTTAGGGTGCAATATCTTTTTAAACTATTAATGTATATCACATGTATGAGCGTTTTTTTTGGTATGATGCACATGTGCATCATTCAATAAAAACGCAAAAAAATTATGAAAATATATGACATATGGTGGACTAAGAAAAAAAAATATTAACTCATACTAAAAGTATGAGTTTTTTTTTGTGATGCACATGTGCACCACACAAAAAAATATTTAAAAAATAAAAAAAAAAGCATTAAGTTTTTTAAAACTTTTATAGGATTAAAGATAATATAATGTTAAGACTTTTGGTGCAAATTTAAAAAAAAAATATTAACGTATGAAAAAGTTATGTAGGTTTTAAGATTTGTTTACGCAGTTCTCACAAAAAAAGGGTGTTTTCGCAGGATCCTTCCCCTATATATATATATATATATATATATATATATATATATATATATATATATATATATATATATTCAACTGTTTACTTGAAAGTATTTGAGTTAAATGTTTTTACGTGTTTTGTGTTAATACACATACGTGGAATGTTTTAAAGAACTATAAATGCTTGAGATTATGATTACCTGTTATAAAAGGTTCTCAGAAGAGTTATAATAAATGGTTATTATATAGATAAATCTTTTAAAGGTTTTAAATAAAGAAAATATTTTTGAGTCCAAAATACAAAGGTTATTTAAATGGACTTTTGAGGATGTTTTGAAGAGGTTTTGTCACACCCCCAATTTCCACTAACGAAGTTTTACCGTGTGGTGTGTGAGCAAAACAGGATCCCAGTCCATTAGTTACACCAAACAAGCATTAAATATCAAAATAATATTGTCATTATATTAAAATATAATATAAATTCAAAGGTTTTATAAATACGGAAGCATAAACAAAAGATTTAGTAATTACATAATACATTATCATTCGAAACAACGTAACTTGTACAGAAAACCATAACAGGGTTTCAACGGCTCATGCATGGATACTCGTGATACTCGAACACCTGCGATCTGAGAGAAACATGTTTAAAAAGTAAGTGTCAACCAAAGGTTGGTGAGTTCACGCAAGTAACATATACGCAAGTGTATAATAATGTTCCGCGTAACCGACAACCTTTATCCGTAATTAATAATGTCACACGAACACGAAAGTTATTGTTCGTAAATAGTAATGTAAGAATTAAAGCATAATTAATATCGTAGGTAGCTAGACTGTTTTCATGTCACTAAATGGCTAGTAACCGAAGCTGACTAATGCACGCATGATTAACCTACGCGTTTTTCCTTCCCCGTGTCCACCAGAACAATGGTACGTTTAGGCTGAAATTGTTCTCAGTCCGACCGCCAGTCGGGTGGTGCATCTCGTGCCCGCTGAGTGGGGTTTGTCAAACCTATTGATACCTGATATGTACGTCGTGTGAAGTATCAAGTTACATCAAGTCAAAGAAAAAGTACAAGCCAATATGTAACTGGCCGAACTTGGTCCGAACGTGGAGTTCGGACCTGCCGAACCTGGAGTTCGGACCTACCAAACTTGGAGTTCGGACAGGGTTCGGCGTGTGCCTATAAATAGCGAGTTTGTTCTTTGTAATTGGTACGAATGAGAGTCCGAGCTTTGTTAATTGTGTGTTTTCTAAAGTGTTCTCTCTGAGTATGATTCTAAGTGAATACTGATTGTAATTGTTCTTTGTTGATCAATAAAACAATCGGTTAATATGTTTTGATCTCCGAATAGCTAGATTGAGTAGACGATCATATGCTCTTGCATTTTCAAGTGGTATCGGAGCTTTCTGGTTCATTCTACTGATCTGTGGTTGCTATTTTCGGTTTTTTTGAACATTTTTGGTGTTTTCTCGAGCTTGTTTACAGTTTTCAATCATTTCTATCGCGTGTTTTGTGCCAGATTAGCTCCTAAATCATTCCTTATCAGTTTTTCTGTCCTGCTGCTGCAAATTTCGTCAAAATTCATCAAAAATCGAGAGTTTGAGAAAATTATGTCGAAGTTCGGACTATTCAGGTTGAGTTCGGAGTAACCGCTCCGAAGTCCAAGTTCGGAGCGGGTTCGGTCGGTGTTCGGTCTAAGTTCAGTCACGGTTCGGAGTGGTTTTGAGAGTTTTGAGAGTTCGGACGAGTTTGGAATGAGTTCGGAGTTCATTAAGAGTTCGGAGGTTTGGTTTGAGGTTCGGACTAGCGTTTGAAGTTCGGAGTAGGTTCGGACAAAGTATTTCAAGTTCGGAACAAGTTCGGACATATCAGAATCTTAAAATTTTCAACAAAGTCGGAATATCAAGCATTTTCTGCGATGCAGAGCACAATGCAAACCATGTTGAACTTTGATAACAAAATTGGAACAAGTCAGAAAGTTCCCAAGTTGCTGAAGTTAGAAGATTATCAGAATTGGAAGCAACGATATTCAGCTTACATAAGCACGAATGATATCAATTTGTGGATTCTGATTAAGAAGATGCGGGAGATTTCAAGGAAGTTCATACCTTTGACATTGCTGAAAGAAAATCATACGAGCTTGAACAAAAAGCTTTCGGTTATCTTACAATGGTATTACCCACTGAGTTGCTTCATCAATTTAGTACTTGCAAGAAGTCTAAGCAATTGTGGGATGCTTTATCAGCAAGATGTGAAGGAAATGATGACTACAAGAAGAGTCGGAAGAAAGTGTTGAATAAAGAATTTGATAATTTTCAATATTATGACAATGAGAACATTACTGCTCTTGTTTCAAGGTTTTCACATTTGATAAGTGAATTGAAGGTTGTTGGGATTGAGAAAACTGATGCTGATTTAAAGGAGAAGATTATGGAAGCATTGCCTGAAAAATGGGAGACTTTTGTTTTGCTACTCACTCATGAAAAGAATACTCTACATTGACATTTCACGAGCTTACTGGAAAACTTAATGCTCGGGAAATGGAAATGTTAAACTCTAAGAAGTCAACTGCTACTTTACAAAAATCCTGAGTTATATCATGGTGAAAATACTGCAAGCATGAATGCTAAAGCTAAGCCAAATCAGAGTTCTGCACCAAGTATTGCTTTTATGGCTGGAGGTTCTGGAAATTCAGATAACAATTCATCACGGGGTTATAGCTTTACAATTCCAAATTCATCAAGTCAGAATTTGTTTTCTGCTGAATCAATGGATGATTATGCTTAAATGATTGCTGCTTTAAATTCATCATCGTTTGGGTTGTTTATCAAACATGTTGCTGATGCAAAATTAACAAGAGATGATCTTGATGCTCTTGATGATGATCAATTGACTGAATTAGATATTGCTTGGCAATATGCTATGCTGAGTCAAAGATCAAAGAGATTTTTCAAGAAGCATGGAAAAACTACTTCTGATTTTAATGAGAAATTAGGTTTTTACAAGTCAAAGTTAATATGTTACAAATGTTCAAAGCTTGGACATTTTGCCAAAGAATGTCAACAACCACTAAGTAGCAAGCCTGGTTTTTCTCAACCATCTTCTAGTAACACAAGCAAGACAACTGCTTTAACAGTTCAACATGATGCTGTTTATGATTGGGGTCAGCAGTTTGGGTATGATTCATCAGCTTTAATTGTCACCCATGATCATCAAGAAGATTATAGTTCCGATACAAGTTCCGATACAAGTTCAACACCAAGTTCCTATGAATCAGCTGAAAATTTGGAAATTTTATTTAATAGAATATGCTTCGTTGTTGAAGAAAATTCAAAGGCTTTCTGAAGAATTCACGTTGGTTAGTTCAAATTTGGAGATTTCTATGGAACATGAGAAGGAATTGGATGTGAAGAATGAGTGTTTGATTAAGGAGATCAAGTTGTTGCATGAAGTGATAGAAATTGCTAAACTAGATAAATGTAAGGATCGATTTAACAACCAAACACGATATCTCTACCGATTACGAGTGCGGAATACAAGCAATCGGATGATTCAAGATTATAGAGAAGAAACACAAATCGAAATAAACACAATAATACTAAAAACGATTAACCTGTAAAAACGATGCACACGATTCACTAAAGAACTCGTCTGGTACACCCGAAAAGCCTCCTTAGTCTCTCTCCACTAGCCAACCCCCAATATGAGTATTAAGATTTGTTTATATAGATAAACAAATCTTAAACCTAATTTTCGGATTTGACTAAACAGGCCCACTAAACACCCCTTAAACTCTTTCTAATTGGGCCCTAACATGTCCAAAATGGCCCAATGACCCAATACAATGAAAACCCAACTATTTTACACCTATTCTATCACATAGGCCTTCAAAATAGTCCGCCAATTGATGATTTAATACACAAGCCACAAATTATTCCCTTACAATCTTCCCCTTAGCTTGTGCTATTAAATGTCTTCTACTTTCAATCTTCAGACTTGCAGTCTTCTCCTTGGCTTGAGCATGGGTTGATGAAGATTCTTTTCTTTGACGAGATTGGGCAACATGAACGACTTCTGGGAGCTTTCTCTCAATCAGCATCAGCTTGGACTTCAAATGATAAACACGTAATGAGAGGAGGATTCTCAAATACTTGCACCTTCTTGAAAACTGTTGAGTCCTTGCTGAAACATCAGTAACTGTCTTGACTTGCTTGTGACTTCAGAGGGCAAATTTTGAAAACCTCTGTCTTGGCATTCTTGAACTTCTGGAATGAAAAATTTCTTGTTCTGCTCTGCATCTTTTCTTCATTTAGCTTCCCCTCAACATGCGAACAGTGTCTTTTGAGTCTTTGGAAGCTTTTCTTGAACAACCAACAAACTTCCCCTAAGCATAGGGTAAGTCCTTTTTCCGGCTGGTTCTTCAACTTGATCAGTAGCATAATTCCTGCTTTGGTCAACTGAGTCCTTGACTTTCTTGTCCATGAGTTGTCTTTTTCACTTAACCTGTCAAGCACAACATGGAGCAAACACAAACACTAACCAACATATGATACGTGGTTACTGGGTTAGCAGGAGAACAACATTCTCAAACCCAAATATTGATTACGAGTTTCCTTTAAACACTTCCCCTGAACCCAATGACTCACTTCACATTTTCTCCCCTGAGATTCTGGAGGGGTGATACTTTCTTGCATAAAACCCATAAAAACTTATTACAAACCTTTAAATTAACCTGGCCATGGTTGAAAAAGAAAATAAATAAACAATAAAAACTTAAGATAACTCAAAAGAAAAATAAAAATAAAAACAAACATACCAAATTACTAAACGAGAGGGTTTCTATGGGATCAAACCGTATGAATCTGACCAAGGAACCCTTTTCAGCTTCTGTTACTCGTCCACGTCCAGGTGATTGCCAATATACTGATCCACTTTAAACTCTAACCCTTTTTCTTATTCAGGCTGTTTGTCACTTTATTATCTTTTAAAGTGCATTAATTATGAACAGCAAGTGGGTTTCAACAAATCCTAGGTACATGTTATTACACACTATCAAGCACATAAATTCCCTACCACATATTTTCACAACCTGATCCAGAAGTTTGAAACTGAGCTCCAGACTGGATTGAGAAGAGAAAGAATAGATCACATAGAATTTTTGGGTATAAAATACAAAGTCAACTGAATTTTTGAAACATTTTTAGTAATGCTCTCATCAGTGACAAAGGCTGAGGGTTTTGGACACTTGAGGGTCTCTTTTGATGTGCTCTTTGGCATCTTTTGGGTGTATATTATTTTTATTTTTTTATTTTTTGATTTTAGATGATCTAGAAGTACGTATGTATGGACAACTCCAGGTCATTGCTCACGCAAAGCAGAGGAGAGCCTTACATACATGTGAAGCATCCCCAGGTCATTGCTCACGCAAAGCAGAGGGGACACCGACTTTATGAGGTGAATTTCACACTCTTGGAGACAAGCGTGTGTATCGGGAACTTGAACATGCAGTCAAATAGAAATGCAATTAACCTAAGTGCTGTTACCCAACAAACTGCCATACGTTATCTTTAAGTGTGTAACGCATACCTTTTCAGATTTTAGAGCCGAGCCTACCAGCATATCACCATGGATCATGTCTTTCACATCTGCCTTACGTGTGTCAGTCATCTCCAAAATGGAAATTTATTTCACTTCCCACCTTCTCAAACACACAAACAAAAGATTAAAAATTAAAAAGCACAATTTAATTTTGAGGGGTCAACAATTTCATCTTTCCTATTCTTCCCCTTGCTTTTTGATTTTTAATAACAACACACATTTTTTTTTTGATTTTTGATTTTTTTTTGATATATTTTTTTATATATATTTTTTTTGATATATTTTTTTTTAATATTTTTTTTAACACTCACCGACACAATACTAAATATGTACTAAAAACTGGCCAAGCTAACCTTCAAAGTTTATCTTTTGAAAATTTTCAGAAATGGGTTTTGTTTCATGCACAACCATACTTCACATCAAATCAGCCAAGAAACAAACAATTCAGACAGTGTTACCTTTACTGCTGATTTTCTCAGATTTACCTCTCACAAGGAAACATACCCTCCATTGAAATCTTCATGTCATGTGGTAGAGAGATGCCTCCTATCCTGTACCTGGAACAATCACTATCACAAAGAAACAAGGTTAATGAAAGTCCTCCTTGACTGCTCCTGCACAAGGTGAGAGATCAGTTAGCCATAGGTACCCAGGCCATTGTGGTTCTGGGTATACCTGAAGAATCAATGAAGGTTACTTCTTTTAAACACATGCCCTTTGAAAAATAAGGAGTTTGAGTTGCAGCTGCCTTTGATTTTGGTTTCCAAATACTAGGTGATTTGAAAGTTGTTTTAGTCACCTTTGAAGTAGTGACTTTAGGTATTTCAACCTTCTTCATTTCAGGTTTCTTTTTCAAAACAGTTTTAGTTACCTTTGGAGGAGTAACTTTAGGTTTGTCAACTTTGTGTTGTTTTGAAATCGGTTTCTTCACCTTTTTATGAAAATTTTCAAAATTTGGAAAAACATATTTTTGATTTGAAAGTTTTATTTGCTCTTTGGCAGCGCCCCAATGTTGATCAGAGGGTTTCATCAAAGGAGAAATAGTCTTCATCGCCTTAGGTGGTTGCACCTTCATTGGCTTAGACTTTATTGAATCCTGAGACGAAACACTCCGACTTTGCGGATAATATGGCTCATAGGGGCGATAGAGACAATTTCGGGCAATGTGACCAGGATTGCCACAATTAAAGCATGTCTGCTTCTTGAGATAGAAGTCAGACGTGTAACCATTTGTCTTTAGCTGCTGAGGTGGAGCACCATTTGCTTGTGTCTGCATCTTTGACCTGTTTGTAGATCTTGGGTTGACTATGGACTGGTTCCTTGAAGCTTCAGTTCTTGTGCTCCATGTATTCTTTGATGTCGAGGCAGCATTTCTACAACTGCAACTGCATGAGCCTACTGATGAAACTTGAGACTTGTTTGTCATCTTGGGCCTTTCAATCTTGATAGGAACAGAAGTTGGAGGCTTGATGGTGATTTTGGGCCTTATGCTCTTAATGTGAGATGATAAACCACCATCATGACCCAAGCCTTTGAACTTAGTGGTGAATGAGGGTCGCTCTTCTCCTTCAATTGGAATGAACATAGACCCAGTTGTCATGAAGATCTTACCATTGGGCCTTGTAGTCATCACCACTCGTTCCCGCTTTACCTCATCCACAACTTTGGAATAAGGAGTCTCGATCTTTGGATAAGGAACCAACTTTTCTTCATCAGCTCTCTTCACCTCACTGGAGCTTGAACTTGCACACTCAGTAGTTTTATTAGACTGAGTTGCTTCAGTGGCTGTCTTTTCATCTTTGTGCGCTGGTTGAGGCCCATATACCATGGTTGCTTCATTGGGTGACTCTTTCAACAATTCATCTGCAGTTTGGGGCACTTTTATGTATTCATGTTGCAATGGGGGAGGAAAATTTCCATCCCCGAGGCCAGATGTTTGTTTTACCTGCTCGAGTCGCTCTTCAGATTTGAATAAAGCATGATGAGAATCCATCATTTTCTTTTGTATCACTTGATGTTTCTCAAGGGCAGATTGGGAAGTGTCAAGTTTTGCTCTTAGTTCCTCAACCTCCTTGGTTAGCTCTTCTACCTTAGCGTTAGCAAGCCTGAGATAAGTGCTTTTATTACTCACCTGAGATTGAAGATTCTTAACATCAACCTGAATGGCCTCAAGTTTCTCTCTAAAAATTTTGGTCTTACTTTTGCACTCCCTAAGGTCTCTAGCAGTGACTGCATGATTTGCGGTTTCATTTATGAATTTTTGTTCCCATTCGTTAATCAAGGCACAGCAGATGGGGTTTGAGCATTCCTCACAGTTACAGATCCAAGTTCCATCAGCATGATTGATCTTTCGCTTTTCCTCCTCTTTTTCACGGAATATCCGGAAAAGATACTTCTCCTGACTGAGTTCGTTACCTAAAGACTCTATCCTCTTTTTGTAGGGTTCGACTTGTTTTAGATGATTCTTTAGTTTGTACTTTGCATTGAGACGGTCTCTTTCTTCAGTTCGAAACAGTTGCTTATAATGTTCGATTGATTCGGAGCAAGCCGAGTTCGAACATATCTGAGTTTGATCACTCACAGGAGGAGAAGCAACTTGAGTACTTGTCATTGTCGTCTTTGGATGAACTTCTGGATAAAATACGAACTGAAAGACTTGAATGGATTGAAAAGGGATGGATCGAAAAGTCTCAACTGGATCGAAAAGTCAGCTTTTCGATCGGGCAGAGTTTCGGCTCGATCAAAAAGTGTAAGCAGATCAAAAAGTCACGAAGGGACTTTCCGATCGAAATGCGAGCTGATCGAAAAGTCACGAAGGGACTTTCCGATCGAAACGGAGCTGATCGAAAAGTCACGAAGGGACTTTCCGATCGAAACAGACCTGATCGAAAAGTCACGAGGGGACTTTCCGATCGAAAAGTGGGGAACCGGGAAGTACTTTCCGATCGAAAGTCACGAAGGGACTTTCCGATCGAAAAGTGTCCAAAAGGGGCGAAAAGCCAAAAATTTCGATCGAAATAAGGGTCCAAGCCACAGATTTTCGATCGAATAGCTTATAGAACTCGGGCTTCTTGCTTCTGCAACACTTGTAACCTGCACAATAATCACACGAAACTCACAAAAAAATCGTTAGTAACACCTTAAAGCACTTGGAGCAAAAAAAAAATGAATATTAAAACAAACGAATTACTCCACAAAGTGCAGAAAAAGTCAACGATCAATACCCCGTCAAAATAAATTTGCACCAACTTGAAATGAGTGACCGTTTACAGCTTCAAAAACCGGATGATCTGGACCACACACTCTAAATAAAGACCAATGGCAAAATTTTCTTTTGAATATAAAATTTACGTGAGACCAGAGTTAAATGGCAAAACCGTAATATTCTTCAACTTCAAATTGACATTCACGTAAAAATATATGGCGGTAAGATTTCAGAGCTAACGAAGAAAACTTGCAACTTAGTTAATCGAATTTTCCGATCGAGAACCAAAAATCGGGCTGAGATCCTGCTTCTCAACGGTAAGCCTCAACGACCTGAACTATCCACCTAATATGGACCGCGAACACTATTTTGAAACTCCGACTACGATCGTAAACACCGAGTGAAACCATAAACCGATAATGTCGTGAAAGACAAACCGCGAGGCCTGAGTTGACAGAGAACAACAAGCCGTAATTGAAGGTCACAAACCCGTGAGTGAACGGAGAATCCGAGATGCACTGAAAACTTGATCGAGAATAGGTTGATCCAGCCGAGAACCTTGGGAGAGATGAGAACCACAAACCCAACAACCCTTGTTGATCGAGAACCTTGAAAAACCGGTAGCTCAGACGAAAACTCTAACACTATGGAATACCGCAACTCGCTCGAAAACCTGCTTCAAACGAGAACCCCGCTTGACTCGAACTTCAGCCTTGAACGAATACCCACTCGAAAAAAAATGCTTGATCGAAAAACCCACTGGAACATAAACCCGTGATTCAATCGAAAACCTCTTTTCGATTTGCTAAAATCTCACAATGGAAATGTCCGAAATTTTTGTTTAATTTTTCAAATCTCCTAAAATAATGTAGAACTTTGACAAACTCAATAGAGCTAAAAGCGGAAACAGCCAGAGCAAATCAAAATTGATATTGCCAAATCAAATATTGTATATGAAGGAACCAAATAAATTCACCAACTTTCCACAAATGGTTTGTTGATCGAAAACCACCTTGCAGTCTCGAAAACCTAAAAAACTTCACAAAACTTATAAGAATCGTTAGCAACTTCTTGAATCGATATCGTGCGAGCCACGAAACACGTGTTTCTTAGCTCTGATACCAATTGTAAGGATCGATTTAACAACCAAACACGATATCTCTACCGATTACGAGTGTGGAATACAAGCAATCGGATGATTCAAGATTATAGAGAAGAAACAGAAATCGAAATAAACACAATAATACTAAAAACGATTAACCTGTAAAAACGATGCACACGATTCACTAAAGAACTCGTCTGGTACACCCGAAAAGCCTCCTTAGTCTCTCTCCACTAGCCAACCCCCAATATGAGTATTAAGATTTGTTTATATAGATAAACAAATCTTAAACCTAATTTTCGGATTTGACTATACAGGCCCACTAAACACCCCTTAAACTCTTTCTAATTGGGCCCTAACATGTCCAAAATGGCCCAATGACCCAATACAATGAAAACCCAACTATTTTACACCTATTCTATCACATAGGCCTTCAAAATAGTCCGCCAATTGATGATTTAATACACAAGCCACAAATTATTCCCTTACAATAAAAAGGATGTTGAAGTTGCAAAAGCAAAGGTCAGTGAAGAAAGGGATGAGTTGGTACAAGAAGTTAAGAAATGGAAGGCTGAAGCGGAAGATGCTGCTTCTGATTTCAATAATTTCTTTGAAAAATCAAAAGTCAAACTTGATCTGCTTACAAAGAATGCTGAAGAATCTGCTGCTAAGATTGAAGCATATCAATTTGACATGGAAAAGTTGTTAGATGAGAAACGTGAGTTGGTTAGTGTTAATAAGGTTCAAACAACAAATATGGAGATTCAAAAGCGCAATGAAGATAAATTTAAAACGGAATTGTTTGAAGGCATGGAAAATCTTCGCATGCAAAAATTTGAAACACACAAAGTTGCGAAGCGATTGATATCTAATGAGAAAGAGTTAGCTGAAGCTCAAAAGCAAATTTCTGATCTTAAGATTCAAGTCATTGATGCTAACCGATTGCTAAACAATGTTTCAAATTCTCAAGTGTTTACAGGCTTTTTAGCTAATGATGCTAATTTTGAGAAGATGTTCGATAAAATTGCATCACCCCCTGCTCAATTTAAAGAAACATTCAAAGATGTGAAGGATCAAGTGGAAGATTGTGATTATTCAAAGTTTTTGTTATTGGTTCAAGAAGAAGAAAAGGTTGTGAAGAAGAAGAAAAATAAGAAGCCAAAGAAGAAGAAAGGCAAGAAATCTGAGATTCCTCCTGCTCCAATTTCTGTTTCTGGTTCGTCATCTACTGACAATGAGAAATCTGCTACTTCAAGCGACAAGATTCATTCTCAACCTGATTTTTGATGAGACGATCTTCTATGAGCAAAAGCATATTAATGAAGTCAAAGCTGAATTTTCAAGGTTGGCGAAGGATAGACACTAGAATTCAAATTCTAAGGCGAAAGTTGTTGGAAAGTATGTGGGTATGGGATTTAAAGCAAAGAATGTAAAGCAGAGGAGGTTCCAGCATCCTCTTCCCAAGATTTGAAGAAATTGAAGATGAAACAAGTGAAGAAGGAAGTTTTTAAAGTTGAAAAAGTTCAACCCGAGAGGTTCTACAATCTCAAGGGTTCGGATCAATTATTTTCTGAAAAAGAGTTTCCACTTCACTGTGTTGATGCCAGAAAGATTTCTAAAGTTTTTGTCAAAGATGTTGTTCTTTCAAACATGAAGAATCAAAATTGCTAACATTTTTTTCTAATGATTCTTATTCTCGAAGCCCAACTTCTAAATGGGTTCATGATCATCGCCGATAAGTATATGATTCTAGTCCTGATCATGCTCGAGATGTTCATGTTTGTTGTTCTTCGCAGGCACCTCAAAATTGGGACAAAATAAAACGAATATGTTATGTTTTCCACCGAACGGGGCAGATGGCAAAAGGTTGTCCATTGCCTGTTGATTCCTCTCAGCGGTTTCACATGAAACCAGTTTTTGGTAAACCTGCCAAACCAATGTTCTTTAATGAACAAGGCAGAGTTTTTAATGAAGTTGAGCCTACATTTTTCTTAAAACAAAAACGTTTTGTTCCAATCTTTCATAAAACTCAAAATGTAGGTTCATCATCACAGTCACCAATGATTACTTCATCAAAACAGAATTACCAAAACAATCACAATTCTGGAAACCAAAGGTGGTTTCGAAGCATAATCAGGACACTGGTCGACCAGAAGCGATTCGCTTCGGGTCATTTATGAACTAATCGGTTTGACCAGTGTGCAGGTACTTCTAGAAGACCTATTGACAATTACAAAGTTGTTGATGGAGGAGTATTCTGTTTTAACTTAAACTTCATGATATATCTTTTTAACCTGCAAATTTTTCTGACGAATCTAAAACTGATAGATATCCGTGTTGATTGATCAATTTTCCTTTCGTTATGCATTTTCTTTGATGAAAAACCAAAAATAGCGTTTTGTTTTTTCTTTTGTAAAATGAAAATCCAAAAATAGAGTTTTCATTTTAAGGAGGAGAAATGCATGTAAGGGGGAGTAATTGTGAAAATGCATGTTATGGGAGGAAGGTGAATACATGCCAAATATATAAGGAAGGTGAATACATGCACAATATATAAAATTGTAAGAAATTGATCATTGGGAAATGATGGTATATTGGCTTACGTATCTGACTCATGGATAGCGTAGATGAAAGGGCCATAAGATCATTGCTTGATATGTTTGGTAGGCTCGGCAAATTAGAAAGTATTCAGATGTGATATACACTAAATACTATTGCTTGACCATGTGGATAAAATCTTGATGCATATCTCATCACACAAAAATAAAAATAAGTGTGAAATTCAAAATGAGAAGTCACTCTATATACATATGTTCATTTTGCAAAGATTTAAACTTGTTTGATTTTCTTTATTTTGTCAAACGATCGGACTTTCTCTGCGTGTCCACAAGACCGACCTGATCGATGTTCGTTTGATGTTCTGTGTTATTTTCTTTGGTGTTTTGTATAACTCATCGGACTTTCTCTGCGTGTACGGGAGTACCGACCCGATTGTTGTTGGGTTATACAATTTCAAATTGTTTTATTTTCTTTATTTTGTTAAAACCGAGGCCTTATCTGCGTATCGAAAGATTGACCTTAAGGTAGATGATTTAACATTCTTATTTCTTTTTACATGGAACACAGTTGACAATATCATGAAAAATATTATGCATTGGGAAAAATCACTAATGCTATCACACAAAAGAAAAAGAAAGGAAAAAGAAAATGTCTAAATATGTCTGATAGTGTGGAATACACTGGTTAAAGCAAATCTAATTAATACCTTAACATATCCAGATGTTATGAGTATGATTCTGCCTAATTTTAAGATGGACAAATTATACCAGCAATCAGCATGACTTATGTGCTTCAATTAGTTGAAATTGAAGTGTAGTTCAGTGTGTTATGTTCAATATGATCCCATATAGTGATCTTTCTCATACCAAAAATAGAGTTTGATTATGTATTGCATTTCATTTTAGTTCAAGAAAAGTACAAAAAGATTTTTGGTGTGTTTTAGCATAAGTTTGAAAAAATCAAAAAGATTTTAGGTTTGTTTTGATATAAACTTTCTAAAAGCCAAAAAGATTTTGTTTCTGCTTTATTATCGATCTAATCAACACGTGATACAAAATCAAAATTTTCAAAATCATATCTTGGAGTCTCGAAGAGACGTTTTGCGCCAATATTATTTTAATGATTAAGCAGGTTGCTAAAGTGCAAGATTTCACAACTTCAAGTCTTCTGAAGCTGTTGATAAAGACTAGAGATACATCAAACATCGTCAAGTATTCGAGATCAAGCAACAATTCAGTTGAAGAAGAGTTAGTTCGAGGATTTATTTTGTTGAACGAACGGATTCTACATTTGAGGGGGAGCCTGATTGAAGATACAGATTTGAAGATGTTGAAGTGATACTGCACACGACGAGGGGGAGTTTGCTGATACCTGATATGTGCGTCGTGTGAAGTAACAAGTTACATGAAGTCAAAAAACAAGTTCAAGCCAATATGTAACTGGCCGAACTTGGTCCGAACCTGGAGTTCGGACCTGCCGAATCTGGAGTTCGGACAGGGTTCGGCCAGTGCCTATAAATAGTGAGTTTGTTCTTTGTAATTGGTACGAGTGATAGTCTGAGCTTTGTTAAGTGAGTGTGTTTCTAAAGTGTTCTCTCTGAGTCTGATTCTAAGTGAATACTGATTGTAATTTTTCTTTGTTGATCAATAAAACAATCGGTTAATTACGTTTTGATCTCCGAATAGCTAGATTGAGTAGACGATCATATGCTCTTGCATTTTCAAAACCCTAGTAGTTCTACTCAATATCACCTCGCAATTACACTATTAATGGTTCGAATTGTAAGGACTTAAGTTGGTGTAACATTCTAGTGAACATGCGATATATAGTGGCATTATCTTTAATCTTAAGGCAAACAGTTTATCAATGCACGTTACCATCTTAAACCGGATGTAATGTAAACAAAGTTGTGAACTCACCTTAGGGAGCGCTGCAACAATCTAGATAAGACTCCAGGTCTTGCGTAACTACTGAGCACCTTGATCGATAGAGGCTTAACCGAGATGATCTCGAGCATCGAAAACCGAAACGAACAATGGGTGGTGCGATGAACTTCGGGAATGCTTATTAGGGGATGGCCATCGGTCGACTAATATACGATCGTTAAGAGCTTCCATGCTTAATGGGTCGATCGAGTTTGTTGTTGCTTCGAGAGTTCATCGGATAGTTCGCAAGTTGCGGGTTTTTTTCTTCTGATTGTGCGTCTAGTTTTGGAGGCCTCCGATATGAACGACATGAACATGGAAAGGGTAGGTTGCGAGAGATTAAGATGACTACAATTGAATATGGTTACAAGAGAGGATGATTACCTACCGATGATGATCATTTGTGCAATTGATGGTGAGTCAGTTATGTTCAAGTCTTGCAACGGGTACGGAAACAAACGGGAATGAATGAAACTCAATTGCCGATGGTTACATTGTTGTCTTCATGTCAACTTTGTCGATATTACAGAATTGGTCCCTGAACATGTTACATAATAAGAAGCCAAGTCTGGATAATTGCAGAATGGATCCTTCCAAGCTTTATTTAGTTAAAGGTGGTTTGGGAGATTGCAGGAATGACCCCTAAATATAGAAGGTTGTTAACTAATACTAACGGAGAAAGCTTTTAACCATATGCACACGCGCGTTTGTCAAAATATAATTGACGTGTCACATTTATAAAATATTAATTTGATTCTTCATATAAAATTAAAAAAAAATACAAACTTATAATTATATCAGTGATTCACATAATACAATTATAGTAGTGATTCACATAAAATCATAGATTGCTATGTGTAATTCCAACGAGGTTTTAGTCATAAAATCGTATGTGGTTATGTGATACATTGCCACATGAAAACATGAAATCTAATGTTGTATTCGTCACATAAAATGACGAAGTGTTCACATGAAATTATAAAATACGATTTACATAAAATCATGAATTATAATTATTCAAGTTAGTTAACCGGCATCTAGACTCATGTGCACTGCTCATAACTATTCTAGTTAACTGAGGTAACGGGCGTTACTGAAAGATAACAGAAGTTATTAATGGAGTTAATTTGAAAAGTACCAGTTGTCACATCATCCACAAGTGGAAAGAATTTTCATCCCGAATATTAAGATGACGCTTGAGGTAGTGCTGACTAATAAATTTTAATGAAGGAAAAAAAATTCCAGTTATGACATCATCCCCAAGTTGAAAAGGAATTTTGTCCCGAAATTTAATCGGTGTCAATTGTTACAAGAATCGATCTTGACAGTTATATATCGAAAGTATTTGGGTTCTCGACTCCTAAATGAGTGATGGACGTTATGTCCTAAAATGTGTATAACAGGTTGAGGAGGTGCCAAAATGTTCACAGGATTACGAAAAGAATCCAAATCGAAAGTATAGAGAGTGGTTTCTCTGATCATGAGTTTCTACTGGAAAAGTAGACCAATTGTATTACGGGAACAATGTCGAGTGACAAAGCTTAACAGAGTAATATGATAGCATAAGTGTCTGAATTCAAAACTTTATGTGATGGAGGGATCATAATATGTCGGAGCAACCCCTAGCTTATCACACCTACTGTTTGGAGCGAGATTCTAATTTCATTTCTTGTTTTTGCATAAGGAAATCATAATCACCAATGGCCTCGGTGAATCGGCAAGAATGGAATTTGGGTATGAGAAAATTGTGCGTGCATCAAGTCAATCAATGTTTGTCTAATAGACCCGTTGTCTAAAGAAAATGTAAACATCTGAATTTGCCCACCAACTAGCAAATAACACGGAATTGCACAAGACTGATGAAGTTGACGTAAGGACCCCTTGGTTGATTTAGTACCTTATGTAGTTATGACCAACTATGTTCACATGATTCATAATAACATTCAAAGTCACCTTTCATGCAATAACAAATTAGATAGCATTTGAGTCCCTATGCAGGCTTCCTTTAATGATCTACATGGTCAAGGCATACTAGCATGCAATCTATCATGGAAGTTTTACCATACAACGCATACAATTGTCTCAACATCATATATACTAGTATACGGTCCTAACATGGCGTATTTCTAGCATATAAGTTCATACACTAACCAACACAAACCATACGGTGCAAAATTGACGGGGAAACTTCACACAGTTTTGTCATTCCCGTCGAGGTAGGAGACTTAGGACCTTGTATGGTGTATGGTTTTCATACTCAATCAAGTTAATACATTCACAACATGTCATTTTCTGGTCCTAACACGTTTGATACGCATAACGAATCATGCAATTCTACGCGACTTATGTTTAAACCAACACTTTAATTATTAATCAGTTTCTTTACCCTAACATAGGTTTAGATTCTCAAATTTAGCATGCATAAACACATACATTTGGTATACATTTTTCATGAGAAGGTCAAAAGTAAACAAACTATTCATCATGGTTAATATGGTTCAACAATTGTTCATATACTAAAACATAACTGGCAGTGTCCTGATTTTTTAAAGCAGAACTGAGGTCGAGACAGTAATAAAATCGAGTGCTACCATTGCCTTTGAAAGATAACACGTAGAAGTTTGTTTCATAAAAAAATTTACTAAGTTCTACTAAGAATTATTCAGGTAATAGTGGAAATGATTAGGTTCAAATTCAAGTTGGGGTTCAACATTACACAACATATCATCACACATATTACCCTTGGTAAGGGTCCAAAAATAAGGGCAAAAGTTCAATCAAAATAAAAGTGTAAAATGTGAGGTACCAATAATCGATGGTGCCCTCCAGAAAGGTGCATGGCATCAAGTATGAGGATAGCAAATTTAAGACGAAGAGCAGCAATGGCTCAATTCATGAATTCAAGTGAGTGTTGAGGTAGTAGCGTATGGTAGTCGTAACTACACATTCCAAAGCATGACATATGAGTTTAGAATGGCACCAGTTGAGATACAACCTGAGAGGGTGTAATTGACGTAATAGATAGTGTAGAGTTCGAAGAGAAATATCCAACATACTTGACAAGATTTGGCAAGAAATTCGCATAAAAAGATATCGAGATAAACGTGTAACGCTTATAAAGTTCCATAGAGTAAGTATCCCGTCAAGAAGGGTCTTCATTGCTTAAGTTAATAATGTGCCAAATCTACTTGGTGTTCTCGCACTTTGAGCGATATGAATCATTCTTTCCAGAATATTGGTTTAAATAGTGTTTGACAATATTACACGACGTGTGCATAAAATAAACATGTGTCTTCGATACACAGAGCATCATGGTATTCAAAAGCGGCTTTGGTTTTAGATAACCGTACATATGAATTTGTGTTAGGGTTTAGTGCAGGTTTACCACGAATCAAGAGGTCAAATCATGTGTTTCTTAGGAAAGGATCTGGGGTATCTCAGAATGTTTATAAAAAGGGACAGTCGTTTCAAAAGTAGCTTTTCCCTAAATGAAAGTTCATCTACCTCATAACACATACTTCTAAAAGTTGGAGTTGTTCATTTGATCATGTGGTTTGCCATTTGTAAGAGAAAAAAAATTATCTTCTTTTTAAGACGTTGGTGTTCATCTAAGTCAGAACTCACATCTGACCCGTAACAAGAAGTTCATGTTAGGAGAGTTTTCTTCTCGATTCGGACATTTGAAAGCATGGGTTTGATTATGTCGGGTATGTTCCTTTTTGGTAGAAATACGTAAGAAATATCTGTAATCCCAGAGAAAGAAGCATTAAACAACTTTGTCAAGAGCATAGTCCCACTAGATGGAATTTCAAGATGAGGTTCTTGTGTATGATTCTAACGTCAATCCTTGGTCTAACACTGGTCCCACATTCAATTTGCCACTAATATTTATATATAGGGTGTACCGCAGTTAACCCATAACACTATCAGCACCTTGAATGCATACCAACTGCCTACCATTACTAGCTATTAGTCAAACCACATTGAATAATTTTATCGGGAGTAGAGGACGTCAAGTTTCTACCATACTTTAGAGTATAAAGGGGTAAGGGATTAAAACCTCAATACATTATGCAAACAAAAGGTGTAGGTGCTCGCATTCACAAGAACAGTTAGATGTGTATTGTTTGTCGTTCTAGTGAAGATAGTCGGGAGTTTGGCACGCGTAGTGCGAATATCACAACGCTTCGGATTTCGAGACGATTCAAAATTTAAGGCAGACCATTTGGTTTGAGTTCATCAATGAAAGTTTCCTAAAACGGATAATGAGGATCAGTGTTCTAGAAGTATGTCAAGCCTCCCAACGTTCAAGGTGTAAAAAATTTTCTAGGCCTACCACCATCGTTTGTTGCAAATCTTTATCATAACCTGAGTGTAAATGGATATACAAAATTGTAGGGATAACTTGGTTTAATACTCTCTAAGAGAGGATTAGCCACCCAAGGATAAGAACTTGGTGTTCTCTAAACGTGAGAAGGGAAAAATTACAAGGTCAATAGTAGTATTAGCGATAGATAACAAGAAGTCCACATTTGATGGGTTCAAATAGAGTTTTCCATAAAAGATTGTGTATTGTTACTGTGATAGAGACACAAAGTAGTCTCATCCTCCGTGAAGTTAACTAGTTGAAATATTACCCAGAAGTGTAACACTTGTTGGTTCAAAGCTTGAAAGCTTAACAAAGGCATAAAGGATTACAAAAGCGTGAAAATAAAAAAATGTTGGTTGCTAAATCATAAATGGTTCAAATCATGCAGACAAAAATCAATAGTAAAGGTTCAGGAGGTCATTCAGAATGGTCATTTTGTTAAAACTGGAAGTCATTAGTTCGAAACCAGGAAGACTTTTCACTAATCATTAACCCATTAGAAACATTATGTTTGATGTGGGGTATGCAGTTTGTGAAGTTGTGAGGTTGTGCTGGCAACAAGTTTTGGTTCGCGCAATTAATACATGCGAATACGAGTCTACATAAGGAAAGTTCACAAAAGTTATCTGCCAAAAGATATGTTCCAGTGCTCGAGGTATATACATACTCCATTTGGTTATCCAATGTTGTCTGGGTATTTGTTTGGTCACGGTTTATGTAGGTTGTCTCATGGTTGTAGAAGTTCCAGGGATTGATATGGTAGGTAAGGTCATAAAAGTAGAGTTATGATTCAAGATGAATCAAAACTAGTCAAGGATTTTGTCAAGAATCATTTGTGGTTAAGGAAGTCTTCTCATCGAAATACTTGAGTGAAATAGTGTCCTTCTAGGACTTATAACCCGAACACGTTTCTAAAGGCTTTTTTTCGAATGGGTTGGAATCCATAAGTAAAGGGGCAAAATCAGGTGTGATTGTGTTTTCACAGATAGGTGACTTCAACCATCCGGTTGAGCTCAACATGCTCAACAGGCAAATGTTATGAGTTAAAAAGAAATAGGAATTTGTACCCAATAAAGCCATTAGCTTGCCTAGTAGAGTTCCCTAGGACTTCTATACACTTCAAATTACATTTACATGTGCACCCGTAACGATAATTTGCTTTATATGGTCACCCTAGTTACTCTTATTTAATTTCAACTTCCAGGTATGGTGGAGTACATGTGAGGTATCCACAGAGTGGGTATCCAAAATGTGGTCATCAACCCAAAAGTTATCTTGACCAGAATTCCTAAAGGAGTCAAGTCTCGAGGATAGAATGCTCGCTTACTTGGAATAAACCACTTGGCATGAGTTAACTGAAATTTAGTCCAATAAGATTTGAAGAGGCCATATCACAATGGCCCTAGCTTAGCTCTAAGTCATAAAATAGTTACACCACATACTGACTTCATCAAAATCCGGTACATCAAGGGAAATTTCAATCAGCCCACATCAGATACCGTTTAGATTATAAGAGTTGTAATATTTCCACGCATAATACGATACGAACGAGAAGGAAAGGATCTTAAAATATCATGGCATTTGAGAAAACGAACCGGGTAACGAAAGCAGATACAAGTACCCCATAGACAACCACTTGAATCGATACTCTGTTGCCTCTAATGAAGCTAAATGATTGCACTATTAGAACGTCATGATTATGTTCCCTGAACCTGAGAGTTAGGCGGTATATGCAAGAAAGGTATAACAAGAACCTCCTAAGTTATGGGAAAGGTTTAAGAACAGGAAGAGGTATCACACCACATTCCTAAGTGAACACTCGTTCAATGTCTGGGTACTACGCCCAGTCCTTTAGTCTAGAATAATCCCGAGCAGCAAACGGCTCGTCAAGAGTGAAGATGTGATGCTTTGATCTGATTCGACGTCTCGTCGTCCATGGATGTTAACCAAGAGATACACAACTCAGAGATGTAGAAGAAGACTCAAGAATAACGAGCTCCTCGTCGTGATTAATTAGAGAGTTAGATGATAAAACAATACGACATATTGTAGGTCAGGTGTGTGTTGGAGTGAGTATCATGATGCATGAGAAAAACGTTTAAGTGTGCAACTAATGCAAAAGAGTTACAGTCTAAGACCAAAATCTTAGTTCGCTATAACCATGGGCTCTGATACCAATCTGTCACACCCCCAATTTCCACTAACGGAATTTTACTGTGTGGGGTGTGAGCAAACCAGGATCCTAGTCCATTAGTTACACCAAACAAGCATTAAATATCAAAATAATATTGTCAGTATATTAAAATATAATATAAATTCAGAGGTTTTACAAATGCGGAAGCATAAACAAAAGATTTAGTAATTACATAAAACATTGTCATTCGAAACAACGTAACTTGTACAGAAAACCATAACAGGGTTTCAAAGGCTCATGCATGGATACTCGTGATACTCAAACAATATGACTTGAGAGAAACATGTTTCAAGAGGAAGTGTCAACCAAAGGTTGGTGAGTTCACGCAAGTAACGTATACGCAAATGTATAATAATGTTCCACGGATACGATAGCCTTTATCCGTAATTAGTAATGTCACAAGAACACGAAAGTTGTTGTTCATAAATAGTAATGTAAGAGTTAAAGCATAATCAATATCGTAAGTAGCTAGCCTATTTTCATGTCATTAAATGGCTCGTAACCGAAGCTGACTATTGCACGCAGGATTAACCTACGCGTTTTGTCTTCCCCGTGTCCACCTGAACAACGGTACGTTTAGGTTGACATTGTTCTCAGTCTAACCACCAGTCGGGTGGTGCATCTCGTGCCCGCTGAGTGGGGTTTGTCAAACCCCAGGAGTACTACTCAATATCACCTCGCTACTACACCATAAACGGTTCAAATTGTAAGGACTTAAGTTGGTGTAACATTCCTGTGAACATGCGATATATTGTGGCATTATCTTTAATCTTAAGGTGAACAGTTTATCAATGCACGTTACCATCTCAAACCGGATGTAACGTAAACAGAGTTGTGAACTCACCTTAGGGTGCTCCAGGTCTTGCGTAACTACTGAGCACCTTGATCGATAGAGGCTTAACCGAGGTGATCTCGAGCGTCGAAAACTGAAACGAACAACGGGTGGTGCGATGAACTTCGGGAATGCTTATTGGGGGATGGCCATCGGTCGACTGATATGCGATCGTTGAGAGATTCCATGCTTACTGGGTCGATCGAGTTTGTGGTTGCTTCGAGAGTTTATCGGATAGTTCGCAAGTTGCGGGTTTTATTTTCTAATTGTGCGTCTAGTTTTAGGGGCCTCCGATATGAACGATATGAACACGGAAAGGGTATGAAAAAACATATACGGATGGATTCTATGGTAGATAATATCCAGACGGAAGTTTTTTCATATATTGCGTTGAATGATTACATAAACCGAAGGAGTATACAACGATTAAGGTCCAGGGGAGGTTAGACAGAACCTCCCCTCTCAACACATTGATCTGGACAGACTCTGGACAGAAACTTACAAAGAATTACAAAGACGAAACAATTTATACTTGTGTAATTCTGTCCAAGCTGGGCTTAATCCGAACCCTATCCGAACTTCAGGTTCTGATCAACTTCGGACGCACACGAACATCAAATTCGGCTGAAGTTCGGATCCCAGTTCATGTCCTAGTCAACTCAGTCTGTTTTGACAATTCGAACAGTTGGGCCACACAAGGTTTATGTATCAATAGATCCCCCCTTGGACGTTACTGTCAAATCCAGACTTCAGTCAGCTTGCTGCAGACGCCTCTATCTTTAGCAAACTCCCCTTGACTGAAACTTCAGGTATGCTAGGAAACAGCTTGCAATCCTATACAATCATCACAATCAATAAAAGTTCTTATTTCTTTAAGCACATCCACGGTGAGAACTTATCAATCACCTAGTGGGACATTTCAACCACCGGATATGACATTAAGATGCAGGATCACTTCATTTAATCGTCATGAATAAAAAAACAAAATCCACAAACATCACTGCATTTTACAGAAATCTTCAATCTTCACCGAATTGTAATACATTCTGATCTTTATGAAAACAAACAAGATCAGCATCTTTAATCACGGAAATTCCCCCTCAGCATAAAATCCATCCCAATATATTACTCCGGTAAACGTATATCTCATTGCAGACTGAAACTTGATCAAGTCTTCACAACTCAAGAAAGTACCGGGCATATGACAGAGAGTTCCAAACCATTAACTGAAAACTTTGACATATCGGTTCACACGAACATCAGAATACACCACCTTTCCATGAAGATCAAAAATCACCATCATTCCCTATCTGATTGCTTTTGAATATTCACTTTTTCAATTATATGAAACTTGAAAGTTTTTAGGGTCACCATTTCCCCCCTAAGCAAGTGACATATTCAAATTTCCAATTTTCTATGATTCCAACCCCGCAGGAACAAATCCTTTCTTTTTAGTGGAATGATAAACTAAAGTAGCCCGCAACGGAATCTTTAATCTCACTTAATCTTTAGTTTGTGTAGAAAGATAATCTCCGAAAAACGTTCCCAAGTAATCATAACCATGTCTCCGAATCTCTGTGCATCATCAGAAACATGCGTTCTTGAATCTCTGTCCATCATCAAGAACAATGACTACCCAGAAACTCATTTCTTGTAATTCGATCACTAACTCGTAACAAGTATCGGAATCTAGAAATTCTTCAAACATAACACCCACAACCACCGAATCAAGGGTAAACCTGATAATAGATCCGCTTTTTTGAAATTCCCTCCTAACGATGGTTCGGGGGCAGTGCCCCTGAGAAGCGGGGTCCAAGGGGCGGCAGCCCCTGACGGGGTCCAAGGGACAGAGCCCTTGGCTGGGGCTGTGCTTTGGGTTTGACCGAACTCGTTCAAACTGGTCGAAATGGGTTTGACCGAACTCGAACCGAACTATATCCGAACCTCATCCGAACCTGATCCGAACTGAGTTAAGCCGAACTGGATCCGAACCTGACCTTCGGATGTCCAAACCTGTCTGAACTCTATCCGAACCTTGAGTTCGGAGTGGTTACTTTTCAGATCTGATGTTCTTCAGCCGAACCTTAGACGAACTGGACAGGAAATTTTCTAAATCGCACCAGATTCAGAAATTGATCGAATTTCGACATCCAGCTACTTTTGTTAGATTAAAACATGACTAAGAAAGACTCGATTTCTAAAAAAACCGATCAGAAACATCTTGAATCACATCTAACCGAAGGTTTAACGTCTCGAACTTAAGAAAAAAGATGAATTTAGACCATAGAAAGAGCCAACAGCTCTGACACCACATGAAAAAACATATACGGATTGTTTCTATGGTAGATAATATCGAGAAGGAAGTTTTTTCATATATTGTGTTGAATGATTACATAAACCGAAGGAGGATACAACTATTAAGGTCCGAGGGAGGTTGGATAGAACCTCCCCTCTCAACACATTGATCTGGACAGACTCTAGAAAGAAACTTACAAAGTATTACAAAGACGAAACAATTTATACTTGTGTAATTCTATCCGAACTGAAATTCATCCGATCCCTATATATCCGATCTGTATCCGAACTTCAAGTTCAGATCAACTTCGAGCGCACACGAACATCAAGTTCGGCTGGAGTTCGGATCCTAGTTCATGTCCTAGTCAACTTAGTGTGTTTTGACAATTCGAACAGTAACAGCCACACAAGGTTCTTGTATCAACAAGGTAGGTTGCAGAGATTGAGATGGATACAATGGAAGATGCTTACAAAAGAGGATGATTACCAACCGATGATGATCATTTGTGCAATGTCGGTTCAGTTCAAGTCTTGAAACGGTTATGGAAACGATCGAGAAGGAATGAAACTCAATTGCCGATGTTACATTGTTGTCTTCATGTCAACTTTGTCGATATTACAGAGTTAGTCCATGCACATGTTACATAATAAGAAGCCAAGTCTAAATAATCGCAGAATGGATCCCTCCAAGCTTTATTTAGTTAAAGGTGGTTTGGAAGATGGCAGGAATGACCCATCGATATAGAAGGTCGTTAACTAATTCTAACGGAGAAAGCTTTTAACCGTATGCACATGCGCGTTTGTCAAAATATAATTGACGTGTAACATTTATAAAATATTAATTTGATTCGTCATATAAAATTTAAAAAAAAATACAAACTTATAATTATAGCAGTGATTCACATAATACAATTATAGTAGTGATTCACATAAAATCATAGATTGCTATGCATAATTCCAACGACGTTTTAGTCACAAAATCGTATGTGATTATGTGATACATTGCCACATGAAAACATGAAATCTAATGTTGTATTCGTCACATAAAATGACGAAGTGTTCGCATGAAATCATAAAATATGATTTACATAAAATCATGAATTATAATTATTCAAGTTAGTTAACCGACATCTAGACTCATGTGAACTGCTCATAACTATTTTAGTTAATTGAGGTAATGGGCGTTAATAAAAGATAACGGATGTCACACCCCCAATTTCCACTAACGGAGTTTTACCGTGTGGGGTGTGATCCAGACCAGGACCCGAGTCATTAGTTACATCAAACATAAGTTAAGGGTTCAAAATGTAAATCCATATAGTATGTAAGCATGCGGTACGAATACAACAGTCTTTATTCGTATGTAAGCATGTATATTACAAGTAAAATCCATATAGTAGGTAGCGAGCCTAAGTTCACGTCACTAAAACGTTCGCAACCGAAGCTGACCAATTAGTTGTAGGAATAATTCCTTACGTGTTTTGCCTTCCCCGTGTCTACTCGATCACAGTAAGTTAGGCTGACATTGTCATCAGTCCGACCACAAGTCGGGTGGTGCATCTCGTGCCCGCTGAGTGGGGTTTGTCAGACCCCATTAGTACTACCCAATATCCCCTCGCTATATGCTATTAACGGTTCGATAAGTAAGGACTTGAAAGATAAAGCATTTTACGTGAACATGTGATATATACTGGATTTCTACTTTAATCATACATCAAGTTTTTGTGTTATCACCCTAACCCGGGTGTAACGTGTTTGCGTGTTATCGTCCAAACCCGGACGTAACATAAAAAGGTTGTGTAACTCACCTTAGGGTGCGCTGCTACAATTTGGTAAGACTTCAAGTCTTGCGTAACTACCAAGCACCTATTGAATTTACATACGTAAGTGTGTGTCCGCACATGAGTCACATAGCCTAAACAACGGTGTTAAATCAAGTAATTCCAAATATGACGTAGGTGACACTTTCAATACGCGATAATAATCGTTTGTTTGAAAGCATTAAAAAATGATATTTAATCGAGGACACGAAGATTTACAAAAATCAATGTGCGTATGATATACTTCCAAATAATAAATGTAGGGATCATCGAGTACATATATATATATTCGTAAATATACATATCGAGGCATAGTCAAAAGTGTGAAAAATAAAACGTCCTAAATGTATATTTATATGTCGTGTCAAAATTCAAGAGTTTAAAGAAAATCTTTAAAACGTTTGCTTGTAAATAAATTAAATATATATATATATATATATATATATATATATATATATATATTCCAATTTCTATGTTTAAAACTAATTTATATTATTAATAACGAAATCATTGAATTTTTAAATTTATTTAAATCCTAACGTTTTCATAATATAACCGTTCAACGAGAACCCTAACGGGGTCTACGGAAACTTCATGGGTCGCGATTTAGTAGTCATGAGTTTTGGGTTTTTAATTTTTTTTTTCAAACATTCTATACAAGCTTTTGTCATTACAAGGTCAAAAATCATTAAAAAAATGAAAGAAATGAATATGTGGCAACCCGAGATCGAACCCAAGACCTCCCATATGTTTCACAGCGCTCTGACCACCTGGCTGATACTCCCTTTGGTTTATATTTCGGATCAGAATTCATTTTATACAGTAGTGTTGTAAGGAATTTGGCACCAAGAAAAAAACACAGAAAAAGAAATGTAGTGTATGGGATTAGAACTCGCGACCTCTCGGACCCAGACACACATCCTTACCATTGCGCGGCAGCCTCCTTTTGTTTAAAACCACGCACATAACATTACATATTTAGTAAATATCGCGACTCCATCTTCTTCCCCACAAATCCGGTTGCCGGAGTTTTATTCTGGTCATCGGAAAATCACGAAACCAGTAACAAAATGAAGAGTAATGTGCGAATAGAAGAGAGAAGTGATTACCTCGAACAAAAGATGAGTTTTGACGCGTTTTTGATGCCGAAACAAAATCGAAAGTCTCGACACGGACATCCCGATGGTGCCCCGTTTCCAAATCCGTTGCTACTGGGTGGCTCAGTAGAGAAAGGCGATCTTAGCGATGTATGAAAGGGTGATGAGACGGTGGTGGCTGGCCGGAATTCGAGTTCACCGGAGAACTCAAAAAATAAGAAAAGAGGAGCCAGAGTTTGAGAGAGTTCGAGCGAGTGTTTTGGTGACAATCAAATGAGGTCCAAACCTTCTCATGATTACAGATTAAGACCGATCAACTAGAGGAGAAATAATAACCGACGAATTGAATGCGCGAGTTCGTTTTCTTTGTCCTTCGGTTGCCAAAGTGAACGTAGGTTCACATTAAAGTCATTAAATAGAGTTTTCAAATATGTCAGAATCAGTCCCTGCCATATTATATAATGTGAGGCCAAGTTTGGTTAATTGCAAAGTGAGCCCCTCAAAGTTTAGAAACATCTAACGAATGCTAACGAGGACTAACAGAGACTAACTAGGCGACGATTATTCGAGTATACGTCACAATGCATTTAACGAATGAAGTTTCATAAAGAAATATAATCTATATATGCTTCGCATAAAATCATAGCTATAACTCAATAACTATACATTTTAAATTCCTATAAAAATATAAAAACGTTTCGTGTAATTTACGTAACACACTGTCACATAAAATCATAAAATGACATGCGTATATATATACATATATACCACATAAAAATAATAAATATAATTATCACATAAAATGACAAAAAGTTTTCATGAAATTATAAAATATAATTTATATACATTCAAGTTGGTCAACCGACGACTAGACTCATGTGCAGTGCTCGTGTAACTATTTTAGTTAACTGAGGTAACGGATGTTACTGAAATATAAAACAAGTTATTAATGGGGTTAACCTGGGAAATTGCCGGTTGTCACATCATCCCCTTATTAAGAAATTTTCGTCCCGAAAATTGCCTTAAGTTGCTACGGTTTCTGTGAAAGAAAAAGAAAAATTTTAGGGTTGCCATATCATCCCCTTGTTAAGGAAATTTTGTCCCAAAATTTAACTCATACCTTGATTAGATATTGAAGTTTGATAAAATAGGTGAGGATATTTCTGTCTCATCTGATCTTCTCGTTCCCACATGAACTCCGGTCCACGCTTAGATTGCCATCTCACTTTGACGATGGGAATTTTACTTCATTCCAGTGTTTTCTCCTCACGTCCCATGAGCTCCACGGGTTGTTCAATGAATCGCAGTTGTTCATCAATTTGCAACTCTTCTAATGGAACTATAAGAGTGTCATCAGCAAAACACTTTCTCAGGTTTGAAACGTGAAACACGTTGTGTACTCCATCTAATTCAGGAGGTAAATTTAAATGGTAAGCCACCAGACTAATGCTCTCGGTGATCTCGAATGGTCCTACATAATGGGGATTTAACTTCCCGCGCTTGCCAAAGCGTACTTCGCCTTTCCAAGGTGAGACTTTCAATAGTACTTTGTTGCCGACTTCAAATTCTAATGGCCTTCGGTGTTTATCTACATAAATCTTTTGTCTATCTTTTGCCGCTCTCATGCGGTTTCTGATTTGTACGATTCTCTCAGTGGTCTTGTGCACTAGTTCAGGTCCAGTGAGTTGGCTCTCACCGACCTCGCCCCAGCTGATCGGCGATCTGCATTTTCGTCCGTAAAGAGCCTCAAATGGAGCGGCTCCAATACTGGTATGGTAGATGTTGTTATAGGAGAATTCTACCAGTGGTAAATGTGTTTCCCAAATGGGGAAATCCCGTGATGAAATCCATCGAGATTTTTCCCATTTCCATTCAGGAATTTTAGGTTATTGCAGTAATCCTGCTGGCTTTTGATGTTCCGTTTTGACCAACGCACACGTCAAGCACTTGCTGCGATATTTAGCAATATCAGCTTTCATATTAGGCCACCAGTATAGCCCCTTTAGGTCTTGATACATTTTGTCTGAACGTGGGTGGATCGAATAACGGGACTTGTGGGCCTCGTCCATCACCAGTTCTCTAAAAATTTCCATGGAAAGGTACCCATATACGATCATTATAATAACGAAGTCCATCAGACTTAACTTCAGAAGTTCCATATATGTCACGTGATGATTCAGACTCGAAATTTTCCTCCCTTAGGGCCTCTTTCTGAGCATCCCGGAGTCTATCCGGTAGCCCCGTATGTATTGTTAATTGGAGAGCTTGAACCCTTCTAGGTTTAAAATGTTCCTTTCTGCTCAAGGCATCGGCCACCACGTTGGCCTTGCCTGAATGATACTTTATTGCTAGATCGTAGTTGTTTAGCAATTCGACCCACATGCGTTACCTCATGTTAAGTTCCTTCTGTTCAAATATGTGCTAGAGGCTCTTGTGATCAGTGATGAATACTTGGTACCGTATAAGTAGTGTCTCCAAAATTTCAAGCAAATACGACCGCGCCCAAATCTAAGTCGTGAGTTGTGTAATTATTCTCATGAGACTTTAATTTCCTTGACCCGTATGCGATGACTTTCCCTCTTTGCATTAAAACACATCCAAGTCCCTGGATTAACGCGTCACAATAGACCTCGAAGTCGTCAATCCCATCAGGTAAAGATAATACAGGTGCAGTACAAAGTTTCTCTTTCAAAGTTTGGAAGGCTGCCTCTGCCTTGTCACCCCATATGTATTGAACCCCTTTGTGCGTAAGAGCGGTCAATGGTTGAGCTAGCTGAGAAAATCCCTATATAAAATGACGGTAGTAACCCGCTAAACCTAGGAATTGGCGAATTTCTGTAGGAGCTTTAGGGATAAACCAACTTTTATTGGCCTCGATCTTGGCTGGGTCAATGTGGATACCTTGCTCGTTGACGATATGACCCAGAAATTGAACCTCTCGGATCCAAAAATCACACTTAGAGAATTTTGCTTAGAGTTGTTCTCTCTTTAACAATTCTAAGATTAACCGTAGATGGTCCTCATGTTCTTGTTTTGTTTTCGAGTAGATGAGGTTTTCAGCCATAGTTCTGTTTTCCCATGCAAGACATTCCAAAGAATAATATACCCAATATTAATTTCATTATATACGTTAGCACGCATACAATCGAATAATTAATATATCCAATATTAATTTCATTAAGTACTAAACAATTATTCATGCATCCATCCATCACACGACATAATTTTTAGAAACACACTGGAAAAGTAAAGATGTAATATCCATTACAAAATTTATAATCCATCCATAAGGTATCTCAGTATTTGAAAACATTCAAAATAATATGAACACCTAGTCAATTTATTCGAAGTAACAAAATAAAAGAAAAAGAAGACAGATTAGATCAAGGATCAATAACATCTGGTTCTTCCTCCATGTCCTCTTGAGGCTCCTCCTCAAAAGGTTCTTCTTCGAAGGGTTCCTCCTCTTCTTCTTGAACAGGAGCACCTTGAACCTGCAGGCCTGCCATTTGAGCTTGGAGGGCGGCGACCTGTGCCGCAAGTGCCGCGTTTGAATGTTGGAGTGCTGCATTAGAATGTTGGAGTGTAGTAATCTGATGTTGTGCTTGATGCAGTCCATGCTCCAAATCTGCTGGATTGGGTCGCGAATCAAGCTTAGTCACCTTGTCACGGATACCCATTACCCCCTGGGACAAGTTGTAGTGGTAGGTATCCCGCTCCCTCTGATCAGCCCGCAATCGCTCAATTTCTCTATTACGTGTGCGATTGCTGATGGAATTTTGTCTACTTTCTCCAAGAGTGTTGTCATAGGCTGTTATCAGTCCCGCAATGACCCGCTTCAAATCAAAGGGTAGGTCAACCTTGTCCGGCACATGAAACATATCAAGCAACTGATATGTTGTCGGATTCAACCAGCTATAATCGTCTGGTGCACATCTATCAGGACGTGTGTGTTGATCCCAAAGGAAGTCCATTATCGTGTACTCAGGCTCGTGGCCTTGTTGGTTGGACGATGATGACTGTTCATTGGCAATTTTCTTTCCTTTACCCCTCGTGTTGTCGTGTGGTGCCATACTGTCAGATCCTAGACAAACACAAACAAAAGAAAAACAACCTAATGTGAGAAATTGATTTTTGGCACGTGAAAAGAAAACGTTTTTGGGAATTATTGTAATTAATGTTCAGAAACGGTTACAGTTTAGAATTTTTGAAAATTATAATTCTCTGCAACCAAAGGCTCTGATACCAATCTGTAACACCCCCAATTTCCACTAACGGAGTTTTACCGTGTAGGGTGTGACCCAAACCAGGACCCGAGTCATTAGTTACATCAAACATAAGTTAAGGGTTCAAAATGTAAATATATCTCCAACCAGAATTACCAAAACGAGAGTTGAAGTTTAGCGGAAGCTCATAAAAGTTATGTTACGTAAAATAAGCGCCCAATAAGTAAACAGTTCAAGTTGAAAAGATTTGAAAACAAATTCCCAAAATAAAAGGTTTTAGCCAACGTACGTGCCCAAATATCATATTCTCCTAGCGTCCTGCAAAGCTTGCATAAGAGCAAGTGTCAACTAATGTTGGTGAGTTCACATAAGCACATAAGTATATCTAGTATAAGTATGCGGTACGAATACAACAGTCTTTATTCGTATGTAAGCATGTATATTACAAGTACAATCCATATTACAAGTAGGTAGCGAGCCTAAGTTCACGTCACTAAAACGTTCGCAACCGAAGCTGACCAGTTAGTTGTAGGAATAATTCTTTACGTGTTTTTCCTTCCCCATGTCTACTCGATCACAGTAAGTTAGGCTGACATTGTCCTCAGTCCGACCGCAAGTCGGGTGGTGCATCTTGTGCCCGCTGAGTGGGGTTTGTCAGACCCTAGTAGTACTACCCAATATCCCCTCGCTATATGCTATTAACGGTTCGATAAGCAAGGACTTGAAAGTTAAAGCATTTTACGTGAACATGTTATATATACTGGATTTCTACTTTAATCATACATCAAGTTGTTGTGTTATCATCCTAACCCGGGTGTAACGTGTTTGCGTGTTATCGTCCAAATCCGGACGTAACGTAAAAAGGTTGTGTAACTCACCTTAGGGTGCGCTGCTATAATTTGGTAAGACTTTAACTCTTGCGTAACTACCAAGCACATGAGTCACATAGCCTAGTCAACGGTGTTAAATCAAGTAATTCCAAATATGACGTAGGTGACAATTTCAATACGCGATAAAAATCGTTTGTTTGAAAGCATTCAAAAATTATATTTAATCGAGGACACGAAGATTTACAAAAATCAATGTGCGTATGATATACCTCCAAATAATAAATGTAGGGATCATCGGGTACATATATATATTCGTAAATATACATATCGAGGCGTAGTCAAAAGTGTGAAAAATAAAACGTCCTAAATATATATTTTAATGCCGTGTCAAAATTCAAGAGTTTAAAGAAAATCTTTAAAATGTTTGCTTGTCAATAAGATATATATATATATATATATATATATATATAGAGAGAGAGAGAGAGAGGAGAGTTAGGCTACATCACATAAAAACGCTACATCCATTGCGGATTGATCTGAGGCGTCCATCAAGATCATCCAACAGCCAAGATCTATGGTGATTTCGCCTATGGCGTTTTCGGTGGGGGAAAAAAACACCATAGGCGGAAACACCATAGATCATGGCTGTTGGATGATCTTGATGGACGCCCCAGATCAATCCGCAATGGATGTAGCGTTTTTGCTTGATGTATTTTACCCTAAACCTATATATATATATATATATATATATATATATATATATATATATATATATTTATACCAATTCCTATGTTTAAAACTAATTTATATTAATAATAACGAATTCATTGAATTTTTAAATTTATTTAAATCCTAGCTTTTTCATAATATAACCGTTCAACGAGAACCCTAACGGGGTCTATGGAAACTTCATGGGTCAAGATTTAGTAGTCATGAGTTTTGGGTTTTTAAATTTTTTTTTCAAACATTCTATACAAGCTTTTGTCATTACAAGGTCCAAAATCATTAAAAAAATGAAAGAAAAGAATATGTGGCCACCCGAGATCGAACCCAAGACCTCCCATATGTTTCACAATGCTTTAACCACCTGGCCGATACTCCCTTTGGTTTATATTTCGGATCAGAATTCATTTTATGCAGTAGTGTTGTCATGAATTTAGCACCAAGAAAAAAAACACAGAAAAAGCAATGCAGTGTATGGGATTAGAACTCACAACCTCTCGGACCCAGACACACACCCTTACCATTGCGCAGCAGCCTCCTTTTGTTTAAAACAATGCACAGAACAATACATATTTAGTGCATTTCGCGATCTTCTTCCCCACAACTCCGGTGGCCGGAGTTTTATTCTGGTCATCGGAAAATCGCGAAACCAGTTACTAAATGAATAGTAATGTGCGAATAGATGAGAGAAGTGACTACCTCGAACCAAAGATGAGTTTTGACGCATTTTTGATGGTGAAACGAAATCTGTGACATCCGAGAATTCCAAGGTTAACTTCCGTTAGACAGTCTCCGTTAGTTACGTTATAAGTGTTAACTTAGTAACTAATGCTTAACTAGGCCGAATACGTCCACGACCTTTGGTTGATCACCGAACCCGTCCATATGTGTTATGTGTTTATTTATTTATTGTCATTATGTGCAACGTGATTTAAACGCATGATTTAGAGCGAGAGAGAGCGAGAGTGTCGTGTGCGCGTGAGAGAGAGAGTGCGAGCGAGAGAGATGTGTGCGAGAGACGCCATAGGCGAAATCACCATAGATCTTGGCTGTTGGATGATCTTGATGGACGCCTCAGATCAATCCGCAATGGATGTAGCGTTTTTATGTGATGTAGCCTAACTCTCCTCTCTCTCTCTCTCTCTATATATATATATATATATATATATATATATCTTATTGACAAGCAAACATTTTAAAGATTTTCTTTAAACTCTTGAATTTTGACACGGCATTAAAATATATATTTAGGACGTTTTATTTTTCACACTTTTGACTACGCCTCGATATGTATATTTACGAATATATATATGTACCCGATGATCCCTACATTTATTATTTGGAGGTATATCATACGCACATTGATTTTTGTAAATCTTCGTGTCCTCGATTAAATATAATTTTTGAATGCTTTCAAACAAACGATTTTTATCGCGTATTGAAATTGTCACCTACGTCATATTTGGAATTACTTGATTTAACACCGTTGACTAGGCTATGTGACTCATGTGCTTGGTAGTTACGCAAGAGTTAAAGTCTTACCAAATTATAGCAGCGCACCCTAAGGTGAGTTACACAACCTTTTTACGTTACGTCCGGATTTGGACGATAACACGCAAACACGTTACACCCGGGTTAGGATGATAACACAACAACTTGATGTATGATTAAAGTAGAAATCCAGTATATATAACATGTTCACGTAAAATGCTTTAACTTTCAAGTCCTTGCTTATCGAACCGTTAATAGCATATAGCGAGGGGATATTGGGTAGTACTACTAGGGTCTGACAAACCCCACTCAGCGGGCACAAGATGCACCACCCGACTTGCGGTCGGACTGAGGACAATGTCAGCCTAACTTACTGTGATCGAGTAGACATGGGGAAGGAAAAACACGTAAAGAATTATTCCTACAACTAACTGGTCAGCTTCGGTTGCGAACGTTTTAGTGACGTGAACTTAGGCTCGCTACCTACTTGTAATATGGATTGTACTTGTAATATACATGCTTACATACGAATAAAGACTGTTGTATTCGTACCGCATACTTATACTAGATATACTTATGTGCTTATGTGAACTCACCAACATTAGTTGACACTTGCTCTTATGCAAGCTTTGCAGGACGCTAGGAGAATATGATATTTGGGCACGTACGTTGGCTAAAACCTTTTATTTTGGGAATTTGTTTTCAAATCTTTTCAACTTGAACTGTTTACTTATTGGGCGCTTATTTTACGTAACATAACTTTTATGAGCTTCCGCTAAACTTCAACTCTCGTTTTGGTAATTCTGGTTGGAGATATATTTACATTTTGAACCCTTAACTTATGTTTGATGTAACTAATGACTCGGGTCCTGGTTTGGGTCACACCCTACACGGTAAAACTCCGTTAGTGGAAATTGGGGGTGTTACAGATTGGTATCAGAGCCTTTGGTTGCAGAGAATTATAATTTTCAAAAATTCTAAACTGTAACCGTTTCTGAACATTAATTACAATAATTCCCAAAAACGTTTTCTTTTCACGTGCCAAAAATCAATTTCTCACATTAGGTTGTTTTTCTTTTGTTTGTGTTTGTCTAGGATCTGACAGTATGGCACCACACGACAACACGAGGGGTAAAGGAAAGAAAATTGCCAATGAACAGTCATCATCGTCCAACCAACAAGGCCACGAGCCTGAGTACACGATAATGGACTTCCTTTGGGATCAACACACACGTCCTGATAGATGTGCACCAGACGATTATAGCTGGTTGAATCCGACAACATATCAGTTGCTTGATATGTTTCATGTGCCGGACAAGGTTGACCTACCCTTTGATTTGAAGCGGGTCATTGCGGGACTGATAACAGCCTATGACAACACTCTTGGAGAAAGTAGACAAAATTCCATCAGCAATCGCACACGTAATAGAGAAATTGAGCGATTGCGGGCTGATCAGAGGGAGCGGGATACCTACCACTACAACTTGTCCCAGGGGGTAATGGGTATCCGTGACAAGGTGACTAAGCTTGATTCGCGACCCAATCCAGCAGATTTGGAGCATGGACTGCATCAAGCACAACATCAGATTACTACACTCCAACATTCTAATGCAGCACTCCAACATTCAAACGCGGCACTTGCGGCACAGGTCGCCGCCCTCCAAGCTCAAATGGCAGGCCTGCAGGTTCAAGGTGCTCCTGTTCAAGAAGAAGAGGAGGAACCCTTCGAAGAAGAACCTTTTGAGGAGGAGCCTCAAGAGGACATGGAGGAAGAACCAGATGTTATTGATCCTTGATCTAATCTGTCTTCTTTTTCTTTTATTTTGTTACTTCGAATAAATTGACTAGGTGTTCATATTATTTTGAATGTTTTCAAATACTGAGATACCTTATGGATGGATTATAAATTTTGTAATGGATATTACATCTTTACTTTTCCAGTGTGTTTCTAAAAATTATGTCGTGTGATGGATGGATGCATGAATAATTGTTTAGTACTTAATGAAATTAATATTGGATATATTAATTATTCGATTGTATGCGTGCTAACGTATATAATGAAATTAATATTGGGTATATTATTCTTTGGAATGTCTTGCATGGGAAAACAGAACTATGGCTGAAAACCTCATCTACTCGAAAACAAAACAAGAACATGAGGACCATCTACGGTTAATCTTAGAATTGTTAAAGAGAGAACAACTCTAAGCAAAATTCTCTAAGTGTGATTTTTGGATCCGAGAGGTTCAATTTCTGGGTCATATCGTCAACGAGCAAGGTATCCACATTGACCCAGCCAAGATCGAGGCCAATAAAAGTTGGTTTATCCCTAAAGCTCCTACAGAAATTCGCCAATTCCTAGGTTTAGCGGGTTACTACCGTCATTTTATATAGGGATTTTCTCAGCTAGCTCAACCATTGACCGCTCTTACGCACAAAGGGGTTCAATACATATGGGGTGACAAGGCAGAGGCAGCCTTCCAAACTTTGAAAGAGAAACTTTGTACTGCACCTGTATTATCTTTACCTGATGGGATTGACGACTTCGAGGTCTATTGTGACGCGTTAATCCAGGGACTTGGATGTGTTTTAATGCAAAGAGGGAAAGTCATCGCATACGGGTCAAGGAAATTAAAGTCTCATGAGAATAATTACACAACTCACGACTTAGATTTGGGCGCGGTCGTATTTGCTTGAAATTTTGGAGACACTACTTATACGGTACCAAGTATTCATCACTGATCACAAGAGCCTCTAGCACATATTTGAACAGAAGGAACTTAACATGAGGTAACGCATGTGGGTCGAATTGCTAAACAACTACGATCTAGCAATAAAGTATCATTCAGGCAAGGCCAACGTGGTGGCCGATGCCTTGAGCAGAAAGGAACATTTTAAACCTAGAAGGGTTCAAGCTCTCCAATTAACAATACATACGGGGCTACCGGATAGACTCCGGGATGCTCAGAAAGAGGCCCTAAGGGAGGAAAATTTCGAGTCTGAATCATCACGTGACATATATGGAACTTCTGAAGTTAAGTCTGATGGACTTCGTTATTATAATGATCGTATATGGGTACCTTTCCATGGAAATTTTTAGAGAACTGGTGATGGACGAGGCCCACAAGTCCCGTTATTCGATCCACCCACGTTCAGACAAAATGTATCAAGACCTAAAGGGGCTATACTGGTGGCCTAATATGAAAGCTGATATTGCTAAATATCGCAGCAAGTGCTTGACGTGTGCGTTGGTCAAAACGGAACATCAAAAGCCAGCAGGATTACTGCAATAACCTAAAATTCCTGAATGGAAATGGGAAAAATCTCGATGGATTTCATCACGGGATTTCCCCATTTGGGAAACACATTTACCACTGGTAGAATTCTCCTATAACAACATCTACCATACCAGTATTGGAGCCGCTCCATTTGAGGCTCTTTACGGACGAAAATGCAGATCGCCGATCAGCTGGGGCGAGGTCGGTGAGAGCCAACTCACTGGACCTGAACTAGTGCACAAGACCACTGAGAGAATCGTACAAATCAGAAACCGCATGAGAGCGGCAAAAGATAGACAAAAGATTTATGTAGATAAACACCGAAGGCCATTAGAATTTGAAGTCGGCAACAAAGTACTATTGAAAGTCTCACCTTGGAAAGGCGAAGTACGCTTTGGCAAGCGCGGGAAGTTAAATCCCCATTATGTAGGACCATTCGAGATCACCGAGAGCATTAGTCTGGTGGCTTACCATTTAAATTTACCTCCTGAATTAGATGGAGTACACAACGTGTTTCACGTTTCAAACCTGAGAAAGTGTTTTGCTGATGACACTCTTATAGTTCCATTAGAAGAGTTGCAAATTGATGAACAACTGCGATTCATTGAACAACCCGTGGAGCTCATGGGACGTGAGGAGAAAACACTGGAATGAAGTAAAATTCCCATCGTCAAAGTGAGATGGCAATCTAAGCGTGGACCGGAGTTCATGTGGGAACGAGAAGATCAGATGAGACAGAAATATCCTCACCTATTTTATCAAACTTCAATATCTAATCAAGGTATGAGTTAAATTTTGGGACAAAATTTCCTTAACAAGGGGATGATATGGCAACCCTAAAATTTTTCTTTTTCTTTCACAGAAACCGTAGCAACTTAAGGCAATTTTCGGGACGAAAATTTCTTAATAAGGGGATGATGTGACAACCGGCAATTTCCCAGGTTAACCCCATTAATAACTTGTTTTATATTTCAGTAACATCCGTTACCTCAGTTAACTAAAATAGTTACACGAGCACTGCACATGAGTCTAGTCGTCGGTTGACCAACTTGAATGTATATAAATTATATTTTATAATTTCATGAAAACTTTTTGTCATTTTATGTGATAATTATATTTATTATTTTTATGTGGTATATATGTATATATATACGCATGTCATTTTATGATTTTATGTGACAGTGTGTTACGTAAATTACACGAAACGTTTTTATATTTTTATAGGAATTTAAAATGTATAGTTATTGAGTTATAGCTATGATTTTATGCGAAGCATATATAGATTATATTTCTTTATGAAACTTCATTCGTTAAATGCATTGTGACGTATACTCGAATAATCGTCGCCTAGTTAGTCTCTGTTAGTCCTCGTTAGCATTCGTTAGATGTTTCTAAACTTTGAGGGGCTCACTTTGCAATTAACCAAACTTGGCCTCACATTATATAATATGGCAGGGACTGATTCTGACATATTTGAAAACTCTATTTAATGACTTTAATGTGAACCTACGTTCACTTTGGCAACCGAAGGACAAAGAAAACGAACTCGCGCATTCAATTCGTCGGTTATTATTTCTCCTCTAGTTGATCGGTCTTAATCTGTAATCATGAGAAGGTTTGGACCTCATTTGATTGTCACCAAAACACTCGCTCGAACTCTCTCAAACTCTGGCTCCTCTTTTCTTATTTTTTGAGTTCTCCGGTGAACTCGAATTCCGGCCAGCCACCACCGTCTCATCACCCTTTCATACATCGCTAAGATCGCCTTTCTCTACTGAGCCACCCAGTAGCAACGGATTTGGAAACGGGGCACCATCGGGATGTCCGTGTCGAGACTTTCGATTTTGTTTCGGCATCAAAAACGCGTCAAAACTCATCTTTTGTTCGAGGTAATCACTTCTCTCTTCTATTCGCACATTACTCTTCATTTTGTTACTGGTTTCGTGATTTTCCGATGACCAGAATAAAACTCCGGCAACCGGATTTGTGGGGAAGAAGATGGAGTCGCGATATTTACTAAATATGTAATGTTATGTGCGTGGTTTTAAACAAAAGGAGGCTGCCGCGCAATGGTAAGGATGTGTGTCTGGGTCCGAGAGGTCGCGAGTTCTAATCCCATACACTACATTTCTTTTTCTGTGTTTTTTTCTTGGTGCCAAATTCCTTACAACACTACTGTATAAAATGAATTCTGATCCGAAATATAAACCAAAGGGAGTATCAGCCAGGTGGTCAGAGCGCTGTGAAACATATGGGAGGTCTTGGGTTCGATCTCGGGTTGCCACATATTCATTTCTTTCATTTTTTTAATGATTTTTGACCTTGTAATGACAAAAGCTTGTATAGAATGTTTGAAAAAAAAAATTAAAAACCCAAAACTCATGACTACTAAATCGCGACCCATGAAGTTTCCGTAGACCCCGTTAGGGTTCTCGTTGAACGGTTATATTATGAAAACGTTAGGATTTAAATAAATTTAAAAATTCAATGATTTCGTTATTAATAATATAAATTAGTTTTAAACATAGAAATTGGAATATATATATATATATATATATATATATATATATATATATATTTAATTTATTTACAAGCAAACGTTTTAAAGATTTTCTTTAAACTCTTGAATTTTGACACGACATATAAATATACATTTAGGACGTTTTATTTTTCACACTTTTGACTATGCCTCGATATGTATATTTACGAATATATATATATGTACTCGATGATCCCTACATTTATTATTTGGAAGTATATCATACGCACATTGATTTTTGTAAATCTTCGTGTCCTCGATTAAATATCATTTTTTAATGCTTTCAAACAAACGATTATTATCGCGTATTGAAAGTGTCACCTACGTCATATTTGGAATTACTTGATTTAACACCGTTGTTTAGGCTATGTGACTCATGTGCGGACACACACTTACGTATGTAAATTCAATAGGTGCTTGGTAGTTACGCAAGACTTGAAGTCTTACCAAATTGTAGCAGCGCACCCTAAGGTGAGTTACACAACCTTTTTATGTTACGTCCGGGTTTGGACGATAACACGCAAACACGTTACACCCGGGTTAGGGTGATAACACAAAAACTTGATGTATGATTAAAGTAGAAATCCAGTATATATCACATGTTCACGTAAAATGCTTTATCTTTCAAGTCCTTACTTATCGAACCGTTAATAGCATATAGCGAGGGGATATTGGGTAGTACTAATGGGGTCTGACAAACCCCACTCAGCGGGCACGAGATGCACCACCCGACTTGTGGTCGGACTGATGACAATGTCAGCCTAACTTACTGTGATCGAGTAGACACGGGGAAGGCAAAACACGTAAGGAATTATTCCTACAACTAATTGGTCAGCTTCGGTTGCGAACGTTTTAGTGACGTGAACTTAGGCTCGCTACCTACTATATGGATTTTACTTGTAATATACATGCTTACATACGAATAAAGACTGTTGTATTCGTACCGCATGCTTACATACTATATGGATTTACATTTTGAACCCTTAACTTATGTTTGATGTAACTAATGACTCGGGTCCTGGTCTGGATCACACCCCACACGGTAAAACTCCGTTAGTGGAAATTGGGGGTGTGACATCCGTTATCTTTTATTAACGCCCATTACCTCAATTAACTAAAATAGTTATGAGCAGTTCACATGAGTCTAGATGTCGGTTAACTAACTTGAATAATTATAATTCATGATTTTATGTAAATCATATTTTATGATTTCATGCGAACACTTCGTCATTTTATGTGACGAATACAACATTAGATTTCATGTTTTCATGTGGCAATGTATCACATAATCACATACGATTTTGTGACTAAAACGTCGTTGGAATTATGCATAGCAATCTATGATTTTATGTGAATCACTACTATAATTGTATTATGTGAATCACTGCTATAATTATAAGTTTGTATTTTTTTTTAAATTTTATATGACGAATCAAATTAATATTTTATAAATGTTACACGTCAATTATATTTTGACAAACGCGCATGTGCATACGGTTAAAAGCTTTCTCCGTTAGAATTAGTTAACGACCTTCTATATCGATGGGTCATTCCTGCCATCTTCCAAACCACCTTTAACTAAATAAAGCTTGGAGGGATCCATTCTGCGATTATTTAGACTTGGCTTCTTATTATGTAACATGTGCATGGACTAACTCTGTAATATCGACAAAGTTGACATGAAGACAACAATGTAACATCGGCAATTGAGTTTCATTCCTTCTCGATCGTTTCCATAACCGTTTCAAGACTTGAACTGAACCGACATTGCACAAATGATCATCATCGGTTGGTAATCATCCTCTTTTGTAAGCATCTTCCATTGTATCCATCTCAATCTCTGCAACCTACCTTGTTGATACAAGAACCTTGTGTGGCTGTTACTGTTCGAATTGTCAAAACACACTAAGTTGACTAGGACATGAACTAGGATCCGAACTCCAGCCGAACTTGATGTTCGTGTGCGCTCGAAGTTGATCTGAACTTGAAGTTCGGATACAGATCGGATATATAGGGATCGGATGAATTTCAGTTCGGATAGAATTACACAAGTATAAATTGTTTCGTCTTTGTAATACTTTGTAAGTTTCTTTCTAGAGTCTGTCCAGATCAATGTGTTGAGAGGGGAGGTTCTATCCAACCTCCCTCGGACCTTAATAGTTGTATCCTCCTTCGGTTTATGTAATCATTCAACACAATATATGAAAAAACTTCCTTCTCGATATTATCTACCATAGAAACAATCCGTATATGTTTTTTCATGTGGTGTCAGAGCTGTTGGCTCTTTCTATGGTCTAAATTCATCTTTTTTCTTAAGTTCGAGACGTTAAACCTTCGGTTAGATGTGATTCAAGATGTTTCTGATCGGTTTTTTTAGAAATCGAGTCTTTCTTAGTCATGTTTTAATCTAACAAAAGTAGCTGGATGTCGAAATTCGATCAATTTCTGAATCTGGTGCGATTTAGAAAATTTCCTGTCCAGTTCGTCTAAGGTTCGGCTGAAGAACATCAGATCTGAAAAGTAACCACTCCGAACTCAAGGTTCGGATAGAGTTCAGACAGGTTTGGACATCCGAAGGTCAGGTTCGGATCCAGTTCGGCTTAACTCAGTTCGGATCAGGTTCGGATGAGGTTCGGATATAGTTCGGTTCGAGTTCGGTCAAACCCATTTCGACCAGTTTGAACGAGTTCGGTCAAACCCAAAGCACAGCCCCAGCCAAGGGCTCTGTCCCTTGGACCCCGTCAGGGGCTGCCGCCCCTTGGACCCCGCTTCTCAGGGGCACTGCCCCCGAACCATCGTTAGGAGGGAATTTCAAAAAAGCGGATCTATTATCAGGTTTACCCTTGATTCGGTGGTTGTGGGTGTTATGTTTGAAGAATTTCTAGATTCCGATACTTGTTACGAGTTAGTGATCGAATTACAAGAAATGAGTTTCTGGGTAGTCATTGTTCTTGATGATGGACAGAGATTCAAGAACGCATGTTTCTGATGATGCACAGAGATTCGGAGACATGGTTATGATTACTTGGGAACGTTTTTCGGAGATTATCTTTCTACACAAACTAAAGATTAAGTGAGATTAAAGATTCCGTTGCGGGCTACTTTAGTTTATCATTCCACTAAAAAGAAAGGATTTGTTCCTGCGGGGTTGGAATCATAGAAAATTGGAAATTTGAATATGTCACTTGCTTAGGGGGGAAATGGTGACCCTAAAAACTTTCAAGTTTCATATAATTGAAAAAGTGAATATTCAAAAGCAATCAGATAGGGAATGATGGTGATTTTTGATCTTCATGGAAAGGTGGTGTATTCTGATGTTCGTGTGAACCGATATGTCAAAGTTTTCAGTTAATGGTTTGGAACTCTCTGTCATATGCCCGGTACTTTCTTGAGTTGTGAAGACTTGATCAAGTTTCAGTCTGCAATGAGATATACGTTTACCGGAGTAATATATTGGGATGGATTTTATGCTGAGGGGGAATTTCCGTGATTAAAGATGCTGATCTTGTTTGTTTTCATAAAGATCAGAATGTATTACAATTCGGTGAAGATTGAAGATTTCTGTAAAATGCAGTGATGTTTGTGGATTTTGTTTTTTTATTCATGACGATTAAATGAAGTGATCCTGCATCTTAATGTCATATCCGGTGGTTGAAATGTCCCACTAGGTGATTGATAAGTTCTCACCGTGGATGTGCTTAAAGAAATAAGAACTTTTATTGATTGTGATGATTGTATAGGATTGCAAGCTGTTTCCTAGCATACCTGAAGTTTCAGTCAAGGGGAGTTTGCTAAAGATAGAGGCGTCTGCAGCAAGCTGACTGAAGTCTGGATTTGACAGTAACGTCCAAGGGGGGATCTATTGATACATAAACCTTGTGTGGCCCAACTGTTCGAATTGTCAAAACAGACTGAGTTGACTAGGACATGAACTGGGATCCGAACTTCAGCCGAATTTGATGTTCGTGTGCGTCCGAAGTTGATCAGAACCTGAAGTTCGGATAGGGTTCGGATTAAGCCCAGCTTGGACAGAATTACACAAGTATAAATTGTTTCGTCTTTGTAATTCTTTGTAAGT
>JBCNJP010000017.1:72334729-72400311 GCA_039602395.1 Deinandra increscens subsp. villosa | reverse complement strand
ATTCAGAGGCAGGTAAGGGGGCATATTGGCTTGCCAACATGGAAGGAGAATTATTACCAAGACCATGGAACTCGAGTCACTTGAAAACCTATCTTATGTAAGTTTAGCACCCCAGGATGCTGCATCCCAGGTATGTCTCCTAATTAAGAAATTGTTCAAGGTATTTCTCTTACATTCTTTATTATTACTTACTCCTGTTCTATTTTTATTCTTATTCTTTATTCTCTATAAAATATATTAACTTTCGTGTTTGAGACACTTGAAACAGATATGTGACCCTAGATGCATGAAGCTAGGGATGTATTTCTCCTAAGTTAGAGTCTGGACATCTCTCCTTCATTCAAGGTAACTAGTATACCTTCTAAGGTTTGAGAGGATATCACCTCTCCTACGTTTAGGTAATCTCCTTGGGCGCACGACCCCCGCCTTTAGCGCACGTTAACCCACATATTGGACCCAGGATTATGGGATCGACCTGTGTTAACAGCATGGGCGACAACCTCATGATTTATGGGCGTATGGGGGTTCCTTAAGGTTTTAGGTGTTTTCCAACCAACATAAGACACATGAGGCAATACCCTAATTCTCCGATTCGACTCTAGGTGGACCCTAAAGTTCGCCAGTATGGCACAGGGCATGACCCCAGTTCGCCGGAACGGCACCGGGTTTAACCCCAGCATGTTTGGGCTTGACCCCAGGATTTTTGGGCTTGACCCCAGGATTTTTGGGCTTTACCCCAGTTATTAAAACTCATTTCTAACATGTGCAGCGAGATATCTAAGTATATGCGACCTAGGATGGCATGACAATGCCAAATCCTAGTTTCGATATCGATTAAGTTGTTACTAAAAATTCCAAAGCCTAATTACACTAAGGATGGGATATTTGCATAAGAAGGAGTTCAACATTCAGGGTATACCCCAGGATATAGAAGCTACGACTTGTTTTCTGAACATATTTATCAGACTTACTTATTTGTTTGTGCATAAAGGATAAAGACATCACACAAGCATATAGTTCAAAAGCGGTTATATATATATATATATATATATATATATATATATATATATATATATATATATAACCACCCCTTGCTTGGAGCAAAGTGTCCAACCACCTCTGGGTGGTTTAGAGTTAGAACCACAGGTGTTTAACCTGTGGGTGGAGCATTTAACACCGGGAATCAAACCTTCGGCAAACCATTACAAAAATAAATTGTTTTAAAAAGCTTCACATTAAACAAGGATGAAAGTAAAAGACCGTGGATTATTGAACGGTATCCACGGCTGCTGCATCCTCAACGCTTTCACCTCCTTCCTTAGCTGCTTCCTCCCCTGCATCCTTCTCTTCCCCAGCATCCTCGGCCATCGGCTGCTTCACTCCAGTCCCAGATCCGGATGCACCAATAGGATGGGTCACCTTGGCACCCAGGGCCTCAACAGCATCGTATCCTTGGGGAACAGAGCCCCCCAAAGCCCGCAGCTATTTTAGCCACATTTACACATTCCAAGTGGCTTTGGTTAGACCCGCATCCTTTGCCTCCTAGGCCATCTTCAGCTTGGTCTATAGCACCGAGATCATGGCGGATCTCTTGGACGTCTCCACGTTCTCATTTAGAGCTATCTCGTGCTGGAGTCGGGCCTCAACCGCTTTCTTCTCATTCTCGAGAAACAGCTTCTGAGCCTTATTATGCAGGGCTTTGGCCTTGGATGCTTCCTTGTTGGCTTGAGCGACCCTGGATTTAAGTGTCTCAGCCTCAGCAGCGCGCCTCTCAGCGGCTTCGAGTAGCTCCAGGAGACGGAAATTGGCCCACAAAAAGGTAAACACAGGTAAAAATTTACTTTATATTTAACCATGAAATGCATGTAATATAGAAACAACCAAGGGTTACGTGATGGGCGACGACCTCAGCATGCTGCACAAGCGCTAGGGGAGATAGCTCAGCCAGGGGATGTTGGGCAGCAGCAGTGCTGGACCCTCGGGTGTTTCTCTTCATACTAGAGGCCCTAGATGTAGTGGCCCGGGATACTGGGGTAGGCTCAACTTGACAGATCTAAAAAATCATCAGCTCCTGGTCTTCTCCTAACCCTGAGGAGAGGGCGGTTCCGAGGACATCAACATCATATGCCGGGGAAGCTACAAAAGAAGACAAAACCTAGGATGTCAGCAGTCAGGTATGAAAAAAAAAACTAACAACATGCAGGGTGACTTACAACTAGACATGCTGACGGTTGGCTAGGAAAGGTGGATTGGATGCTCAATGGCTCTGAATGCACGCTCAAACTCGGGGATACCCAGGACTTTCTGCAAGTTTCTCTCTGTTTCCTCCTCAGGACCGATTTCCTTCAAACTCTTCGCTGCAAAGAATAACATTCAAGTTCAGATTACATAATTTCAAATAAAAACGCTAATATCTAATGCAGGTGTGCCTACCTTCTACAACCCAAGTTTGTGGAAGTTCACTACGTCAAAAATGACCTTTAGCCACTGTTTTTCTGAAAACGTGTAGCAACTGTTTAAAGAAACGTGGCTAAAGGTCATTCACACTAGTTTTAGTCACACATTTTTTGTACGTGTGACGAAATATATAGCTTTTCGGGACTTTTCAGCCACACATTTTTCATTCGTGTGACGAAAAACACACATTCTCAAAACCTTTAGCCACACTTTTACAAACAAGTGTGACAATTACTAGTCACGTTAAAAAAAGTGTGGCCAAATGTGACCAACGACCACTGTGTTTGTGTCACTTTTAATTCACGTGACTAAATATAACCAACGACCATGGTATTTTTTTGTGATGTGTCTAAAAGCTAATATATATATAGCCACTTATTTTAATTTGTGTGACGAAAGAGTAATGTTTAGAATCCAACTACTAAAAGGAAAAAAAACAGTGACTATAACTATCTTTTCAGCCCCCCCACATTTAAAATTTTAGAGCGTGACTAAAAATTTCAGTTCCCCCTTAACTAACTCTGAATCGTTTAGTATTTGTAACTAATGGTTGTGGTCCTGGTTTGCTCGCACCCCTTAACGGTATAAACTCTGTTAGTGGTTACTTGGGGGTGTGACAAAATCGAAAGTCTCGACACGGACCTCCCGATGGTGTCCCATTTCCAAATCCGTTGCTACTGGGTGGCTCAGCAGAGAAAGGTGATCTCAGCGATGTACGAAAAGTGTTATGAGACGGTGGTGGCTGGCCGGAATTCGAGTTCACCGGAGAACTCAAATAAAGAAAAGAAAACAGGAGCGAGAGTGTGAGAGAGTTCGACCGAGTGTTTTGGTGACAATCAAATGAGGTCCAAACCTTCTCATGATTACAGATTAAGACCGATCAACTGGAGGAGAAATTGTAACCGACGATTTGAATGCGCGAGTTCGTTTTCTTTGTCCTTCGGTTGCCAAAGTGAACGTAGGTTCACATTAAAGTCATTAAATAGAGTTTTCAAATATGACATAATTAGTACCTGCCATATTATATAATGTGAGGCCAAGTTTGGTTGTGGCATCCCACTACTTCTTTTATAAAGTTTTAGAGAGAGAAGACGACCCCAAAATTTTTTACTCAAAAATGGGTCCATACTTGAGCACCATACTATTTGCATTCATGAAAGTTATAGGTTTGTTATCCTAGAACATCTTATCAGAGTACACAGTTATTTAACAATATAGGATGATGATAACATCCATCAAAACTATCCTTCTCCATGTGTTCGGTTCATCTTCCATAATGCTCAATGTGGACCCGCTCCCATGTTACCCTTACTACCTGTCACCAGTAACGTATTAGTAAAAGGTGGCCCTTTATAGTTACAATATATATATATATATATATATATATATATTTTTATATCAAATCTGATACAAACAATCAAAATAACGGTTACAAATCAGTCCGACATACGGGGTAAACGGGCAACAAGCTGCGCCGCAAGCCCTTTTTGAATAGCAAAACCTAAGCGGATAAAAACAAGTTTCTTAGCTCTAGGAGTCACTATATGTCCATGCATAACCTTCTGGATCCGCCCGAGCGTGTCCACAGCCTCTGACGCGAGGTGCCCGAACGTGTCAAAAGCAAAGGGGACAAACACATGCTGATTCTCGAGACATGCCTTCTCGTGCTTGTCCACCTTACCCGCAGCCGCCTTAGCAGCAGCCTACCCCGCCGTGAAAACTCCAGAGCCAAAGCCCGCAAGGGGAGAGACCCCAGTCAGATCGATGCAAGCGTGCTTCCCCCTTGACCACCCAAACACCAGGATGTCCGCCGGTCTAAGGGTCGAACGCCCCTCTTTTGGGTCAGTTAAGAAGTTGACGGGGGCTTCCTTTTTGGCTGAAATCCCACCCTTTCTGAAAATGTCAAATTGCACATCCCGGACCCAGTCATGACGGTACTTGAACCCCGGGAGATCTTTACAGTGAACCGCGTGCTCCCCAAACGAGTCCAAACACGCCTTGCGGCACACAGGGCACTTCTCGTTCGCGGGGAAGAGGGGTATCATAAGCCGGTACTTGAGGATAGATCGATATTCGACCGACGACATGCGTTGCCCGAGCCCGTCAATGGGGAGAGCATGGAGGAAATCTTGGGCATGTGGTTGACGAAGACAGCTCCACACCGCTTTTTTCCTGGCATTCATATTAAACCGGGTCTCCATATCCAACACGATTTTGCTGAAAAGGGCATTCGCCAAAACATGTTGGGGTTTTGGGGGGGCGGTGTCCTTGTCAGAGAAACCGCTAAGATCAAAACCCGGTACGATGTCATGCAGGGCAACCAGAGCGAAAGTATAATCCGAGTCCATGCCACAGACCCCGCTCTCCCGCAAGATGTGGTCCTGCAGCACCCAAGATTGGGCCCTGGACGCTACAAACGCATAAGACGAGGCCTCCATAGCCGAAGAAACCCCGAGCCCTCCGTGCCAGATAGGCAGGGAAGCGAGCCGCCACTGAAGGTCCCCAAAATAAGCCCCTCCACAGACCACAATGTTTTCAACTGTCTCGCGCAGGGTCTGATCAAAGCAGGAGGCCGCCCCTTGCATGCGGGCGGGGGGACAGGTCCGCAGGCCGAAAAGGAGCTTGGCAACACCCATGCAAGAGCCAAGCAGGAGGAGTTCGCATTGCGGGTCCCGAATCTTGGGAAGGAGGTGCATAAGAGCAGCAGCGTTAGAAGCCCTCTTGGACGCCAACCCCTCAATGAACCCACCATCCCTACTGACTGCCCCTCCAAGGAGCTTTACCCCTAGGGCCGGCCTACTGATGCCCGAAGGGAAGAGGCCCGGCCGATTCTTCCTCCCATCGCAAGACGGCCAGAACAGCTCCGTCTTCTTGATATTGAGTTGCAAGCCCAGGGAGGGGCCGGTCTCCGAAATAATCTGCAAAGCTTTGGCCACTTCCTCGGAATCCCCAATGAGAGTGCCATCGTCAAGGTACCACGCGTGAAGGAGGAGGCGGCATTTTTCTCGAATCTGGTGTGCAAGGGGGTGAAGAACAAGGGCAAACAGGAGAGGGCCCAAAGGGTCCCCCTGTTGCACCCCAGTAGTGGCCCAAATATGCTCTCCCCCTAAGTATAGCCGCGCAGACTGACCGTAGAGAAAGTCGACCCATTGAGATATAGAAGGGCACCTTAAACGAACTTCCCGAAGTAAGGCCGATCTATCCACTACGTTAAACGCGTTGGAGAAGTCAACCGTAAGCATAGCCAGCAAGCTGTCATCATGTTTCCCCGCAACCAACCGGTTAACCGCATGCAGGATAGCCTCAGCTCCCCCAGACACCCCAACCCCAAACTGAAAGTCCCCGAGATATTTAGCCATTTCCTTCCCGACCCCTTTCATAGCAAGTTTAGAAACCAGCCGCCGCCAGATGGTGCCGACAGCGATGGGCCGGATCCCGTTATCAGGTTTTAGCAGAGGTGTGAGAGGGGCCGACGCCACAAACTCGGCCAGGCCGAGGGGGCACCTCCCCCCTTACCACAAATTGACTACCAAGGTAATAGCCCCGAGGAGGTCGTTAGCAATGGCAGACCCTTCCCCGCAGAGACTGTCCAGAAGGTGTTGGGCCCGCAACCCGTCCCTCCCGCACGAAGTCCCTTTGGGAAACGATTTAATGCAAGCCAAAACAACTTCGGTGGTAGCCACAAGTGGGGGTTCGGTATGGGGCTCCGACGGCAAGGATGGGGGTGGTAACATAGGATGCTTCTCCTCCAGAACCCGAGTGGTGGCAGGTCCAAAAGGCGCAACCCCAGACGAAGAGAGAACTTTAACGGCGGCAGTAAAGTGACCGTCTGCAATTTTCCGGATGCAGCGGTTTATGTTGGACCCCTCCGCAGCCGACTTGCCAGAAACAGTATCAGGAGGCCCCCCTGGCCCACAAACGGAGGTTTCAAGGATGTTATCAATCAGCTGGTCAATACCCTCCTCTCCCCCCCCCCCCCAAGTAGATAGGGAAGCCATGATGGAACGACATTGTTGGGCTTTGCGGTTTCCAGAGCAAGCCTCTTGGCGCGTTTTAGGGTTAAAAACCCTCAGCGTGCACCTAGGGAGAATAAGCAACCGGACCCAGGCCTCAATAGAATCGGGGTGAGCAGCCACCTGAAGCAGAGCAGTTTTAAGGGCCTGGGAGAAGGCCATGCGACAACTAAGAGGTAAACTCTTGACAGTGGTGACACGGGCCTTGAAAATCTTATCCAGGAGCCCCCTATCCAAATGCCTCCCACCCCCTACATTGACGGGGCCAAACCCGGGCGGGTCAACAAGGCCAAGGGGGATGGGGATCTCGGTAATATGCCTGGATTCGCCTTCCGAAGGATTGATAAAGCGAGAAACCCCGTCCTCGTGGTGGCACAAGCGGCTGACATGGTGAATTTTCATGCACCGACCACACAACCAAGAATCAAGGGCCTTTAAGGCATCCTCCAAGCCTAGAAACACTCTACGGTCCACCGAGAGGGTGTCCCGCAACGTGTCACATCGCTCATCACTGTTAAGGTGCGAGGTTTTAAGGTGGGCGACAAGGCGTGAGAAACCTTTGGCCCCGAACTCTCTATCACAATGCTGGACAGATCGAAGGGGGCACCTCACCAAACGACTAGGCAACACCGAGGGGGTGGCCATACAAGCAGACACGGAACGAGGAGGACCGTGTAAGAAAAACCGCAAGGGAGTGCTAAGCAAAGCACCACCGGGAAAACCAACAGAGGGTTGGCAGACCCCGGTCCTCAACAAGGAAAAATTACATTAACCCCCACAACAGGAATGGATTGGTGGAATTGAATTTTGGTGTGAAAATAGAGAATCGATTGGAAGAAAGAAAGAAAGAAAGAAAAAAATAATAAAAATAAAAAAAAATAAAATAAAAAAAAATAAAATCAAGAAAATCAAGAAAATGACTGATTTTGTTTTATGTGCAATCAATCCTTACCTCAAAACGAGTTTGCGATATAATGATATATACACAACAATCGGAAAGGTAAAATGAAGATCAATGCATACGGATTGGGATTTGGGGACCCGAGTGTCATTTGACGACACCGCCAAACCGGCGATCACAATCTTTGACCAGAGCCCCCAGCGGAAGGGGAAGTTACGGATCAGGGCCGACGGACCACAGGTGGTGGCGGACCAGTGGGGCGCCGGCGGACCAGAAGGGTGGTGGCGGACCACAGGAGGCAGCACCGGCGGACCAGAGGGAGGAGGGCCGGACCAAAACCCGGCGGACCAGAGGAGGCTCGGACCGGTTCAAACTGGTCCGGCGATCCGTTGGCGGAGGTCAGGCAGGGGGCGGCAAACTGGTAGCAGGGAGGAGGAGGAGGGGCGGAGGAGGGCGGAGGGAGGGGAGGCGGCAGAGAGGGTGAAGAAGGGCGGAGGGAGGCGGCAGTGGAGAGGGTGGAGGCAGGGCGACGGCGATGGAGGAAGGAAGGGAGGAGGACGGAGAGGAAGGAAGGGGAGAGCAGGGAGGAGGAGGAGGGGCGGAGGAGGGCGGAGGGAGGGGAGGCGGCAGAGAGGGTGAAGGAGGGCGGAGGGAGGCGGCAGTGGAGAGGGTGGAGGCAGGGCGACGGCGAGGGAGGAAGGAAGGGAGGAGGACGGAGAGGAAGGAAGGGGAGAGCAGGGAGGAGGAGGAGGGGCGGAGGAGGGCTGCTTCACCTGATGTGGGGCGGAGGAGGGGCGGAGGAGGGCTGCTTCACCTGATATTGTAGCATAAGATAAGTAAACAACAATGATTCATAGTATACAGTTCTAGGCGTATCGCCTAGAAATTTCTGCCCCGCCAAGCGATACGCCTAGAGCATCTAGCGTATCGCCTCCTGGTTCCCACTCTCCAAGCGATACGCTTGGAGAGGGATTTCCAGGGATTCGTCCAGTTTTCCCCTGTTTCCATACTTAGCCAAATTTTGGCTAAGTTCCAGTTTTCCTGCACATGACCAAATTTTATCCAAAGCACCACAAATCCTTTTATCTAGTCAAAATGACAACCTTTCCTCTCAACTTTCCATAGCCAACTACGAATCAAACATATGAGAATCTAATCAATGGAATCCCAACCCGTTCGACCTATTTCCAAAATTTATTAGAAGCACGCACGTGTTAGAACTTTATTCATGTTTGCACTCGGATTCGCATTGAATAAAATCCCTATTCTTACCCGAAGGCCATTCCTTTGGAAACTTGATTTCCACCTCTTACCCAACAAGGGTCAATTCTTCCAATCTTACCCCAAATGGGTCAATTTGCAGATTTTGTTCAAACCCACATAAACTCATTAGTCTATTCCATCCTTTAGGACTTGTAAGTCCCATTTTTCTCAATCCTGAATATAACATCACACACATATGCATATGATCGCTTTTAGATACATATATATATACATATACATAGCTAAACAATCTTACGTTACCTCAAGCGTTTAAATTTTGGTTTTTCCTTCATGTTGGTGGCTTGAGCTTCCACCGGTTTCACCTATATTACCGTGAATTTTTGTTAATCATGAATATCCACATTCTTACAAATACTAATGCACATTAATAATCCATGTCAAATGTTGGAACACTTTGGCTTCCAATCTTCATTCACTTACAAGGCTACATCTAAAAGAAGACCAAAGTTTAAGTATTTCTAGACTCATATCATATACACATATACAAATTTCATATTACATAACACAATACTTCAATTTATGCAATAATTCATGCCTTAAGCCTAATAAATCTTCTCCTAGGCAATTCATCGAACACTTGGAGTGCACAAATAACATTATTACTTGTATGTAATATTCCTATATACCATTTAACCCATCATTGACTATAAATGCATACATTCATCAAATTTCATGAAAAATTACTAGTCTTCCATAAGAATCAAGCTCTTATGATCTAAAACCCAACCCAACCTCCAATCTATCTATAAATTTCGATTCACATGAAGTGGGTTTTAACCCCATTACCATCTTACTAACAATCATGACAAATATAAACATGCAGGGGTACAATCATACAGCAATTAGGCATACAAGTCCCTACATAACATCCCTTGTCACCAGTTTGATATATCTTTGATTTTCTATATAACAACCTAACATCAAACACACTTACTTGATGTGAGAAATCAGAAATGGGTGAAAAAATCGCAGCCTATACTCTCTCCTTAGTCGAATTTCAGTTCCCCACTTTCGAAATTTCACATATAATCAAGAGATTGGGATGAATTTGAGTTAGAACCCTAGTTTCCTCCCTCTCCTTTCTCCTGCTCGCGAACCACGTCTCGGGGAAATCCCAGACTTTTTCTTTTGTTTGTTTTTAACTCAATATTACACATTTAGCCCCCTAACTTTACCACATTATTTATTTCATGTCTAACCTTTATTTTTACCCAAATCAACCTCTAACTTTTAATAAATACTTAACTAGTCACAAACATAACTTTAGTAACTAAGTTAATATTTTACACAACCCGTCGGGGTGCGTTCACTAGCCACACCAACCCGACCCTTCCCATACAAAACAAAACATTTTCATATATATAAAAAAAATCAAATAAGGGGTTTGGGGCGTTACAACTCCACCTCCCTTAAAGGAAGTTTTGTACCCGAAACTAAATTACGTACCCAAAGAGATGCGGATAGTATCTTCTCATCTCTTCCTCGGACTCCCACGTGGCGTCCGATCCTTTCCGATGTTCCCGTCTTATCTTCACTTGTTTTATCTCTTTATTTCTAAGACTCTTGACCTTCCGGTCCAGAACTTCAACGGGTCTTTCCACATAATTTAGCTTATCATCCACCACTATATCATCTAGCGGTACGTAGGCCGTCTCATCTGCTAGGCATTTCCTCAAGTTAGACACATGAAACGTGTCATGAATGCCTCCAAGTTCTTCAGGAAGTTCCAATTTATAAGCGACCTTGCCTACTCTTTCAATGACCTTGAAAGGTCCAATAAACTTCAGACTTAACTTACCCCTCTTTCTAAATCTGATCACCCCCTTCCAAGGGGATACTTTTAACAATACATGGTCCCCCTCTTGAAACTCGATAGGCCTTCACCTTTTATAAGCATAAGATCTTTGTCTATCTTGAGCGGCCTTCAAACATGCTTGAGCTATATCAATCCTTTTAGTAGTTATTTCTACAATCTCATTGTGGGCAAGTTCTCTTTGACCCACTTCTCCCCAGCACAGTGGGGTTCGACACTTTCTACCATACAACATCTCGTATGGAGCCTTATCAATGCTTGAGTGGTAACTGTTATTATAAGCAAATTCCACCAAGTGAAAATATTGATCACCACTTCCCCCGAAGTCGAGGACACAAGCTCGCAACATATCCTCGAGAGTTTGAATCGTCCGCTCACTCTGACCATCAGTTTGAGGATGGTATGCAGTACTGAAATGCAATCGAGTACCCATAATCCTCTGAAACTCCTGCCAAAACCGCGAGGTAAAACGCGTATCCCTATCAGAAATTATCGAAATAGGAACACCGTGCATCGATACAATCTCATTTATGAAAATCCTCGCCAAAGTTTCTGAGCCACTAGATTCGTTAATGGGCACAAAGTGGGCACTTTTGGTTAATCTATCCACAATTACCCATATAGCATTCATGTTCCTTGTCGTTTCTGGGAAGCTAGTGAGCAGATCCATAGTGACATGCTCCCACTTCCACACGGGTATCTCAAGTGATTGCAACTTCCCGTAAGGCCTTTGATGCTCCGCTTTCACTTGCAAACAAGTCATGCACTTATTTACATATTTTACAATATCTCGCTTCATACCGGGCCACCAATAATCGCATTTCAAATCGTGATACATCTTAGTAGCACCCGGGTGAATTGAGTAACGAGATTTATGAGCCTTGTTTAACAACAACTCCTTCACCCCACACGTGTTCGGAACCCATAGACGACCAAACCGGTATTTCAAGCCATCACCGCCATCAACTAGGTCCTTTACCATCCCCTTGATTCGTTCTTGCTTCCAATTATCCTCCTTCACATCTTCCATTTGAGCACTCTTGATAGTATCAACGATACTCGAGGTCACAACCAACCTCATGGATCTCACCTTTATAGGAGCCAAATCCCCTTTCCAACTTAGGGCATCCGCCACTACATTAGCTTTTCCAGGATGATAATGTATTTCACAATCATAATCCTTGATAAGCTCTAGCCATCTCCCCTGTCTCATATTCAACTCCTTTTGATCGATAAAGTATTTCAAGCTCTTGTGGTCAGTATAAATGGTGCACTTAACCCCATAAAGGTAGTGTCGCCAAATCTTCAAGGCAAAAACCACCGCGGTTAACTCAAGATCATGAGTAGAATACTTAGCCTAATTAGTCTTCAGCTGTCTAGAGGCATAAGCAACTACCCTTCCCCGTTGCATAAGTACACACCCGAGGCCAAGGTAAGAAGCATCCAAATACACTTCCAAGTCTTTCGTACCCTCCGGTAAAGTCAATACCAGAGTGTGCGTTAATTTTTCCTTTAAGATTCTAAAGGAATCTTCTTGCTCTCTTCCCCATTCAAATTTCACATCTTTTCGGGTTAACTTGGTTAAAGGCGAGGCTATCTTTGAGAAATCTTGTATAAATCTCCTATAATAACCCGCCAAACCCAAGAAACTACGAATTACCGTTGGATTTCTCGGTGTACTCCATCTCATTATTGCTTCAACCTTAGAAGGATCCACCAGGACACCTTCAGAGCTAATCACGTGTCCCAGGAATTGTACCTCTCTTAGCCAGAACGAGCACTTTGAAAATTTCGCATATAACTTTTCTTTTCTTAGAATTTCCAACACCTCGTGTAGATGTTGGGCGTGCTCCTCCTCACTCTTCGAATACACGAGTATATTGTCAATAAATACGATAACCGACTGGTCTAACATGGGTCTACACACGCGGTTCATAAGATCCATGAAAACCGCGGGTGCATTTGGTAACCCGAAAGACATCACCAGAAACTTGTAATGCCCATAACGAGTTCGAAATGCCGTCTTTGGTATATCCTCTTCTCTCACCTTCAACTGATGATAGCCCGATCTTAAGTGAATCTTGGAAAACCAACTCGCGCCTTGTAACTGGTCAAATAAGTCATCAATTTGAGGCAACGGGTATCGGTTCTTCACAGTCAGCGTATTCAGTTCTCTGTAGTCTATACACATCCTTAGACTACCATCCTTCTTTTTAACAAAGAGGACCGGTGCTCCCCAAGGAGAAACACTGGGTCGGATAAACCCCTTGTCAAGTAACTCTTGCAACTGGCTCATTAACTCTTGCATCTCTGTAGGAGCCAAATGGTACGGAGCCTTAGCAACCGGCTTGGCACCAGGTATTAATTCAATGCGGAAATCCACCTCTCTATCTGGTGGAATACCGGGCAAATCTTCCGGGAACACATTGGTGTACTCCCGAACTATTGGTACCTCTTCCATCTTCTTGTTCTCTATGGTAGTATCCTTCACATAAGCAAGGAATGATTTACACCCATGTTGGATGTACTTTCTAGCCTTCATAGCCGAGCATAACATCATCTTGTCTTCTCTTTCTCCCTGAATTTGAACATTCTTTCCGCTTGGCGATGTTAGTTGTATCGCCTTCCGGCGACAATCTACGTTGGCTTGGCATTTCGATAACCAATCCATCCCCACTATTACCTTAAACTCCCCCATTAACATGGGTATGAGGTCAATCGGATAGTCCTTTTCTTCAATAGAAATATTGCAGTTACGACATACATCAAATACTACCACACTCTTGTTATCAACTATCTCTACTTCTAAGAGTACAAATAACTTATCAGTAACAAAGGATGGATGACGAATAAGGTCGAGTGAAACAAACGACCTACTCGCACCCGTATCAAACAATACATGAACATGAATGGAATTAACAATGAATATACCTGTCACCACCCCTGGATCTATCTTTCCTTCTTCCACGGTCATTTGGTATGATCTCCCTCTGGCTTTGGGAATCTCTACTCTTGCTCCACTCGAACTCCCACCCGGATTCAACCCTAGGCATTCACTCTTCTTGTGGCCCGATTAGCCACAATTGTAGCACAACTTTGTAGGACTAGGGCACTGAGCATACCTATGCCCCATCTTCCCGCAATTATAACACGGCTTTGTCTTCAAGTAGCATTCACCTTTATGCATTCGGCCACAGTGTGGGCATCCCGAGGTCCCACCACTTTTACCCACACTCTTCTTTGGAGTCTCTGCCACCTTTGGTTTCTTACTAGGCGTAACGCTACTCTCAATCCTCCTCTTTTCGCCCCTTTCAACTTGTCTCTTAAATTCCATCTCTCTTTCACGGGCCGCATTTATAAATTCTTCAAGTGTTTGGCATTTAGAGGCATTTATAAACTCTCTAAAGTCCATGTGTAATATACCATTGAACAGATGAATTTTCTGTCTCTCGGTTCGCAACTCATCTTTACACAACTTCACCCTGTCAAGGAAGAAGCCTATCACCTCTAAAATTGGTTGCCCTTTCTTTTTTCGAAATAGAGAGAGCTCTTCTTGCAACTTTTCCACCTCCGATTGAGGGCTATGGTGAGTTTCAAACAGCTCCTTAAATTGCCCCCAATCCATGGCATTCGCCACTTCCCTTCCTTTTTCAATCTTCATCATATCCCACCAATCTTTTGCTCGCGTCCATAATTGACCGGTAGCGAACATCACCTCATCCTTTGGATCACATTTGTTTCTTTCAAACAAAAACTCCATATCCGTTAGCCACCTATGGCAAGCTATCGGATTGGCATCACTAGTGTAAAGTGGGGGCTTGCACGCCATAAAATCTTTATACGTGCACTTCCCCTTGTCTTTAGTTGCACTTTCTTCACCCCTCAATTCATTCTTCAGAGCTTCAAACCTCTTATCCAATAACTCGATTAGAATTTATTCCATCTTACCCACGTGGAGATGTACACTAGCATCCACGGAGGTTTCAACTTCATCGGACACGATCTTTTTGACTTCCGCCAGCATGGCTTCCGTCAATGCTCCACTTTGATCATCCTCATTCACCATTGCAAACTGAAAGTTTACAATAGGTTAGCATCTTATGGAGGTGTCTACAATGAACTTTTCACTATATATATATACATATACATAGCTAAACAATCTTACGTTACCTCAAGCGTTTAAATCTTGGTTTTTCCTTCATGTTAGTGGCTTGAGCTTCCACCGGTTTCACCTATATTACCGTGATTCGTAGTTAATCATGAATATCCACATTCTTACAAATACTAATGCACATTAATAATCCGTGTCAAGTGTTGGAACACTTTGGCTTCCAATCTTCATACACTTACAAGGCTACATCTAAAAGAAGACCAAAGTCTAAGTATTTCTAGACTCTTATCATATACACATATACAAATTTCATATTACATAAAACAATACTTCAATTTATGCAATAATTCATTCCTTAAGCCTAATATATCTTCTCCTAGGCAACTCATCGAACACTTGGAGTGCACAAATAACATTATTACTTGTGTGTAATATTCCTTCATACCATAAAACCCATCATTGACTATAAATGCATACATTCATCAAATTTCATGAAAAATTACTAGTCTTCCATAAGAATCAAGCTCTTATGATCTAAAACCCAACCCAACCTCCAATCTATCTATAAATTTCGATTCACATGAGGTGGGTTTTAACCCCATTACCATCTTACTAACAATCATGACAAATATACACATGCAGGGGTACAATCATACAGCAATTAGGCATACAAGTCCCTACATAACACCCCTTGTCATCAATTTGATATATCTTTGATTTTCTATAAAACCACCTAACATCAAACACACTTACTTGATGTGAGAAATCAGAAATGGGTGAAACAATCGCAGCCTAGACTCTCTCCTTAGTCGAATTTCAGTTCCCCACTTTTGAAATTTCACATATAATCAAGAGATTGGGATGAATTTGAGTTAGAACCCTAGTTTCCTCCCTCTCCTTTCTCCTGCTCGCGAACCACGCCTCGGGGAAATCCTAGACTTTTTCTTTTGTTTGTTTTTAACTCAATATTACACATTCAGCCCCCTAACTTTACCACATTATTTATTTCATGTCTAACCTTTATATTTACCCAAATCAACCTCTAACTTTTAATAAATACTTAACTAGTCACAAACATAACTTTAGTAACTAAGTTAATATTTTACACAACCCGTCGGAGTGCGTTCACTAGCCACACCAACCCGACCCTTCACATACAAAACAATACATTTTCATATATATATAAAAAAAATGATATAAGGGGTTTGGGGCGTTACATTGGTTAATTGCAAAGTGAGCCCTTCAAAGTTTAGAAACATCTAACGAATGCTAACGAGGACTAACGGAGACTAACTAGGCGACGATTATTCGAGTGTACGTCACAACGCATTTAACGAATGAAGTTTCATAAAAAAAATATAATCTATATATGCTTCGCATTAATTCATAGTTATAACTCAATAACTATACATTTTAAATTCGTATAAAAATATAAAAACGCTTCATGTAATTTACATAACACACCGTCACATAAAATCATAAAATGACATGCCTATATATATACAATATACCACATAAAAATAATAAATATAATTGTCACATAAAATGACAAAAAGTTTTCATGAAATTATAAAATATATTTTATATAAATTATAAGTATATACATTCAAGTTGGTCAACCGACGTCTAGACTCATGTGCAGTGCTCGTGTAACTATTTTAGTTAACTGAGGTAACGGACGTTATTGAAATATAACACAAGTTATTAACGGGGTTAACCTGAGAAATTGCCGGTTGTCACAACGGAAGTTATTAATGGAGTTAATTTGAAAATTACCAGTTGTCGTAGGTTTTAATCTATGCAAAGATTGTCTATGATCGACGAGGGTAAGAGGGGGTTGTACAATCTAAGCAGTGGATATAAATCAACTGAAGTAGCGACTGTTACTCATGAGGTTGGGATGCAACGACCGACCGAAGGGACTAAAGTAGTCCCAAGATAGATAATGGTTAGTAAAAAGAGGTTTTGTTTATAATGTTTCGTAGGACTCTTTTATACGTAATGATTATATGCACAAAGTATGGGTCCCGGAGGCCTAAGGTATGTTAGGGTATTAAATAATTTTTAATACTGAAGGTTTAAATGTTTTGGTATAATCCTGTTATGCTTTATACCTGTTAAATGTTTATAAAGAGGGGCCATTAGGCCCAAATGTTTGAGGTATATTTTAGAGTATTAAATAATTTTTAATACTGAAGGTTTGAATGTTTTGGTATAATCCTGTTTGGTTTTATACCTATTAAATGTTTATAAAGAAAAGGGGTCGTTAGGCCCAAATGTTTGAAGTAACCTTTCACGTTAAAGGTAAAACTTTTAAATACTTAGAACTCACCAGCGTAAGCTGACCTTTTCAAAAATGTATGTATGTATGTCAGGTATTGGTGATCTTTAAAGTAGAAAGTGAAGGGCTCTAACAAGTGTAGATTAGATGGGCAAGCTATCAGGAAGGACTTAGTAGTAGACTGGCATATATATAGATAAGGTCTAGATGTTATAGTATGTTGTTATCTTCCTTACTGTTATACTTCGCTTATATATAAATAAAAAGTTTTTAATTTCCGCTGATTAGTTATCTCTGTTGTACCTTGTGTTCTTGAGTAAATCCGACACGTGACCCTTCCTTGAGCCAAGACTGGGAGTGAGCGTCACACAAGTAGATGAATAGAAACGTGCACACGATTCTCCCAACAGAAATCATCTGGTACACTAGAGAAAACTCCAAAGAATAGAGAAAACCCATCCTGGATTTCTCTATCAGATGGCTCCTTTCTATTGTCACAATGACCAACCCCTTTCTAGTGGGAGCATCTTGTATATTTATAGGAGATAGACAAGATGGCAAAAACTAGAGAAAGCCCAACAAGGCTCATTAGTTAGCCCACTAACTAATGTAAAGCCCATTAATTGGTCTATTGGGTTACAATTGAAACCCGAGCCACTAAACAATTTAATAAGCAAGCCTAAATATATCATTACAATATATATATAAAAGTAAAAGTTAAAATTAAAATGTAGGAAGAGTTTTAAACGTTTAGATTAATTGTTTCTAAATTTTATTTTATGGCGCGGAACTTGATGCGTAAAAATTAAAGCCCACTATAGTAAAATACTAAAAGTCATTGTTGTCAAAAATATTTAAGGAAAATTGGCCTCCATTAATCCATTTATCACTTATTGACCGATAATAATCCCAGATATGGTTTTTCCTCACAATAATCCTAGTTATTAACATGTTGGCATGTATTAAACCGCCGTTAAGTGGATACTAACGGTGTTAGATTTTTGCTGACTGGACATCCATATAGGATCCCACGTGGCATTTTCTATTATATATATTTCATTAATTTAATACATACAATTTTTTTTAAGTAAAAATAAAAGGTTAACAGATGGATTTGTTTTTATATTAGCCACACTCATGCACAACAATGCAAGAAATTATAATCGATTAGCTGGTTGAAATCGTATCCGACCTAATAAATTGAAATCAATAATCATACATGCCTTCTTCTGTTTTCTTTCAATTGAAATCGATGAGTAAATGAAGTAAATTAGGGCTTGAAGTTAAATGGGGGGGTTTCTTTCGACTTCAACGTAAAGAATCCCACATATAAGTGAAGGAGGTGACGATTCCAATCGCGATTGTGATTTATTCAAACTGTTGATCACCTTAAAACTGAAAATCGCTTTACAAGGAAGAACTGAAAACCAAAATCGCAGAGGGTTAAGAAAGAACTCGACGTCGTTCCCTTTTCACATTCATAGGTCGCTCCCTTCTTTTATTTTTTTCTTTATTTAAATAAAAATATATATTATAAAAAACACCACGTAGGATCCTACGTGGATGTCCAGTTAGCAAAAATCTAACACCGTTAGTGTTCACTTAACGGCGGTTTAATACAGGCCAACATGTTAATAACTGGGATTATTGTAGGGAAAAAACATAAGTGGGATTCTTATCGGCCAATAAATGATAACTGGGATTAATGGAGGCCAATTTTCCAAAAATTAAAACTCACTGTTGTCAAATATTAAACTCACTATTATATGCATCAAGATTTATACATTTTAAAAATAAATTAAAGCTCACTATTATTTACTTTTTTAATAAATACTAATTTCATCAAATTTTTATAACAATAATAATGATTATATACTTTTGTATAAAAACTATATAAATATATAACTCTATAAAACTCATTTTAGTTTTTAAATAAATGTTGGTGAATTTAATATTTATTGAAGATAAAGTCAAACACTTCATATGACAATATGTTTTCCTATTGTTATTGTTTGTATGATAAAATTGGGTTTGTATTAATTAATTTCAACCTTATATGTAAAATAATAATAAAAGTTACAATATTATTGATGAGGTGACATCCTAGCTTGTTCGTATATATATATTGACATATGGTAGAGTTATATTACTTCTTCATCACAACTTAAACAGATCATCATATCAAATCCAGCTTGCTTCTTCAGTTTTTCCTCATTCTTACGCTTACCAATCAATCATTCAACATATATATATCTAGAAACAAGTTTTTGAGTTTTAGCAACGACCAATTAACCAATCGATTAGAATCATGAGATTTGATATTACAAAAGTGGTATCATTAGTTATAGTGGTGATGCTGAGATACTGCAAGGGTTTGAGCATGAACTACTACATGATGAGTTGCCCCATGGCTGATTTCATTGTGAAGAACACGGTGAACTCAGCTCTGAGATCAGACCCAACGCTAGCTGCGGGTCTAATCAGGATGCACTTTCATGATTGCTTCATTGAGGTATAGTCTGTTGGCATTGTTGGAGTTAAATTGTTGTTGATCGAGATCATATATATTAAAATTACATGTATATATATATATATGTTAATTAGGGTTGTGATGCATCGGTTTTGCTTGATTCGACGGATACAAACACAGCCGAGAAAGACTCACCTGCGAATCTGAGCTTGAGGGGCTACAAAGTCATTGATGATGCCAAACAACAAGTTGAAAACCAATGCCCTGGTGTAGTGTCTTGTGCGGATATAGTAGCAATGGCTGCCCGTGACGCAGTATTCTTTGTAAGCTAGCTAGCTAGCTATTAATTAATTATTATGTTTCAAAGTAGTAGTTATTTATGCATGTAATTACGTGTTGGTAGGCCGGGGGTCCGGTGTATGATATACCAAAAGGAAGGAAAGATGGAACAAGATCCAAAATTGAAGACACAAGAAACCTGCCACCACCAACCTTCAACAGCACTGAACTCATTAAAATGTTTGGGCAAAAGGGTTTCACAGTTCAAGAAATGGTTGCTCTATCTGGTATGTATATAATTAATTAATTATAAACTTACTCAAATTCATATAATTAGAGAGAGAGAAAAAGTTAAGTTTTATATATATATATATATATAGGTGGACATACACTGGGAGTGGCTCGATGTTCAGCCTTCAAGAACCGTCTAAAAAACTTCGATTCTAAAAACGATGTGGATCCGAGCATCGACACCCAGTTCATGAAAACACTTTCTAAGACGTGTAGCGCAGGAGACGATGCAGAACAGGCATTCGATTTGACAAGAAACATGTTCGATAATGCCTACTACAATGCGCTTCAAAGGCAGTCCGGGGTCCTGACGTCTGACCAGACCTTGATGGCTGATCCCAAGACCCGACCCATTGTCAATGGCTACGCCATGAACCAAGCCATGTTCTTCTTTGATTTCCAAAGAGCCATGCTCAAGATGGGCCTGCTTGATGTTAAAGAGACCGGACAAGTTCGTCAAAACTGCCACAAAATCAACTGATCAACTGATTGATCGTACACCCACTATATATATATATATCTATCTACTATCTATATATCTTTCTTTGCTTTTGCTTTCTTTCTGTAAGGTTTATTACGTACGTACTCTATTATGTCTATTGGCTGGATTGGATGTATACAAAATAGTTAGTATATATGATTGAGTGGAGTGTGGCTTTACATATATACATACATACATAAGTATATGCATGGAAATTAGTATTTTTCCTTTTTCCCTTTCGTTATCAATAATACGCGCGTACAACTTTGAACATGCTGTATAGTATGTGAAAGTGGGAACGATTTCTTTAGTTTCTATCATAATAAATATATCTAGCAATACAATAAACAACATATTTAAAATTGTGTTCATGGCCTAACTTTCCCCTAAAAAAATAGCTAGGTCCAAATTCTTTTTTAAGTAATATTATATGCATGTCATTAATTAAGAAATCGGTTCTAAAAAACTAACAAAGATTGAAAACGGGAAATCAAGGTATGTAAGCATGTGGTGAAATTTTTTTCTTATGATCATTAATTAGAGTGTTTGATTGTAGAAATTGTTTTTTGATTCATTCCTTTGATTCCCAAATCTCGATCAAATCATTGAACACTAATTCCCAAAGCTCAAAGGGAACACTCAGTGATTAAGGTGTTAATTATTTTCACAATTAAAATTAAAAATCTTATAAGTTATTAGATGTAATGCATTAAGAAAGTCCGTAAAAAAAATAAAAATAAAAACTAAAAATCCAAGTTGTGGTCGTGATGGTCCATGCATCATGTGAAGTTTTTTTAGTGGATGGAGTGCAACTGTCTTCCATTATGTGACAATAACCAATTGCACAAACCTGTAGTGCTTCTCATCGACTATGGCTTGATATGATTGGTAGACACCAGACGATAGATCGATTAGTAAAAGTTCACTTGAAATCTTCTTTAACGCTTCGAAATGTCGGGCCACACATAGTCTCACCATCAATTAATTGTTTGTCTAAATCATATGGAAACCTACACTCACACATCATAGTGGTAAACCCTCTCTCAAATCATATGATTCGAACCCAGAAGTTTAAGATGTCTTAGCTCTATCCGTCATGCATATCCCAAAAGAAAATAATTTCACCACATTATAATATGTAAACAATATTTTTGGCTCATTTTTCCAGCTATAATCACACATATCTTTGATATTCATACACATTTCATACGGTCGTTTTAGATAAAATAGTCGTTTGGGTCCGACTTTTTTTATTATATAAAAAACCCCATTGTATATGATGTTTTAACGTAAAACAATGTAAGACCTAGAAATTTTCATTCTTAATTATAAACCTTAATCAAAATACTTAGACTTTAGTCATACAAATAGGTGTTTGGCTATACTAGCATCCACATCGTTTCAGAGTGCACAACATAACGAGTCCATATAGACATAAACAATATATGTATCTCCCAAAAATTGATGTTTGGTTCTTCCAAAGACTAGCTCGACCTTGATCCGCCATAACTATTATTTACTGGCAATATCACCGGTAACATATTAGTAATAATGACATAATGACAATCAACCCCGATTACCCCCCATAAACGTTCCAAGACAAAACAAATCTTCTGATGTCCGGGACCATCGCGTACCGCGAAGCCCATAGATCCAAGTGTTGCGTACCACGACCCACTCAGCGTACCGCAACTCTAGACCAATTCCCCCTACGCGTACCATCGGAAATGGATTTGGACAGAAAATTAGAAAATTTCTGGAGGTTTCGGGCTTAGCCAATATTTCCAGATTTTCAGCTCCCATTCCCACTTTTCCAACCCAACTATGCATCTCTAGATACTAATATCATTTAAAACCATTTTACAAAATGTCTATGACATACCATAATAGCTTCACACAAATATCAAATTGGTAACGTTAATCACTTCTATTCCCAACTTGTTGACCCGTTAACCACACAACATACGGAGTAGTCAACAAGAATCATTCCACACCTTGAGCTCACGTCTACACATTCAATTCTACCACTTCACCCTTTTTAAGTGTACAATGATCAGATAAACAAGATACAAGCACATATATTCCGTACATCATGACTTTGACTTCTAGCATTGTTTTAGCATTTATCATCCTTCCCTTGACACAAACACCTCATGTCGAAGGACCCACACTTTCACCGAAGGTGCTTCTTGGGATATTAATGATCATAAATCCCCACTTACCCGAAGGTTCTCACTTGATGCTCCACACTTGTTAACATCTTACCCAAATGGGTCACACACATCTTTAATATTCTTGTTCATTTAAGGTTGCTATTGATACAAAACTACCACTCTTGAACCCTCTTAAGTTCTTATTTATCAAGTCAACATCTTGTAAGGGAATAACATCTATTTTATACATGTAACAAATTTAACACACTTGATGTTACCTCTAGGCTTTAGCTTTTTCTTCTCTTTGTTGGCTCCAGCTTCCATCTTCTTCGCCTATATTTATGGCACACCCCAACCGACGGCGGATACTTTAACGCGCAATGATTGTCTTGATGCACACAATACTTGTTAAATGTTGCAATATTCTTAATCAAACCATTTCATAACATTCAAACTTTTCATAATAATCCAATTACAAAACTACAAAGAATAACATAATAACGTGATTTATTTAGGTCTCACTAAGTCCACGTGCATCCTAAAGTGTCATCAACGAGATCATCGATATCAAACAGCAAAGCCTGCAACATGTACAACATATGAGTCAACTACAAGTAGTTGGTGAGTAAACATAGGTTTAGTATACTACAATTGAATAAAAGCATGCGACCCATGAGTTAAGTGCAATCGAGTACGATAAACTGATATGATATAGAGCAAACAAGAGTGTATGAGCCAACCCTGACCATAAGGTTACCAATCACCCGACGCCAAATACCCATCAAGTCAGGTGGGTCGTCACACCGATAGATCTATCATTAAAACCCGGACATGAGTATGAATAAGAACATGAGCACAACATAACACAAATAACCACACAAGTTCGCATACAAGAGCACACATAATAACATAGAGTTTGCATGTAGTTTTCGAATAAAGTATATCAAGTATGATTAAATACGGTACATGTTGCACCCCAAAACATTTAAAAGAAAGAGAGGCTATGAATACTCACATGGTATGGAGACACAAAAGAAAGAATAACACCTCGAGACGAGACGGATAATCCCCAAACACGACCTTGACGACTAAAGGAGAAATAGACAAATGAACATAAATAAATAGATAACTTCCACGACTCGAAACAAAAAAATTATGACTCGACAATTCGTTGGTGATTTATTTAAGTGATAACGCACGTTAAAAATTAAACATGTAAAATAATCCTAATTCTAGGTCAAACGAGAGCAGTTAATTAATAACTTAGTTATTTATTTTTACAAAGTCACAATATATATATATATATATATATATATATATATGGTTAGGTTCAAATGAAAACTATTTATTTTGAGAACTTTTGAGATCTAATTCTCAACCACTAATTTCAGGTGGGGACCACTATAACTCATGGGGGGGGGGGGTTCCATATTTATAAACTAGTGGCTTAGAATGGTTCTTTTTAGTTTTCAAACCCAATTGGTTCTCAAATGATCTTCTCCCTATATATATATATATATATATATATATATATATATATATAGATTTGGGGTAAATACATCAAGCAAAAACGCTACATCAATGCGGATTGACTGGGCGTCCATCAAGATCATCCAACAGCCAGAATCTATGGTGTTTTCCGCCTATGGTGTTTTTTTCCCCGAAAACGCCATAGGCGAAAACACCATAGATCTTGGCTCTTGGATGATCTTGATGGACGCCCCAGATCAATCCGCATTGATGTAGCGTTTTTGCTTGATGTAGCGTAACTCGACTCTATATATATATATATATATATATATATATATATATATATATTCACATACATATATATGTATAGGGACGGTTCCCGTGCAAACACTCCTTAAAGTGTGAACGGTGCGAACACGGCTTAAAACCCATTTCTTGATCTTACGATGTTGATTTAGTGTTCTTATGTTATCACAAATAGTGTTTGGTAGATGTATGCTTGTACCAGGATAGTTTCTTGATCCATTTCTTTATCTTTTTTGAATATATACATGTACCAGCACAAATTATTATACTAGCACGATTTTTGTGCATGCACTAGCACAAACTAACAAAAAAAAAATTGTTGTGTTATGCTCTATTTATTATGAATGAATACATGTACCGGCACCATTTCTGATAATATATCAGCACTAAATCTGCATCGTAAGATAAAGAAATGGATTTTAGCCGTGTCGCACCGTTCGCATTTTAAGGAGTGTTCGCATTTGAACCTCCACCTATTATATATATAACAATTAGAGAATCTGAGCCGTACACCGATTTAATACTGTGGAAGTCACATATGCTAGATCCTTTTTTTCTAAATTGTTGTATTTGTCGGTGGGTTGTTCTTATTGGTGTCTCTTGCGTGGCTTTTTTTGTTTGGTGTAGATGTACACGTGTGTGTGGCCTTTCCTTCCATGTTATATGTTGGTTCAGTTTTCTCCACTATTTGAACATTTCACATTTTTTTCTTATTATTATTATCACCCACTTCTCTTCTTCTTTCTCTCTCTCAAAAGTCTGATGCCTTATGGTTTTTTTTCAGGTGAACGTTTGTTTTAAGGGTTCAACGACCTTTGATGGTTTCACTGGTTTTATTTTAGGGTTTTCATCCCTATATTGGTTTTCCGATAGCCGTGGTCATCATTCACGTTGACGAATCAGAGAATGCGTTCTTAGAAAGCGTATTGATCTTCGGATTTCAGCATTTTGCTGCTATCGTGCTTTCACCAGAAATGAATCGAGATGCTTTTTTTACATCGGATCCGGTAATGGTGGGTGTTTGTCATGTGGTCTTTTGGCTTTGATTATCTGATTTGCGTCAGCACAGGGTTCAGGTTAGGTTGCAAAAACTGCTATTAGGTGAAGATTGCTATTGCTTATACTCCTTCTACAGATTCAGATTTTATTCCTTTAATTGAGTATTCATGTCTGTTAATATGTAAACAGATTTGACAGTTTTGTTGAAAGGGGGATGGGTAGCTACAGAATGACAGGTCTGCAGCAGTCAAAGCTCTTCTAGCCGAGTGTCACACCTTGTAATTTTTGTGTTGGGCGCGAGTGTGATGGATCATAGTCAAGGTTACACAGAGCGACCTCTAGATGATTCAACAACTAGAGCCGTTTGGAAAGTTTAGTTAAGTCAAAATATGGAGTTTCATTAATTTAGCAGCGGAAATAGTAGCGAAAGTACGATGTTTAAATTGTTACAAAACAATTACATTCAAAAAGATTTTAGGACATGACACCGTTAGGTGTTATGTAGTGAAATCTCCAAAACAGCGGCTAAGTTTGACCATGACTCCAGAAACGACAAATGCAGGTCCTAACATGATAAGACAGTACAGTATGCAGCAGAAATCAATCACCTGAGAATTCATATACTAAAACGAGTCAACATAAAGTTGGTGAGTTCACAGGTTTAGATAGCATGCATGTAAGAGTTTGATAACAAAGTTTGATTTAATCATTCCATCGTCTGAAAAATTGTTTAGATACTATTTTATAAATTACCATGAACCTTGAATACTGAACTAATTGATTACCCACTCTTGATACTTTGTCCAACAGTACCGCATGGCCAAATATAACTGTATGTACTCTCTTGACTATTAAAACGGAGTCAGGATTGGAGCTACCAATCAGAGCAGGGGCGTTAACCCAATAGATCTATCCACGAGTCATCATTTCTATTTTTAAATTAATCGGATTCGACTAATAGTGGGGTTTCATTATAGCATGAACGAGCATGATACGATAGGGTTTGGACTAGAAAAGCTCATGTAATCAATAAGGTAACAAGTAATCTATTTGTCAGGCAATGATTATGGTTGTATGAATTCTCCCCCAAGTGTTGAAAACGGTTAAAGAAAAGGGGCCGTGAAAACTCACCTGAATGATACGGTTCAGATAGTAATGCAGAACAAGTAAGCAGTCTTGTAGAAACGTGGAGATGGATGGAGGATGCTAGATCTTGCTTCCTTGTTGCTCCTTGAATGCTTGATCTTCAAGTATTCTTGTGTTTTGATGAAGAAAATCTAGAGAGAGAGTAGAGAGAGAGAGGGGGACGAGTTTAGAGGGAGAGAGGGAAAAAGTGTGTGTTTGATGGTGGGAGGAAAATGAAAGTGTGTCTAGGGTTTCTACATTAAGGTTCTTTATATAGTACACAAAGAAATGGGAAAGAAAGCAAGTAAGAAGGTTTGTTTAAAAGGGAAGGTGGTGGTGGCGGTTTTGGTGTCAAAACCGTGAGGGAGAGGGGAGCCAGGGGGGGGGGTTCATGAGGGAGCAGGGAGGAGAGGGGAGGAGGTCAAAGGTTGTACATGGCTAGGTAGGGTGGTGATGGGTGGTGATGGATGGTACAAAGGTAAATAGTGTTTGCTTTATGGTTGGGTAATTAGCAGGTAATTAGAGGAAAGGTGGTGGATGGTTACTAGATATCGATGGGGAGGTGGTTCGTGTGTCGATTTGAGCCTTGATCGAGGGTTGGGTTTGATTGGCTCAAAGGTGACAATGGTTTTGATCATGCATGGCGTGGACGTGCACGGTGATTAACGGGTCGGGTTAAAAAAAATAGAAATGATAACAAGTCTTGTTTAAAGTCAAATGGTGTTAAATAGTGAAAAACGTTTACGTTGATTGTTTATATAAAAATCTAATGGTTTTTCATTATAAAAATACTAAACGCTAAAATAGTTTATTATTGGACGTAGTCAATAAATAAATAAACGTTATCGTTCAATGATTTACGTCAAATAATATTACGAACTTTGTACGTGTATTAAAATATTACAAAGGTGACAAGATTATATAAAAAATTATTTTTATATTAGATTACATATAATGTTGTGAAATATTTCTTATTATTGAAGTTCCACCGAACATATATATAATATTCTTCTTTTTAAAGGTCGTCGTCGAAACAATATTGTAGGGTTACGCCAAGACTAACGGATAGTTGCATAATACGTTATCTACGTTAACTAAAACACAGATTTATACACTCAGATACAATAAATTAAATGTTAATTTATATGATTTGACTTTGGAAACTTACGGGTTGTCACATTCTACCCTAGTCGAGAGAATTTCTTCCCGAAATTCAGACTGTGTCATCTACGGGAGCTTGATTGGGAAAAAGGTGCGGATACTTAGCTTTGAACTGGTCTTCGCGTTCCCAAGTAAACTCAGATTCACGGCGTGAGTTCCATCGAACTTTGATAATGGGAATTCGGCTTCGCTTTAGTTTCTTGACTTCACGGTCAACAATTTCAGCAGGTTCCTCTACGAAGTGAAGGGTTTCGTCTATTTGGATATCGTCGAGAGGAATGACAAGCGATCCTTCGGCATGGCACTTCTTCAGATTACTGACATGGAATCTATTGTGAACACTGCTCAGCTCGGCTGGCAGTTGTAGTCTGTAAGCTACTGGTCCGATCTTTTCGAGGATCTGGAATGGACCAATGTATTGAGGGTTTAGCTTACCACGTTTGCCAAAGCGAATAACACCTTTCCATGGGGATACCTTCAGTAGAACCTTGTCGCCGACTTCGAATGATAGAGGCTTTCATCGGATGTAAGTGTAGCTCTTTTGATGGTCGCGGGCGGCTTTCAGACGGTTTCGAATCAGGGAGACCTTTTCAGTCGTCTCGATGACTAGTTCCGAACCAGTGATTTGGCTATCTCCAACCTCGTACCAATAGATGGGAGATCGACACTTTCATCCATAGAGTGGCTCGAATGGGGTGGCTTGAATACTGGTATGACAACTATTGTTATATGAAAACTCACATAGGGGCAAGTGCTCATCCCAGTTGTTACCGAAGCCGATTGCGCAAGCGCGTAACATGTCTTCAAGCGTTTGGAGTGTTCTTTCGCTCTGGCCGTCAGTCTGTGGATGGTAAGCAGTACTCATATCCAGTTTGAAAACACATAGAGCGTCGGATCTAGTGATTTGTACACCGAAACCGGACCGAAAGTTCACCCGAAACTAAGAACACAAAATCGTAAATAAATCGCTGTTTATAGCTTCAATTGATCGATGTTTACATGATTTGGACTCGTTTATAGCATCTAAACATGATCTAATACACAAAACTTCATGAAATTTGAGATCAAAAACTCCTCCCTTACAAATCAAACTCAAAGAAACGGTTATGGCCAGAGTTCCACTGCTCCGAACCTTCAAAACATATATATATATATTAGCATACCAGTTCGGAGCCTCCTTTGACCGAACCTCTACTTCGGAGGTAGTTCGGAGGTAGATCGGACCTCCATATTGAGTTCACTGAATCTCTGATTTTGTATATGAGTTAAATGTGAGATATATTATCTCACATAAAAGACACTCAAGTATTAACAACCTACACATTCTACCCTCGACATTATTTAACTCTTCTAACTCAAACAACTAACAATACTAACTGATACACACATGACACACACACATTTTGCACTAACAAACTCCCCCTTGACATGTGCTGTATCAGATATTCAAACTCTTTGAATCTGTTGTTAGTTGATGTAGGGCAGACACGGCTGGAACAGGACTAGGCCAACTGAACCATTTCTGAAAGTGATAAACTCTTTGACAGCATTGCAACCATGCATGAGATCCAAATTTGAGATCTTTATCTGAAAGACTTTAATGATTTCAACCTGCAATCTTCAGAAGACAGAAGTGCGGTTTGTCTTTTTCAAACATAACTTTAATCTTGGAAACAAAACTCTCCTTCGGAGAAACCAAGACATTTAATTTTGAAAATTTATTGTATCCCGTGTCGATCGGATCAAAAACAAAGAAAAAAGAAAATCTTTTTGGATTTTACAAAGTTTATATCAAAACACACTGAAAATCTTTTTGATTTTTCATAAACTGAAACATAAATGCAATATAGAACTAAACTCTATTTTTGTTTTTGGTGAGAAAGATCACAACATGAGATCATATCAGACATAACGCATCGTACGCACTGCAATTTCAAAGTACTAAGCATGCAAGCCAAGCAGACTGAGAATACAACCATTTGGTTCATTTCAACTAAAGTAGGTCATTGTGTATAGCTTTCTGATATGAAATTAAGTGTATTTATCGAGCATAGATAACATGGTACCCACACAATCTGGAATACTGGCAATCCTCGTATTTCATATTTTTGTATTTTTCTTTTATTCATGACAAGTTACTCGCAGCAGATTTCTCATACTGATATTGTAAACTTGCTTATACAGAATCAAATGCCATAGAGATATCAAGTTCATGGTGTTTCTTGCAAAAAGAAAGCAAAACCCTAAACAAACAACAATCAGGTCGGCCGGTAGGCACGCAGAGAAAGTCCGATTGTTTAGGAAAATAAGAAATAGAAAATAAAGCAGAAGTTGTATAACCCAACAACAATCAGGTCGGTGCTCCCGCACACGCAAAGAAAGTCCGATGAGTTATACGAAACACCAAAGAAAATAAAGCAGAACGTCAAACGAACACCAATCAGGTCGATCTTTCGATACACAGAGAAAGGCCGATCGTTTGACAAAATAAAGAAAATCAAACAAGTTAAAATTTTTCAAAATAAAGCAAGCATACACCAGAACATCTCTTTATTCTGTTTTTTATACTTTCTTATTTTATTTTGCCAGATATGCACAGTACCCATCATGATTTGTAACCACAATTATCAAGCAAGCGTTATCTTTATATCATACTTGCATATATCAGACTACTCAGCACATTCAGGCAAGTCAAGCAAGTACCTACAGCCTTTCTTTCTACTTTATTCATGGTAGATAACGTATGCTGATGTACCATCATTTCTCACATGGTTGGATCAATTTCTCTTTTTTAGATTCATTTTTTTTCTACTTTTTGCATTTTTCATTCATTTTTTTTATATTTTGTATTTTCTCCCCCTAAAATTCAACAAACTTTATTTTTTGAATTTTTCAAAATTTCTCCCCCCTAAAGATATGAAAGAAAGTAAAAGGAAAGAAAATAAAAGTGATCGACCAACACGGATACCTTGGATTTTTAGATTTTGAAAAATCATTTTTCTCAAAAATGTTTATGAAATATCAACTCTGTTAAGCGCTAACTTAGGCAAAATACTCCACTATCAGCAACTTTGCAATCACTAATAGGTCTTCTTGAAGTACCTACACACAACCTCAAACAACTTTTAGTTAAATACGGGAACCCAAACCGGCTTGGGTCGTCCCGTATCCTCAACAAAATCGTTTTCCGCCGAGGTTGCCATTTTCTGTTTCCAAGAACGAAATGGTTTAGACGATTTCGCCCGATGCGAATCAGAACCATTGAAAAACTTTGACTTGTTGAAAACCATATTCAACAACTCTTCGACCAACATTTTCTCAGGTTTTGAGTGATGTTGTCGAGGCCCATAATATGAAAACTCATTTGAGTAAGGCATTTCAAAATCATTATTGAAAAATTGTTTCCTTTTTGAAAATTGTTTTGATTTTGAAAACTGTGGTGACCAATCATCATAATTTGAGGTTTTACCAACAACCGGCTTCTTATAAGCCGGCTGTCGTTGGGTTTTCTGATTTTGGCTAATAGGTACCTCATTGAGAATCATTGAATCGGATGATGATGATCGATATGAACCACATGAAAATCTTTTTCGAATAGCACAATCACGAATCACATGTCCTTTCTTGTTGCAGTAAAAGTAAGCTCTCACATCAGCCAACTTAGGAGATGACATGGATTCTGTTGACATTGTTGAATGTTGATAAGAATCACTTTCTTGACGCTCTAACTTAGAATTCGTTGACAGAAAATCAACATCAGGTTCACATAAGATATGATTCTCAATTGGAATCTCCTTTTCTTTGTGAATCTTAACATCCTCCACAATTTCTTCTATCTCAACCATATCTTGGAAATTACTTCCAACATTCACGTTCTCATCTTTGCTTTCATATCCCAGACCATCATTCTTTTTAGATTTATCTGGTACAGACTTAGGTTTCTCATGACCTTGTGAAGCAAGTCGAGAAAACTCATCTTTGATGGCATTCAAGTCTTCTCTATTAGAAAGCAAAGATTCATCAATCATAATCTCTGAAATTTTTTGAACTTTAACATGTCCTGGATTGCCTTCAAACACTTTTTCCTTATCGAGAAATGTAGACCTTGAGTCAAACTTTGGTGCTTTTTCCTTGAATCAAACTTTTCTTCATCCTTATTTTTCTGAAATTTCAACTTCTTCTTGTTTTCGGACTTTGTATCAGCAAACTTTGAATAATCGTGAACTTCTTCTGTTGATTTCAAAGTATTGATAGAATTTTCAATAACCACAGGAGGTGGAACACTTTTCAGAATAACATCACCGAAAATCTGTTGAAAATTCTCCTTCTTGCACAAAAAGTTTATGAAAGACGATGAATTATTGAGATTATGCAACTGTCTTTTGAAATCACAAACCTCAATCTTCATGTCTGTAATTTTCTTTTGCGCTTCAGCCAACTCTTTTTGTGTTGCAATAAGTTCTTCTGTTGTTCTATTCAGAGTAGATTTTTCTCTCCTCAACTGATCATGAGCATCATATGTTTCTTGAACAACCTTTTCCCATTTCTGTTTATAAATCTCAACATTCTGCTTCAAAAGCTTGTTTTAACAAAGCAATTCAGCTTTAGCATCTAACAGCTTCATGTTATCCTCTTGATGGCTTAATTCTTTAGCACTAAGATCAGCAACATCCTTTTCTAGACCTTCAAGTTTGATCTTTGATTTTGCAAACAAATCATCAAAACTGCAGCCATATCATTTGCTTCTTTCTTCCATTTCTCAACTTCATTTATCAAATCATCATTTGCTTCAATCAGCTTTGAAACTTTTGCAATCAACTCTGGATTCTCATGCTTAAGCTTCAATTCATTCTCAGCAGCTTCACTTTTTGAAAAACCATCTTTTTGAACTTCTTCAATTGGAATGTCTTTGTTTTTGTGAACATGGACATCCTCAAACACTTTTTCTATCTCGATCTTTTCCTTGTCATTTTGAATACCATTGACAAGTCTATCTATTCTCTGAAGAATTTTGTTTTCTTTCAATGCAATCCTTTCAGAAAATGTCAATGATATGTCAGAAAATGACTTCTGAATTGGAACTGTGTTTTGTTCTTGATAACTGTCAAGTTTAGTAGTATATTCAGTACACGTTTTTGTCATAATCTTACAATTTGCACAAGATTCAAATTCCTCAGTGTCATTCTTCTTTCTGGATTTATTCATTTCAGCATATTCCTGAGCAAGAGCATCACATAGCACTTTAGAATTCTTGCAAGTCTTGAATTGAAACAGTAATTCTTTTGACAATGCCATTGTGAGAATATCATAAGCTTTTAATTATCTTTCATAACATTCCCTCTCCTTAAATAAAAGATCTCTCTGCATTTTAGGTACCCCATTAGAATAAGTTGGGTAAGTAAACTCTTTCTCCATTGAAATCCACAAATTTTCATCCACTTTATCAACATATGCTTTAAAACTTGTTACCCAACTAGGATAATCCTCAAGCTTTACCAATTTTGGCACATTCTGATGTTCACGGACACTAAAAGAATAAATTTCATTCATTTTAAAAGTTTATAAAATTCTGCTTCAACAAACCTAATGAACAATTTCAAAAATATTTTTGAAATTTTTTTTTAATATTTTCTTTCAAAAAAAAATATTTGAAAGACAAAATGTTTATGTTTTTTTTTAAGAAAAGAAACTAATCAATGAAAAAATAACAAGGTAAAAACAATAACAAACACAAACGAGTTTATATTTGTTAACCGATTCGACAAACACAAAAAGAATTTGGGTTCACAAATCAATCTAACGAACACAAAAACTTTGTGTAAATTTTTAAAAAAAAAAAATTTGTTTATTAAAAGTTTGTAAAAAAATTAAAAATTGATTTTGTTGTTTTTTTTATTATTATTAGAAAACTAGTATATATTTTTTTTATTAAAAACTTGTTTTTGTTTAGTTCTTGTTTTAAGAAAAACTTGTGTAACCCTTTTTTTAAAAAAGTAATTAAACTTGAGGGTTGAAATTGAAAATTTGTCTAATAGGACAAATTAGTCGAGAGATCCCATTCCTTTTTTTTTCTTCCGGTGACTGAAAGAAGAATCCGGCGAGTATGAATATTTCCGGCGAGCAAAATTTCTATTTCACCACGAATTTCAACTGACTGTATCTCTCTCGATTCTTGACGAAAATTGATTCCGAAAACTGCTGTGAACTCGTGAGATCGAGACGAATCAATAGAACACCATTGTTGTTAGGTTTTGTTCAACTTAGCACACTGAACAACCACCTCCGACAAACTCAAGTTTTTGTGAAAATGTGATCTTCTCAAATCAACACTAAAATACGTTTTGTTTGTTGCAACAGATTCGTATGATCGAAACAAACTTGTAGATACCAGAATTACACGAAATGGTTGAGTTTTGAACGATTCACCATGAATGAACCATGAAGAACGTATGAAGAACGTATGAAGAACGCATATACGTTCTGAAAATTTGCGATCTGATCAAATCTTCACCAATTTCAAATCTGTAAGTTGCTATAGATTCATGTTTGTGTACTGAATCTCCTGGAATCAACCAAAAGAACGAATAAACACGAATTAAGATCCAATTTCTGAGTCAAAATCCGAATAGTTTGACTCGAAAAAGTCAACATTGATCCAATTCAATCAATTTGAACATAGATTTCGATCCGAAACAGTGTAAAATCACGACCTAGATGCTCTGATACCAATTGAAAACACATAGAGCGTCGGATCTAGTGATTTGTACACCGAAACCGGACCGAAAGTTCACCCGAAACTAAGAACACAAAATCGTAAATAAATCTCTGTTTATAGCTTCAATTGATCGATGTTTACATGATTTGGACTCGTTTATAGCATCTAAACATGATCTAATACACAAAACTTCATGAAATTCGAGATCAAAAACTCCTCCCTTACAAATCAAACTCAAAGAAACGGTTATGGCCAGAGTTCCACTGCTCCGAACCTTCAAAACATATATATATATATATTAGCATACCAGTTCGGAGCCTCCTTTGACCGAACCTCTACTTCGGAGGTAGTTCGGAGGTAGATCGGACCTCCATATTGAGTTCACTGAATCTCTGATTTTGTATATGAGTTAAATGTGAGATATATTATCTCACATAAAAGTCCCTCAAGTATTAACAACCTACACATTCTACCCTCGACATTATTTAACTCTTCTAACTCAAACAACTAACAATACTAACTGATACACACATGACACACACACATTTTGCACTAACACAATTGAGTACCAGTGCTTCATGCAATGACTGCCAAAACTTAAAAGCGAAGCGACTGTCTCTATCGGAGATGATTAAGATGGGAGTCCTGTGGCGGGAGAGTATCTCTTTCATATAGAGTTTGGTTATTCGTTTCATGGAATCCTTTTCCTTGATGGCTAAGAAATGAGCGGATTTTGTAAATCGATCGATGATAACCCAAACGGTATCGTTACCATTTCGGGTTTTCGGTAGTTTGGTGATAAAATCCATGGAAATACGTTCCCACTTCCACTTGGGGATTATCAGTTGGACAATTAAACCGGATGGCTTCTGATATTCTGCTTTAACTTTGGCGCAAGTTAAACATTTACCGACATAAGTGGCAACTTCCATTTTCATATTGGGCCACTAGTAAAGCTCTCTAAATCCGTGGTACATCTTGTCAGCACCAGGGTGGATTTAGTATCTCGATTTGTGGGCTTCGTCCATGATTAGGTTTCTGATGCCTCAGTGCATAGGCATCCAAAATCTATTCATGAAATACCTGGCAACTTCAGGCTTGATCTCGAATTGACGGTCCATACCACGTAGGTTTTCAGTTCCGACATTCTCGTCCTTAAGAGCTTCAGTCTGGGCTTCACGGATTTTGGAGGGCAGACCGGTGTGGATGGTCAAGGCAAGGGATCTGACACGGAGCAGTTTCATACGTTCCTTACGGCTCAAGGCATCTGCTACAACGTTTGCCTTCCCAGGGTGGTATAGAATTTCACACTCGTAATCGCTAAGCAACTCGACCCATCTTCGTTGCCTCATATTCAACTCATTCTGGTTCAAGATGTGCTGGAGGCTTTTGTTGTTGGTGAATACTTTGCATTCCGTGCCATATAGGTAATGTCTCCATATCTTGAGAGCGAATACTACGGCTCCGAGTTCTAGGTCGTGAGTGGTATAGTTCTTCTCGTGAACTTTCAACTGGCGTGAGGGGTAAGCTATGACCTTTTCACGTTGCATTAACATGCATCTAAGGCCTTGATGAGATGCGTCACAGTAAACGCATAAATCGTTATTACCTTCAGGTAGGGCTAGAATAGGTGCATCGCATAGCTTCTGCTTCAGAGTTTGGAAGCTTCTTCGGTTTTATCGTCCCAATTGAATTTCTTCTCTTTCTGGGTCAGAGCGGTCAGGGGTTGGGCTATCTTGGAGAAGTTCTCGATGAACCTACGGTAATAGTCGGCAAGACCAAGAAATTGTCGTATCTCAGATGGAGTGGTCGGAGGGCTCCAACTTTTGATTGCTTCGATTTTCGCAGGGTCAACATGAATTCCAAGATCGTTGATTACGTGACCTAAGAAATGTACTTCTCGGATCCAAAATTCACACTTTGAAAATTTGGCATACAGTTTCTCTTTTCTGAGTAATTCCAGAATAAGTTTGAGGTGAAGCTCGTGTTCTTCCTTACTACGGGAGTAGATCAGGATATCGTCGATGAACACGATAACACACTTGTCAAGATAGGGTTTGCACACGCGATTCATGAGGTCTATGAATACAGCAGGCGCATTGGTTAACCCGAAAGGCATTACCATGAACTCGTAGTGTCCGTAACGAGTTCTGAAAGCGGTCTTAGCAACATCTTCATCACGAACTTTCAGTTGGTAGTAACCGGATCGTAAGTCAATCTTGGAATAAAAACTTGATCCTTGGAGTTGGTCGAATATATCGTCAATCCTCGGGAGAGGATACCGGTTCTTTACTGTTAGCTTATTCAAATCTCGGTAGTCGATACACATACGTAAGGATCCGTCTTTCTTCTTAACAAATAGGACAAGGGCTCCCCAAGGTGAGAAGCTCAGTCTTATGAGGCCTTTGTCAAGAAGTTTCTTGTAATTGAATCGATAACTCTTTCATCTCGGATTGCGCTAAATGAGACGGGGATCGGGCAACTAGAGCGGCTCCTGGAACTAAATCGATCTGAAATTCTACCTGTCTAGGCGGAGGTAGGCCAGGTAGGTCTGACTGGAAAATGTCTGCGAAATCTCGGACAATAGTGACATCTTAAATCTTTCTTTCTTCGGATTTATTGGAAGATATATGCGTTAAAAGGGCAGGATAACCTTTACGTAGGCACTTCTGGGCTTTCATGCACGAAATGATGTGAAGTTTGGTATCGGTACGATCCCCTTGAATGGTCAAGGTTTCGTTTTTGGCTAGGGGAATCCTGACTTGCTTCTCGTGATAAACTATCTCCGCACGATTCGCGGATAGCCAATCCATTCCTACTACCACATCAAAGCTTCCAAGTTGGACTTATGTCCTAATAAATCCAATGTACAATCTGGGAGGATTTCACGTGCTTCTATTTGTTTACCATTAACCAATTCAATTAGGTACTTAGCATCTAATGTCTTAGGAGTGATACAAAGGATAGGACTAAAATCACTAGACACAAAGCTCTTATCGGCATCGGTGTCGAATAAAACAGATGCATAATATTCATTTAACAGAAACGTACCCGTAATGGTGTGCGGGTCCTGTCGTGCGTCTGTTGCGTTCAGAACAAACGCTCTTCCTCGGGCGGCTTCAGTTCCTGATCTTTTCAGCTTGGGACAGTCACTCTTGAAGTGACCAGTGTTTCCACACTCATAGCAGGTATTCGTTGTCTGACTCTTGTTGTTACGACTCGGACAGTCCCGGTAAATGTGGCATTTCGCCTTGCAATTCTTGCACTAGATATTACTGCAGTCCAAGGTATGGTGCAGGTTACACTTGTTACACAAGGGAAGATTACCGGTGTAACCGTTCTTTCTTGCATCGGCGGTAGGGGCAACAACTGCGTAAGCCTTGATGTCTTTCGGAGCTTTAAAAGCATGAATTTCCGCGGGTTTCTTCTTCTTTCAGTCATGACCACGTTTGCGTTTTTATGATCAGATTTGGCATTACCAGAGGAGGTGAAAGGGATAACAGCAGGTTTGGATTCAACAGTTTTCTTTGCAAATGATGCACCTTGGCGAACGGCTTCATAGGTCAAGCTATGGGCCAATCGCACAACACTCTGGAGAGTATCGGGGTTAGAAGACATAACGTTACCTTGAATGAGGGGAGAGAGTCCCAAGATGTACCTCTCAATCTTCTTGTATAGTGGGGTAACCATTGTGGAGCACATGTGTGCCAACTTGTGGAAATGTCGTGTATACCCGACTACGTCAGCACCAACCTCTAGAATTCAACTTCCAAACGTTATAACTCTTCCCGGGGCAGTACTCTTCCTTCATGAGCACTTTCAGATCATCCCACATCATGGCGTAGGCAAGATCTTGTCCCAAAGATTCGGCATAAGAATTCCACCAGGTCAGAACGCCTTCACTGAATGTACAAGTTGCGTACTTGACCTTATACTCGTCAGGGCAGTTACACATGTGGTAGACATACCCGGTCTTCTCGAACCACCGAATCAGTCCGACTACACCTTCAGTGTCTTTGAAATGAATAGGCTTGCAGTTCATGAAATCCTTGTAGCTACAGTCTCGAGTACCTGTAAGGTTAGACCAAAGCTTCTTGAAAACAATTCTTTATAACTGATATTCATTGATCTTCAATCCAATCGTGGATTTGACTTACCGGTAGGCGAGCGACGTCCATCGGATGCAGTGGAATGTTCTACGTTAGCAGCAGCAAGTGCTTCAGTCACACGTTGGAGGACTAACTCTTCAATTGCAGCAGCACTCATAGGCGGCGGTGGAGGCGGAGGAGGAGGAGGGTTCCTGTTAGCTCTCGTAGCGCGTCTGGGCAAGATTCTAACTTCACATAGGCAAAATAAGAGTAAGTCATTATAATAACAACCATACATATCACGACAAACATCATCCACACATATAAATAAGGAGAATCATGACATTACAACATAATTAAATAGAGGTTCACAACATACATCATAACATACATAGTCTTGTCTGAAACAATTCTTCCAAAGATAACGTTGTTTAGGTGGATAAATCACGATTCCACGATAGTACAAGAGTCAATACAATACAAAATTTGGGGTAAAACAGATCCCCATATGTCAGCAACTACTAGATAAATCATGCATGCTCGAGTAATGCGAGAATCTCCCTGATCTGTGTGATCACCGAAAGCGTCAGGCGGAGGACTGTGGTAAAGTTTCCATGAGAATGGGTGGTGGCAGCGATTGCCTCAACATATGCAAATGCGGCACCGACGATACCTTTAGTGTCGGACAGAAGGGTGTGTAGAGTGTCCAGGTCCTGGTCAAAAGAAACTGTGCAGCTCTCAAGTTCGACAACACGAGCCTCAAGAACAACAAGAGGGGTAGGAGGGGCCTGAAGGACGGCTTGGAGACGAAGTATCTCGGCGTCTCGGCGAGTAATGTTGTCATAGAGTGATGAGATAAGGATGTCAATAGAGATGCCTGGAAGAACAGGAGGTGGGGCATCAACCTCAGGATGGGGTACAGGTGCAACAGGAACATCTCTGGCAGCAGTGGCGGAAGAAGACTCGCCAAGCTCAAAGGTACTGTCGCTAAAGTGCACCCACTTCTTTGGAGGAAGCGAGGCCTGGTCAGAAGAAGGGGGGGGGAGGGGGACAGAAGGCTCAGATGATTAATATCATTTGCGAGAAGATCCCGCAAGGATAGTGTCACACCCCGCCCGAACCGCCTGTCAGGTACGGGAGAGGTGTTGTAGAAAACAGGCTGTCTATATTAGATACACGCGGAAGCAACAGAATATGATAATATTAAACAACGGGTTGTTATTTACAGATAACCTACTAAGTTTAACAAGCTTAAAAGTAAACATGATAATAATAAGTCTTGACTTAGCATCCTAACAGAATGCTAATAACTGGGCCCGTATGTTCTTCATATCTTAATGGTTACGTATGCTTGACTCTTTGAAGGATCACCTATCTGAAGGATCCTACTGATTTCCTGCAAAAAATTGTAAATCAACTGTATCAACAACATGATGTTGTTGGTGAGCCGCACCCTGACCTGTTAGTCAATAATTTCACAATGCTATTGGCACTACAGATTTTTCAGCATGAATGACTAAAATATAACCAGTAAGATATATATAGATTACGGGGTACAACACATGCACCAACGATTCTAGCATACTAGTCACGTAGTATTTTGCACATTTCATGCGACACATATTTTGGTAACCAGTAAAGCATGCATTTGTTGCACCACATTATTTATAATGTGGGCCTAATTTGCTACATAACAAGGTAGGGATAAATACGGAACTCACTTGGTTAATTGGCAACTTTAGTTGTGATAATCTACTTTGATAGTCAGATTGTTATTGATGTAATCAACCTAGGCCAACAATAATAACAAAATATACTTGTTATACTCAAGTCTTGCATAAACTGAAATTTTGGTTTTATGTTTTATAAATTCAATGCTTGCTATGGTGCTTTCATATTTGTATATATGTCAATTGTCATTTTGGTTCACAAAATGTCCTAACCTCAAATTTTATTTAACTTAAATATTCTGAATTTAAACTGTTGCATAATGCAATACTAATGTTGCATAATGCAGTACTGAGTATTCTGACATTCGCGACCCGCAAATGGTGTTTAATCATATCCTGGAAAAATGGTGTGTTATGACCCGCTTCAAGTTTTATTAAACTCGAATTCTTTCTGTTTTTAGTATTGTTGCATAATGCAACACTAAATACCTATCATCATCTTAGCTTTAGAATTTCAAGTAAATGTTGTTTAATTTTCATAAAACTGTTGTATACTACAATACTAAGTATTTATAACTATTTTATTTTTGGAATTTCAAGTAAATGTTACTTAACTTATTTTTTCTATAAAGCTGTTGCATAATGTTGCATAATGCAACACTAAATATATAGTGGGTCAGACCTTGGTCTGTTCGAAACCAAACCTGGGTTTTCCCATTTACACCAAATTTTATAATCATTACCCTAGTCTTCAAGTTTACTATCTTATGAATTCATGAAAACTAATACTAAAGTCTTTATCTTTTTCAATCCAATCTTCACTATTCTTTAACATGCATCTTAATTCTATTAATTTGTTCAATCTAGAAAAGTTTCTAAGTTGTTTACTTGGTCATGGCACAGATCAGAATTAAGTCTTATGTTCTGCAAAAATTCCATGCATAGTAGGTTGTACCTTAAGCATGAAAAACTTGTACAATTCCTTCCTTCACCTTAGAAAATCGATGGACAGCAACCCAACCCCCTTTTCGAAAATTCCAGCCCCTGCCTTCTACCTTGTATCACCAAATCAAGAGTTCCACAAATCCTCTTCCTTTTTACAGCTTTAAACCTTTAACAATACAACATTCCCTTAAGAAATTAGGGTTTAATTCCATCTATTTTCTTACACAAAGATAGGGTAATCGAACACACTTACCTTGAATGAAAATTTCGGTCCCTGGTTCATTCCTGACTGCCCTAGATTTCGCTCAGATCTCCTGGTAGGGTTTAATTTTTAAATCAATTTCTCCATACCATAAACCCTAGATTGTTTGTGATCTTATAAAAGAACTTACCAGGGCTTTGTGACTTGATTCTTGCTAGCCTCGATTTTTCATCCATGTGCTCTCTCTCTTTGTTCGAAATTTTTAGAGTGGAGTGGGAGCTCTGTGTTCTGCTCTGCATGTATAAAAGAAGGAGAAGGAAAAAGACAATTTCCTTGTTGATATCGCTGGGTAAAACAAAAATCGTAGATGGGCTTAAAGAGGGAAGATGGGCTGCGAAATCTTTGGGCTATTGGGCCTGCTTATGAATTCTTGAGGCTGATCCATATTTTTATTTAATTTTGTAACAAGATTCCAGCCCACATGCTTGTTATTTGTTGTTGCTTTCGAATCCCGGTTCGAGACTTTTATTTATTTTTGCTTCTCTTTTCTTTTATTTATGTGAGTCTCGAGTTCAAGTGTTACAACTCCGCTCTCCTTAAAGGAATTCCGTCCCAGAATTCGTTATCTTTAGGATTTAAATAACTGAGGGTACTTTCCGTGTTTTCCAAATCTCATGATTCCTTTCCAAGGGGATATTTTTAACAGTACCAAATCTCCTTCCAGAAAAATTCTAAGGGCCTTCGTCTTTTATCCGCATAGCTTTCTGTTTATCTTGAGTAGCCTTGAGTTTTTCATGAATTTGCCTGATTCTTTCAGTGGTTTCCAATACTAATTCAGGACCCGTCCATTGTCCTTCACCAATTTCTGACCAGCATAGTGGTGTATGACACTTACGTCCGTATAGAGCTTCGAAAGGAGCTGTCTTGATGCTAGTATGATAACTGTTATTGTAAGCGAACTCAATTAACGGCAAATGACTATCCCAATTACCACCAAACTCAATGATGCATGCCCTTAGCATATCCTCCAATGTATGAATTGTTCGTTCACTTTGCCCGTCCATTTGGGGGTGATATGCAGTGCTAAAGTGTAACTTAGTTCCCAAAGCTGCTTGAAATGCTTTCCACAATTGAGAAGTGTAATTACTATCTCGATCCGAGACAATAGATAATTGAACTCCATGTCTTGAAACGATTTCTTTCACATACAGCTTTGCCATCTGTTCTAACGAGGATGATTCTTTTGTTGGCATAAAGTTTTGCTGACTTGGTTAATCGGTCTACAATTACCCAAATCGTGTCATTTCCGCTATTTGTTCTTGGCAATTTGGTTACAAGATCCATGGTGACTAAATCCCATTTCCATTCCAGAATTTTTAACTATTGTAGATATCCTGCCGGCTTTTGGTGTTCAGCTTTTACTTGTAGACACACAGGACATTGTCCTATGTATTTAGCAATGTCCCTTTTCATTCCCGGCCACCATTAATGGGTTTTTCAGGTTTTGGTACATTTTATCTCCTCCGGGATGCATTGTATACTTGGACTTATGTGCTTCTTGCAGTATTATCTCCCGGAATTCTCCTTCCTTGGGTACCCAAATTCTGTTTCCCAGTCGTAAGACTCCATCTGGTCCATGGTTAAGTTGTCGTACTTTAGTCATCATTTCTTCCTCTTCTAGTTTTGACTTTTCCGGTTGCTTTTTCTGAACTACCTTGATTTCGTCTATCATGTTTACCCCAACATTTATTCTCATGGCCCTTACTCGTAGTGGTTTAGGCCTTTCCTTGCGACTTAATGCATCTGCTACTACATTTGCCTTTCCTGGGTGATACTTGATTTCATAATCATAATCACTTAACACTTCCATCCATCGCCTTTGCCTCATTATTAATTCTTTCTGGTTGAACAAATGTTGGAGACTTTTATGATCAGAGTAAACCACAAACCTAGTTCCATACAGATAGTGTCTCCAAATTTTCAAGGCGAACACTAGTGCTCCTAACTCAAGATCGTGAGTGGTATAGTTCTTTTCGTGTGGCTTCAATTGCCTTGATGCATAAGCGATTACTTTATCTCGTTGCATAAGCACGCACCCAAGACCATTGATAGATGCATCACAATAGACCACAAAATCTTTTGTTCCGTCTGGCAAAGACAATATGGGTGCGGAACACAACTTCTGCTTTAGCAGCTCAAATGCATCAGTGTGTTTCCGCTTCCAATCAAACTTAGCATTCTTTTGAGTCAGTGCTGTTAAAGATGTGGCAGTTTTTGAGAAGTCTTGAATAAATCTCCGATAATATCCAGCTAATCCAAGGAAACGTCGGATTTCTGTTGGTGATTTCGGTTGCTCCAAATTCATAATAGATTCTATCTTCGCTAGATCCACTTGGATTCCTGTATCATTTACCACATGTCATGAAATTGGACTTCTCTCAACCAGAAGTCACACTTAGAAAACTTGGCATAAAGTTTTTCCTTTCTCAATACCTCCAACATTTTTCTCAAGTGCTCTTCATGCTCTTTCTTTGTACGTGAGTAGATTAGAATATCATCAATAAAGACAATGAAAATTTTTTCAAGGTAAGGCTTGCACACTATGTTCATTAGATCCATAAACACTGACGGTGCATTTGTTAACCCAAAGGGCATAACTGTAAATTCATAATGCCCGTACCTTGTGCGGAATGCTGTTTTGGGAATATCCTCTTCTCGCACTTTCATTTGATGATATTAGGACTTTAGATCGAATTTTGATAAATAACTAGCACCCTGAAGTTGATCGAATAAGTCATCGATTCTTGGTAATGGATACTTGTCTTGATTGTTAACTTGTTCAGGTCTCGATAATCGATGCACATTCTCATAGACCCATCCTTTTTCTTAACAAAAAGCACTGGTGCTCCCTAGGGTGAGGAACTAGGTCTTATAAATCCCTTATCCAGGGGTTCTTGTAACTGGCTTTTTAGCTCTTGCATATCTAACGGTGCCAGTTTATACGGTGCTTTTGCGACTAGGGCTGCTCCTGGTACTAGATCCATTCGGAATTCTACTTGCCTATCTGGTGGTAAGCCAGGCAAGTCATCTGGAAAGACGTCAACATATACGGAGACCACTGGTACTTCTTCTATCTTCTTCTCCTTTGGTGACTCTACAACGTTCACCAGAAAAGCTTGACACCCTTTTCTTATGCACTTACTAGCTTGGAGTAACGATAAGATCTTTTTGTGCTTTGTTGATTTCTCTCCTATAATGGTGTGAACTTTACCATCATCAGACTCCACCGTTATTGTCTTGGCATCGCAGTGGATTTTTGCATGCTGCTGGGTTAACCAATCCATACCCAACACAATATCGAAGCCACTTAAAGTCATAGGTAATAATTCTAATTCAAACTTAGAAGTGTCAATGTCTAACTGGAAATTCTTAACTGTCTCAGGTATACTTATTTCTTGTCCATTGGCAGTTTCTACTATATATGGAGTATCGAGTTTGTGTATGGTGCAATTAAATTTAGGCATGTATGCAACATATATGAAACTTTTATTTGCACCAGAATCAAATAGTATGCTGAGAAATTGATTATTAACAGGGACTATACCAGTTACGACATTGTCGTCCTTGCGAGCTTCGTCTGCATTCATTACAAACACCCGAGCATTCCCTCGAGGTGTTCCGCCTTCTCTTCCCTTATATTTTCCCTTACCTTTTTCTGCCTCCTTCATTTTCGGACACTCAGGTCGGGTGTGTCCCACTTCGTTACAATAGTAGCAGGTAACCGTACTCTAACATTTCTTTGTGTAGTGTCCCTTCTTATGACACTTCTGACATTCAACATCTTTCCTGCATTGAGTTGCATAAAGGCCTTTCTTTTGGCATTTGCCACATATTATATTGCTTCTACAGTGTTGTGCATTGTGACCCATTTTTCCGCATTCTTGGCATACTACCCCGCTCATACACTCAGCTGCTTTATGACCTACCTTCCCACATTTTCTACATGTCTCGTCTCGGATTCTTTTCATATTCTTGTCACCACTATTTCTCCATCCTCCTTCCCGATTCTTGTTGTCAGATTTTCTTTTATTTCCTTCCAATTCGCTCTTCTGCTCTACTTGCCTCAACCATTCCTCGCTCAAAATCGTTACTAAGTCCGTGGCGGATCCCAATGTCTAAGGTCTTGCTGTTCTCACATTTTCCCGTATTTCAGGGCTTACCCCCATACAAATCGTCGCACATGTCTGTCTTCATTTACTGCCATGTGTGGTACCAAAGTTAGCAACTCATGGAAACGGTTTATATATGCCTTGTAGTCTCTGACATCCATTCTTAGGTTAGTGAATTCATTCTCCAATTTTACGGACTCAGTTTCAGATATAAATTTTCTCATTACTGTCCTTCGGAACCAATTCCAACTTTTCTGATAAACTCTATTCTTTCCTTTCGCAATTCTGGTCATTTTCCACCAAATTAGAGCGTTTCCTTTGAATGACTGCGAGGCGAATCTGATTTCATCTTCCTCAGCACAGTTACTGATTTCCAACACTTCTTCCATTTCCTCAGCACTGTTGGTTTATATAACTATTTATCAGACTATTCACGAGTACGCAGCGGATCGATCCTATGATTCAACCTAACTAACCGGATAGAACATGTTTACCTTATGAGCTCGGATTGACTTGATCTCTTTGAGGATTTAATGCAAATCCCTCTACGATCGCACACACGACACACCAATGTTATGTGCTAGCACTTGATCACGAACCTTCTTCTTCAAGATTTGGTCAAACCACAATTTCGAACTCAAGGGAATTAGAAACCCTAGCCAAAATTTAGAAGAGGAGAGGAGGAGGAGAGAATTAGGGTTTTGGATTTCTCTAATCACTTGGATTTTTGATGGTCACCAAAACCCTTAACCAAGGGGTTCTATTTATAGGGTTTAGATAACTTAGGGAACAAGATTAGGGCAACACAATGAGCCCTATGAGGCTTACGAATTTCTAGAATTCGTACAAGGCCTTTGGGCCTCCACCGACTTGTTCCTTAATTAATCTAGTCCAATTCCCTTCTCTTTAATTAATAACTAATGGCCCGTTAACAATTAACTATTAGTTTTTAATTAATTCCTCTTTAATAATTCGTGATAAATATTAATTAACTATTAATTAATATTAATACATTTGGTGTCGAGACGTGTGACCCCGTAGGCTTAAATAATTTCCGGACATACGCTTACTATTACATGATCATATCCCTACAGCTCCCACTTGAGCTTGCAATAGTAAAGGTAATAACATTGGTTAGCGTCTAGCAACACGCCAATGCTCCCAGAAATATTTAAGTACAGTTTCTCAAAGTGTATTTAAATGGTACAGTCATTTACTATCCCTTTGTTACCGATACCGTGTTAAATATGAATATGGATCAAAGTCATTCCATACTTTAACGATTCTGTTTCTCATTCTCACAACTAACTTAAGATTACCAAATTGCAAATTGAGACATCTCTAGATTTCATTTGGGCACGACCATGCAAACATCTTAATTAGTCCAATGAGGGGCCTAGTGGTATCTGCTTCAGCACAAAGCTGAAGGAACAAATTCTCTTGAATACACGTGTCAAGTCACATACTTCACTACACTTACTGAAAATAGCCCTTTTGCACTACCTTATTCAGGATAGTTAGACCTATATCAAATAGGTGCAATTCATACATGCATGACCTGCTTGTATCTCAAGTCTAAGGATAAATAAAGCAACCATTTACGAATTTCACTTAATGACGCCGATCCATAAAGTGACAATTCGTTAGTGGGTCAGTCCAGTATGCATCCAATGAATACCATGTGAGTTTGGTGGGACCATCCTAACCAATCACTCAGATTTTGTCTTAGTTTAACTATGCTCCCACATAGTTAATTGACAATGGACAATTTAGAATACTTAGTAAGTATTCATGGATTAAACATGCAAATATAGGACACAATTTACTATTAAATGAAATCAAACATATCAAGTACTTTATTTCATTATATAAATAGAAATTGTTTAACATCCCTTATCCAAATACTGAAACATCAGACATACATGATTTAACTAGCTAATCTAAGTCCCATGCCCTCGGCATGCCTTTCAAGTTTTGGTCTCGATAGAGCTTTTGTGAAAGGATCAGCTAAGTTAATATCCGTGTGAACTTTGAGTAATTTTATTTCACCAAGTTCGATCTGCTCACGAACATAGTGATATCTCCTGGCATAGTGTCTGGCGCCCTTCTGAACTCCGGGTTCTTTGGCGATGATTAATGCACCCGAGTTATCGCAGTACATGTCGATAGGCAAGTTACTTGTGGGGACAATGTCAAGCCCACTAATAAACTTCCTTATCCAGACAGCCTCTATTGCAGCCTCTGACGCAGCAATGTACTCAGACTCTGTTGCAGACATAGCAACTGTGGTTTGCTTCTTGCTCTTCCAATCCACAACGCCTCCATTTAGAACGAAGACGTACCCAGACTGAGACTTCATGTCATCTCTATCAGTCTGACATCCAGCATCACAGTATCCGGTCACTTTGAGCTCTTGATCTGGATTTCCCCCATACACCAAAAACAAATCTCTAGTAGCCCGTAGGTACTTGAGAATGGTCTTAACAGCAGTCCAGTGACTTTCACCTGGATTCTGTTGAAATCGGCTAACGATATTTTGCGCAAATGCTATATCAGGTCTAGTGCATCTCACCGCATACATTATAGAGCCTACAACCGAAGCATAAGGAACTCTTTGCATACGCTTCATCTCATCAGGTGTAGAAGCACCTTGTTTGACTGACAGACCAAGTCCTTCCAGCATAGGTACTATACCACGCTTGGAATTCTCTATCTTGAATCGCTTCAAGATCTTATCAATATAAGCACTTTGACTTAGTCCAATCAACCGTTTAGTTCTATCTCTATAGATCTTGATTCCAAGAATGAATGCTGCTTCTCCCAAGTCTTTCATGGCAAAACACTTTCCAAGATGGTTTTTGACATCTTGCAACATTGGAATGTGTTTTCGTATGATCAATATGTCATCCACATACAAGACCAGGAAAGTAACATTACTCCCATTAGCTTTGCGATATACACATGGCTCATCGGGATTTTGAACAAAACCAAACTTTTTGATTTCTTCATCAAACCGTTTATTCCAACTTCTCGATGCTTGCTTTAGTCCATAAATGGACCTTTGAAGCTTGCATACTTTGTTGGGATGTTTTGGATCCACAAACCCCTCGGGTTGATCCATATAGACTTCTTCGTCCAAGTAACCATTTAAGAAAGCAGTCTTAACATCCATTTGCCATATCTTAAAGTCATAGTATGCTGCTATGGCTAAGAGAATCCTAATAGCTCTAATGTCAGCAACTGGTGAAAAGGTCTCATCATAATCAACGCCAAAACGTTGAGTATACCCTTTCGCCACAAGACGAGCTTTATAGGTGTGTATATTTCCATCCATGTCGGTCTTCTTCTTGAAGAGCCATTTACTCCCAACGGTTCTTGCGTTAGGAGGAAGATCAACCAGGGTCCAAACGTGGTTATCTTGCATGGATTTCATTTCCACATTCGCAGCTTCAAGCCATTTGTCAGATTCTGGATCTGATAATGCAGCTTTGAAATTCGGAGGCTCATCGAGATCTCCTGCTACGTTTTCCTCGGATTCGACTAGACCAATCCATCTATCCGGTTGACGTATGACCCTTTCGGATCTACGAAGTGGAATCGCATCATCATCATCATCGACTTGAGGTTCATCACTTTGAACATTCCCCCCCCCAAGTTGATGATTGCTAGTTATTTCAGAAGGTGAAACATCTTCCAATAGTTCTACGATTCTCCCACTATTCTCTTGAGCTATAAAATTCTTCTCAAAGAATTCAGCGTATCGAGCAACACGAACAGTGTTTTCGGAAGGATTATAGAAGTAGTAACCCATTGTTTCCTTTGGGTATCCTACAAAGATGCACTTAGTCGTCCTGGGTTGTAATTTGTCAGGCGTATCGCGCTTCAAAAGTGCCTCACATCCCCAGACTCGTAAGTAAGACAACACAGGGACTTCTCCATGCCATAATTGATATGGTGTCTTTTCAACCTTCTTGGTCGGAACCATATTTAGAACGCGTACAGCGGTTTCTAGAGCAAAACACTAAAATGATAATGGGAGAGTTGTAAGGTTCATCATCGACCTCACCATCTCTAGTAAGGTACGATTCCTCCTCTCAGATACTCCATTATGCTGAGGTGTATAAGGAGGAGTAAGATGTTGGACAATTCCACACGCTTTTAGATAATCCTTAAACTCTTGGCTTAATTATTTACCACGACGATCCGATCGAAGGATCTTGATGGTCTTACCGAGTTGATTTTCAACTTCGTTCTTAAACTCTTTGAATGTTTCAAATACCTCATGTTTATGTTTAAGCAAGTAAACATAACCATAACGACTGAAATCATCCGTGAAAGTCACGAAGTAGTTAGCACCTTGTCTTGACATATGTCTAAATGGGCCACATACATCGGTATGGATGAGTCCAAGTAGCTCTTTTGCCCTTTGCGGCTTGTTCGGAAAGGGTTTTCTAGTCATCTTTCCTGATATATAGGAAACGCATTTGTCAAATGATTCATCATTTGATTTTAAGATCCCTTCACGTTGAAGTCTTTCAATGCGGTTTTTGCCAACATGGGCAAGACGACAGTGCCATAGATAGGTAGAGTCCAAATTAGTTTTGGCTCGTTTGCAACATGATACAATGAATTATTATTGTTGCAACCACGCATATCAATTTCATAAATGCCATTACAACGGATCGCATCAAAATAATGAACATTATTCTTAGAAACTGAAATACTGATATTATTAAAAACGTTAATATATCCTTGGTTTTTCAACAATGAAACTGAAATAACACCTCTAGTAATAGAAGGTGAATAATGACAATTGTCTAAAGAACTAAATGAAATTCTCCTATAGCTTCCACAGCTGCTGGCAAACCATTTCCCACGAACAACTGCAAAGCTCCAGGCTTCAGTTTCCTCCTGTTTCTAAGACCCTGCAACGTATTACAGATATGAGTTCCACAGAGGGTGTCATACACCCATGAATCACACTTAGAAAAGGAAAATAATTCAATTGTGAAGATACCTGAAGTACTAGCCCCGCTGATATTCTTTCTCTTCTTCATCAACTCAGCTAGATAGGTAGGACAGTTCCTCTTCCAGTGTCCAACTTCACCACAATGGTGACAGATCTGGTCTTTAGTCGGATGCTCTTTTGCGGCCGGAGGGGTTTGCTTGGTTTTAGGAACAAGCGCAACTGCCTTGCCTTTTCCTTTACGATCATTCTTGCCCTTCGCCTTTTGCGGTCGTTTAGCCTTTTGGATCTTTCCCCCTTGATCATAAGAACTTGGGGTGTTTCAGTGGCCTTCTTAGGAATCGTTTTTTCATACTCGACAAGCATAGCATGAAGCTCAGGTATAGTCTTAGTCATACTATGCATGTTGTAGTTGCGCACAAAACCCTCAAAATCCTTCGTAAGAGATTTGAGGATCATGCCAACTGCCACAGCCTGATTATACCCATAATTGAGCAATTCCAATTTGTCAAAGTAGCTCTTCATCTTGAGCACATGACTACTGACCGATTTACCAGTTTCAAGCTTTAAGTCGTGGAGTTCCACAACTAGGTCGAACAATTCAACACCAGCTTGTTTTTCATACATCTTCTTTAGCTCTTTGATCATATCACAAGGTGTATGAAATTCGTATTGCTTCTGAAGATCGGGAGTCATACTCGAGATCATCATGCAAGCAACCTCATCGTATATGCTATACTCTGCATTGTAGAACGCTTTCTCTTGATCGGAAGCATTACAGCTGGCTCGGTCGGCCAATGATTCTCAAGGACATCGGTCCTCCGTTCAACTCTAAGGACAATCTTCAGTTGACGGTACCAGTCATTGAAGTTAGATCCATTCAACTTTTCTCTTTCAAACATTTGACGAAAAGGATGACCAACATTGTTTTGAGGAGGGTTTGTTGCCATCTACAAAACAGATTAAGTTCAAAAATCAGTATTTTCGATAATTAAGTCCTTAATAATTTAATTACCCAATGTTTAAATAACTTTAAACAATTAAGCTTATTAAGGCTAGGATCCTAATGACATGCCCTCATTTCATCAGCTGATCTGCTAGAAATGATGCATTCAAAAGGTAGTGACGATCAATAATTGTATTCCAAATACAATTCCTAGATTTTATGGGACCTACAACTTGCACCAAGTGATTTGTAGTCATGTTTCATCCCATATTTTTCCACGGGCTAAGGGTCTCACCGCCTAGCTCGCTTTAAGTCGTCCAACCAATAACGCACAAATTATCCACCATTGTGTACCAATGAGTAGGAATTTGTCTTACAGATGCTAATCTACCATTGTGTACCAATGAGTAGAGTAACACCCACAAGTGTCCTTTACGAGTTGGGTGGCAAAGACTTAAGTTTGATTGGGTCAAAACAATTTGATGTGATAAAAAAGTTATGTGTGAAGATTCATGCACATCTTCACCACATAATGTGTTTATAAAATGCTTAGTTTGTCTTCCAAGTCAAAAGAGCAACATAAAAGCATGACCGACATCGATGGATAAAGTTTTAAACATTAACATAAGGAAGGTAGATGTTTGAAAAAAAGGCTAAACAATAAATAGACATCAACATAAGGTTCTATAAATGGCATACGGGTTGAATGTTTCAACAAGGTACCAAGGTTAGCATAGTTGTTGACAAGGGTGTTAACGGTGACTAATATGGGTATGGGTGAGGAAAAAATGACCAAGGTTTCTACAATGATAACAAAAAAACGTAGGGGCAAGGACAAACAGATACACCATAGCCAATTGAATATGCGTTCATGCCATAGGTTGCACCGACTAAGGCTGAGTTCGAACTAGCTGATGGCAAGCGATCATGAGATGGCCAAAGCAGCCATGGTTGTGGCATAGTCAAAGCCTGAATCAAGGGGTGGTGATGCTTGCATGATTTACACAAAAGGATGAAACCTAAGGTAAGGCTCCTTAACTGAGCGAGTAATGAAGGTCACTTTGCATTAGCAACCTCCGCTGAAAGAATGAATGCCCGCTAATATAGATTGTATTTCGTGCTTTTCTATAACCTTCCTCGCTCATTTGATTTTTCTTTGGCCTGGTGGGCATGAAAAAGAAGACTAGAAGAGGTATCAACACCCACATTCATCAATAAGAGTAGGAGTCATATAGGTATAGGTTAGCCTTTCCTTCCTCTGGTCATGTGTAATAGACGGAGGGTAGAATTCGAATCTGTCTGTATGCAGTCCGTATGTAGGTATGTCCAGTGGTCCAGCCTGTCGGTCAGTTGATAGTTTGATCGAAGCCATGAAGGTACCTTCCTAAACTGAGATTGAAATCTATTTTCAAAGCATTTTTTTATCACTTTCTTTTGGAAAGAAAGTATGTTCAAGGAAGTAAATATGTCATGGTTGCAGGAGTCTATTCATCGCATATAGACTGTAGGGACTTCTGCTGAGCAAAGCTGCGAGCCTACCCTTCTCGAGCCTACAACAATAGCTTACGCTTACCAAGCCTAAAAATAGGGCTACAGCAAGCCAAGCAAAGCATGCTTTCCCCCTTCGTTTGTTGTGGGTGGCGCCTCACCGCACGCACTGAATGAATGAAATGAGTGGAGATCTTCCTTCCCCCTTGCTAATTACCAAGAACTTCGTTGTCACTAGTGGCGAAGAAGAATGAAAAAAAAGAGAATAAAGAACTCGGAGCCCAAGCCGAGAAAAGAAAGAAAACAATCAAGAGATAGGACACGACGAAAGATCGATTGGAGGCCAAGAGAGAGAGGGAGACATCATGTAGAATACCCAAATCTGAGTATCACGAGGCAAAAAATGAAATAAATCAAATCGGAGTACCATGAAACGACAAAACAGAATGAATCGAATCGGAGCATCATGGATCGATAGATTAAAATAATCACAGGATACCGGGAGTTATTGAAAATCATTAAATCACCGACTCATAAAATGAGAGATTAAGTTGATAATCTGTAAGGATCGAAAAGAACCCAAACACGATATCACGATCTCTAGTGAGTGTGCGGAATCCAAACACTAGAGTGATTCAAGTATAAACAACATAAACAAGAACAAACGATTAGGAAAATAATGAAACACACAAACCGATTGAGAATGCTAGATCGAAACTTGATTGCAACACACGTGAAAGGTTCGAAATTCTCTATGGGAGAATTTCGATTACACTTCTTTGAAAACACCAAGAACACCCCAAAATCAGCAACCAACCCTAATCTCCTAAATAAGCTATCCTTATATTGGGGGAGATTAGCTTGGAAAACAAGCTAATCTATCTTTGGTAACCCTAATTACCCACTAATTCCCGTTTTTGACCATATAGGCCCACTAAACTCCCTCTAAACATTGTTTAATTGAGCCAAACCATATCTAAATTGGCCCAGTGACCCAATATGACCATAACCCAGCTAATCTCCACCTATTCTATCACATAGGCCTTCAAAATAGTCCGCCAAGTGATGATTTAATACACAAGCCACAAATTATTCCCTTACAATCTTCCCCTTGGCTCGTGATATTAAATGTATTCTACTTTCAATCTTCAGAACTTGCAGTCTTCACCTTGGCTTGAGCATGGGTTGGTGAAGATTCCTTTCTTTAACAATCTTCATTGGGAAACAACAAATGACTTTAGAGAGTGTTCTCTCAATCAGCATTAGCTTGGACTTCAAATGATGAACATGTAATGAGAGGAGGATTCTCAAATACTTGCTCCTTCTTGAAAACTGTTGAGTCCTTGCTGAATCATCAGTAACTGTCTTGACTTGCCATTAACTTCAAAAGGTTAAATTTTGAAAACCTCTATCTTGGCATTCTTGATTGTAGATCTTTGAACTGACGGCATTTAGCTTCCCCTCAACTCGTGAACAGTGTCTTTTCAGTCTTTGGATGCTTTTCTTGAACAACCAACAAACTTCCCCTCAACTCGTGAACAGTGTCTTTTGAGTCTTTGGAAGCTTTTCTTGAACAACCAACAAACTTCCCCTAAGCATAAGGTAAGTCCTTTTCCGGCTAGTTCTTCAACTTGATAAGCAGCAGAGTTCTTGCTTTGATCAACTGAGTCCTTGATTTTTTTCCATGAGTTGTTTTTTTTTTCACTTAACCTGTCAAGCATAACATGGAACAAACACTAACCAGACAATGATGACTGGTTATCGGGTTAGCATTACTTAACCAAACAACTTTCCCTGAACCCGAGGACTCTTTTTATTATCTCCCCCTAAGGTCTAGAGGGAGGGTCAAACTTTCTTGCATAAAACCCATAAAAAATTTATTTAAACTTCTCAAATCAACCTGGCCAATTCATAAACTTAAGATAACACAAAAGAAACAAAATAAACATACCAAATTAATAAACGAGAAGGTTTTATTTTGGGATCAAACCGTCTTTGTCTGAACTGAGGAACCCTTTTCAGCATCTGTTACTCGAACACGTCCAGGCGATTGCCAGTATATTGGTCCTTCTTAAACCCATGTTCCTCATTTTCCCGGCTGTTTGTCACTTATTTATCTTTTAGGTGCATTAATTATGAACATCCGACAGTTACACACAAATCCTAGGTAATTAATATGTGCAGTCTATCAAGCTTGATCATTCCCTACCACATATTTTCACATTCCCATATCCAGAGTTTTGAATATTTTCTCGAGACTTGGTTGAGAAGAGAAAGAACAGATCATAAAAGAGATAGGAATAATATACAAAGACTTGTATGATTTCAACTCAGAGGCGTTTATCAGTCAGGTGGTAACCTTTCATCAAACACATAAGCTTAGTCACAAAGTCAGGGCTAAAGGGTTTTGGACGCTAGAGGGTCTCTTTTGTTGTGCACATTGGCATCTTTTGGGGTGTAAATTATATACAGCGATCTGCAAGCACGTTAATCCACACTAACCAGGTCTTTGCTCACGCAAAACAGAGGAAAGTCTGATTAACACGTCAACCATTCTACACCAGGTCATTGCTCACGCAAAGCAGAGGCAAGACTTGACTGACGGCTTTGACATCCCCAGATCTTTGCTCACACAAAACAAAGGGGACGTCGACTTTTTGAAATATTCGATTCAACACTTTGGAGTCCGGCGTATGTATCGGGAACAATTTCGCAGTCAAATAGAACAAGCACTTAACCTAAGTGTGTGTTTCCCGTCAAATGACATACTTTATTTTTAAGTGTTGTGACCCATATCTTTGTTTTTGGAACTGAGCCTACCGAGCACATCACCTTGGATCATGTCTTTCACTTTTGCCTTACGTGTGTCAGTCATTCTGAGAACGGAAATATTTCACTTCCCTGCCTTCTCAAACACAAACAAAAGATTAAAAATTAAAAAAAATTAAAAAGCACAATTTTTGAGGGGTCAACTATTTCATCTTTTCTATTCTTCCCCTTGCTTTTTGATTTTTAAAATCAACACATTTTTTTTTATTATTATTGACACACAGATACATCACTAAATATCTACTAAAACTAGCCTAGCTAACCTTCAAAGTTTATCTTTTAAAAATTTTCTGAAACAAACAATTAGCCAAGAAACAAACAATTCAGACAGTACCTTGCTGATTTTTTTTCAGATTTACCTCTCACAAGGAAACATACCCTCCATTGAAATCTTCATTGCATATAGCAGAGAGATGCCTCCTATCCTGTGCCTAGAACAATCACTATCACAAACAAACAAAGGTTAATGAAAGTCCTCCTTGACTGTTCCTGCACATAGTGAGAGATCAGTTAGCCATTGAAACCCAGGCCATTGTGGTAGTGGGTAGACCTGATGAATCAATGAAAGTTACTTCTTTTAAGCACATTCCCTTGGTAACATCAGGGATAGGGGGTGTGGCTGCCTTGGTTGGACGGAGAATGTCCTTTTTGTTGACATCTCTGGGTTGGTGATTTTCTTTCCCAAAAACATATGGTTTTCTCGGTGGTGAATTTTTAGTTTCATTTTTCTTTAGAAATTTTACCTCTTGAAACTGTTTGAAGTGTTCTTTGTACACTCTAGTAGGCTTGAAAGACAGGTTTACCACCTTTGAAACATTCCACCTGTCATCCTTCCTCCAACCATTTGATTTAGCTGAACCAACTGGATTTGGATGGATGAGTAATTTTGAAACAGATTTGAAAACTGGTTTTGGGGATTCAACAGATTTTGGTCTCCAAGCTATTTTGACAGATTTCTGAGATGCTTTGTTTTCTTTAAAAATGGTCTTTGGCCATTGCTTATGAGCCTTGGGTTTCTGCTGTACTTTGTGACTCTGAGGTGCTTGTTTCTGCACCTTGGGTTTTGATGGACCGTGCCTTGGAGTTTGGTCACTTTGTTTTTGGGTCCTTGGACTGGGTCTCTGATGAACCCTTTTGGGATAATAAGGTTCATAAGGTCGTTATAAACAGTTTATTGCCACGTGTCCTGGTCTACCACAGACATGGCAAGATTGTTTCTTTGGGTATGCGGGAGCCTGTGGTTGGTTACGCACAGTGGAAATCCAAGTTGGTTTTGAACAATTTTTGTGGATCCAATGGGTTTTACCGTGGGGCTTTGTGGTTAAAATGTACTCCTGCTGAACTGGCTTAAGCTGTTCATATGCAGAATTGATTTCTGGGTACGGGACAAAATCATGAGGTCTAAGGTCCCGCACTTTCTGCACATTTTGATCATGACAATCATTCTTATTTTCTGTAGGTTTCCCACCCAATACCCCACCATTTGTGAGTTTGGGACCAGCAACCTGTGGTCCCTTATCCCTTCTTAAAATTTTAACAGTTTTTAAGGGTTTCACAGGTTTAGCACCACATTTCCCAAAGTTAAACACACTACAAGTAACAGATTCATCAAACACAGTTGACTTGGGACATGTTGACTCAGACTCAAAAATTTTTGAAGCAAAATTATCAATTTTAAAACCTGGAAACTTTTAACTCTCAAAGCAAATACTTTTTCCCTTTGAACCTGCTTCTTCATTTATTTTATCTGCACAAGAAGTAGAAGTGTTAGTAATGTTAGAAACAGGAGCAGAAATTTTAATGGGGCAAGCAGCAAGTTTCTTTTCTATTTCAACCTTAGCTTCTAAAGAGGTCTTTGGACACTCATAGTCTGGGATCATTTCATGCATCAAAGGCATCGGTACTATATGAGTGGATGTTTCATCTTTTACCTCAGTACCGAGACCCAAACCAGAGTTGGCTTTGAGATGTCGCATTCGAGCATCTGTGTTGTAGAAAAGAGAGCTAGCCTTCATCATTTCTGACACAATCTTATCATTCCGTACAACTTTAGTTTGTGATGTTTCTAATTTGGCTTTAAGTTGTTCAACCTCTGATTTTAATGTGTCAACTTCATTAGCAATTCTAAGATATGTAGTTTTATCACTCAATTGTCTTTGAAGATTCTTAATATCGACTTTGGCAGCTTCTAGTTTTTCACTTAATGTTTTACTCCTACCTTTGTACTCTCGTAGGTCTCTATCAGATAGTTCACGATTTAACGTTTCATTAAAGAACTTACGTTGCCAGTCTTGAGATTCATTAAATGTAATTTGGCATTTAGGGTTAGAACATACATCATTGCTGTTGGTGCATGAAGTGGTACCTGGTAGAATGGATGCCATGAACTTCTCTTGGATGAACTTTTAGAGCAAATTAGGTAAAACGGCAAAATCACTATTCAAAGAATACTGTCAAAAACTTAAAACTGAAAAACGGAGGCCTTCGGAGTGAAATTTGGAGGTCCAAACGAGCTCCCCTGGACATTAGTCCGGGGTAATTCTGGGGCTCGTTCTCACGGACGTCGTGTTAAAATTTGAGCTTCTAACTCCAAACGAGGCCCAAGTTACGTCCGTTTTAGTGAAATTGTGCGAAATAGTGTTTTTGCCGCAATAAGGATTTGGACCAAAAAGTGGGTTTTCGATCGAAAAGTGGGTTTGATCGAAAAGGGGTTTTCGATCAGCAGGGTGTTGGGTCGAAAAGTACTTTTCGATTACACAGGGGGTCAGTCGAAAAGCAGGGTTCTCGATCGAAAAGTATCAGCGGATCGAAAAGTCTCAATGGGGACTTTTCGATCGAAATGGGCTGATCGAAAAGTAACAAGGGGGACTTTTCGATCGACAGATTGGTGATCGAAAAGTCACAAGGGGACTTTCCGATCGAAATGGGCTGATCGAAAAGTCACAAGGGGGACTTTTCGATCGACAGATGGCTGATCGAAAAGTCACAAGGGGACTTTCCGATCAAGCTGGCTGATCGAGAAGTCACAAAGGGGACTTCTCGATTGAGTTAGGGCAGATCGAAAAGTCTCAAAGGGACTTTCTCGATCGAAATAGCGTGACAGAAAAGGCTTTTCGATCAGAAGGGCGATCGAAAAGTCTTGAAACAGGGTTGAGAAGTCTCCAAATCACGAATTAAGCACCTCGAAAGCTCCTGTCTTGACTTGAAACCTGCAAAATAGTTTCGTATCGTGCTAAAGGCTGGAAAACACCACAAAACTCAAACTGTTAGTTGCCAAAAACTTGAATCGGATATCGCGAGAGCCTCGAAACTTGCGTTTCTTGGCTCTGATACCAATTATAAGGATCGAAAAGAACCCAAACACGATATCACGATCTCTAGTGAGTGTGCGGAATCCAAACACTAGAGTGATTCAAGTATAAACAACATAAACAAGAACAAACAATTAGGAAAATAATGAAACACACAAACCGATTGAGAATGCTAGATCGAAACTTGATTGCAACACACGTGAAAGGTTCGAAATTCTCTATGGGAGAATTTCGATTACACTTCTTTGAAAACACCAAGAACACCCCAAAATCAGCAACAAACCCTAATCTCCTAAATAAGCTATCCTTATATAGGGGGATATTAGCTTGGAAAACAAGCTAATATATCTTTGGTAACCCTAATTACCCACTAATTCCCGTTTTTGACCATATAGGCCCACTAAACTCCCTCTAAACATTGTTTAATTGAGCCCAACCACATCTAAATTGGCCCAGTGACCCAATATGACCATAACCCAGCTAATCTCCACCTATTCTATCACATAGGCATTCAAAATTGTCCGCCAAGTGATGATTTAATACACAAGCCACAAATTATTCCCTTACATAATCGATTTTAAAAACGAGTGGTTAAGTGAAAAATGTATGCATTAGTGAATTGTGAGCTAGTGTAGCATAGATCATCATAAATCATCGAAGAAACATAGTAACGCGTAAAACACGAAATTGGGCAATTTTATAAAAACACATCGGAATGGCCTTCATCTTCCGGTTGGGAAATTACAACCGTGACCAATTAGAGTTATTTACCGGTTTTACCGGTAATTGACATGCTTTGGCCTAATATGTTTCAACAATCTCATCTGTGCATCCCACGTGAGCGTTCGGGCCCGTTAATTCTGATTTATACGCAACGCTTTTCTTGACAAAGACCCCGATAACCATTTCTTACACCCTCCCAATTACTGCATGTCACTGCTAAAGCCCTAACTCCAACGAGCTCAGGAAATCAAGAAAATCAATTTCCTAAATGGTACGTATGGCACCATTTCTAGGGAAAGAGGCTAGGAAGTCTCAAGTGATTTATGTATGACTTTGTGATAAAATTCAAGGAGTAAGACGAGGATCGAAACATGCATATCAAGAAGCATGTGATGGACATAGTAATGATATAGACATAGAAAGCATGAGGTACTCATGCAGATCATGGATTTCTAGAGAGAGAGTGTTGTCATGATTTCTTGATTGTAATCATTCGATTAATGAAATCATTCGATTTGTTCATCATCTTTCTTATGTTTGATTATCTTTGATTCTTCTTCATATTCATCGTCTTTTTTGGGTTTTCGAATCTGAACCTCGTTCTTGCTCAAGATCAGGATTCTTGTAGTGAAATCGGTCCCGACAAATGGTATCAGAGCGGGTAACCGATCAGATTTCATCTCACGATGAATCTGGTCACTCGAATCTGGATTTTGAGCTTGAATTGAGTGAAGATGAGAAAACCCACTTTTTGAGACTTTTTCATATTTTTCTTCATTTTTGGATGATTCTGGACAGATTCGATGTTTGGGATGTTAGATCTAGGTCCATTGACTTCATCTTGATGTTATTTCATGTTTTACTTCTGCAAATTTGTGAGAAAAATGGAGTTCAGAGCTGATTTTTCGTAACAGTGGAGTTCTTCACGTTTTTGGGTTGTTCTTGAAGATTTCGGGTTTGATTCTGCGTTTTTGGTGTTATTGTTGATGGATTTGGATGAAATGAAGCACTAATCTTGATGGAAAAAGCGTTCTGGATCCAATGGAAGCATCCGTTTTGTCTGAATCTCAACCATTTTGGCAGATCTGGAAAAACACACACTAGTGCGTGTTTCGCGGTGTTCATCGTGTTCTTGAGATTTCCAGATTGTTGGGGACTGATTCGATTTGATTTGTAGCTGTTTATGGATTGTTTGTGGCCAAAACTATCTCGTGAATGGTTCATCTCATCATATCAGTCACGAATCTATGATTTACACTCGTTTGGGACATCAGAATCACATCCGGGTGTTCATGTGTTCTTCATTTTTCTGGGTTTTTCTTTGAAGTCTTGAAGATGTGCTATACGACTAGGACTCATTTGAAGATTGTCTAAACGACCTGCTTGTTCTTAACAATCAGGTTGATGAACTTAACGATCAGCTTATGTTCTTAACGATCTGGGTTCACTTGAAGCTTGTTAACGATTTGACCTTAAGTCTTAACGACTTGGCTAGTCTTAACGACTTGGTTTTAGTCTTAACGACCTGGTGAGCTGATCGTTCAACTTAATCAAACGACTTGGGTTTCTGGGTTTTCGTTCAAGGCATTTTCAGAGGATTTTGTTCGTCCAGGATGAAAGAGCATCACAATACGGGTTCAGTGATATAAAAATCATGAATTTTCATCATGTTTTGACCGAGATATGGTGATAATACGCTTTTCCGGTGGACTCTTACGATTTTCTGGCGAGGTGCTTTAGGGTTTCAGTGGTCGCAGGTTGAAGGAAAGAGAAGATGACGTGGCGTGTGCTGGTTCGCTAGCTGAGAATGTTGACCTCTTTCCTCTTTGTCATTATTCGATACTACCTTTTTTGTTGTCGGATTTCTATTGGAGGAGAAGAAACCGCGTGGGCCCCATGACTGTTAAAAGAGCCGTTGATGGCTTTAATGCTGTCGCCATCCGATTGGTTAAACAGATTTCACGCAGATCCTCTCCTGGCTGCCGTTAGATCAAGCTGATCTTGACCGTGGAATCACATTTTGTGCTTCTTTTTCTTGGTTCTGATTGCCTGCCGCCACCTCAGATGGATCGAGTTTTCAGCCATAGGATCTCATTTACTTCCACCGTTAGATCAGATTGCATTCTCCAATCTGATTGGCCCTCATCAAATCACATGGATTGTGCTACTAGAAGGGATTTAATTACTCTAATTATTTTTTAGCATTATTTCGTTAAATACGGGGTTTTTCTTGTCGGTTTATAACGAGACTTACGAGATAAGGCCCAAATGGAATTGCGGAAAAATTTTATTAGTCTCGGATTTATTCCATTTTATTGGGGTTCTCGTTTATTGACGTCACACGCAACGTTTGCTATCGACCACTGACGGGTTAGCTTTATTATCCGGTTAATTATGTAGCTTTCTCGTTATGTCTCACGGTTTATTTTTAGCTGATGCAGCGCTGATGTCACCTAACCGGATTAACTGGAATCTCAGTTAATTATGGAATTTATCCGTTAAATCTCTCAAGATGCCGTTCCTTGACGGAAATTGGTGAAAATTTTCAGATCGCACCGTTTTCACCGATATTTCTCAGAAATATTCACGGAATATTATTCCAAGCTCGTTTTTCTTCAACCAAAATTACGAAGACTCCGGTTATGCTCATTTTTCGCTCGGGATCTCAAATTTTCTCCGATTTGACACTTTATTTTCGCATCCAACCCAGTCACGTGGAACACAAGATTTATTTATAGATCATTCACAATTGTCAGCATCCGGCTTCCGGTTTTTCACGAGATTTTCGGATTTCAAGATTATTTATCTGGTTTCTCTAGGTAACCGATCGCGACGGTTCGACTCTCCGCATCTGATTTTACGCTTCCGACTTGATGTTTTTGGAGAGATTTAGAGAAATAGGAGGAATTATTATGGAACTGGATTATCGGGTCGATTATCTGAAGTTGGAGCATTTTCAGTGTTTGATTGGTTTATCTAATTCGCTTTGTTGCAGATTTGACTCCGATGTTCAGCATTTTCTTAGTATTGTACCCGACCGTGTGAACCGAGTGAGCGGAACACTTGGATCTCGACTGGAGAAACGAGAACAGAAGAAGCTTATTTAGAGGGGGAATCTCTACAACAGATTGTCTCTGGTTTATCAGTTTCTCATTGAAGATGTACGACAGAGCGATTCTTCAGCAGTTGAACAGATTTAAAAGCATCAGTCAAGGGGGAATTGTTGGAACAAAAAATCTATGTGACTGACGCCATCAAATCTGTTTACCGAAGCATTCGACTGAAGAATCCATGTGAATTGATTCAGAGACACGGGTTGAGATGATCGAGGCTTGCGAGATTGGACCGAAGACCGTTTTCTGGAAAAGTTAACCGTTCGGGTCAACGATCAATGTAAAAGTCAACGGAAGATCGGTTCGAGCGAGTCAAGCTTCGGATTAATTGAATCAACTTTGATTTAATTAATATTTCATGTTATTTGATTTACTTGTAATTTTGTTCAGTTATGTTTTTCTGTTGTTAGTCACCCTCACTATATATATAGTGAGGGTGCCCCATTCATTAAGAGTCTCCCAAAAATGGATGGATGATGACTCTTTAGGATGTTGAGTCTTCCATTCTAGAGAGAGAGAGAGTGAGTCATGGATTTCTAGAGAGAGAGTGTTGTCATGATTTCTTGATTGTAATCATTCAATTAATGAAATCATTCGATTTGTTCATCATCTTTCTTGTGTTTGATTATCTTTGATTCTTCTTCATCTTCATTGTCTTTTTTGGGTTTTCGAATCTGAACCTCGTTCTTGCTCAAGATCAGGATTCTTAAAGTTAAATCGGTCATGACAAATGGTATCAGAGCGGGTAACCGATCAGATTTCATCTCACGATGAATCTGGTCACTCGAAACTGGATTTTGAGCTTGAATTGAGTGAAGACGAGAAAACCCACTTTTTGAGACTTTTTCATATTTTTCTTCATTTTTGGATGATTCTTGACAGATTTGATGTTTTGGATGTTAGATCTGGGTCCATTGACTTCATCTTGATGTTATTTCATGTTTTACTTCTGCAAATCTGTGAGAAAAATGGAGTTCAGAGCTGATTTTCGTAACAGGGGAGTTCTTCACGTTTTTGGGTTGTTCTTGAAGATTTCGGGTTTGATTCTGCGTTTTTGGTTTTATTGGGATTTGGATGAAACGAAGCACTAATCTTGATGGAAAACGCGTCCCGGATCCATTGGAAGCATCCGTTTCGTCTGAATCTCAACCATTTTGGCAGATCTGGAAAAACACACACTAGTGCGTGTTTCGTGGTGTTCTTCATGTTCTTGAGATTTCCAGATTGTTGGGGACTGATTTGATTTGATTTGTAGCTGTTTATGGATTGTTTGTGGCCAGAACTATCTCGTGAATGGTTCATCTCATCATATCAGTCACGAATCTGTGATCTACACTCGTTTGGGACATCAGAATCACATCCGGGTGTTCATGTGTTTTTCATTTTTCTGGGTTTTTCTTTGAAGTCTTGAAGATGTGCTATACGACCAGGACTCATTTGAAGATTGTCTTAACGACCTGCTTGTTCTTAACGATCAGGTTCTAAGCCAAACGATCAGGTTGATGAACTTAATGACCAGCTTATGTTCTTAACGATCTGGGTTCACTTGAAGCTTGTTAACGATTTGACCTTAAGTCTTAACGACTTGGCTAGTCTTAACGACTTGGTCTTAGTCTTAACGACCTGGTGAGCTGATCGTTCAGCTTAATCTAACGACTTGGGTTTCTGGGTTTTCGTTCAAGGCATTTTCAGAGGATTTTGTTCGTCCAGGATGATAGAGTATCGCAATACGAGTTCAGTGATATAAAAATCATGAATTTTCATCATGTTTTTGTTGGGTTATATAACAAATTATCACACGAGTACGCAGCGGAAAGAAACCTATGAATTAATCTAACTAACCGGATAGAACATGTTCACCTTATGAGCTCGGATTGACTTGATCTCTTGGAGGATTTAAAGCAAATCCCTCTACGATCGCACACACGACACACCAATGCTATGTGCTAGCACTTGATCACGAACTCCTCTAATGAAGATGGCTTGGTCGAACCACACAAGAATCGAAACCCCCAGGGTTTTCTTGTTTGCCGAATTCGAGAGAGAGGAAAGAGAGATTAGGGTTTGCACCTGAAAGTGCGTGAGCGTGTGGATCTTCTACTAAGTCGTATAGAAATCAATGTAAACGAGTAAAACACAGAGAGTAAATATGCAACTTACATGAACTTCACTGTATACAAATTGGATGTGAAGACATCATTTTTATATGCTGACATGGATGAGGAGGTTTACGTGTCTCAACCTCCTGGGTTCATTGATGAATAATACCCAGATCATGTATATCATTTAGACAAAGCACTTTATGGCCTACATCAGGCCCCTACGGTCGTGGTACATCACCTTGACAGATCATCTTTTGCACCATGGGTATACACGCGGGGTGGTGGATCAGACATTCTTCCAAAAAGTTGTTGATGAGGATATCATCATAGTGCAAGTTTATGTAGACGATATCATTTTTGGGTCTACAAATGAGGATTTATGTAAAGAGTTTGAAGTTGTTATAAAGCAAAAGTTTGAAATGAGCGCTATGGGAGAGATGCAATTTTTTCTTGCCATTCAAGTCAAGCAAGATGCTAATGGCATTCTTATTCATCAAGTAAAATATGTTGATGAAATCTTGGAAAAGTTCAAAATGTCAGATTGCAAGCCTATGGCCACTCCTATGATTCCGCGTCCACTGTTAGCTCCAGATCCTGATGGTGAACCTGTAAGTGAGCACATATATCGGTCAATGATTGGCTCATTGATGTACTTGACCGCTAGTCGACCCAACATCATATTTTAAGTTCATACATATGCTCGTTATCAATCTCAACCTA
>JBCNJP010000017.1:72286280-72334229 GCA_039602395.1 Deinandra increscens subsp. villosa | reverse complement strand
CCCTTAACGGTATAAACTCCGTTAGTGGTTATTTGGGGGTGTGACAAAAGAGCTCGGTAGCTCCATTCGCAACACACAAAGAAGCGTAGGGGTGAGGTTTGCAACTTTTGCAATTAAAAACCTACCCGCTTTAGGGAAGCAGAGCGACCCGACTTATACCTCTCTTAGAGTGTGTTCAAATGGGTGAGCCGGTGTTTCTTTTGACTTTTAGGACACAAATTTTATTTTATAAACAAAATCATATTTCAATAGTTCATTTAGCAAATTTTGATTTTCATAAAACAAATTTGCATTTAAAACCTTTTATTATGTCACACTTATCAAATAATCACATAATCTTAGGGTTTCTAATTATCTATCATAATTTTAATTTTAATCCTCTTTGATATAAGTAATAACCATGAAGGATTTGCATGAAACATCATGGTTTTTACTTCCTTTTAACATTTAAAATAAAGGTACAACATGTTGATTATCAAATAACAAAACTTGGGTTCTCAATTTTAGATCACAAAATCAGATTTTAGACCTAAAATAAGGGTTTCAGATTCGGCTAGAGGTTTTCGATCCAATTATATAGTTTTCGATCGGAAATAGGGTTTTCGATCGAGAACATCACTTTTCGATTAGGGTTTCCGATCGGAAAAAGGTTTACGATCTACGATAGGTTTCCGATCGGAAAAGGGGTTTACGATCGGAACACGGGTTTCCGATCCACCATAGGTTTCCGATTGAAAAACAAGGGTTTTCGATCGGGACAAGGGTTTCCGATCGGAAAACGAGGGTTTCCGATCGGGAGTAGGGCTTCCGATCGGAAAACAAGGGTTTCCGATCGGGTCGAGAAGCGCTTTTCGATCAGGGACTTTTCGATCGGGTCGAAAAGTCATTTTTCATCGAATTTTTTCGTTTTTACCAATTTGCGAAACTTTTTCCAATTGTAAAACACGATTTTTAAATGGATCGAAAAGCTAGAATCGTATTTTGGTTACCCCCCTTCCAAGTTTTATTCCTGGTAATTAATTAAAATCATAGGTGGCTCGTGATACCACTGTTGGGTTATATAACAAATTATCACACGAGTACGCAGCGGAAAGAAACCTATGAATTAATCTAACTAACCGGATAGAACATGTTTACCTTATGAGCTCGGATTGACTTGATCTCTTGGAGGATTTAAAGCAAATCCCTCTACGATCGCACACACGACACACCAATGCTATGTGCTAGCACTTGATCACGAACTCCTCTAATGAAGATGGCTTGGTCGAACCACACAAGAATCGAAACCCCCAGGGTTTTCTTGTTTGCCGAATTCGAGAGAGAGGAAAGAGAGATTAGGGTTTGCACCTTTATCAGATAAATGCAGCACATAAACCTTAAACCCAGAGGGTCTATATATAGGTTAAAAATACTTGATAAACAAGCAAAGGGATAGGCATAAGAGCCCTAGATCGAAATCGGCCTAGAGGCCTTATCCTCATCCTCCTCCCAATTATAATCCAATTATAACTCTCTCTAATTACAACTAACACCCGCTGTTAACAATTAACTGTCAGTTTTTAACGAAATCTCGTTAAATGTTCGTGATAAATATTAATCAACTATTAATTAATATTAATACATTTGGTGTCGAGACGTGTGACCCCGTAGGCTTAAATAATATCCGGACATACGCTTATTATTACATGATCATATCCCTACAGTTTTGACTGAGATATGGTGATAATACGCTTTTTCGGTGGACTCTTACGATTATCCGGTGAGGTGCTTTGGGGTTTCGGTGGTCGCAGGTTGAAGGAACGAGATGATGACGTGGCGTGTGCTGGTTCGCCAGTGGAGAATGTTGACCTCTCTCCTCTTTGTCTTTATCCAATACTACCTTTTTTGTTGTCGGATTTCAATTGGAGGAGAAGAAACCACGTGGGCCCCATGGCTGTCAAAAGAGCCGTTGATGGCTTTAATGTTGTCGCCATCCGATTGGTTAAACATATTTCACGCGGATCCTCTCCTGGCTGCCGTTAGATCAAGCTGATCTTGACCGTGGGATCACATTTTGTGCTTCTTTTTCTTGGTTCTGATTGGCCTGCCGCCACCTCACATGGATCGAGTTTTCAGCCATAGGATCTCATTTATTTCCACCGTTAGATCAGATTCCAATCTCCAATCTGATTGGCCCTCATCAAATCACATAGATTGTGCTACTAGAAGGGATTTAATTACTCTAATTATTTTTAGCATTATTTCGTTAAATACGGGGTTTTTCTTGTCGGTTTATAACGAGACTTACGAGATAACGCCCAAACGGAATTGCGGAAAAATTTTATTAGTCTCGGATTTGTTCCATTTTATTGGGGTTCTCGTTTATTGACGTCACGCACAACGTTTGCTATCGACCACTGACGGGTTAGCTTTATTATCCGGTTAATTATGCAGCTTTCTCGTTATGTCTCACGGTTTATTTTTAGCTGATGCAGCGTTGATGTCAGCTAACCGGATTAACTGGAATCTCAGTTAATTATGGAATTTATCCGTTAAATCTCTCAAGAAGCCGTTCCTTGACGAAAATTGGTGAAAATTTTCAGATCGCGCCGTTTTCACCGATATTTCTCAGAAATCTTCACGGAATATTATTCCAAGCTCGTTTTTCTTCAACAAAAATTACAAAGACTCCGGTTATGATCATTTTTCGCTCGGGATCTCAAATTTTCTCCGATTTGACACTTTATTTTCGCATCCAACCAAGTCACGTGGAACACAAGATTTATTTATGGATCATTCACAACTGTCAGCATCCGGCTTCCGGTTTTTCACGAGATTTTCCGATTTCAAGATTATTTATCTGGTTTCTCTAGGCAACCGATCGCGACGGTTCGACTCTCCGCATCTGATTTTACGCTTCCGACTTGATGTTTTTGGATAGATTTAGAGAAATATGAGGAATTATTATGGAACTGGATTATCGGGTCGATTATCTGAAGTTGGAGCAATATTCAGTGTTTGATTGGTTTATCTAATTCGCTTTGTTGCAGATTTGACTCCGATGTTCAGCATTTTCTTAGTATTGTACCCGACCGTGTGAACCGAGTGAGCGGAACACTTGGATCTCGACTGGAGAAACAAGAACAGAAGAAGCTTATTCAGAGGGGGAATCTCTACAACAGATTGTCTCCGGTTTATCAGTTTCTCATTGAAGATGTACGACAAAGCGATTATTCAGCAGTTAAACAGATTTGAAAGCATCAGTCAAGGGGGAATTGTTGGAACAAAAAATCTATGTGACTAACGCCATCAAATCTGTTTACCGAAACATTCGACTGAAGAATCCATGTGAATTGATTCAGAGACACGGGTTGAGATGATCAAGGCTTGCGAGATTGGACCGAAGACCGTTTTCTGGAAAAGTCAACCGTTCGGGTCAACGGTCAACGTAAAAGTCAACGGAAGATCGGTTCGATCGAGTCAAGCTTCGGATTAATGCTTTGATTTAATTAATATTTCATGTTATTTGATTTACTTGTAATTTTGTTCAGTTATGTTTTTCTGTTGTTAGTCACCCTCAATATATATATAGTGAGGGTGTCCCATTCATTAAGACTCTCCCAAAAATGGATGGATGATGACTCTTTAGGATGTTGAGTCTTCCATTCTAGAGAGAGAGTGAGTCATGGATTTCTATAGAGAGAGTGTTGTCATGATTTCTTGATTGTAATCATTCGGTTAATGAAATCATTCGATTTGTTCATCATCTTTCTTGTGTTTGATTATCTTTGATTCTTCTTCATCTTCATCGTCTTTTTTGGGTTTTCGAATCTGAACCTCGTTCTTGCTCAAGATCAGGATTCTTGTAGTGAAATAGGTCCTGACAAGGATACCTAAGGCATATTCTAGGTCAAACTGTTTCTAATAACCTAGATACCTATAGTCGTGGCTAGGGGCGTTCAAAAATATCCGAGTCCGAATCCGTATCCGAATTATCCCAAATTCCGTATCCGAATTATCCCAAATTCGGACTTGGACTTGGAAAATAATTTACAAAATTTTCGGAAGTTTCGGATACCCGGTATCCGAAAATTTAAATAAATAAAAATAATTTTTATATTAAATAAATAAGGAATTATTGAAGACTTGGACTATGTTTAGTTGTTTTGTCGTTTTTTAGGTTGAACTTATGTTTATTTGTATTTGAAGACTTGGACTATGTTTATTTGTTTTGTCGTTTTGTCATTTTTTTTTTTGGTTAAATTGTGGTTTTTTTTTTAAAAAAACAGGATTTTCGGATATCCGTTATAACTATCCGAGTCCAGTCCGAAATTTCGGACTTGGACTTGGACAGCAAAAACTAATATCCAAAATTTTCGGATACCCGAAATTCGGATATCCGAAATTCCGGGTATCCGGTTTTGAACACCCCTAGCCGTGGCTCTGATACCAATTTGTCAAACCCAAACCGATGGCAGAATATGTCGGGCGCAATGATTGTCTAGATGCACACAACACTAGTTAAATGTTGTGATATTCTTAATCAACCAATTTCCTAATATTCAAATTTTTCATAATAATCCAATTACAATACAACAAAGAATAACAGAATAACTTGATTTATTTAGATTTCAGTAAGTCCACATGCATTCTAATGTTTCATCAACGAGATCATCGATATCAAATAACAAAGCCTACAACATGTACAACACACGAGTCAACTACGAGTAGTTGGTGAGTAAACATATGTTTAGTATACTACAATTGAATAAACACATGCGACCCATGAGTTAACTGCAATTGAGTATGATAAACCTGATATGAAAGAGAGCAAACAAGAGTGTATGAGCCAACCCTGACCATAAGGTTACCAATCACCCGACGTCAAATATGGGTCAAGTCATGTGGGTCGTCACACCGATACATCTATCATTAAAACCCTAATTTTTTTACGATTAATGTCACAAGAGTGTGAGTATGAACATAAGCACAATATAGCACAAATAACCATACAAGTTCGCATACAAGAGCACACATAAAAACATAGAGTTCGCATGTAGGTTTCGAGTAAAGTATATCGAGTATGAGTTTTTAATACGGTACATGTTGCACCCCAAAACATTTAAAAGAAAGAGGGGCTATGAATACTCACCTGGTATGGAGACACAAAAGAAAGAATAACACCTCGAGATGAGACCGATAAACCCCGAACACGAACTTGACGACTACGGTAGAATTAAAAAAACGAATATATATAAATAACTTCCACGACTCGAAACGATATAATGGACAAGTGCGACTCAACAACTCGTTGGTGATTTATTTAAGTGATAACGCACATTAAAAAATAAAACATGTAAAGTAATCCTAATTCTAGGTTACCGGGTAGTAATTTTAAATTTATTAAAACCTGTATACAAAGTATATTTTTATCAAATATAGTTACTACTGATTAAACCGGTTAATCAGATCCGAGTAGCAGAAGTAATAATAAAATATAGGAAAAATGGACACTATTAATCCCAACTATTCGATATTGGACAAAAATAATCCTACCTATTTTTTTGGACAAAGATAGTCTTATAAATATACCATGTTTTTTCTAATAATCTTTTTCGTTAAAAAACTAACTCCGTTAGTTTGTGATGACGTGGAGGACCAATACTGTCATTATTAAAACTTGTTTCTATTTAAAAAATCTGGGGGACCAATCTTATCATTATGTAAACTTTATTTAAATTAAAAAAAAAACATTCTCTCTCTCTGGCAAAACCCACAACCGGCGACCACCACCTCCAGCGTTCCACCTCCGGCCTCCCCATCCTGCCGTCGTTCACCAGCGACCGCCACCGTCGTTCTCCACTGACGATTTGGGTTTCGACCTCTGCTTCTCATCCCTTTCTCCTTCTCCGGTGATGAGCCTTCCTCCTCCCATTTTTCTGCCGATGAATCCTTCACAAACGGCAACCTTCACCCTCCCACTCCCCCTTCGTCAATTCCGGCAAAGCCACCCTTCACCCCTACCTCCATCCGATTAAACCCCGGTGACCCTCCCTTCCTGCTCCCCTTTCGAACCCAACCCAACCCCTCCATAACTTCCGACGGACCTGCTCCACTCGTAACCCTCCTCTGCCCCATCCAACCCCTGGCGACCATCGAACCCTCCAACCTCCCCTCTCGTTTTCCGGTTCACGACAGCCCCAAATGGGAGCAGAGAAGGTGATGGCACCGGTTCACGACAACCCCCCTCCGCCGTGGCTGCCGGATTGGTCACCGGCGTTCGACCGGAAATCGGTCCAGATTATCACCAGCGTCGAAAGAGAAGAAAGATCGGGGTGTTTGGGTTTTTTTCTTAAATAAAGTTTAATTAAATGACAAGATTGGTCCCCCATGTTTTTTAAATCGAAACAAGTTTGAATAATTACAATATTGATCCTCCACATCATCATAAACTAACGGAGTTAGTTTTTTAACGGAAAAGATTATTAGAAAAAACATGGTGTATTTATAAGACTATTTTTGTCCAAAAAAATAGGTAGGATTATTTTTGTCCAATATCGAATAGTTGGGATTAATAGTGTCCATTTTTCCTAAATTATAATATATATTTTAACAACGCGAAACAGTGACAATTAACAGCAAGATCAAATCACCAAAACACGCGGAATACAAGATAAATTAAATATGTAGTAATTGAATACGACAATTATATTTACACATCATAAACAAGGTTATTTTTATATCTAATTATAACAAGATCATATATGACTTGGTGTTCAAGTTGAACAACTGTTCGAGACACCGAGGTTCAACGAGGTAGTGCTAGAACTGAAAACTTACCGAAGAAATCAGTGACGCGGTGATACTGGATTACTGTAGAAAACAGTATGCGAACGCACTAGGGGTTTTCGACCGAGAACCCGGTTTTTGATCGAAGTCTCATCGGTGGTTGATGACAATGGCAAGTAGCGACTGATGACATCGGCGATGGTGGTGCGCGACGCTGGCAGCGGTGGCTAAGGCGTCTGGACGGACAAGCTCGAACGGCAGCGGCTACTTGAGGTGGTCGTTGTCGATATGCAACTGCAGAGGAAATCGGCTAAGACGGTGGACGGGGGCTGGTAGGTGGTGGCTGGCGGTTGTATCGCAGAGAGAGAGAGTGAGAGAGAGAGAGAGAGAGAGAGAGAGAGAGAGAGAGTATAAATAATATTGACTTGTCATTTGTTTTCATATAATATCGGTTAATTAATTAAGTGATATGATTTCTCGTTACCCTCGGTGTAACTCTTATAGGTTGCAACCGGGTCGGGTCCTTGATTTGTTGGATCTGGACATTTAATATCCAACAGTCTCCCACTTGGACAGATTCTGAGAAGATCATTAGGTGCAGTAAGAGGCTCTCTAGCTACACATGGCTTCCCTAACTAGTTGTAACACTTTTAGTTGACAACCAACATGTATCTGTTGTAAAGCAAAATGATGTTAGACTATCCCTTCTATATATGACATTGATCGAACGATAAGGCATCGATTCAATCCATCCTTATCATAATGTTCGATCATTATCTTTCTCGATCTAGTTTCGAAGTGCTCCAATCAAACACACAATAAGTTTGGGTAAGGTCTTCCACTTAACACATGGAATCAACGAGAGGGCCCATGGTGTCAAGTTGTTGCACTATTAATTCAAGAGTATAGAATCCCTTATCGACTACATGCAGCTCCAACTAAACTTCAGATCTATTCCCAAAAGTAGCCTTTATGACTGGCAGTTACGTGACAACGATTGACTATAATCAAAGAATAGGTCTTGGTAAAGGGGAGTAGCACATATATCTCAGGTCTAAGGTTACAACAAGTTTACCATTAATCAAATTCATCTTATGACTGAATCCATGAAGATGATTTGATGCGAGTTACGTCCAACATGATTTCCTAATGCAGCCTATGAATTTGGATTGTCAACCATTTGAGTCCAAAGTCAGAATAGTCTTACCTCAGATTCGTTATCACGAATTTGATCGACTATGTACTTTTCGAATATAATATACATATCTATATATATATGTATATTCATTGATAATAAACGTATTAAAATTCAAACACAATTATAGTATTTAGAATAAATCTAAATATAAGGTATAACTGTTACAACTGGTACATCTAAATACTAAATCAAATAATTGGCATATCTTGCTGAGATATTACATCATAAGGGTGATGTTTAAATGACAGTTACTGTCCAGTTAATTCCATATTTTATATCGTGTTTATTTGTCTTTCATAAATGTTTCTATTCTTCCATTATTTAGTCTTAAATTGTGAAGTGTGCCCAAGTGACATTTGTATTTGTGATAATGTAAGTGCCCCTGGTGTGCACCACGATATACTATGCTATCACAAATCATGTCTTCTTAATCAATCTGATACATTGAATGAATGACTTCATTCATGCAAACTATTGTGTCACTTGAGATGGGTTACGTATTTATAATTAGCTTACAAATACATGACAATATATGTATAATTCATTGTAGTGATATTCTTCCAAGTATGTCATTGTATAACCTCTTATAGTGACATACATATAATATTTCATATTATTTAACCCTTTTGTTCAAGATCATAGTGATTTTGAATTTAGCCCTACGAGTAACTTTTATTTGTGGATCTCTGTCTAGACTCTACATTTATGCAAGTAGTTTCTCAATCAAAATGTGATTTAAATCCAATGTTTAACTTAAATTAAACTTCTGGAGTAGTATGCAATTATCATGAACAAAGATTAAACTTCTGGAGTAGTATGCAATTATCATAGTGGAAAATTCTTAGATTATAACAAAGATTATCAAGTTCCATTAAAATTCATTTCCTTTAAGAACGCTCACATTTTTTATTAACGAAACAACTTGTAAGTCAGAGAATGCATCATCTATATGGTTATACTTGAATTTCCTCAAGTTACCAAATTATACTTCATGTTCCTAAACAGTCCAGGATTATGCAATTGCGTCCCTTTCCTTTGGATGGAACATTAATCCCTAAGGATATTTGAAGTATATTTTTGAAGTGTAGTTAGTGGCAAGAACTACTTCTTGTTACTAGACTTGAATAAACAAGCTATGGATTAGAAGAATTATCGGGTTGGTTAGGGTAGTTGGGCAAAAGGTTTCTTATATATTTTGAGCTTCAAACATGACACTTAATTCCCGGATTTAGAGCTTATAAGAGATTAAGAGCTTTGCAGGAAATTGAATCTTATTTACAATTTCTTGTTCATAAGAATTCGAATATAGTAATGTTAAGGTATAGGTATTTATTAATCATCACCATATAAGTGGTTAGATTATAAAATCTAGGGTGGTGATTCCAACTTCATTGAGTAAGCGCTCGAACAAGTCGGGAGATTCATCACTCAATTTATGGTCGTATAAATACGAGCATTTATGAAGTTGGATGTTTCATTGTCTTTAAGCTTTTTGATGTTCTACATAATAAGGTGTAGAGTTCCAGTGAGCTATTAATCAATCAAGTGATTATTAGAGTAATCATGGTTACATCTAGCAAACATGAAGGATGAGACATCCTATGTTGCATATGATGTATGCATGATTTATGAATCATATTCACGAGGCTGTGCATTATGCTATTTATAAATTTGAACCATTGATCATTAGACTTAATAAGAAAAGCTCAAATATCAAAAAATCATTTCATACCATGCAAAAAAACTAATATAAAAAACAAAGTATTCATGCAACCATGGTTCAACACAGGAAATCAAAGTATTCATGCAACCATGGTTTAACACAGGAAATCAAAGTATTCATCCTAGACGCGGGTAGGGATAAACAAACCAATGTTTTAGAATACTGCCAAATAAATAAATTTATTCAAGGAGTGCGAGTGAAAATTCAAGTTGCATTTATTTCCACATGCTCCACATCCTTTGGCTTTGATTCCTTCATTTTTTAGGTTTCTAAAATATAATTGTGTTAGATACACATAAGTATTTTGAGGAATTAGTGAAAAATATAACATAAGGCTAAATACCTCCAAAAGAACCTTCGCCGTTCTCTGAACCTTAAGCTTGGCAAGAAAATCAGGACAGTTTCTTCTCTAGTGTCCCATCTTGTTGCACTCGTAACATTGACACTGATCAGCAGGCGGCACTATATGAGTAGACTTCTTGCCATTTCCTTTGCCCATGGCACCAGCTTGAGTGGTAGATTTAGCTTTACCATTCCCTTTACCAAAAGCCTTCTTCTTGTGTTCGGGCTTCTTAACACCAGTCGAACTGACCGCCAAGACTGCATGAGTCTTACTGGAGGTAATGTTGATCTCAGCAGTTTTCAACATACCATGAAGCTCAGATACTGTCTTTACTAAGTTGTTCATATTAAAGGTTATTCTAAACTGAGTGAATGAACTGGAAAGAGATTCGAGGATTGGTTCGTTGCCATTTTCGGAGGAGTGACATAGTCGAGCTTCTCCAGTCGGTCAATGTACGAATTCATCTTGACCACGTGAGGGCTGAAAGGAGCTCCTTTCTGCATCTTGCAGGAAATGAGTCGTACAACGATCTCATAATGCTCCTGTCGGGCTTATGTTTCCAACATGCCCCTCAGCTTACGTATCATCTAGAAAGCGCTCATATCTTCCATGCTCTTCTGAAGTTCAGAAGACATGGTGGCTAACATGAGGCATAACACTTGGGTAGCATCCTTTTTCAACTGATCATGAGTAGCATGAGTAGCAACAATGTTATTTGCTGGTGCAGCTAGAACCTCTTCGTCCAGAATATGGAGTTTGTTAGCCATTTTGAGCACAATCTTGAGATTGCGGTGCCAGTCAAGAAAATTGGTGTTTCAAGTTTTTCCTTTCGATGAAAGGATTGAGTTGGAAGGTGTCGTGGTTATTTTGTTGATTACTAGCCATCTGAAACATTTAGACAAATTTCTTTCAGTATTTTTGATGTTTAACCTTTACTCAAATATGGTAAGTAATATTGAATAAAGGACAGGATTCCAGTTAATCAATTACTAAAGGTAGCTGTAGTAATAGCATGCAATCAATAGTAATTGGTATTTGGATAAACAACGAGTGTCAATCGTGAAAAACAGTCATAACTCCCATTATAAGGCTCAGTAGTAACTAGAGTACTACAATGATACGTTTAGCCCCATCTATGCCTAACTTATTTACAAACACTAATAGTGCGTTGTTGAAGACTCTAACACTATGTTCTAGTAAAGAAAGAAATAGTCTTCCTAAATCGTCATTGCTCGAAGTACGGTGTTGAAGACTTCCTACACGCCAAGTGCGGTGTTGAAGACTCCAACACTGACTTTTCAGTCAAAATATGTTCCAAATATGACTTAATTTAGGATTGGCATAAACTATAAGCTTTATGAACTTACCAAATAGGGTTTATTAAGTCAGGATTTTAATCGTGAGCGTTAAATAGAATGAAACCCTATATACTCTCGGGGCAGTCCAATTTGGTGACCTAATTATTTAATGTCTATGTTGCCGCGATACATGCATAACCAGTTAAGGAAATAAGCCTTTTATGAATTCCAAGAATTCTATTATTGGTCATTTGTATATTTATAGAGTTGTAAAATATTCTACTTTTAGAACTCTTTATTATTCGATTGTCAAATAGTTTTAACCTTTATAAACAATTTGAGTTTCAGTTGATATGAAAAATCAGTTTCATAATTGATGCAACCAAAACAAATATAACAACCATGTATTTGGCCAAATAGGGTTTTTGTATTGCTAGAGCCTTTAGCAATACCAAATTAGGTCGGAGGGACAAATTCAAAAACAACAACCACAAGGATGGAGGTCTTTTAGCATCATGTCATCTTCAATAGCTCCCACTGATTTCAAGATGCTTCTGGAACTTGATTGGTCTCTAGGTCTTTGAGTTGAAAAAGCCGTTTTCTCGAACTTGCCAAATTTTGAAAATTGCCATTTCTGGAAACTTGCGAAATCGGGAACTTGCCAAAACAGGAAAGTTACCAAATCTGAGACACGGGCCTAAATTGAAAACTTTCCAAAATTGGAAAATTTTTTAAATCAAGAAGGTCGCTAAATTATGTATTCGTCCCGTGATAGGAAATTTTCAAAGTTGGAAACTTGCTAAATTGGGAAAATTTCCATAAATTGAAACACTAGTCGAAATAGTGACTTTCCAATATTGGGAAGTTTTGCTAAATCGGGAAACTTTCCTTAGATAGAATAAATCTTACAAATAAAAATCCTATATCTATTTACAAATTTGAACCAAAAATGGTAGACCAATACAAAAAACCTAATCTATTACAATTGGGCCAAACACATGGACCAAAAATAAAAAATAGTAACCAATCCAAATCCACGTAATTTATAAAATTGGGTCGGGCCGAATACACGTAATAAATAATACAACCGAATAATAAAATTGCATTATTTTGGTGGAAATACATCAACCAAAATTTAAAGATGCAGTTGATAATTAATACAATTATTAATTAAAATAATTCGTAACTTTCGTGTTCTACCCCTAGTTTGAGAATTCTACCGGTTTAAAACACTACTGGTCTAGATTTGCGTGTGGTGATCATGGCTCTGATACCACTGTAGGGTTTTCCAGTGGTATTCTAGTTACCGGGTAGTAATTTTAATTTTATTAAAACCCATATAAAAAGTATATTTTACCAAAAATAGTTATTACTGATTAAACCAATTAATCAGATCAGAGTAGCGGGAGCAATAATAATAAATTATTATATATATCTTAACAACGCGAAAACGTGACAATCAACAGCAAGATCAAATCACCCAAAACATGTAGATACTAGATAAATTAAATATATATTTAAATACTAATCGACTATAATTATAGTAACTGAATACGACAGTTATATTTACACATCATAAACAAGGTTATGATTATATGTAATTATAACAAAATCAGATATGTCTTGGTGTTTAAGTTGAACAACTGTTCGAGACACCGAGGTTCAATGAGATAGTGCTAGAACCGAAAATTTACTGGAGATATTAGTCAGCCGATGATACTGGATCATTGATAGGACCGGTTTCACATCAAGAATCTCGATCCTGAGCAAGAATTCGGTGAGCTGTGGAGACGGGATGAACAAGAATCTAGGATCAACATGATAAAGTTGAATGATTTCATTGATGATAACAATAGTCAAATGATTACATCAAGAAATCACAACAATACATCATAAGAAATCCATGACCATCTTGGGTTGAGCTCAAACCCAAAACGAGACTCTCTCAAAGTGAAAGATAGTTCACATCTCTCAACTTTTTCATCTTTTTCATCTCTCAACTCTCTCAAAGTGAAGGATAGTTCACACCTCTATATATAGTGAGAGCCCATGTGCTCACTAACCCGCTAACTAGTGAACACAAATAAATGAGGAAAAATACAAATAACATAAATAAATATTAATTAAATCAAAGTTGATTTAATTAATATGAAGCTTGACTCGCTTGAACCGAGCTTCCCTTGACTTTTACGTTGACCTTTGACCCGATCAGTTGACTTTTCCACAAAATATCTTCGGTCAAATCTGCAAGCTTTAATTATCAAAACCTAGGTATTCGAATCATATCACAATGGATTCTTCAACCAAATGCTTTGTCAATAGATTTGATGGGGTTAGTCACCAAGATTTTAGCTCCAATAAATTCCCCCTTGACTGATGCTATCTAATATGTTAGACTAATGAAGAATCTCTCTGTCATACATCATCAATGAATAATTGGTAAACCCGAGACTTTCTGTTGTGGAACCCCCCCCCCCCTCTGAATAAGCTTCTCCTTGTTCTCGTTTCTCCAGTTGAGAACCATGTTTAACCTTTTGGGTACATGGCTCACGCAGCCGGGTACAATACTAAAGGCATATGATAGGGTTCCAATCTGTAACAAATCGAATCAGCTAAATCAATCAAGCACTGAAAATGCTCCAACTTCAGTTAATCGACCCGATAATCCAAATCCATAATAATTCCCCCTATTTTTCTAAATCTTTCCATAAACATCCAACGGAAGCGTAAAAATCAGGTGCAGAGAATCGATCCATTCCGCTCGGTTTCGTAGAGAAACTGGATCAAAAATCTTGAAGTCGGGCAATCTCGCGAAAAACCATAAGCCGGATGATGACAGTTTTGAATGATCCATAAATACTGAAATTGTTCCACATGACTGGGGGTTGGACGCAATAATAAAGTTCGATTTGAGTGACGGTGAAAAACATCATGAAAAACCGTCACTCTAATCGTGAAAAATATGCCAAATCAGAGAAAAATCTGAGATCCCGAGCGCAAACGTGAAAAATAATCATAACAAAGTATTAATAATTTTAGTCTTGAAAATCGATCCTTGAAAATATTTCGTGAAGAATTCTGAATTAAACGGTGCATCTGGAATAATCTGAGAATAATCATCAATTTTCTTCAAGTAACCTCCGTTAGAGTTAACGGGATATTCCAAATATATAACTGAGATTCTAGTTAATTCGGTTAGATGACATCAGCACTGCATCAGCTAAAAAACTATGGGTGAGACATAACAAAAAAGTTGCATACTTAACCAAAAAGTAAAACTAGTACGTCAGTGGTCATTAGCTAAAGTACGCGTGACGTGAATAAACGAGAACCCAATAAAAATAAATGGAATAAACCATGAACTAACAAAAAATTTCAAAATTCTGTTAGCAGCGTTAGTCTGTTAGTCTCGTTAAAGACTTGATAAGATGTAAATGCCTCAGACTGATCTTGTTCAGTGTTTGAAGCTTAGGAAGATGACAAAACAGTAAATACAAGTCAAGTTTTATTTTACCGAATGAAAATTGGACAGACACAACTCACCGAATGAACACTCAACTGGCGAAAATTATAAATTTGCGGAATGAGGTTGCTATTTATAGATAACATTTCTATCTAATGACTCATTCGGTAGCCATTCGCCACTCATTCGGTGAAACTCATTCGCCAATAGTAAATAAAATGACTCACACAAAACGCTCTAGCAACCGATCTAACTATACACAATACATCATTTGACACATAAGCACTTTGTATTAATAAACTTCCCCTTGACATATGATGTATTCGTTATTTCTAAAATAATCAAGTCTTCAAACCTGTAACATTAAAGCCTCTTCCACCAAAGTTTAGAACAGACAACTTCACACCCTTTATACCACAACCTAGAAGTGATCATACTCTTCCATCTCCATATCCTCACCTAAACAAACCCCCAAAACCCTCATCTCCACCCAAGGCACCAGAAAAACCCCCCACCAAGAGAATGAAGTCAGTGGCTAAGAAGGGAAAAGGAAAAGTGATCAATGAGGAGGATGAATACAGAGATGTCCATGCTGAAAGGAGAAGAATCATCTCCTGGAGGTATGATGATCAAGCCAAAGTATACCTGTTCACAACCAGTTCAGATGAGGTAATAAAGTGTACAGCTGAAGAAGCTATGTACAACCTCACTGACCATGAGTTGGGTGATGTTAGACAAGTACGTGGTGATATGAAGGGTACGTGTTCACAAGAGGAATCCTTAATGCTGAGGATAAAGATGTATTTGGATGACTTATACGGGGAAGTAGATGAAGCCACACAACGCAGCATTGACGATCCTGTTTCGATGGTTGAAGTTGATAAGGATGGAAAGTTGGTAGTCTATAGAGCTGATGGGTCATTCACAACGCATAGTACACTTCCAGATCCAGAATGGAGCCAGGCTGACAAAGACCGAATCAATTTAATAATGATAACTAACAGGCTTCATGTGGTATAAGAGAAAACAGGTGACCAACTGGGAGTATAAGAAAGAAACAGGCATGTATCACATTTTCACCAGTGAACATGGTGAGACAATTAGAAGCTTAGAAGATGCTCTAAATGGGCTTTCTGAAGCTGAGATACGAGATATTGTCAGGATTGGTGATACTGAGAGCAGAATAATGACACAGACCTTTCATGAAAGTCTCCTATTTCACAAGGCCAAATTTCGGTTACAAGCTATTGAAGAGGAGAACAAGATGGGAACCGGATGAACTTGGCTGGAAGAAGAGTTGATCCCTGTATTTGTGTACAATTGCATAAGTTGTTCCAGTTTGTATGTTAACATGATAGTTGTTACAGTTTTATTCATACACTTTTCATCTATAATAACATACACATTTTCAATGAATCATAGCAGACCTCCATTTCACTCATAACTGTGATCTTACATGAAGTATATATTCATATGTTATGTTAATTAGTATATGTTGGCATTTTGATATATGGTGGGATGAGATGACCTATAAACAGGATAAATTTTACTTCATAAATTGGAAGAAGAACAAAACCGGATGAACTACAATTCCTCAGGAAGAAGAGTTCATGAGGACTGAGAGAAGATGAACTAGATTTCTTCAGGATGAACCGGATAAACTAGAGTTCTAAAGTTCTTCAGGATGGTTAACCAGTTTTCTTCTATTATAATAACATACACATTTTCAATGAATCATAGCAGACTCCATTTTACTCATAACTATGATCTTACATGAAGTATATATTCATATGTTATGTTAGTATATGTTGGCATTTTGATATGTGGTGGGGATGAGATGACCTATAAACAGGATAAATTTTACTTCTAAATTGGAAGAAGAACAAAACCAGATGAACTACAATTCCTCAGGAAGAAGACTTCATGAGGATTGAGAGAAGATGAACTAGATTTCTTCAGGATGAACCGGATAAACTAGAGTTCTAAAGTTCTTTAGGATGGTTAACCAGTTTTCTTCTATTATAATAACATACACATTTTCAATGAATCATAGCAGACCTCCATTTCAATCATAATTGTGATCTTACATGAAGTATATGTTCATATGTTATGTTAGTATATGTTGGCATTTTGATATGGTGGGATGAGATGATTTATAAAATAAAAATCACATCAGTTCACAATAAAATCTATTTGCAACAATCAAATTTAGAATAAAATCAACTTTAATGATTGAGATAAAATCTATCTATATAATTAATGGGGTTAACCAAAACAAAACATGAGGAAGAGTTAACAAAAATTTTAATATATATATATATATATATATATATATATATATATATATTGATCTTTATACAAAGATTTTCATCAGATCCTATACAAAAATCTATCTAACTAGCTAAGACCTAGCATCCGACATATAGTCTTCATCATCAAAGAAGTTGTTGTTGCTGCTGCTGTCATCAAGAAACAGCTTTTGACCAGGCGGTAATCTCGGTCCCAACTCGGAGGTGTAGGTGGAATCCCTGTTCCGGATTAAATACACATCCATCTCTCTCTCCCCCTCTGGTCCCTGGAGATGAAGTTTCATATCCCCTACAACTTCGGCAGTGATGAAATCAGCGTACTTAAGCCCGTATTTGATGGACAGAGGTGGGATCCTCTAGTAAATAAGGAAATAGCCAATCGATGTGTGGCTTAGGTATTGCACCATTTGATCCAGATCATGACAATCAAATGTGCGAATGTCGACATAGTTGACATAATCTACCTTTCCCTTCAACACATCCTGGCCGGTGGCATTCCGGTGGAAATCGCCACAGTGATGGACCTTGAGGGTGAACCTCCGACCACCTGTAAAAAATCCAAATTCAGAGTGGAGAGTAAGTAACTAAAAAACATAAAACCCTAAAAATAAAAACGTACAGCCATTGTTGAGTGAAAATACACTTACGGGGAGTCTTTCCGTAGTAGGGTGCTGGTTCATTAACACCCCTAATCCTCCATTGTTTACCAAAGGCAGCCATTGATCGATCGAAGTTTTTTTCTTGATGATCAGGAAATACGTTCATACAGAAGATTTTGGTGGCAAAAAAGTGGAAATTTAAAGGCAGACAGGACACGCTACCAGCTATGGTGGGAAGAAGTGGAAAGGTCAGGCCAAGATAACTGTGTATATTTTGTTACCTTTACCACGCAAATCCTGTTTTTACCGTGTCTATTTATTACCTTTAGCAACGCAAATTTTGTTTATCAATTGGCTAAAATGTAACCAATTAACACTTTTGTCTTAATGGTTCTTCTAAATCTTGTAATTTGTTCCTCTCTTTTGACTGACCCAGGTTCAAGCCTTGTTTGCTACAACTTATAATTTTTTGATTGTCTAATAGTGGATGACAGGATTTATAAACTGGATAGATTTTAATTCTTCAGTAAATTGGAACAAGAACAAAACCGTATGAACTAACAAGAACAAAACCATATGAACTAGAATTCCTCAAAAAGAAGAGTTCATCTGGAATGAGAGCAGATGAACAGAACCGGATGACATTTTTAGACAACTGTGTCACTGCCTTGGCGGACTGAGATGATTTATAATAAACAGGATCAATTTTAGTTATTCATTAGAGAAGAAGAAGAATAGAACCGGATGAACTAGAGTTCTTCAGGATCAAGACTAATTATTCAGTAATAGAACAGGATGAACTAGAGTTCTTCAGGATGAACCGGATAAACTAGAGTTCTTCAGGATGAACTATATATACTATAAATAACCAAAGTTGTTATTTCTGTTCGTAATCTATAGGATATTCCCATGTATTTAAACCCATTATCTAGTGAATTAAAATCATTGTGGTTGAATACAATTCCTTATACACTAATATTTAGTCACACAACCTAATATATGTAGAAGACAACCGGATGAACTAGAATTCTTCAGGAAGAAGAGTCAAAAGACACATCGGATGCATAACACATAAACAATTAATTACATATATAATCCAAAAGATGTGATATCAGTTAATTAATTACAAATATATATAATAAAAAACAACATAAAATTAAAACATGCTCCCACTATAAAAATTGTCTGAATCATCATATCGACCTGTTCTCATGGGTAGCTACCTTCAGAGGGGGGAGGATGAGGAGGAGGAGGAAGACACCTTCACATCTCCATCGAGGTAGATGGATATGACATCCACATCCATGACGTGCTGCGCCAAGGCCCTAACATCCCTCGGATCATCAGTGAATGGAACCAGTCCAAAATCCAGAGACAACCCTGGGATCCTCAGGTAGGGGTCGAAATCGTTCAAGTCATAACCTAGGTCAGACACCATTTGACCTAGGTCATCGAACGAGAAGGAGTTAATGTCCACCTCGTCGAAGTAGCGAACCCTCCCATCGATGTATTGTATCCGACCATTGATGCTCGCAAAATACCCTAGGTGATAGATCACCAAAGTAAACAGACTAAAATCTTCTTCCCCTGTTCAAGAAAAATAACCAAATCAGACGCGAATTCCACATTAAAGCATTTGAATTTCAGTCATTTAGATGATTACTCACCGTATTCAGGGCTATCTTCCACATTCAGAGGACGCAAATGCCACATTTTCAGAGAGTGGCATGATAAACCAAAAAACAGAGAGCTCCGATAGCTAACGGCGTATATGGTGATGATCGACAATTAATTAATTAATGATATGATTTATATCCGAAACTCGAGGTGGTAGATAAAGATTTGACCTCTAGTAATGATGTATATACGCTGTTGCCACAGATACTTAACTAATTAAAATTGGCTAATATTTAGTCACGGTTAATATATGTGGCCATATGTAATAGATTTTTGTCACTCACAACCTACTATTTAGTCACACAACCTAATAACAGTGATCATATGTACTAGTTTTTAGCCACATACCTAAGTAAAAAGCGTGGCCATTGCTCACATTTAGCCACACATAATATATAATTAATAGTTTTGTTTTTTTTTAATTTACTAAGTAATAAAATCTATTCTTCCGTCACACAACATTATTTAAACGTGGCCATACATTCTTTTTTGGTCACACAAATTAAAAATCATAAAAATTCCGTGGCCGTTTGGTGCATTTCGCCACTCTTTATTAAGCGTGACAAATAACGGCCACATGTTTTTTGTAAAACAGTGACTAAAGCCACTGCACCTGATTGTTGTTGTCACATAAACAAAAAAATACGTGGCTAAAAGGGTCCAAAGGCTATATATTTGGCCACGGGTACAAAATATGTGTGGCTAAAACTAGTATTTCTTACCTCTGGCCACATTTATTACAAAACAGTGGCTATGCGTTAAAAAAAACGTGGCCAAAGCCAGTTTTTGACGTAGTGTCAAATGCTCGCCCTGAAGCAATACTTGATCTTCAACCTTGAATCTTGAAATCAGTTGAATTAGAACTCGCATGGCAGGAACAAAACCACATCATTGAACCACTTGTAACCATTTGCAAAGATTTGAAATTGAAATATTTCAACATACTCCCCTTTCACCAGAAATTATTTTTAATCTTAGGTAAAAATCTTCTTTGGAGAACGAATATATTTTGAAAAACAATTTTGAAATTTGATGTAACCCATGTTGATCAGAACTAAAATAAATAGAAACAAAACTTTTTTGGCTTTTACAAACTTTAAGTCAAAACAGACCTAAAATCTTTTTGATTTTTCAAACTTATGCTAAAACACACCAAAAATCTTTTTGATTTTCCAGTATGGAATGAAATTGCAATACTGAATGACACACTATTTTTGGTTTGAGAAAGATCATTATCAGGGATCATATTGATCACAGCGCACTGAACTATACTTTAATTTTAACTAATTCAGCACATAAGCCATGTTGATTAGTGGTATAATTTGTCCATTTTAAGCTCTGTCAAAATCATACTCATAACATCTAGATATGTTAAGATATTATTTATTTTCTTTGACTAGTGGACCCCACACTATCAGATATAATTAGACATTTTTCTTTTTCTTGTGAGATTACACTTATGTTTATCACATAGTGTATTGAATTCAAAAAATCGTCAACCGTGTTCCATGCAAAAAGAAATAAGAATGTTAAATCGTCTACCTTATGGTCAATCTTTTGATACGCAGATAAGGCATCAGATTTAACAAAATAAGAAAGATAAAACAAGTTGAAATTGTATAATTCAACAATAATCAGGCCGGTCTTGTGGAAACGCAGATCAAGTCCGATGAATTATACGGAACACCAAAGAAAATAAAGCAGAATCTCAAATGAACAACTATCAAGTCGGTCTTGTAAACACACAGATATAGTCGGATCATCCGAGAAAATAAAGAAAATCAAACAAGGTTAAATCTTGCAAATGAACACATGTTTACACAGTGACTTCTCATTTGCTTTTTCACCCATTTTTTTATATTTGTCAAGAAAAACGCATCAAGATATTGTCCACTAGGTCAAGCATAGCATATAATGTATATCACATTTGAATACTTTCTGATTTGCTGAGCCTACCTAGCACATCAAACAATGATCTTATGGCCTTTTCGTCTACTCTATCCATGATTCAGATATGCTAGCCAATGTACCATCATTTCCCAATGATCAATTTTCTCAAATTTTTATATATTTTACATGTATTCAGCATGGCATTATATATTTTGCTTGTATTCACCTTCACCATGGCTTTTTCTCCCCCTATAATAAAAACTCTATTTTTGAATTTTTCATTTTTCAAATACAAAGACATTATTTTTGGCATTTTCAAATTTCTGCCCCTAAACTATAACCACAATAATAAAGAAAGAAAAAAATTGATCAACTGACACTGATACCTTTGAGATTTTAAGATTGGGAAAAACATTTTGAGATTTTAAATTTGTGAAATTTAAGTTAAAATAGAATACTCCACCATCAGCAACTGTGTAATCACCAGGGGGTCTTCTTGGAGTACCTGCACACACTAGCCAAAAATATTAGTTTTTAAAACTGACCTGAGCCCTCAGCTACAGGTCGACAAGTGTCACCTTTTGAAACCACTTTAGGTTTCTATATCATTTGGGGTGTAATAGTTTTTGATAAGTCAATAATTGGGTTTACCTTTGAAAAAACACCCTTTTCCTTAGCAATATGCTTAGGAACAAATTTAAAACCATTGGACTTATCAATTACTGTGCCTGGTTGATTAATAATTAAAACCAGATTAGCAGGCAAATCACCAGATGGTTTCATACATTTTCTCATAACTTTGAAGGACAAGATATAGCAATATGACCTCGCTGATTATATAGACAGCATTTACGATTATCAGTGAATCTTTGATTTGTTGAGCTAAAAAACGAATTCTGAGCTTAAGGTCTTTGTCTTTTAAAATTTGATTTCACACATCATCACACACAGTTGATTGATTATAGCATGTTGTGACTGTAACTTCCGAACCCATTGTGATGTGGGATTGAGTGAACTATCATGAGAATAACCAACTTTCTGCTTCTGTTGTTTAAGACAATTCTGAGCTAAATGTCCTCTATGACAACATATATAGCACATCTTTATCTCCATCTTTTGTTCTCTAGCATTGTCAGAAATAGAATTAGATCCACTAGGAGAAAAATTTAGTGATTTCTCATCAATTCGAGATGATTTTGAGAAATTGTTCTTCTTGGACTGTTCAATTTCAAAATGATTGAATTTATGCCATTCCTCAATTTGAGCCAATTTAGCTCAAAAAATATTTTCTTCCTCCACCAAATGAAACACTTTCACCTTCTTTATTTTGTCTAGCCTTCCCGCATCATTCTTAGGTTGTGAAAAACCTAGACCAACATGTTTATTACATTTCTTGCCTTGAGAACTTGATGCTCCATGACTTTCTTTTGCATATTTAGAAAATGCAGCTTTTACTTCCTTCAAATTTGTCTGTTCATAAAATATTGATTCATCAATATTTGTATGAGGTATAATCTTTTCCTTTAAAACGGCGGCCTTTTCATCTACCGATGATGAAGAATTAGAAACAAACTTTGTTGATTTTGAAATTCCAACCTCTCGATCAACAACTTTCTTCTTATTTTTCTTCACCTTCTTCTTCTTTCCTTTCAAACTATCACCTCCATCTGAACGTTTAGTAACAAATTCTGAATAATCATCAACTTCTTCTTTGTTTGCATTCAAGTCCTGAGGTGATTCAGTTGGTATTGCAGGAGAAGGAACAGTTTTCTCCAATTTTTTTTTTTTGAAATTTTCAACCTTTGTTGGGTCCCGTGAGGGTCTCTTTAACGTTATGGATACAATTTGATTTAAACAAGATAAATAAGTTGCAGAAAGTAAATCAAACTGGAAGACAAAAATTCATAAAAAGGTTTTTCTGTATATCTCAAATATAAAAAATGGTTTACACGAGTTTATAGTATAGCAGTGTATCAACCAAAAGAACTTTTCTAGAAGAGTAAGTTGTAATTGCTTTTGAGAAGCTTGTGAATTGTGAGTGAATGTCTTGCATTTGTTGGTGAAGTGAACCTGCTATTTATAGCAAGTTGTAAAGGAATATTATGGTTGATGGGGGTTGAACTTGGACTATGTCAGAGTATATAGAGATAAATTGAAGGTATTCAATTTATCTCTTTTCAACCGTCTTCAACTACCTTTTCATTAAATATCAAATTGATATACTTCTCTACTTGTTCTTCACACTTAGCATTTTGTACTTCTCGTGATCTTTATCTTCTGATAGTCTTGAACTCCTTCATGACTCTTCTTTAAAGACTGGGAATGCTTCCCATCAGAAGCCTTTTACAGAACTGAGGATTTTTGTAAAAGTTGAGTTTTACAGATCTACTTTGGAATTTGCGAAGTATATTCGTAAAAATCTAGAATCTTTATATCGTGTAGATTATGTTATCTTTTCTCTTTTGAGGATGTTTCTAGTCTTTTCTTCTAATACTTGATTGTTTTCTATTACATTTAGACTTGTTCAAACAATCTCCCCCTATGTATTTGAAGAAATTAAATAAAAAGAGAAAAAAAATCATTTCATTGATCATGACAGAAATACAACTACTTGTAATTTACAGAGATGGTCCTAAGAGAGTTCTTTAGTTATTGGATCAATGAAGACTTGAATTACTTTTTGAAATGCCCGATGTTCTTTTACTTGTTTGAGTGTTTTGATCGTGAAGGTTTTTCTTCTTTGAATCTGTGGGTCTGCATCATTATTGTTTTGAAGTAAAAAGTTGATCACCTCAAGAGAGCAGTCATTATAGGCATGGCATTGGTTGATTCTAAAGAAGCTCCTTTTACCTTCATGATTCCTCATGCATATTCTAATTTCTCCAGTTTTGGGAATGAATCTGGAGACTTTCCATTTCAGTCCTTCAGGTAGATCTTCTTTTGCAGTGTAAATGGAGAGTTTATTCAAGCCCTTGTGTCTTCATAATTCAAATTCAATCTTTGCGTATATTGTGAAAATTTTCAGTACCTCCTTCAGCCTGTAAATTGCTCTTCTGTTTTGTAGGCTTTTAAGGCAGTTGTGATACATGCTTTGATTAGGGACATTATATGAATATCACTAAGTTGATCTAGCTCTCCATCAGTGAAGGCATATGGTTGACGATTGTTTCCTGTTGTTGCTATTATATAGGAGTTGAAGTAGCATGTCCCATACTTACCTTGTTGTTTTCTTTCTTTAATCTCTAGTAGCTCTTCGATTTTGGCGTTTGAGTGGAGCCAACTTCTTTCAGTTCTTGATGAATCTTTTGTCTGAATACTCTACTGCTCATTGGACTCATCTAAGGTTCCTGTTCTGTTTCTTGAAGAAACATATCTGCACATTGCCTCTTTTCATGCCACACTTGTTGTTCTATCTTCTTTTTACCACCATAATTATCTTGATAGAGGGATTGAGAGACAGTGGATATAGTTGCTGTGTTTACAGCTCCCCCTTGATTCGCTGTCTTTTCCTTGCCTTTATCTGATTGACTTTGAGGCTTTGAGGATCCTGTAGTATGAGTTTTAGCTGCAGTACCTGATGATGGTGTGAAGGAGGGGTTTCTTGTTTTGTTTGAGGGTTGTCTTGGAGGTTGAGGTGGTATTGATTCTTCAGGTCTTAGATGGGATTTGCACTGCTTAGTTTTCTTCCTTTTCGAAGAAGATTTATCTTCACCTAGGCATGCTTTTCTTTTCTGACTTGGTGGTGATGGTGAATCATCGAGGTAGATGATTGGAGGAGGAATTACTGCTGGTTTCTTAGGATGCTTTGGTGTTGAGGATGATGGATCAACTTCCTATACTTGTTTTGGCATATTCTTCATTCATTTCTCGAGAAAAATCTGATCGGTGTTGATCTTTTCTAGACTGTCTCTTTCTTTTAACACATCTCTGTTGAGACTACCAAACTCTTCTTTTATCTTTTCTAGAGCTTTCTTTCCTTCTTCACCAAATGTTTGAAGTGCTTTTTGAACACTTGAGGATAATTCTTTTATCTAATCTTCCACTATCTTTTGGTTTCCTCCTCTTAGATACCACTCTTTCTTTTGTAGTTCTTGGAGTTAGGGAACTATATTCTTGAGATGTTGCTGATTTTCATTTTTGACTTTCTTTATTTCCTGCTCTACTGCAGAGATCCTGGTGGCAGTGTTTTTTGATTGTTTTGCCACTTCTTCGATATTTACAGAAAGGCTACAAAAATTCTGATGTAGTTATGTAGTCTTGGTCTTTTGTTCATCCATGAAATCTACAAACAGGGAGGATAGGGATGTGGAGAATTCCTCAAAGTCAGATTTTGAGGCTGCTTCTGGGGGTAACAAACCGGTAGACAACACATGTCTTTCCGTTATACTGACAGATTTCCCTTTAGCGGACTTGTCAATGCCTGATAACCCAGCTAGACTGAGTGAGTACAGGATTTCCACATTCCTTGCGGAATCCAAATCTGGATCCAACTCATGTGTTCTTTGGGAGTCCTGAGATAGGATTTCCGTATTCTCCTGAGAAGATTGTTGGGTTACGACAGTGGTATACGGGTGTCTGGTGACGACCAAATTCTTACATTTAATATAAATCATTACCGACCGAGCTTTAGTAAATCAGAGTCTAATCAAATTAAACAAGTAATTCGATAGCAGCGGAAAAAATGATTTAAAACTAAACTAACGCGTAAACCCTAAAATATTATAAATACGTCAATAGGATCACAATCACCAAAACGCACGCAAACACCATTCGCGTTAAAACTTAACGTGAAAACAATTACGATAAACAAATCGAAATTAAATATCTAAACTAAAACGGAGTTTAGATATACCTGAGCGGTGTTATAACAAACGTTTGAGACACCGAGGAACAACGAGAGAGTCGCTAGGTTTTCATGGAAAACAGATCCGACTGTTCGGATCTGAAAAAAACTTCGTAAGTTGCAAAACGTCTCCGATTGATTCGTCGTGAACCACGAAGACTTAATTGATGGCAGTGATGAGCAAGCACCAAGAAGAAATGGAGGCGGTGACGACGGCGGCTAGGATTAGCGGCTGCGGCGACTTGCAACGACAATGCTGCTGTGATGGCGGCGCATGGCTGGAGCAGCAGTGGGAGAGCTCCGTCGGCGTTGGTTTTTGGCTAGGGTGGCGGCAGTGGTCGCGATTCCAAAAAAACCACAAAAGCCGGTCAAGTGGGGTTGTTTCGATGGTCGCCGAATGTAGAGAGCGGCGGATCATCGCCGACGGCTAGGGCTTCACGGCGGAAGGAGGGACAGCGAGAGGAGGAGAGTGACGAAGGAGATGGAGGGGCAGAGAATGAGGATTAGGGTTTCCTAATCCTTAATAAGATATTTATATATCCGACTAATTGCGTATGAACTCCTTCGTCAATCCCTTAACCGATAATATAACCACGCATTTTGACTATTAATTAATAAAACAAGATTATCAATGTAATTGTCGTAGAACCGAGAATCAATAAACTCAGATAAAATTTATTTGATTTATTAATTTTGTCGCAAACATTAGTTGATGAATAGTAACGTCATATTTCGCACTTTATCGTAATTAAACATATGTTTATTAAACATGAATAAACCATAATTAATTACTAACTTCCATTATTAACTGGTTAACAATTTAAGCAGATATTATTCTCGTTGCCCTTAGTGTAACTCTTACGGGTCTTAACCGGGTCGGGTTCTTTGTGTTGTCGGGTTTGGACATACAATATCCAACAAAGATATCTCAGGTGAGTTAAGAGAGACCACATAATTGTCACTCACTACCAAGTTTCCTCGACTCATTGAGTCTCCACTTATTGTTATATCATCTTCACTGATGGAGTCAGAGAAGACTTTCTAATGTGTGGCTATGGTGGGGATGTTAAATGAAGGGATGTTTGTTGGAATGGGTTGGAATTGGGTGAAGGCTTCGTGGTAGGAGGATTAAGGTGATCATTGTGGACTTTAGGGTTGGATAGGTGAGGTTGGTTTTTCAAGGGAATGGTAGGGTGAGACTGTGGGTTCATTTGGAGATGGGGATGTATGTTGGAGGATGGGCTGGACATAATATCTTCTGGTGGTTTCATGTGGTGATTGTTGGGAGTGTTGAGGGGGGAGAGGGGTGTTATTAGCCATTTCCCTAGATGGTTTTTTGTTTGAGGTGGGGGATAGATTTGGGTTGGCTTTCTTTTTCTGGTTTTTGGCAATGTGTTTTTGGAGAAAAAGAATTATTGTAATTTAATTTGGAAGTCATTCCCCAAGGAAAATCATAAAATATAACATGTGTACCTGATTTGTGTATGCCTTGTAAAAACGAGATACGATCTTACTACTGCGTGTATCAATCAATCATAGCAACAACGGATGTAAATAAGAGAATTCATATTGAATCACTTAAGATTACAATGAAGACTCTCTGGTTTCTCTCTCTAGAACACACACACAGAAAGTGTAGAATGACAGAAGTGTTTCACTTGGTCCCTAGTACATTCTAACACGAACCTATTTATAGTAAGTGACATAGCACCCAGCGTACCAACTAGTACGCCGGACCATATGATCCGCCGGACCATATGATACGCCACCAACCAAATAGGCACTACAACACACTTTAAGACATGCTCACATAGATACAATACACGAGACACTCATAGCATAGAAATATGCTCTAACAAACTCCCCCTTAACGTGTAGTGTATCTATATTCTAACTAAACTTCAGTCTTCAATCTTCAATATCGCTGCATCCGATCTTTGACTTGAAATCTTGTCAGAAATAGAGCTTGCATGGCTGGATCACTCTTGAATCAACTTTGAACTTCAAGATCCACTTGTGAAAAATATTACATACTCCCCCTTTCACCATGCTTGAGTCTTTGAAACACATAACCTGCAATTTCAGAAGACAGAAACGCGGTTTCCTTTTTATTTTGAAAAATAAATTAATCTTGGCGCAAAACTTCTCTTTTGAGAATCCAAGATATAGATTTGAAATTTGATTTCGTATCACATGTCGATTGGTCGAAAACAAATAAGAAATAAAATCTTTTTGGTTTTTGAAACTTTATATCAAAACACACCAAAAATCTTTTTGAATTTTTCAGATATGAAACATAAATGCAACACAGAATCAGACACTATTTTTGTCTTTTGTGAGAAAGATCACAACTTGGGATCATATTGGTCATATCATGCTGAACTACACTTCAATTTCAATTACTTCAGCACACAAGTCATGTCGATTACTGGTATAATTTGTCCATCTTAAACTCAGACACAATCATACTCATAACATCTGGATATGTTATTGTATTGATTTGATTTGCATTGACCAGTGTACCCCACACTGTCCGACAAACTCAGATATATATTTTTCTTATCATACTTTGTGATTTCATTTGTGATTTAGTCACATAATGATTGTAATCATGATTCAGTCAACTGTGTTCCATGCAAAAAGAAATAAGAACGTTAAATCGTCTACCTTAAGGTCGATCTTTCGATACGCAGATAAGGCCTCGGATTTAACAAAATAAGAAAATAAAACAAGTTGAAATTGTATAACTCAACAACAATCAGGTCGGTACTCCCGTACACGCAGAGAAAGTCCGATGAGTTATACGAAACACCAAAGAAAATAAAGCAGAACGTCAAACGAACAACAATCAGGTCGATCTTTCGATACGCAAAGAAAGTCCGATCGTTTGACAAAATAAAGAAAATCAAACAAGTTTAAATCTTTGCAAAATGAACACATGTATACACAGTGACTTCTCATTTTCTTTTTCACATATCTTCTCTTGATATATCATGAGATATGCATCAAGATGTTGTCCACTTGGTCAAGCAATAGTATTTAATGTGTTTATCACATCTGTATACTTTCTGATTTAATGCCGAGCCTACCAAGCACATCGAGCAATGATCTTATGACTTTTTCATCTAATTTATCCACGAGTCAGACACGTAAGCCAATGTACCATCATTTCCCAATTATGTTGGATACAATTTCTCATTTTTCAATGTTTTTGTATTTTCTGTTTTTCTCCCCCTTAAAATGAAAACTCTATTTTTGGATTTTCATTTTAACACAATCTAAAAACACAAAGACGCTATTTTTGGTTTTTCAATTTTCTCCCCCTAAACTACAAACGAAATGTAAAAGAAAGAAAATTGACCTTTCGACATGGATACCTTTCAGGGTTAGCGTTCAGAAAAAATTTCAGTATTGAAATTGTTATCACATGAAATTTAACTTAAATCAGCAGAATACTCCTCCATCAGCAACTTTTCAATCACCGATAGGTCTTCTAGAAGTACCTGCACACTGGTCAACCACATCAGTTTATAAATGACCCGAAGCGAATTGCTTCTGGTCGACCAGTATCTTGGTTTCCTTTCGAAACCACTTTAGGTTTCCAGATATGTTGTTTTGGTAAATCGGTATCTGATGAACCTGTCACAGTTGATTGGAACAACCTACAAATGGAACATTTTGAAAACTAGGAATAAATCTTCCTTGAGTTTTGAAAAATGTAGGTTGTGGGAATTCAACAAACACTCTGCCATATTCATCAATGAATCGCGGTTTGGCAGTTTTACCAACATATGGAACCTTTTTTCTTCTTGAACTAGAAGCAGCAGTGACATGACAATCTTGTGCCAGATGCCCTTTTTGTCGGCAATTGTAACACAAACGATTGTTTATGTTTCTTTTCTTTGGAACCTGCATAGCTTCACAAACATATTCATCTTCAAAATGATCATAAAAATTATCATATACCTGAAATCGATGAGCATGAACCCATTTGGATGTCGGGCTCTTTGGAGTAGAATTGGATCCTCCAGAAGAATATGTAGCACCTTGTTGCTTCTTGGTCTTTGAATCAACATTCTTCACAAAAACTTCAGCAACTTTCCGAGCATCTACGCAATGTAGCGGAAATTCTTTATCAGAAAATATGTGTTCCGAACCCTTGAGTTTGTAGAACCTCTCGGGTTGAACTTTGTCAGCTTTAAAAACTTCTTTCTTTACTTGCTTCAGATTAACTTTCTTCAAATTATGTTGCTGTTGAACCTTTGAAACATTCACATTAACCTGTTTCTTTTGAAATCCCAAACCTGTATGTTTTCCAGAAACCTTCTCTTCTGAATCAGATGATTTATGCCCATTCTTTGCAAGACGAGAAAATTCAGCTTTAACTTTCTTTAGATCTTTTGGAGCATTGATAATTGTTTCATCAATGTCAGCTTTTGAAGATGAAGACCCAGACACAACCTTTTGAGCTTCAGAAGCTTCAATACGTCTTCTTGCTTTTCTTCAATAGATTTGGAACCAACAAACTCAGAATAATCACCGGTCTCAACCTTGTCTTTCAAATCATGAACTCCTTCTTTGAGACTTCCTGGTGGCAAGACTGTCTTGTTAAACATCTTCTCAAAATTTTCATCTTTGGCCAGAAAACTTGTAAAAGATTGTGAGTTAGTAACATTGTTCAAAAGACGTTTTGAATTAATGACTTCAATTTTTAATTCAGAAATTCTTTGATGAGCTTCAGCCAACTCTTTTTCTGTTGCAATGAGCTTCTTTGCCACTTTGTTAGTTTCATACTTTTGCAATCTTTACTCATCTAATCCGGCCACCAATTCCTTCTCGAGTTTATCTTCATTTCTTTTGTGAATATCCAAATTTGCATTTTGCAACTTGTTCACTCTAACCAACTCCCTCTTCTCATCAAGTAACTTTTCCATATCAGTATGATAAGACTGAATTTTAGTAGCTTAATCATCAGAAAGTTTAGTAAGAGTATCAAGTCTGGACTTTGATTTGTCAAAAAGATTTTGAAAATCGTTTGCTGTATCCTCAGCTTCATCTTTCCATTTCTTTACTTCTTTGACTAATTCAGCCTTTTCTTCAGACAACTTTGTAAATTTCTTTTCAAATTCCTGCTCAACACCTTGAAACTGCAACTTTTTTTCAACTAACTCTGTCTGAAGAACTGACACCTTTTCTTTTTGAGATTCTAACTCTTGGATCATACCTTCCAACTTTTCTCTTTCAGCAACCAAATCTTCTTTTTCCTTAACTAAACCCTGAATCATCGTATCTTTTTGAGAACAAAACTCACAGACAGATTCATAACCACTATTTCCAGAACTACTAACATCTGAATCAGAATCTGTTATCTCTTCTTCGTCATCACTGTGAACAATCTGAGCAACAAAACAAGACTCATCAGGAAAATCAGCAGCCCAATCATAACCTTCATTCGATGTTTGTTCTTTAGATGCAGAAGAAATAGCAGTCAAAGCAATTTGAGGTGAAGTAGTTTTAGCCGCTGTTTGAACCACCTTTTCTTTTTCGGGACATTCACGAGCAAAATGACCATATTTGGAACATTTGAAACATTTGATCTGTGACTTATTTAAACTAAGTTTGTCTCCTTGAAAAATAGATGTCGTTCCATGTTTCTTAATAAACCTTCTACCTCTTTCAGTTAGCATAGCAAACTGCCACTCCAAATCTAATTTGTTCAACTGATCTTCATCCATATGATCTAAATCCTCTCTATATAGACAAGTTTTACCAATTTGACTAAATATATCTCCAGAAGAAGATGATATGAATCCAGATAACAACGCAACTAAATCTTCAGCTGACTTCCCATTAATCGAACTAGCAGACGATCTATCAGGAGTAGTGAAACTGCACCCCCTTGATGAACTTTCATACTTTCCTGATCCATGATTAGCAAAAAATGCTGTTTGAGGTGGATTTGATGTATCATAACCAAATGATTTAGACTTTGCATTGATACTTGCAGAATTTTGTCCATGATATAACTCAGGATTTTGTAATTGAGCAGTGGACTTGTTTGAATTCATCATTTCCATTTCTCGAGCATGAAGCTTTCCAGTCAAATCATGAAACGATAATGTGGAATAGTCTTTGTCATGAGTAACCAACAACACATAATTTTCCCATTTCTCTGGTAATGCTTCCATCAATTTCTCTTTCAATTCTTCCCCGGTCTTTTCAATCTTGACTACTTTCATCTCACTAATTAGATGTGAAAATCTTGAAACAAGAGCAGAAATATTTTCTTTGTCGTATTGTTGAAAATTTTCAAATTCTTTGTTCAACACTTTCCTTCGACTCTTCTTATACTGATCATTGCCTTCACATCGAGCAGATAAGGCATCCCATAACTGTTTAGCCTTCTTGCAAGTACTGAATTGATGTAACAACTCAGTAGGTAAAGCCATGGTAAGATAACCATAAACTTTTTGTTCAAGTTCATAACTTCTTCTTTCATCCTTATCAAAATCTTGAATCTCTTTATATTCTCCATTGTCAGTTGGACGCATATACAGCGTGCGAATCTGAATCCACAAATCAATATCATTTGTGCTGATGTATGCAGAAAAACGTTGCTTCCAATTTTGATAATCTTCCAATTTTAACAACTTGGGAACTTTCTGACTTGTTCCTATTTCATTATCAACTTGGGAACGTTTTGACTGGTATTGGGTTCCGTAACTCCAAACGGTTTGCAAGTTACGTCAGTTTTCGTGAAGGTCACTATTCTGCCAGCGTATCAAAACAAAACGAACGGACCAGTTCCGGATCAAAACATTCAGGCGGATCAAATTTGTACTAGCGGACCAGATTCCGGATCAAATGAACTAGCGGACCAGAATTATACTAGCGGATCAGTTGCGGATCAAATGCACCAGCGGACCAGATATCCTCAGCGGATCAAATTTGGTACGGCGGACCAATTGAACCAGCGGACCAGATGTGATACGCCAAAACCGCCACGGACCAGTTCGTTGAATATTGCCTAGCGGACCAGGCGGCGGACCAGTCTGTTCGTCGGGCGGACCAGTCGCAGAAAACGCAAAAATCGACTGATTTTCACAAATTTTGACAATTGAAGCTGAAAACTGGATCAATATGATGCTAAAACACTCCAGAAGCATACACAAATCATTTTTATCCTTGGAATCACTCAGAATTGGAAGAAATTAAAGAAAAACTTACCAAACCCAAGCTTTCTCTCTCTAAAACTCCGAAAATTGATCAAAAACACAGCAGTAGAGCAACCAAATGCTCTGATACCACTTGTAAAAACGAGATACGATCTTACTATTGCGTGTATCAATCAATCATAGCAACAACGGATGTAAATAAGAGAATTCGTATTGAATCACTTAAGATTACAATGAAGACTCTCTGGTTTCTCTCTCTAGAACACACACACAGAAAGTGTAGAATGACAGAAGTGTTTCACTTGGTCCCTAGTACATTCTAACACGAACCTATTTATAGTAAGTGACATAGCACCCAGCGTACCAACTAGTACGCCGGACCATATGATCCGCCGAACCATATGATACGCCACCAACCAAATAGGCACTACAACACACTTTAAGACATGCTCATATAGATACAATACATGAGACACTCATAGTACAGCTCAGTTGCATATGTTTCCTCATCTTCAGATGTTGTATTTTCTTGGAGAGCATTTGAGCCAAAAATATGACGTAGGGCACAAATCATGTTCGTTTGCTTTGAGATTTTTCTTTGACTCTCTTTACCATATCTTTCCAGGTCAGCTTAGAAACATCTATCTCTACTTTCTTGTATATTCGATTGAGAATGATCAGAGTGTTTTTGTTCGTCTGATCCATTTACCTTCTTTTTAAGGTCATTGTTTGGTTGAGAAGATCAATCATAAATTGCCATACAGGTTCCATCTGACTGACTTGGAGATCAGAAATCTTGTTTTCTTCTGTAAAGCTTCCTCCTGTGATCTCCATAATCATTTCCATTAGGGCAGAATCTTCTAGGTTTTCTGAGAAGGTTACTGAGTCCTCCAACTCAAAGAGGATTTCTCTTAGTTCGGAGATTTCAAGTGTGACTTCTTTTCCTTCACTGGTTTTTCCTTTCATCTTCCCGTAACTTATTTTCACACTTGACCAGAATTGATGATGGTAGGTTTTGAGCAGGGTTCCTTTGTAGTTAGGGCTTTGGAGAGATGGGTGTGTTTTAGGGTTTCAATGATGAGTTACAGGTTTGATGAGTAGATGTTTGGATTAAGGTCACATAATTGATTATTGGTTTTGAGAGTTAAGGTGGTGTATGAGGGGAACCAGATGATGAGGAATCTAGGCTCAAGGATTGGATGGAGTAGGCTTGGATTGCTTTGCTTTTTGAACGAGTATTCATTGCTGGTGTTCCAAATTATGAAGCCATTTGAGATATTTAATTAGAGAGTTTTTGCCTTTGAGCTTTTGAGATTATCAAATAAATAGTGAGATTTGTGGTTTGAGTGTTTTTCTTTTTATAGGGATCTCCTGGTGCCGTTCCAAATTCTTTAGTGGTAATCGACTCTCCTCAACGGCTATAGTTTTTAATGAACGTTACCTTTTGAACTGTAATAAATAAATTATCGTTGGCAGCTTTATGAAAATTATGATAATTAATTATCACGGTATCCAAAAAGATTTTTTCATTGTTGAGCACTTTATATGTCATCATTCACGAGTTTCCCGCTAAATTTCTGATAAAAATAGGAAGGATTTATTGATCATGAAATTTATATAGATAATTTGAGACAGGTACAGATGTTTGTACAAGTGCATCTGTTTTGTTTTTTCGTGGGAATCAGGGTGTCTAAGGCTCTGAACTTTGCTTCCATTTTAAGGGATATGGAAAGATAAAGAGTTGTTTGTGTTCCTGTTGAGGGAATAAAATATCCATTTGAGTCTGGAAGTCCATATATAGACAATCCCCCTGGGGAGACTCCTATTTGAGAGACCATTTTGCTACTTCTGACTCCTCTTGGTATTGATTCCCATCAAATTGCTTAAAAGATCAGACTCATTGTGAATCTGGGATAGGGTATGAATCTCTTATTTATTGGACCTCCCAGATTGTATTGCATGTTTTCATGAGGTACAGAGAGAAGTTCATGTTGTGACCTTTTGCGAGGTCATGCATGACACATTGAGTAGAAGTATTACCATAAATGTGGCAGATGTGTTCTGTTAGCCTTTCCTTCATAGAATTTTCCATTGTAGACCATGTCATAGAATGTTTGGATAACATCATTTCTATCAAAGCAAGAAGCTGTAAAGGAACTATCTTTGATTTGCAGTGATTTTCTGATCGTGTGCTGGGACAAGACAAAACTAACTCCGCAGATAGATGTCATGATGGAGACATTGTCTCCATCTCTTGTAATGAAGACAACTTTTCCCAGAACTCTTGAAGAAGAGAGTAATTGATAGGAATGTCAAGAGATAGAGCATAGCCTATTGGGCAGTTCCTGAGAGATTTTGTCATTTGTTGAAATGACCAAAATCGATTGCCACAAGGTGTATATAGGACTAGGTTGTGATGGTAAACAGTGGGAAACATGGTGTTTTCAGGAAGTGGAGGATAGAGTTCATTGAAAGGTTTTTTTTAACTTTTTAAAATTGAGAGGAATGGGAGAGTATGAAGATCTTTTGACAATTTTTTGAGTTTTCTTGTCCCCTTTTTATAGAACCGAATGTCATGATGAGAGGATGAAGTCCTCAGATGGGATAGTAGAGAAATTTAATAGTTTATGAAAAGTAGGGGTCATTATTGTTGTTTGCTTCTTGAAAACTGAAATTTTATATCAAGAAGTCAACTATTCAGGAGAGTGTCTTAGTTTTGTAAGCCATGAAGTAAATCAGAGGTAGTTATTATAGTAGCTTCTATTTTTCTGACTAACGGGAATAGAAGAATTCCCTTTTTTTGTTTCTGTGTTTGTTTTCATGTTTAACATACCCAGCTTGCATAGTAGAAATGAGAATCTCTTCTCATCCAATGATTTTGTAAGAATCTCTTCAAGCTAGAGTTCAATTGGGACAAAATACATTTCAATGTGTCCCTTTTCAACATGATCTTCAATAAAATGATACCTGACATCAATGTGTTTTATTCTTGAGTGATGAACAGGATGCAAAGTAATGGAAATTGAACTCTTTGAGTCACAAAGAATAGGTATATTTGAAAGATTCATTTCATAATCTTTGAGTTGAGTTTGCATCCATTCACCTAAGAAAAGCAGTTGGCAACATCAACATATTCAGCCTCAGCAGTTGAAGTTGAAACACAATTCTGCTTCTTGGATGTCCAGCATACCAGTTTTCCTCCTAGTATTTGACAGCTACCAGAGGTGCTTTTTCTAGTCTAATCTACAACATGCATGGTCAGCATCTGAGTAGGTTGTTAGTGAAAAACCATTGTCCTTAGAATACCAAGGACCTATATCAGCTGATCCTTTTAGATATCTGAAAACTCTTTTAACGGTTGTTAACTGAGATTCCTTCGGTTTACATTGATATCTGGCCAAGAAGCATGTAGAGACCATGATATCTGGTCTACTTGTTGTAAGGTGCAGAAGTGAGCCTATCATTCCTCTGTATGTATGTTCATCCATAGGCTTTCCATATGTGTCACCATCAATTTTAACATTTGTGGCCATGGAAGTTTTGAAAGGAGTGCAATTTGATAGAGTATTTTTTTAAGAAGGTTTTTGATATATTTTGCTTAATTTTTTAAATTCCTTCTTGAGCCTGTTTGACTTGTATTCCCAGAAAGTAATTAAATTCTCCTACCATACTCATTTCAAAGTTGGTGGTCATGAGTTCCTGAAATTCGTTGCAGAAAATTGGACAAGTAGAACCGAAGATAACATCATCTACATAAATTTGAACTACAAGAAGATGACCTTTTCTTTCTCTTAAAAACAAGGCGGTGTCGATTGATCCTTTCTTAAAATCTGATGATAAGAGAAATTCTGAAAATGTGCCATATCAGGCTGTGAGTGCTTGCTTCAGACCACATAGAGCCCTTTTAAGTTTGCACACATGTTTTGGAAATTTTTCATTTTCAAAGCCTGGTGGTTGTTCAATGTAGACTTCCTGATCAATTTAACCATTGAGGAAGGCACATTGAACATCCATTTGATACACGTTGAAACCTTTATAAGCAGCAAATGCATGGAATATTCTTATAGCTTCAAGTCTTGCAGCCGGTGCAAAGATTTCGTCATAATCTAACCCCTCTTGTTAACAGTACCCTTTTGCTACAAGTCTATCTGTGTTTCTTATGATGGTACCGTCTTCATCAGTTTTATATCTAAAGACCCACTTAGTTCCAGTTACAGATTTATTGTTGGGTTTTGGAACTAGACCCCACACATGATTTCTTTCAATCTGTCCTAGATTTCGTTGCATAGCTAGGATCCAGTGGGGATGTTGGAGGGCTTCTTCATATTTCTTAGGGTCTATAATGCCGAGGAATCTAGCATATAGACAATGATCGGAAGAAGCAGCCCTGGTTTGGACACTTTTGTCCAGATCACCAATATTTAGATGAACAGGATGATCTTTTATCCATTTTGTTGCTGGAGGAAGAGTGACTAGTTCTTTCGTCCCAAGCATTAAATCAGTTGTGTTAGAGTTTTGACACTCCCCCTAAATTTATGGAGTATCATTTGAGATGGGAATAATGTTTACAGATGTACTTCGGAGCTCCGGAGTGGAGTTCTGTAAAGTTTCTGTTGTTAAAGTTTCATATGTTTTTGTATGAGAACTCATTGATTTTATATTTTGTTAAAGAAATTTCATTGTCACTTGTATTTCATTTATTTCTTCATTTACAGAATTGTTGTTAATAAAGGAGTGTCATCTTCCTCATCATAGTTTTCTTTGAAAAGTTTGTCAAATACTTTTTCCTCAGGCAGAATCATACTCATAACATCTGGATATGTTAAGGTATTGATTAGATTTGCTTTGACCAGTGTATCCCACACTATCAGACATATTCAGACATTTTTTTATGTGATTACTTCTTTTTCTCGTGTGATTACACTTGTGATTATCACATAGCAGAATGTTTTCATGATTTTGTCCACTGTGTTCCATGCAAAAAGAAATAAGAACGTTAAATTGTCTACCTTAAGGTCGATCTTTTGATACGCAGATAAGGCCTCGGATTTAACAAAATAAGAAAATAAAACAAGTTGAAATTGTATAATTCAACAACAATCATGTCGATACTTCCGTATACGCAGACAAAGTCTGGTGAATTATATGAAACACCAAAGAAAATAAAGCAGAACGTCAAAAGAACAACAATCAGGTCGATCTTTCGATACGCAGAGAAAGTTGGATCGTTTGACAAAATAAAGAAAAACAAAAAAGTTTAAATCTTTGCAAAATAAAAACATGTATACACATTGACTTCTCATTTTGTTTTTCACACTTATTTTTCTATTTTTGTCATGAAATACGCTTCAAGATGTTATCCACATGGTCAAGCATTAGTATTTAGTGTATATCACATCTGAATATTTTCTGATTTGCCGAGTCTACCAAGCATATCAAACAATGATCTTATGGCTCTTTCATCTACTCTATCCATGAGTCAGATACATAAGCCAATGTACCATCATTTCCCAATGATCAATTTCTCAAAATTTTATATATTTTGCATGTATTCACCTTCATTATATATTTTGCATGTATTCATCTTCTCCCCATAACAAGCATTTTCTCAATTTCTCCCCCTTAAAATGAAAATCTCGATTTTTGGATTTTTCATTTTACAAAAACAAGACACTATTTTTGGCTTTTGTCAATTTTCTCTCTTTGAAACACAAACGAAATATAAAGAAAAGAAAATTGATCAACCAACACGGATACCTTGCATCTTAAAGTTGCATAAAACTTTCAAGTTAATAAGATATAGCATGAAATTTAAGTTAAGCAGAATACTCCTCCATCAACAACTTTTTAATCGTCGATAGGTCTTCTAGAAGTACCTGCACACTGGTCAAACTGATTAGTTCATAAATGACCCGAAGCGAATTGCTTCTGGTCGACCAGTGTCCTGGTTTTGCTTTGAAACCACCTTAGGTTTCCAGATTTGTTATTGTCTTGGTAAGTCAATTTTTGATGAATCATTCACATGTGATTGTGTTGAAGAACCTACATTTTGAATCTTTTGACAAATGAGAACAAAACGTTTTTGTTTTAAAAAGAATGTAGGCTCAACTTCATCAAAAACTCTGCCTTGTTCATCAAAGAAATTTGGTTTGGCAGGTTTACCAAAAAATGGAATCTTTTGAGATCTTTGATTTGAATCAGCAAGAATTGGAGAATCTTTTGCCATATGCCCTTTTTGGCGGCATATATAACATACACGATCAACTTTGTCCACCTTTTAGGTGCCTGCATAGTTGTACAAACATGAATATCTCTAACATGATCAAAGGAAGATTCATATACCTGACGTCTGTGATCATGAACCCATTTGGAAGTTGGGCTTTTAGAGATAGAACCATCAGATGAAACTTTTGCAATTTGTTTCTTCATGGTTGTTGAAGCAGCAGCTTTGACAAATACTTATGAAATCTTCCACGCATCAACGCAATGAAGAGGAAGTTCTTGATCAGAAAATAGTTGTTCCGAACCCTTGAGTTTGTAAAACCTTTCGAGTTGAACTTTTTCCGCCTTGAATATCTCCTTCTTGACTTGCTTCATTTTGAGATTCTAAAGATTTTGTTGTTTAGAAGCTTGAACACCCTCATATGCAACAACTTCTTTCTTATATCCCAAACCAACACCTTTTCCAGAAACTCTTTCTAAAGAACCTGAATTCTTGTGTCCATCCTTTGCCAATCTTAAAAACTCAGCTTTCACTTCGTTAACATTTTTCTTTTTATAGAAAATTGTCTCATCAAATTCGAGTTGAGAACGAATTTTCTCACTTGAAGTAGCTGACTTCTCATTTTCTGTTGAAGATGAACCAGAAACAAACGTTGAGACCTGAGGAACTTCAACTTGCTTGTTCTTCTTCTTGCCTTTCTTCTTATTCTTCTTCTTTTTCACAACCTTCTCTTCTGCTATAGTTGATGATGAAAACTTTGAATAATCATATTCTTCAACCTTTTCTTGCACCTCTTTAACCATTTCTTTGATATTAGCTGTGGGTGATACGGTTTTGTCAAACATCTTTTCAAATTTTGCATCATTCGCTAAAAAGCTTGTGAACAATTGCGAATTGGTGACATTGTTTAGAAGACGAGTTGCATCAATAACTTGTATCTTCAAATCTGAAATATCTGGCTGTGCTTCAGCCAACTCTTTTTCAGTAGCAATCAATCTTTTAGCAACTTTATGGGTTTTAAATTTTTGTAGTCGTAGATTATCAAGACCATCAAACAATTCCTTCAATTTTATCCTCATTTCGTTTTTGAATTTCAAGATTCGCAGTTTGAAATTTATTGACACTGATCAACTCTCGCTTTTCATCCAACAAATTTTCCATATCAACTTGATAAGCTTCAATTTGAGAAATATACTCTTCAGAATTCTTTGTAAGCAGATCAAGCTTGATTTTTCATTTATCAAATAGATTTTGAAAATCATTAGCGGCATCTTTTGCTTCATCCTTCCATTTCTTAACTTCTTGAACCAAATAATTCTTTTCCTCGCTCAATTTCGCATTGTTTGCTTCATCATCCTTTCTATTCTGTTTAGATATTTCCAAAACCTCATTTAGCAACTTGACCTCCATTATCAAAGACTCATTTTGCAAATCTAACTCCTTTTCACGTTCCTTTGAAACCTCCGAATCTGCTTTAACCAATTGAAGTTCATCAGACAGGTTGCTGATTTCATTCAATAATGAAGTATTTTATTTCAACAAACTTTCCATATTTTCAGCTGATTCATAGGAACTTGGTTCAGAACTCTAATCTGAACAATAATCATCTTGTTGATCATGGGTGACAATAAAGGCAGATGTGTCAAAATGTTTTCCCTAATCATACACACCATCATTTTGAACTGCTAAAGCTGTCTTATTTTTATTACTGGAAGATGGTTGAGAACAATTTGCAACTTTTGAAGTTGTCTTGTGAATATGAGATTGCTGACACTCTTTTGCAAAATGTCCAAGATTAGAACATTTGTAATATTTAATCTTCGATTTTTCAAATCCCAACTTGTCATCAAAAGCTTGTATTCCAGTTTTCTTGTAATAGTGATCTTTGCGTTAACATAGCCAATTGCCATGCCATATCCATTTCATTTAAGTGATCATCATCAATTTCATTCAAATCATCTTTAATTAGCTGAGCCTTACTAACATCATTGATAAACATTTCAAATGACGACGAAATGAGAGCACAAACCAACTTGGCACAATCATCAGCCGACTAGACTAGAAACGCCTTTTGATTTGATGATTCTGGAATCATGAAGCTACAACCTCTTGATAAACTAGTATCACCCGAAACTCCAGACATATTTCCAATAAAATCAGTAGTCGGAGCTGAACTAAGACTTGGTTTAGCCTTAGTAGTGATACTAGCAACATTTTCACCATGATACAACTCCGAATTTGGCAAATTAGCCGTTGACTTGTTAGAATTCATCATTTCCATCTCACGGGCATGAAGTTTACCAGTTAAATCATGAAATGTTAATGTGGAAAATTATTTGTCATGTGTAAGCAACAACACATAATTTTCCCATTTTTCTGGTAAAGCCTCCATTGTTTTCTCTTTCAATTCTTCATCCGTTTTCTCAATCCCCACAATCTTCAATTCACTAACTAGATTGACAATCTTGATACAAGAGCCGTGATGTTTTCATTCTCGTAATGCTGGAAATTATCAAACTCCTTGTTTTACACCTTCTTCTAACTTTTCTTGTATTGATCGTTTCCTTCACACCTTGCTGATAATGCATCCCACAATTGTTTTGATTTCTTGCAAGTACTAAATTGATGTAACAACTCAGTGGGTAATGCCATCGTATGATAACCAAATGCTTTTTGTTCAAGCTCATATAGTTTTCTTTCAACGTTATTAAAGGTATGAACTTCTTTAAAATCTCCTTGATCAGTTGGATGTGTATAAAGCTTCTTAATCGGAATCCACAAATCGATATCATTCGTGCTTATATAAGTAGAAAATCGTTGCTTCCAACTTTGGTAATCCTCCAACTTCAATAACTTGGGAACCTTTTAGCTTGTTCCGATTTCGTTATCAAAATTCAGCATGGTTTGCATTGCTTTTTGCATAGCGGCAAAAGCTTGAAATTCCGACATCTTTGAAAATTTTCCATTTCTGATCAGTCGAACCTTACACGAACTCAAAACCCTTCCGAACTCTGTCCGAACAGTATTGAAACTAAAAGTATCCGAACCTAAACCGCACCTCAACCGAACAAAAACTTTCAGCTGAACTTTAACGAATCTAGGCGAACACGAACTTCGAACGGGGCGAACACAGGTTCGGAGTGGTTACTGAGGCGAACTCTAGGTTCGGATGACGGTTATTTCCGAACTAAAAGTTCTTCAGTCGAACATGAACATTTTGCTCAAAACTTTTGATTTTGGATAGATTTTGACGAGATTTTCAGCAGTAAATGAGGAAATATGACGAGGAATGATTTAGGAACACACTTTGCACCAAAACGACTCAGAAATGATTGAAAACATGCAAAAACTCTCCAAAGTTTTTAAAAATGACATAATTTGTTTCAAAAAGTCCAAAACTAGAAACCACAGATCAGTAGAGTGAACCAGAAAGCTCTGATACCACTTGAAAGTTCATGATCATCGGATCATCTACTCGATCTAGCTATATCGGATACAAAACATAATTAACCCGATTGTTTTATTGATCAAAAGAACAGTTATAATCAGTAAACAATCAGAAACAGACTCAGAGAAACACCGTGGAAAACACACAATTAACACTTGATCTCACACACTTTGTCACTTTGTTACAAAATACAAAGTCAAAATTTCTATATATACACGACTGGGCGAACCCTGGGCGAACCCTGGGCGAACTGCCAGTTCGCCTAGATCCGAATTGGCAGTTCGGATCCAGTTCGCCTAGCAGCTTAAACTTTGTCTTGAACTTTTCATCGTCCTGTCTCGATACTTCACACCATGCACAGAATATACATTAACAGTAACTAGTAATTGCTTTTGAGAAGATTGTGAATTGTGAGTGAATGTCTTGCTTTTGTTGGTGAAGTGAACCTACTATTTATAGCAAGTTGTAAAGCAATATTATGGTTGAGGGCGGTTAAATTTGGAGTGTGTCGGAGTATATAAAGATAAATTAAAGGTATTCAATTTATCTCTTTTCAACCGTCTTCAACTACCTTTTAATTGAATATCAACTTGATATTCTTCTTTACTTGTTCTTCACACTAAGCATTTTGTACTTCACGTGATCGTTATCAACGCTTAGAACACAATTTAGGTGAGGATCCATGTGAAGAGGGCCAGACCAATCAGAATCAGACAAGCAAAAGGATCTACGCACTAGATTAAACAAGATCTACAGTTGAGATGCATGATCCATGTCAAAGTGGGCTAGAAAATCAGGTCGTGAAAGCAGCAAAGCACTCAACGGATCCTTTTAAGACCTAGTCCTACGCGCCAAATTCGGTCAATCGGGAGAGCACAACGGAGATGTTTGACTGACCAAGGAGAGAGAAGAAAATTCTCTGACAGCCAATGGTTGTCCTCTACGTCACTGGTTGTCCCCGAGCATCTTCTTCTACCCACCAAAACCTTAGCATCGCCGGAAAATCGATACCCTCGCCGGAAAACCGTGAGAAGCCATATCTCAGTCAATTCTCAACCAATTTCGATGAATTTTATGTCCTTGAACTCGTGGATCGATCCTCCACAACCCTATGCTATCAAAATCAACCGAAAATAGCTCAAACAAAAACCCAAAAGAAGACCATTTAGGTTTAACTCGACTGTTTGGAACCGAGACCATAAAGGGTTGCAACAAGACTGTATGGTTTGTTCTATACGGTCTTAATCAAGACGTATAGGCCAAAACAAGACTGTTTGAGGACAAGGTCGTATAGGTTCGCCGGAGAAGAACCTTTGCACAAGAAGACCGTTCGGAAGCAAAGAAGACCGTTTATAAGTAAGGATTATCGTACAGGCTATGACAATCCGGCCCTTCGGGTGGGACCCAAGCCTTAGAAACATATAAAAACTGATAAAACCGACAAACCGGGAGTCATGTATATAGGCATAATATGTCAATTAAGGTATTAGAAGAGTCTAGTAGCCTTAAAACACTTCACGAACATCACACACAAGTTCACCTCTCGAAACATTGGTGACTAACTGAAAACTGCTAAGTATTGTGAATTATGTGCAAACTGTTATGTGAATTTAATTGCATGATTGTAAATTGTTATATGTCATGTTGATACTTGAATTTTGTTGAATTAGATGTGATAAAAACGATGATGAATTGAAAATGGGAGAAAACGTTGAAAACCGTGACCAAAAACGCGAAAAAGGACAAAACGGGTTACGCTCACACCCGAAGGGCCTACATACTCATTCACCATCAAGATTTAATCTTTGCTTCAAGATTCTAGCCCCAATTGCATCCTTTCTCATCCTACATCATTTGGGAATGTGTTTTCTTATGTTTTACTTGTGTTAAAGATGTCAAGATTCATGCTTTATGTTAGGTTTAGATCTGATCTATGTTGTTATGATGATATCAAGTGTAGATCTAGTGTTAGGAATAATAAATATTGCATCTTCGAATAAAAAAGATGGCTTTTGTGCATGATATTGTGATATGAGCTAGATCTAGGTTTTTTCATGGAAAATCATGCATGCATGTAGATAAAGGTTAATGATTTATGCTAGATCTATGTTGTGATGACTTGGATAATGATATATCTAGGGTTGATGATGAATAAATTTGTTGACTTTGCGTAAGATCCATGATGAACACATGATTTCAGTTACCATGCATGCAAGATCTTGAATAAAGGCATACGATTTGTGTTAGATCTACTATGTGAGTATGTAATCTAGGTTATTGGATGCACGAGGATGTATAAATTTATGAACTTGGTGATCAATTGCATATGGATGATTTTATAAAAATTATTTATGTGAAAATATGATGAAAATAGCATATTAGGGCAAGTTAGCTTACTTGCATGTGGCTAGGAATTTATGATATGGTTTGATATATGCTAAATGATGATCTATGTGATTTGCATGAGATGATGATGTTGTGTAAACATGGATTTTAGCCTACATGTGATAAATATATATTTAACGGTAAATAAATAAATTGGGAAAATGCATGATTATGAGGATGAGGTTACTTGGCGATGTGTTTGCATGTCATAAATCAAATTGATTATGAGTTATACGGGTATACAAGTTCTAAGTCTCCTACCTCGGTGAGAATGACAAGACTTTGTACGATTTCCCGATCGAGCGTATATCGTATACGCGGGATAACGTTTAATATTTGTGACATTTTAATACTTGCCATGACGTAATATGTTATATGTGATATACGTGTTAGGATACATATTAGGAAACCTAAATTAATCACCGATGTGCATTTGAGTCAACTTGTCTAATGTCCGCGCGTTGTCGGGACAGTCGGTCAACATAGTCAACACTCACACTATTATGTGTCATAGGTGAAGTCTAGGAAGACTCACCGCCGGTTGTTCAAGCATTGATTATTGGATTACTAAATTGCACCCTAAGGTGAGTTTGTAGGGTTATATAACTAATTATCGATTTAAACACGAGTACGCAACGGATTTTATCCTATGAATTAATCTAACTAACTGGATAGATAATGCGTACCTTTTAGCTTGGCAAGAGAAGACCCTCTAGGATTTGAAGTAAATCCCTCTACGATCACACACACGACACACCGATGTATGTATGCTAGTACTTGATCACGATCTCCTCTTCTTGATGAAGGCTTGGTCGAACCACAAGAAACTCGAATCCCTTGGATTCTTTTTCCTTTGCCGAAATTTAGAGAGAAAAGAGAGAGAATTAGGGTTTGCACTTATCAGGTATAATGCACATCTTAAACCCTAAACCAAGAGGGTCTATTTATAGGTTTTAGGAACTTGGAAAACAAGCTAGGGTTTGGGATGGGGAGGCCTTCACGAATTCGGCCCTAAGGCCTACTCCCAAAGCCTTTCCTAATTGTAATTGTCAGGACCAAATTTGAGCCTTTACTCATCCAATACACAGATTCAAGTGCGGAAATCATGAATCCATGATCAAATCATAGTGTTTGCTTGTTGAAATCCTTAGATTTCGCCTCTGAAACTCAAGAACTTGAGGGTTTTCACACACAAGTGCTCTCTATCTTCAAACAGCCGTCCAAGAATATTATTAGGGTTATTCTAGAGTGGCTATTTATACTAGAGAGAGCACAGGTCGTGATTGTGCTGAAATCAAGAGAATGTTATTGAAGTTAGTGAAATTTATGACATCAGACAGACGAGATCGCCAAGAACAACACTGAAGTCGCCAAGACCAAAGTGAAGTCGCCAAGGCTGGTTGGTGACCTCGCCAAGGCTTGGTGAGGTCGCCAACCTTGGTGAGGTCGCCAAGGGTTGGCGAGGTCGCCAAGAAGGCTTGCCCAAGTCGCCAAGAACTCTTGGTGAGGTCGCCAAGAACAAAGCCCAGATCACCAAGTCTTGGTGAGGTCGCCAAGGTTGGTGAGGTCTCCAAGGCTTAGCAGCGAGATCTCCAAGAACAAACGAGATCTCCAAGGCTTATCAGCGAGATCTCCAAGAACAAACGAGATCTCCAAGAACAAAACCAGATCTCCAAGACCAGTATCCAAATCACCAAGACTATCTGGAAATCACTAAGAACAATCCCAAAACTCTAGGAATCATTATGGGATCGCTAAGGGTTGTTATTATGAAATCACTTAGTGTTATTAGCAAAACCCAAGTGAAGGATGAAACCAACTCCTAAGGTGTAATGTTTGAGTTGCCACCAACCTAATATAGGTCTTACAAATTCCCCCTTTGGTGGCAATACAAACATGTGAGACTGACAAACTATCTGAGTTGTCCGAGTAGCATCAGCAAGAACCTCGAGTACTTCCTAGCAAGATACATATAATGATCATCTAAGCAATTGCTCAGTTCGGAATATAATCTACAGAGGTCTTCCCGCGCAAATTTATTCAAATCAGAATAGTTCCACAGCTCCAACACCCTTTGTGAACCACGGGAGAGATAACAAATCCTTTGGCTAACCATGATCCAGTTCTTCAAGGTACTCAGGCTTCAGTGGTCATTTTGATCTTGCATGGTCTTTATTCTCCTATTGCTCTTCATGTCACGAGCCATAGGTTGTTCACTAACTTTGGCTTTTTCTTTTTTTTTTTTTCAGTTTCTTTTTTTTTTTTTTTTTTTTGGACCCCTAGTATCAGAACTGGTAGAGTCAGAACTTGATTCTGATCCAGGTTGGAATCTTGACCCAGATTCGGGTTTGGATCCAGATTTATTTGAGTTATTGTTAGCATCATTGCCAGACGCATCAGCTTCAATACCAGACTCTTCATCTTCATATTCTGATTTGTCTGATTCAGTTGCATCTTTGGTTGAAGTTCTGTCTTCAGGTTCTGAATGCATAGGGTCATCATGAATGGGAGAGTTGATTGGATGATCATCTTGTAGATTTGCTGCATTATTATCAGGATCAGCAGCATTGACATCTGACATATCATCATCATCATTGTTATTTCCTT
>JBCNJP010000017.1:72256780-72285780 GCA_039602395.1 Deinandra increscens subsp. villosa | reverse complement strand
TCCTCGTACAAGCTTGATTCAAGAGAAATAGTAGAAGAATAGACTAGATCTATGATAAAGATGAAGTCTTGAATGATAAATCTCTACTAGAAGCTGATCGTAAATAGCAATAAACAAGAAATCGTAAACTGCCTTGAATAGATTGAAAAGCTTGCATACAACTACTCAAAATGAGGTTTATATACAACCTCTACACATAATCGTAAACCTAGTCTGGCCCAATAAGCCCAAGTCGTAAACTAGACAAGCCCAACAACAAGATAAATAACTAGCCCAAAACATAAACTAACAAGCCCAAACACAAATGTTCATGCCTCAATTAAATATAGCCCAACAAAGATCAACCAAAAATCAAGGATTTCCTGAACCAAAAGTACATACAAAGCCCTGACATGGAGACATGTAGCTTCGATGATGGCGGCATTATCCCAGTTAGGCTTCGGGGCTACTACTTGCTACTGCCGAGATCCAACCATTCGACCTAGGTTGAGATCGGATATTGCATCCCACACCTGGGTTTGTTTTCCCGCAACCCCTTTCTATATTGGACTCTCTTACCCTTTTTCCGGCCTGGTCGCTAAGTTTTTCGAAGCCACTGGTCTTTCTTACGCCCAAACCCTTCCAATGGTTTGGCACATCATGGGTACTCTTGACCGTGTGATCAAGTCCCTGATCGGTTTACCTGAGTTGGCTCAGGTCTATGAGATGAAATCTCACGGCTCGAACCGTTTCTTGTTTAAATCCCTCACAAAAGACCTGTAGTTGATAATCGGTGCAACTCAACGAGAAGAATGGAGATGTCGATTCTTCTTTGTAAAGCGTTCGAGTATCCTAGGGGGTGATTAGCTTCCTCATAGGTGGATTGTTAAGGGTAGGAAGACCTGTCATAGAAGTTTAAGGTTAAAATATGTATTTATTAAATTGCTGACTTTGGATATTTGCCTGTGCAATGCCTAGTTTGTTAGAGATTGGCCCTGAAGAGGAGGAGACCGAAGCCAATTTGGAGAAGTTTTTGAGCATCCCCGAATCCGAGCGTTCATTCCGTTGTGACGAGATTTCCGCTGCTTCTTATCATACCCCCAGCATGTCAAGCTGTAAGTACCCCTGGATTTCACATATTTGTTTTCCGTAAATATCTATCGTCTAACATTCAAAGATTCTTCCTCAGCCGCTACCCCCAAATTCGATCTTGATGACATGGACGCCATCCTAAGCTCCGGAACCAGTACTGAGGATGACATACCGTTCCTTGGATCTGTGAGACTGAACCTACTCCCCTCACTAAGATTCCTCCATCCAGGGCATCCGGGACAAAGAGAAAGACCCGAGGGTCAAGTGTCGTTGATGCTACCATCTCTGCTGCCCCCAACTCAATCACTGATCTTACAACCACAGAGAGCGAATCCCTTGTCCACCAAGTAATTGTTATTCGACCTCGAGTAAATTTATTGATACTGACTCTGACCCTGGATTCCATTTTGTTTCAGGCTACTTCCCACATTCTGGACATCCTGGCCGCCGCGGAGAATCGAGCGGTCGATGCTGAAGCTGCAGCAAAGGTGAAGATCGCCCTGACCAACAAGGAAGCCCTCAATGCCAAACTCCTGCATGACAAAGCTGTGAAACTCATAGCTGAAAATGAGAAGAAGGCAGTACAGGCAAGGGTCGACCACCAAGCTGCCATGGCTGAGGTTGTTGAAACAACCAGGGTTTCGTCCATGGTATTGTAAGTCCACCGAACGGATCTTACTACTGCATGATTCGGTCAATAGGATAACAACAACAGTAAATAAAGCTTTGCTTTATTGATTCACAAAGAAGTACAAGCTAGAGAGAGAAACACACTCAGATACACACAGTTAAGATGTAACAAATGACAGAACTGGTAACTAGCTCTCTCTCTCTCTAACGAACTATTTATAGTCTTACCATATAGGCTGGCGTACCACCCTACGTACCAATCGGTACGCCCGTACCACCTGGTACGGCGGACCATATGGTACAGCCACAATGGTATGTTGACTATAAGACTCACAAAGACGCTCTAGTCTAGATACACTACACGATACACAACGTAGCATATGTATATGCTCTAACAAAGTCTCCCGTAACGTGTATTGTAGCTATCTATATATCTATCTATCTAACAAAACTTCAGTCTTCAATCTTTAGCATCGTTGCGTTCGATCTTCAACTTGAAATTTTGTCAGAATGAGAGCTTGCATGGCTGGATCAATCTTGAACAATCTTTGAACTTCAAGATCCACTTGTGAAAGATAGTACATACTCCCCCTTTCACCATGCTTGAGTCTTGTCACACAGAATAACCTGCAATTTCAGAAGACAGAAACAAAACTTACCTTTTCCTTTAAGAAAAATTAATTTAATCTTGGCGCAAAACTTCTCTTCGAGAATCCAAGATATAATTTTAAAATTTTGATATCGTATCATGTATCGATCGGTCGAAAACAAATAAGAAACAAAATCTTTTTGGCTTTTTGAAACTTTACATCAAAACAAACCGAAAAAAATATTTTTGCTTTTTCTATGTTTATGCTAAAACACACCTAAAATCTTTTTGGATTTTTCAGATAAGAAACATAAATGCAATACAGAATCAGACACTATTCTTGTCTTTTGCGAGAGATATCACAACTTGGGATCATATTGGTCATGACATGCTGAACTACACTCCAATTTCAATTACTTCAGCACACAAGTCACGCCCATTGCTGGTATAAGTTGTCCAACTTAAACTAAGGCACAATCATACTCATAACATCCGGATATGTTATTGTATTGATTAGGTTTGCTTTGACCAGTGTACCCCACACTATCAGACCTATTCAGATATGTATTTTCATTTATATCGAACTTTGTGATTTCATTTGTGATTTAATCACACAATGATTGTATTCATGATTTAGTCAACTGTGTTCCATGAAAAAAGAAATAAGAACGTTAAATCGTCTACCTTAAGGTCGATCTTTCGATACGCAGATAAGGCCTCGGATTTAACAAAATAAGAAAATAAAAACAAGTTGAAATTGTATAACCCAACAATAATCAGGTCGGTACTCCCGTACATGCAGAGAAAGTCCGATGAGTTATACGAAACACCGAAGAAAATAAAGCAGAACGTCAAACGAACAACAATCAGGTCGGTCTTATGGACACATAGAGAAAGTCCGATCGTTTGACAAAATAAAGAAAATCAAACAAGTTTAAATCTTTGCAAAATGAACACATGTATACATAGTGACTTTTCATTTTTCTTTTTCACACATATTTTCTTGATATATCATGAGACATGCATCAAGATGTTGTCCACTTGGTCAAGCATTAGTATTTAGTTATATCACATTTAATACTTTCTGATTTAATGCCGAGTCTACCAAGCACATCAAACAATGATCTTATGGCTCTTTCACCTATTTTATCCAAGAGTCAGACATGTAAGCCAAAGTACCATCATTTCCCAATTATTTCGGGTATAATTTCTCATTTTTCAATGTTTTTGTATTTTCTGTTTTTCAATGTTTTTGTATTTTTCCTTTTCCCCCCCCTTAAAATGAAAACTCTTTTTTTGGATTTTCATTTTAACAAAAACACAAAGACACTATTTTTGGGTTTTCAATTCCCCCCCCCCCCCTAAACTACAAACGGAATGTAAAAGAAAGAAAATTGACCAATCCATATTGATACCTTTCAGTTTAAGCTTTCTAGAAAAACTTTCAGTTTTGAAATATGAAGCATTCAATTTAAGTTAAGCAGGAAACTCCACTACCAGCAACTGCTTGAAGCATGAACTTCACAAACACCGACAAGTCTTCTTGAAGAAACCTGCATACTGGATTTAAAAATTAGACTTCAAAAGATCCGAAGCACACAGCTATCGGTCGACCAGTGTCTTTCTCAAAATCAGTTGCAGCTTTGGTGACCACTTTAGGTCGCCACTGCATTTTTTCCTTCTCAGTTTTAACCGAGTCATCATCCAGTGATGAACCACCAACACTTGAGTCATATTTAAAAAATTATTTTGGTTTAGATTTTGACTTGGATGGTGTAGACTTAGTAAAAATCCTTCCTGATTCATCAATCAATGTGGCAGATTTGTTTAAAAATGAACTTTTTACAGTTTCAGGACAATCCCGTGCCATGTGTCCTTTTTGACGACACTGATAGCACAAACGATAAGATCGTTGATATTGAGATTTGTCCTGAACTGAAGGACATCTATCAATGAACTCAGAACCATCAGACATATCATCAAACATTTGAAATCGGTTAGAATGTACCCATTTCGATGTAGGACATCGAGGTGTGGAATTAGATCCAGATGACGAAGAATCCTTAACTTTTTGAGCATCCCGAGAAGAACTTTCAGACGAAGCCTTCTTCTGAATCTTTCCTCCAAATCCTTTTTCCATTGTAGACATGAACACTTGAGCCAAATGATAGATTTGTTCCAAGCTTGTGTCTTTCTTTTCTTTTAGAGTTTTATTGGGAAGATTCTTCTTATTCTGCTTCTCAGATTTCTGATTCTTGTATCCCAACCAAGAACGTTTGGAACCAGATTTGGACGATTCAGCTTGAGAACCAGAAACACCATCATTAGCCATTCGAGAAAATACAGCTTTGATATCCTTCAACTTGTTGGCTTCAACCAACTTAGCAGTAGTTTGTGCTTCACTTAACAAACCCTCATTTTTCTCAATCACCTTATCAGCAGAAATGACTCCCTCATCAGATATAAACCTACCAGAAACAAACTTTGATGTATCTTTATCAATCAAACTTTCCTCCTTTTCCACTTTCTTTCTTGAAACCTTTGATTTCTTCTTCTCAGATTCTTTAGAAGCAAATTCAGAATAATCTCCCATTGTTTCAGAAGATTTGACATCAGCCAGAGGATCAGTTTGAACCAATGGAGGTGGTAATTGATTGAATTCTTCACCGCCAAACACTCTTTTGAAATTTTCGTCGTTGCACAAATAACTGGTGAAAGAATGTGAATTCTTCAAGTTATTTAGTTGACGATTCAAATCCAGAACTTGAACATTTAAATCTGATATCTTCTTTTGAGCTTCACCCAAAGCCTTTTCTGATTCTATCAACTGTTCTGAAACTCTGTTAGACAAAGACTTTTCTCTTCTCACTTTATCATGGGCATCAAACATTTCCTGTGTAACTTTTTCCACCTTTCCTTGATAAATCTCTACATTTCTTGTCAACAATTTGTTTCTTTTGTCAGATCGGTGACTTTATCTTGTAATTTTGACTGGAGGACTTGATAATCATTGTTCGAAACCATGATTTCATCATAAGCTTTCTGAAGTTCAAAATTGGTAATCAGAAGCGATTCCACTCTTGCTTTTGATTTCTTATATAATGCATCGAAATCTCCAACAGCATCCTTTGCTCCGAACTCCCATTTTTCAACCTTTGAAGCTAACTTAGCATTTTCATTTTGTAACTTTAAGATCTGTTCTTTATTGCCACTTACCATCTCATCCAATCTTTCTTTTAGCTCTAAAACCTCTTATATTAACACCTTCTTTTCTTTTTCCAACATTGCGTTAGCTTTGAAAATCTCATCAGAATCTTCACACTTTCTTTTGTAACCTTCCATATCTGCTTCTTTCTTCTCATGCTCAACAATCAACCCTTCCTTTTCAGAAATCAATTCTCGAATCTTTCTTTCTTTTTGAGCACAAAATTCACATGTTGACTCATACCCACTAACTTCAGAATCACTTGTTTCAGATGCACTTGTTTGAGATTTAGAATCACTTGTTTCACCTTGCATAGTAGCCATTAATGCATAATTTTCTGGAGAATGAACTAAATATGCAGATTCATCTGGAAAATCTGCAGCCCAATCATGACCCTCCTCAGCCACTAAAGCCTTTGCATCTTTATTATGATTTTGACTATCTGAAGTGCTTGGTTTAGAAGAAGATTGCTTGCATTCTCGAGCAAAATGTCCTAATTTAGAACATTTGTAACATTTCAATTTAGACTGATCTAAATACAGGTTGACTCCTTGAAGAATAGAATTCATGCCATGTTTGTCAATAAACCGTCTTCCTTTTTCAACAGTCATAGCAAACTGCCAATCCAATCTAATTTATTTAGCTGATAATCATTCATCTGTTTTAGATCCTCCAGAACCAGACCAGAATCACCAATTTGACTAAATATGGATCCAGATGAAGATGATATGAAAGCAAATAACAAAGCAGCTAAATCTTTTGTTGCTTGAGTAGAAGCAGACTAGTTGATTGATCTATTAGGAATAGTAAAACTGCAACCCGAAGAATAACCAGTATTTTCAGACTTTTTAGCAAAAAAAGCTGTTAACGGTGGATTACTGCTTGAAATAGAATGTGACTTTGTTTTAGCATGAACAGTAGCATAATTTTCTCCAAGATATACTTCAGAATTCTGAACAGATGGAGTTGCTGACTTTTTCACAAGTAATTCCATTTCTCGAGCTTGTAATTTTCTTATCACCTGATTGAATGTCTAACTTGAGTAGTTTGGATCATTAGACAACATCATCACAAAATTCTCCCACTTTTCGGGAAGAGCTTCCAGGAATTTCTTCTTTAATTAATCATTTTCTTTCTTAACACCTACAATGTCAAGTTCATTGATTAAATGTGAAAACCTTGCAATCAAATCTGTGATCTTTTCATTCTCACAAAGCCCAAAATTATCAAACTCTTTCTTCAAAACTTTCTTTCGAGTGTTTTTGTACTGATCACTGCCCTCGCATCTTTCCCTAATAGCATCCCATAATTGTTTCGAAGTTGGAAAATTCTTAAGCTGACGCATCAAATCTTTGGGTAATGCCATCGTGAGAAAACTATATGTCTTCTTTTCTCTTGCAAACACATTCTTTTCTTCAGGCTCGAAATCACTTATCAATTTTGGTAAAGTATTAGCAATCAACGGATACTCATATTGTTTTTGAATCGGAATCTAACAATTAACATCTTGTGAGTATATGTAAGATTCAAATCTTTTCTTCCAGTTATGATAATCTTCCAATCAAAGTAATTTAGGAAGTTTCTGAGTTGTTCCGATTTCATTATCATAGTTCATCATGGCTTGCATTGAGGTTTGCATAGCTGAAAACGCTTGAAAATCACTCATCTTGAAGTTCAAAATTGAATGTGAAAACTTCGAACTAAAAAACGGAGGTCTTCCAAGCGGATTTTGGGGGTCAAACGGGAGGGTACTAGCAGTTATACAGTAAAAGTATAGATCTCGTCGAGACAAACGTTTTGGCTGGTATTAGCTCCCGTAACTTCTAACCGTTCTCAAGTTACGTCAGTTTTAGTGAACATCACTTTTCTGCCAGCGTACCAAACCTAATCTCAGCGTACCAACTCCGGACCAAACCAACGAGCGGACCAAATCTCAGACCAGAATTACTAACATACCAGACTGACTAGCGTAGCAGCAGCGGACTAGATAATCTCAGCGTACCTAACCACTCGGCGTACCAATTTGGTAAGGCGTAGCTGTCAGCGGACCATTTATAACCGTCGCGGACCAAACTTGAAGATTGTCTTCCAGACCAGATTTTAGCGTACCAAAAACTGATGAATATTGCCTTACGTACCAGAAGCGTACCAAAGGTGTACCAGTTGTTCTTCGAGCGTACCAATGACATATGAAACTGAGATCGATGGATGTTTTAGAATTTCGACTTTTGGAATTGGAATTTGATTCAGTGAGGTGCGAAAACTCACTAGGAACACTCAGAGATCATTTTTAACCTTAAAAGCACTCGAAATTGGAAGAATTTGATGAAAAATGTAAGAAACCCAAACTTTCTCTCTCTAAAAACCCGAAAATTGACCAAAAACGCAACAGTAGAGCAACCTAATGCTCTGATACCACTTGTAAATCCACGGAACAGATCTTATTACTGCATGATTCGGTCAATCGGATAACAACAACAGTAAATAAAGCTTTTCTTTAATGATTCACAAAGAAGTACAAGCTAGAGAAAGAAACACACTCAGATACACACAGTTAAGATGTAACAAATGATAGAACTGGTACTAGCTCTCTCTCTCTAACGAACTATTTATAGTCTTACCATATAGGCTGGCGTACCACCCTATGTACCAGTCGGTACGTCCATACCACGTGGTACGGCGGACCATATGGTACAGCCACAATGATATGTTGACTATAAGACTCACAAAGACGCTCTAGTCTAGATACAATACACGATACACAACGTAGCATAGGTATATGCTCTAACATGGTTCCCCTAACTGCAGACCAGGCTCAAGATGGAGAAGGAGGCCAGGGATCTGAAGCTTATGAACCCGAAATGGAACCACCGGCTGTGGCTGAAAAAGCTGCAAGAGCTGGGTGGTACCATTTCTGAGGGCTTTGATTTGAAGGAGATCTAGGATGCAGGGGGTTCAGCCTTGGTCGCAGCCGGTGGAAGTAGCGAGATGGAGGTGGATCGGGTCAGGACCTTGGATGCTGAGGGCCAGGATGAAGCGAGCAAGGGGGGAGCATGCGAAGAAGAAGAAGGAAAGGAGAAGGATGCAGGGGCTGCCGATGCAGTAGCCACGGGTACTGTTCAATAGCTTGTGGTCCTTTTTATTTTTCCTGTTTTAGTGAAGCTTCTTTAAACATTGTCTTTTGTAATGGTTGCCGGAGGTTTGATTCCCGGTGTTATAATTCTCCACCCACAAACTAAAAACCTGTGGTTTTAACTTTGAATCACCCTGAGGTGGTTGGACAGTTTGCTCCAACCAAAGGGTGGTTATATTTATAACCGCTTTTTAACTACATTTTCGTGTGATGTTTTTATCTTTCCTGCACAAGTAAACATATAAGTTTGATAGACAAGTTATAGAAAACAAATTGTACCTTCTACATCTTGGGGTACACCCTGAATGTTGGTCATTCTCAGATGCAAACAAGCGATTCCTTCCATCATTAATCCAATTGTGCTTCCGAATATTCAGTAACCACCTAAGTTGTTACTTAACCGATATATCGATGCCCTAGGATTTGGCATTGCCATGCCATACTAGGTCATGATTACTTAGATAGAACCTGCACATGTTAGGAATGAATTTTAATAACTGGGGCCAAACCCAAAAATCCTGGGGTCAAGCCCGAAAATCCTAGGGTCAAACCTGGTGCCGATCCGGCGAACTGGGGACATGCCCGTTGCCGTACTGGTGAATTCTAGGGTCCACCTCAGGCCAAACCCGACGAACTAGGGTATTACCTCGTGTGTCTTATGTTGGTATGAAAACACCAAAAACCTTAGAGAACCCTATATGTCCATAAATCATGAAGTTATCGCCCATGTTGTTAACACAGGTCGATCCCACAATCCTGGGTCCAATATGTGGGTTAACGTGCGCTACAGGTGGGGGTTATGCGCTACAGTTAATTACCCAAACGTAGGAGAGGTGACCAAACCTTAGAAGGTATGCTAGATACCTTGAACGGAGGAGAGATGGCCAGTCTGTAACTTAGGAGAATACATCTCTAGCTTGCACATCCATGGTCATGTACTTGTCTTTTACTCAAGTATCCTCATCTTAGATGTTAAAAAGTTTTCAAAAGTATAATAAACAATAGCAAGGAGTAAAGAATGGAAAGCAGGAAAGTGAATAAGACAAATACCTTAGAAGTTTTAATAGTTGAGAAACATACCTGTAATGCAGCATCCTGGGGTACTAGACTTACATAAGGTAGGCTTTCAGGTGAATCACATTCCATGGTCTTGGTAACATCTCACCTTCCATGTTGGCAAGCCAATATGCCCCCTTACATGCCTCTGAATCAATTAATTAGCGACCTTCCCATTTAGAGGCTAATTTACCATCCCCTAGATTCGTTGTGTTTTGAAATGCTTTCCTTAGAACCAAGTCTCCTACCCTGAATCTCCGGATCCTTACATGTTTGTTGTAGGTTTTAGAGATTTTTTGTTGATATGCAGCCATTCTCCATGCAGCTTGTTCTCTTAGCTCATCCACGGTATCAAGGTCGTCAGCCAGGGATTCGTTATTTGCGTCCTGGGTTTGACTGATAACCCTGAATGTTGGGACCACCATTTCTGTTGGAATGACTGCCTCAGTACCGAAGACCAAGGAAAATGGTGTCTGGCCTGTGGCATTCTTGGATGTAGTCCTATCAGCCCACAGTGCTAATGGTAGTTCTTCTGCCCACTTTCCTTTCTTCTCCTTGAGCCTTTTCTTCAAATTGTTGATGATGATCTTATTACTAGACTTTTCCTGACCATTAGCTTGAGGATGCACTGGTGTAGAAGTTAGCATATTTATCCCCCAACTCTCATAGAACCAATAGTCCTTTTGCCAATGAATTGAGATCCATTGTCACACACTATTTCAGAGGGTATGCCAAATCTTGTTATGATATTCCTCTTGATGAATGAGATAACATCCTTCTCTCTGACTTGGACATATTCTTCAACCTCTATCCACTTTGAAAAGTAATCAGTCATTGCTAACATAAAGAATTTTCCTCTTGGGGCCTGGGGTAACTTCCCCACAATGTCCATTCCCTACTTCATAAGGGCCTGGGTGCAGGGATAGGATGCAAGGGTTCGGCAAGTTGATGAGGAATGTTAGCGTTGTTTTGGCTAAAAATTATAAGACTAAATTGAGTAACCAAATTTGCTTGTGAGGTATGGTACCCTGAATGTTAGGTTTATGAAATCAGATTTGCTCGTTAAAATTCAAGGTTTGAGTAGATTAAATGGAAACACAAATATTAACTTTTCTGAATGCAATCAAGAACACCGAGATTTGGAAGGGGGAAAAGCCCTTAACCCTTGGATGTCTCCAAAGGGCGCCGGCATAAAAAATCCCTTAGCAATGATAACACACAGTGCCCGTTTATTTCCACGTAAAATAATTCGAGTACAAGTGTTTGAGGCTTGCTTGCTAAGTGGTAGTGTGAGTATAAGTGATCGAGAGTGTGAAAAAATAAAACCTATCCCGCGTTTAAATACATAGATAAGACTAACTAAACTTCCGAGATTCCAAGGATCTCCTTCCAACGACTTATGGCCGTTATTTTACCGAGTTTGGTGGCAGGTCTCTTTTTCAACACGTTCTTCTGACTTTTACTAGGTCCACATGGCCGTTATCTTCCTTCTCGTTCCTGGCTTAATCACATAGAATCAAAGAGAAAGATTAGTAACGCTGCCCTAGCATGCAGGGTATCCGTGCATGCTGGTATTAAGTAGATAGATAGATTCAGAGTACATTACATCTTGGAATAGTAAGTAAATAAAACATAAGCAGATATACTGGGTTAGGTTACCGAAAGCGTAGTCCCTGTATGCTTAACATCCAGGGGTCCTAAACTGACGGAGGTTATAAGTAAAAATCAGGTTCAGAATTCAGGGTATAACAATTGCCCCCAAAATTCGCAGCTCGTAGATAAGATTTACAGCTGTAAATTTTCAAACCGAGATGAGTCATCATTTTCGTTTTAATCTCGTCCGCAGGAATTGCTTTTTCGGTTACAATCTCATCCCTTGACGTCCTCTCAACCCTGTAACTTCTTTCGCCCATAAATACCCCAACACTCGAGTATTTTACCTCACCCGAGTCGAGAATTGCGAGCACCGATCATCTCTTTCACCCATTCTGGCCAGGTACTTTCTTTTCTCTGATCCCTATTTCGTTTCTCGAACCATGACCAAGCGTCGAGTACCTCGAGAACCTACTGTCCTCTTGTCGGGGTGGAAGATTTTCTTGATTAGAAATTCCTCCTCCATCCCGAACAAGAAAAGTGCACTTTCACCAACAATGAAATCGCATTGGTGAAAGATTCTGGTCTCCTACCTCCTTCTGCTGTCATTATGGCTTTCAACCCTAGGTTGAGGTCGGACTTCGTCTCTCCAACCTGGGTCTGCTTTCCGTTCACCCCATTCAGCATGGTTTATGTAAGGACCGATTTCACTACAAGAATCTGGATCTTGAACAAGAACGAGGGTCGGATTCCAAAACCCGAGACGATGATGATGGAGAAGAGTCTAGGAAATCAAAACACAAGAAAGATGATAAACTAGTCGAATGATTTCATTGAAGGATTTTATGAACCGAATGATTACAAGAACAAGAAATCATGACAAACACACATTCTCTCTCTAGAAATCCATGACTCTCTCTCTGTAGAATGGAATCTCATATCACTCTAGAGAATGCATCATCCAACATGGGAGCATTTCTCATCTAAGTGAATGGGGCACCCTCACTATATATATAGTGAGGATGACTAACTAGTGAAAAACATAAAAAATGAACAAAATACAAATAAACTCAAATAACATAAATATTAATTAAATCAAGGTTGATTTAATTAATCTGAAGCTTGACTCGCTCGAACTGATATTCCGTCGACTTTTACATTGACCGTTGACCCGAACGCTTGACTTTTCCAGAGAATGGTCTTCGGTCCAATCTGTAAGCCTTGAGCATCACAACCCAGCCTCTGAATCAATTCACGATGGATTCTTCAGTTGAATGCTTCGGTAAACAGATTTAATGGCATCAGTCACATAGATTTTAGTTCCAACATATTCCCCCTTGACTGATGCTTTCAAATCTGTTCAACTGCTGAAGAATCGCTCTGCTGTACATCTTCATTGAGGAAATGAAAATGTGTGAGCATCGAATCATCTACTCAATCTAGCTATTTGGACTTCGAAACGTAACTAACCGATTGTTTTATTGATCACAAACGAACAATTGCAATCAGTAAAACACTTAAAAACTGACACAGAGAAACACTCTCAGAAACACACACTAAAGAAATCTCACACTCTCAGAACTGCTGATTACAAAGTCTAAACTAATATTTATACTCGACTGGCCGAGCTATGTTCGAACCTCAAGTTTGGCCAGTCTGAACTCCTGGTTCGGACCAGGTTCGGCCAGCAGTCACTTGGCTTGAACTTGTTCATTACTTGATACTTCACACGACGCACATATCAGGTATCAACAAACCCCCCCCCCCTTGTCGTGTGCAGTATCTCTTCAACATCATCAACTCTGTATCTTCATTCAAGCTCCCCCTCAAGTGTAGAATCCGTTCATCCAATGAAAAGTATCTTCGAACAAACTCCTCCTCAACTCAATCGTAGCTTGATCTTGAATACTTGATGACATCTAGTGTATCTCTGGTCTTTTATCAACAACTTTAGAAGACTTGAAGTGATAAAATGTTGCACTTTAGCAAACTGCTCAAACATTTTAAATAATCTTGGCGCAAAACGTCTCTTCGAGACTCCAAGATATGATTTTGAAATCTGAATTTGTATCACATGTTGATCTAATCGAAAATAAATCAGAAATAAAATCCTTTTGGCTTTTAGAAAGTTTATATCAAAACAAACCTAAAATCTTTTTGATTTTTCAAAGTTTATGCTAAAACACACCAAAAATGTTTTTGTTTTTTTTTTCTTGATATGAAATAAAATCACAATACAGAATCAAACACTATTTTTGGTATGAGCAAGATCACTATATGGGATCATATTGAACATAACGCACTGAACTACACTTCAATTTCAACTAATTAAAGCTCACAAGTCATGTTGATTGCCCGTATAATTTGTCCATATTAAACTCAGACAGAATCATACTCATAACATCTGGATATGTTAAGATATTCATTAGATTTGCATTGACCAGTGTATCCCACACTATCGGACATATTCAGACATTTTTCTGTTTTTCTTTCTTTTTCCTTTTGTGTGATAGCACTTGTGATTTTTCACAAAACATAATGTTTTTTCATGATATAGTCAATTGTGTTCCATGCAAAGAGAAATAAGAACGTTAAATCGTCTAGCTTAAGGTCGATCTTTTGATACGCAGATAAGGCCTCGGATTTAACAAAATAAGAAAAAATAAAACAAGTTGAAGTTGTATAACTCAAAAACATTTAGGTCGGTACTCCCGTACACGCAGAGAAAGTCCAATGAGTTATACAAAACACCAAAGAAAATAAAGCAGAACATTAAACGAACAACAATCAGGTCGATCTTTTGATACGCAGAAAAGTTCGATCGTTTGATACGCAGAACATCAAACCACCTTAGGTTTCCATTGTTTTTGTTTTGGTAATTCAGCTTTTGATGAAGCAATCACATGGACAGTGATGAGGAACCTACATTTTGAACCTTTGGAAACAATGAAACAAAACGTTGGTGTTTTAAAAAGAATGTGGGCTCAACGTCATCAAAAACTTTGCCACGTTCATCAAAGAATTTATGTTGTGCAGGTTTACCAAAAAACTGGTTCCTTATGAAACCGTTGTGATGAATCAGTAGGCAGTGGACAATCCTTTGCCATATGCCCCGTTCAGCGGCAAATATAACATATTCGTTTTGTTTTGTCCCACTTTTGATGTACCTGCGAAGAGTTACACATTGGAATATCTCGAACATGATCAGAATGAGAATCATACACCTGATTTCTATGATCATGAACCCATTTGGATGTTGGGCTTCGAGATAAAGAACCATCAGAAGAAACGTTATCTTTCACAAATAGTTAAGAAATCTTCCGAGCATCAACACAATGAAGAGGAAATTCTTTATCAGAGAAAAGCTGATCAGAACCTTTGAGCTTGTAGAATCTCTCAGGTTGAACTTTTTCAGCTTTAAAAACTTCTTTCTTCACTTGTTTCATCTTCAATTTCTTCAAATCTTGAGATGATGATGCTGGAGTCTCCTCATCTCTAACATGTTTTTCTTTAAATCCCAGACCCACATGCTTTCCAACAACTTTCTCCTTAGAATTAGAATGTCCATTATTTGCTAATCAAGAAAATTCAGCCTTCACCTTAGTTACATTCATTTGATCATAGAAAATCGTCTCATCAAAGTCAGGTTGAGACTGAATCTTGTCACTTGAAGTGACTGATTTGTGATTGTCAGCAGAAGATGAACCAGATACAAACTTTGGAGCCGGAGGAATCTCAGATTTCTTATCCTTCTTCTTTTTGTTCTTCTTTTTTACTTCTTTGGCACAACCTTTACTTGTTCCGAATTAGAAAATGAAACTCTAGAATAATCAAACTCTTCAACCTTTTCCTTCACTTCTTTGAATGCTCTTTCATTTGAGCAGGAGGTGATACAGTTTTATCAAACATTTTCTCAAAATTTGCATCATCAGCTAATAAGCTTGTGAGCACTTGAGAATTGGAAAGATTGTTGAATAATCTATTAGCATCAATTACTTGAATCTTGAGATCAGAAATTTGCTTTTGAGCTTCAGCTAACTCCTTTTCAGTAGCATTAAATCTTTTGGCAACTTTGTGTGTTTCAAACTTTTGCATACGAAGATTTTCCATGCCCTCAAAATATTATTTCTTCAATTTATCCTCATTTCGCTTCTGAATTTCCTGATTTGCTTTCTGAATTTTATTTACACTCACCAATTCCCGTTTCTCATCTAACAATTTTTCCATAGCAACTTGATACGCTTCAATCCTAGCAGCAGATTCTTCAGCATTCTTTGTAAGCAAATCAAGTTTGATTTTGGACTTGTCAAACAAATTATTAAAATCAGAAACAGCATCTTCTGCATCAAATTTCCATTTTTTAACTTCTTGAACTAATTTTTCCTTTTCTTCAGAAATATTAGCTTTTGCAGCTTCAACATTCTCTAAAGCTTCATTCAACAACTTGACCTTAGTAATCAGACATTAATTCTTCAAAACTAACTCCTTCTCATGCTCCTTTGAAGTTTTCAAATCTAAATTAATCAAATTGAAGTCTTCAGACAATTTTTGAATTTTATTCAGCAACGATGCATTTTCTTTCATAAGAATTTGGTGTTGAACTAGTATCAGAACTAGTATCTGAACAAAAATCATCTGACTGATCATGAGTAACAATCAAGGCTGATGAATCATATCCAAATTGTTGACCCCAATCATAAACAACATCCTGTTGAACTGTTAAAGTTGTTGCCTTGTTTGTGTTACTAGAAGATGGTTGAGTAATACCAGGCTTGGGTAATAAAGGAAAACCAGACTTGCTAATATGTGCCTGTTGACATTCTTTGGCAAAATGTCCAAGCTTTGAACACTTGTAACACTTCAATTTTGACTTATCAAAACCTAATTTCTCACTAAAATCAGAAGTAGATTTTCCATACTTCTTGAAAGATCTTTTTGATCGGTGACTCAGGATAGCATATTGCCAAGATAAATCCAATTCAGTCAATTGATCATCATCAAGAGCATCCAGATCATCTCTTGTTAATTTTTCATCAGCAACATTCTTGATAATCAAACCAAAAGATGATGAAATCAATGCAGCAATCATTTTGGCACAATAATCCGTTGATTCAGCACAAAAGGCATTTTGACCTTGAAGAATATGGAATTGTGAAACTACAACCCCGTGATGAATTGTTATCAGAATTTCCTGAAGTTCCAGTCATGAAAGCAACACTTGGTGCCGTACTCAGATTTGGCTTAGATTTAGCACTCATGCTTGCACTATTCTCACAATGATACAATTCAGGATTCTGCAAAGTAGCAGTTGACTTCTTAGAATTCAACATTTCCATTTCCTGAGCATGCAGTTTTCCAGTAAGCTCGTGAAATGTTAATGCAGAATAATCCTTATCATGAGTAAGAAGCAAAACATAATTTCCCATTTTTCAGGCAGTGCTTCCATAATCTTCTCCTTCAAGTCAGCATCAGTCTTCTCAATTTCGACAACCTTTAATTCACTAATCAGATGTGAAAATCGGGAAACAAGAGCAATAATGTTCTCATTATCATAATATTGAAAATTATCAAATTCTTTATTCAACACTTTCTTCTGACTTTTCTTGTAATCATCATTACCCTCATATCTTGCTGATAAAGCATCCCACAATTGTTTTGATTTCTTGCACGTGCTGATTTGATGTAACAACTCAGTGGGTAATGCCAGCGTAAGATAACCGAAAGCTTTTTGTTCAAGCTCATAAGCATTTCTTTCAGCAACGTTGAAAGTATGAACTTCCTTGAAATCTCCCGCATCAGTCGAATGTTGATAAAGTTTCTTAATTGGAATCCACAAATCAATGTCATTTGTACTTATATAAGCTGAAAACCGTTGTTTCCAATTCTTATAATCTTCAAGCTTCAACAATTTAGGAACTTTCTGACTTGTACCAATTTCATTATCAAAATTCAGCATTGTTTGCATTGCGTTTTGCATAGCGGCAAAAGCTTGAAATTCTGTCATCTTTTAAAACTTTGAATTTTGATTGGCCGAACTCTCTCCAAACTAAACCCTGAGCTCCGAACTCCCTCTAATCTCTGTCCGAACCTAAATCAAACAGTCCGAACTTAGACCGAATTTCAGAACACCGAACTCCGTCCGAATGACCTCCGAACCCTCACAGAACAAACACCATTGCTTTGTCCAAACACTGAAAACAAGCCCGAACCTTGAAACAAGCCCGAGCCTCGATTGAACACTGACCGAACTCGAGTTCGGAGCAGTTACTCCGAACCTGACCAGTAAGGTCCGAACCTTGACATCATTTTTTTCAAAATGTTCGATTTTCGATGAAATTTGACGAGATTTGCAGCAGTTGAATAGAAAAACTGATAAGAAACGATTTAGGAGCAAATTTGTCACAAAAAACTCGATAGAAATGATTGAAAACACGCAAACAAACTCGAGAATCACAAAAAACGCTTCAAAAATCTGGATATAGCAATCACATATCAATAGAGTGAACCAGAATGCTCTGATACCACTTGAAAATGCGTGAGCATCGGATTTGCTCCTAAATCTAGCTATTTGGACTTCGAAACGTAATTAACCGATTGTTTTATTGATCACAAACGAATAATTACAATCAGTAAAACACATAGAAACTGACACAGCGAAACACTCTCAGAAACACACACTAAAGAAATCTCACACGCTCAGAACTGCTGATTACAAAGCCAAACTACTATTTATACTCGACTGGCCGAGCTATGTCCGAACCTCAAGTCGGCCAGTCCGAACTCCTGGTTCGGACCAGGTTCGACCAGCAATCACTTGTCTTGAACTTGTTCATTACTTAATACTTCACACGAAGCACATATCATGTATCAACAGAAACTGATAAACCGGAGACAATCGGTTGTAGAGATTCCCCCTCTAAATAAGCTTCTTTTGTTCTCGTTTCTCCAGTTGAGAGCCAAGTGCTGCAGTCTTGGTTCACGCGGTCGGGTATAATACTGAGAATGCTGAACATCGGAGTCAAAACCGCAACAAATCGAATCAGATAAACCAATCAAACACTGAACATGCTCCAACCCCGGATAATCGACCCGATAATCCAGTTCCATAATAATTCCTCCTATTTCTTTAATTCTCTCCAAAAACATCCAGTCGGAAGCGTAAAATTAGATGCGGAGAGTCGAACCATCGTGATCGGTTTCCTAGAGAAACCAGATAAACAATCTTGAAATCGGACAATCTTAAGAAAAACCGGAAGCCAGATGCTGACAGTTGTTAATAATCCGCTGATTGAAGTTGGATTCGAAAATAAACATTAAATCGGAGAAAAACTGAGATCCTGAGCAAAAAATAATTATAACCGGATTCTTCGTAATTTTGGGCGAAGAAAAATTAACTCGGAAAAATATTCCGTGAAGATTTCTGAGTTAAACGATGTAATCTGGAAAAATTCCATCAATTTTCTTCAAGTAACGGCTTCTCAAGAGATTTAACGGATAATTCCAATATTTAACTAGAGATTCCAGTTAATCCGGTTAGCTGACATCAGCGCTGCATCATCTAAAAATAAACCGTGAGACATAACGGAAAAAGCTACATAATTAACCAAATAATAAAGCTAACCCGTCAGTGGTTGATAGCCAACGTGCGCGTGACGTCAAGAAACGAGAACCCCAATAAATAATCTGAAATAAATCCATGACCACTAAAAATTTTCGCAATTCCGTTCGGGCGTTATCTCCGTTAGTCTCGTAAAAGACTGATAGAAAAATCTTGCGTTTGACGAAATAATGCAGAAATATTTATTAGTGGTAGAAAATCTTTCAAGAAAACACATAATCCATGTGATTATCCAACAGCCAATAAGAATTCACCAAAAATCTGATCCAACGGACAACATCTGGTCTAATCCAACGGTTCTGTAGGTGCAATTCGTGTGAGGGTTGTGTGTGCCAATCAGATGGCTACAACACACACAGACCAAACGGTTTTCTTGAGGAGATGGGACCCACTCGCTATTAATTCTAGCCAATAGCCATTCAACACCAAAAAAGGTTGACTACGGTAAGGACAAAGAGAGGAGAGAGAATGCCATGTCAGCTCCAGTCCCCCACCTGTGTCTCCTACATCTGAAACCCTAATATGATCGGAGCTCTTCACCAGAAAAATGACAGGGGTCGGAAAAACGTATTTTCCACATATCTCCCATGATACTCATTCGTTTTCGATGATTTTTGTACACAAGAACTCATGATTTCATGCTCTATCACCCTGAACGTTCAAAAACTCACGAACCAATCTCGAACAAAAACCCAGATAACAAGTTTGCTAACTTTAGAAGTCCACTAAGCTTACCGGAAGTCCGCTAGGATAACCTTGAAGTCCGCTAGAAACTCAAGTTCGCTAAAGCATAAAACAAGTTCGCTAAAGTTCGTCAAGTTCGCTAAAACATAAAACAAGTCCCCTGAAACTCGTCAAGTTCGCTAAGCAGACTTGATGTTTGCTAAGGCAATCTTCATAGGTTCAAACACTTGAATAAATCTGGAAAACGTGATGAACAAGGAGAAACCTTACTTGGTGATCTTGAATCTGCCCAAAACGAATGGAGAACCCGTTATGATGCACGATATGCGAAGCTAAACCATCCACGACAATGTTGTGGCCACCAACACTCCATAAACAGTAGCAAATCAGATCAAACCAGTCTCCAAAATATGGAAATCTTCAAAAACACGAAGAACACCATGAAACACGGACTAGTGTGTGTTTTTCCGGATCTGCCCAAATAGTCGAGATTCAGACAAAACGGATTCTTCCAATGGATCCGGAACGCGTTTTCCATTGATAATCATACCCTACTACATCCAAATCCATGAAGAAAAACCCAGAAAACTCCGAATCAAAGATCAAGATCTTCAAAAACCCCAAAAACGGGAAAAATACCAAGTTACAAAAAACACCTCCTGATCTGCATTTTTCTCACAGATTTGAAGAAGTAGAACATTAAAACTCCATAACAGGAATCAAGCATCCATATCATCAGAATCCATCCAGAATCATCCAAAAAAGAAGAAAAATAGAAGAAAAAGTCTCCAAAATGAGTTTTCAAATCTTCACCTTATTCAAGCTCAAAATCAAGATTCGAGTGATCAGATTCATCGTGAGAAGAAATCTGATCAGTTACCTTGCTCTGATATCATTTGTAAGGACCGATTTCACTACAAGAATCTTGATCTTGAGCAAGAACGAGGGTCGGATTCGAAAACCCGAGACGATGATGATGGAGAAGAGTCTAGAAAATCAAAACACAAGAAAGATGATGAACCAGTCGAATAATTTCATTAAATGATTTTATTGAACCGAATGATTACAAGAACAAGAAATCATGACAAACACACAATCTCTCTCTATAAATCCATGACTCTCTCTCTCTCTCAGAATAATCCCACATCACTCTACAGAATGCATCATCCAACATGCGGGCATTTCTCATCTAAGTGAATGTGGCACCCTCACTATATATATAGTGAGGGTGACTAACTAGTGAAAAACATAAAAAATTAACAAAATACAAATAAACTCAAATAACATAAATATTAATTAAATCAAGGTTGATTTAATTAATCTGAAGCTTGACTCGCTCGAACTGATCTTCCGTTGACTCTTACGTTGACCGTTGACCTGAACGGTTGACTTTTCCAAAAAACGGTCTTCGGTCCAATCTGCAAGTCTCGAGCATCACAACCCAATCTCTGAATCAATTTATGATGGATTCTTCAGTCGAATGCTTCGGTAAACAGATTTGATGGCGTTAGTCACATAGATTTTAGTTCCAACAGTTTATCCTTCCCCTTTTTCGGTCTTGTTGCCGAGTTCTTTGAGGCCACAAGCCTTTCATATGCCCAAACTCTTCATGTTGTATGGAGCATCCTGGGAACCCTGGATCGTCTGAACAGTTCTTTGAACACCTGATCGGCCTGCCGGATATATCCCTGGCTTATGAACTGAAATCCCATGGTTCCAGTTGTTTCTTGTTCAAATCACTTTCGAAGGACATGCAACTCGTCCCTAACGCTACCCAACACGGTGAATGGAAAGGTAAATTCCTTTTTGTCAAGCGTTCCAGCATTCTCGGTGGTCTTCAGCTTCCACAAGCTTGGGTTGTAGTGGGTAGGCATACATGCATTAGATGTTAGGGTTTTTATATAAAATTATATGATCTGACCTTGAATGTTGTTCTTTGCAGTGAAGAGTTTGAGGAAGATCGGTCCCGAAGAGGAGGAAACAGAGAGTAACTTACAGAAGTTCCTGGGAACGTGCATTCAAGGCAAAGAGCATCCAGCCCTCTCTCAACCTACCGTCAGCATGTCGAGTTGTAAGTTACCCTACATTTTGTTAGTTTTTGGCATACCTGATTCGCTGACATCCTAGGTTATGTTCTGTTTTGCAGCTGCCCCTGCATACGATATTGACGACCTCGAGGCCGCCTTCTCCTCTAGGCTAGCTGACGACCCAGACCTGATGATTTTGAGCACCGTCAAGGCTGAACCTACTCCTGCATCCAGAGCCACTACATCCAGGGCCTCTGGACTGAAAAGAAAGACCTGAGGATCTAGCACTGCCGCTGCCCAACATCCCCTGGCCGAGTTGACTCCCCAGGATCTTGTACATCATGCTGACCTTGTCACCCATCAGGTAACCCTTGGTTGTTCCTGCATTTCATAGTTAGACATGGAGTCAATTTTGAACTTGTGTTTACCTTTTTGTAGGCCAATTCTCGCCTCCTGGAGCTACTCGAGGCCGCCGAGAGGCGCGCCGATGAGGCTGACACTCTGAAATCCAGGGTTGCCCAGGCTAACAAGGAAGCATTCAAGGCTAAGGTCCAGCATGACAAAGTTCAGAAACTGCTGCTCGAAAACGAGAAGAAGGCAGTTGAGGCTCGGGACCAGCACGAGAAGACCCCTGAAGAAGTACGTGGAGACGTCCAGGAAGTCGGCTATGATCTTGGTGCTCCAGACTAAGCTGAAGATGGACAAGGAGGAAAAGTATGCGGGTCACACTAACGCCAAGTGGACTGTGCCCCTGTGGCTCAAACAGTTGCGTATCCTAGGTGGTGCAGTTCCCCAAGGGTACGAGGCTACTGAGACCCAGGGTGCTAAGACGACCCTGCCTGCTGGTGCATCTGGATCTGGGACTGGAGAGGAGCAGTTGGTGATCGAGGATGTTGGGGGTGAGAAGGATGCTGGTGAGGAAGCTGTGAAGGAAGGAGATAAAGGCGCTGAAGATGTAGCAGTCATGGTTACTGTTCAATAATCCACGGTCTTTTATCTCTTTTCTTGTTTATTGTGAAGCTTTTTAAACAATGTTTTTTGTATGGTTGCCGGAGGTTTGATTCCCGGTGTTATAATGTTCAACCCACGGGATAGCTTCCCGTGGTCTTGACTCTGAACCACCTTGAGGTGGTTGGACATTTTGTACCAATCAAGGGGTGGTTCCTCTTATATATATTATCGTATTTTGAACTACATACTTGTGTGGTGTTTTGTCCTGTCTTGCACAAACAAATATGTGAGTATAATAAATATGCTAATGAAATAGCCCATACCTTCCACATCCTGGGATAGACCTTGAATGCAAAACTCCTTTCTGTGCAAGCACCCCATCCTTAGGCAATTATCACCAGAATGTTAAATAACAACTCATCCAATATCTGTCACACCCCCAAAATACCACAAACGGAGTTTATACCGTTAAGGGGCGCGACTAGACCAGGATCCACAACCATAGTTACAAATACTAAACGAATCAGGGTTAGTTCAAACACAAGTTATAAATCAAAGTCTTAAATTACATACGTAGCGGAAAAATAATTATCCTGGCACTAACCACGTGCCTTACAAATTCATTGTTTTATAAATCCCCCATTTAAGTTAAATCAGAAATAAGAGTCTTCACGTGCCATGCCAACCTCCGGTGGATACTCCTTAGCGATCTGCAAAAGTTTAAACCACGCAAGTGTCAACCTAACGGTTGGTGAGTTCACAGTGGGCTTGTCATGCATTGGCCCGGTCTTATAATCATAAATCGTGTCAAGGTATACTTACAAGTCATTTATTTGTGAAAAACAATGCTCGTAATTAAATCTCAGTTTATAAATGGTTTGTCCGTGACCTACGTCATCGGGTATGTACTAGTTCCGTAAAGTTAAAGGACTCAACCGATATCGCGGGTAGCTAATCCGTTGTTCCATGCTCTAAGGAAGTTTGTACCAAAGCTGACTTATTTTCTGGGGGCCGGGCCATCCCGTTCGGTGCGGACCTACGTCATCGCGGTTTTTGCCTCCCCCGTGTCCTCTCGGGACCACAGTCAAATAGGCTGATATTGTTCCTCCGTGCACTTCCCGTGCCACGGGGCGGAGTTTGTCAAACTCCAGTAGATCTACCCAACATCCCCTCGCTTTACAATTAATGGCACAATTTTAGTTGAGGACTTTTAAGTTATAAGGCATCCTTAGAAAACATGTGATATCATATGGTTTAGACTTTAAACCTACACTAGCCATATTAAAACGTTTTCAGTTTTGTTTCAAAAATAGTTTGTTCGGAGTACACAAGTGTTTCCCATAAAACACTTCAGTTCATCAAGTGGGTGCCAAGCATCCCGTGTTCTCATGTTCATCAGTAGGTGCCTAGCACTCTAGAGTTTGTCAGCATTGTTTTCGTTGAGTTATTCGATGTGGCCCAAACGGACTCACAGTAAGCGGGTTAGTGACACTCACCTTTGGTTGCACTGCTACACTTCAAGTAATCCAATTTTATGTTTAACGAAGACCTATGAACACGTTTAGGTCTTAAGTATTAGTTTCGTGTCTAATCTTTACTTAACGTCACTATGGCCCATAACATAGCACGTTGCAACTATGACTTGACATACCGACACACGACACCAATGGTTGATCATAAACAAGGGTTCATATAAATCAGATATTAAACATGTTTCATCATGGCATAATCATGTAAGTCATGGCATAACACTTAAGCAAATTTCACAAGTTTGGTTTTTTGGTCAAGTCTTAGTTTCGCTAGCATAGTTTCGCTAGGCAGTTTCGCTAGGTGCACGGGCAGCACTTTCGCTAGGCAATGCCCGGTGACACAGTTTCGCTAGGGTTGTTTCGCCCGAAACTGCTGACGCAGTTTCGCTAGCCTAGTTTCGCAGGGAAACTGGTTTGAACTTTCGTTCAGGTATTTTGCTCGATAGTTTCGCTCGAGCTGGTCTGGTCAGGTTACCCGGCGACACTATAGTTTCGCTGGGCAGTGTCGCTGGAAGGAGATATAGTTTCGCTACTTAGTTTCGCCCAGAGAACACGCAGTTTCGCTGGTCGCGAAAAACATACGGATTTGCCTAAAAATCAACCTAACAGCTTCTGATCATACATGCAATTCATTATCTAGCATCCATAGGCATTTACCAACATAAATCAAGCAGCTTTAACACGTTTAACATGCATTTTAATCATCAAATCTCTAAAAACACTTCTAAACCCTAAAATGGCCAAAATTGCATAAATCATCATCATGGTTTGTTTTTAATCGTAAAGTTGCTGACTTTATGGTAGATCTAGCATCCTAAAGCATATTTACAGAAGATCAAGCAATATCATGGAGGTTTGGTCATGCTTTTTATGAAAAACACATATAAAACACAAAATGGAGGTTTTTGGGACTCACGGTTCGATCTCCTAGCTTGGTAGATGATGGTTTGGGGCTGAGATCTCGACAACTCGGTGTGAACCTTGGCTGGCCAGAATCTCCAGGAGAAGAGAGTGTGTGTGTGTTTGTTGTGTGGTTTAAGCAAATGAGGCTACTAGGGTTTATTAAGTTTATTTATATCAGGAGCCAGTTTCGCTGGCAGTTTCGCTGGCCAGGCGAAACTAGCTCTGATCTCGTGATATTGGATTGTCTTAGCTGGCTACCGGGCGACACTGTAGTTTCGCCCAGTAGTTTCGCTGGCGACCAAAAAGGGCAAGTCTTCACATAATCAAGTATTTACAATTAATCATGCTATTCACAATAATAAGTCATGTATTTAAATCACATTGCACATAAAGTCAATCAATGATGAACACATAACACATATGGGCGGGTTCGGTGATCAACCAAAGGTCGTGGGCGTATTCGGCCTAGTTATGCATTAGTTACTAAGTTAACACTTATAACGTAACTAACGGGTTTGTCTAACGGAAGTTAACCTTGAAATTCTCGGGTGTCACAATATCGAAATTCTAGGATTTAGCATTGCCATGCCATCGTAGGTAGCAATTTATTAGACAAATAATGCACATATTAGGAATAAGTTTTAATACCTAGGATCAAACCCATAAATCCTAGGATTTCCCAAACATACCGGGGTTAAAACCAAAAATACTGGGGTCAAGCCCAAAAATACTGGGGTCAAGCCCAAAATTACTGGGGTTAAACCCGGTGCTGATCCGGCAAACTGGGGACATGCCCCGTGCCGTACTGGCGAATTCTAGGGTCCACCTCGAGCCAAAGGAACCCCCATACGTCCATAGACCATGAGGTTGCCGCCCATGCTGTTAACACAGGTCGATCTCACAATTCTGGGTCCAATATGTGGGTTATCGTGCGCTACAGGCGAGGGTTTTGCGCTACAGGCGATTATTTAAACGTAGGAGAGGTGATATCCTCTCAAACCTCAGAAGGTATATTGGATACCTTGAAAGGAGGAGAGATGGCCAGTCTCTAACTTAGGAGAATTGCCTCCTTGGCTTCATGCATCCAGGGTCAGTTATCTGTTTTCATTCAAGTGCCTCAACCAAAAGAGTTAATAATTTTCATGGAAAATGATAAAAACGAGAAAAATAAGAACAAAACAGAAGTATTTGATAATAATAAAATATGCAAGAGAAATACCGTGATCAATTCATTAGTTAGAAGACATACCTGACATGTAGCATCCTGGGACACCAAACTTACATAAGATAGGCTTTCAGATGAATTGCATTCCATGGTCTTGGTAATAATTCACCTTCCATATTGGCAAGCCAGTATGCCACCTTACCTGCCTCTGAGTCAATTAAGTATGGACCTTCCCATTTAGGGGCTAACTTACCATCCCCTGGATTTGTTGTGTTCTGAAATGCTTTCCTTAGGACCAAGTCTCCTACCCTGAATCTTCGGATCCTTACATGTTTGTTGTAGGTCTTAGAGATTCTTTGTTGATATGTGGCAATTCTCCAGGCAGCTTGTTCTTGTAGCTCGTCCACGGTATCAAGGTCGTCAGCCAGGGATTCGTTATTCACATCCTAGGTTTGATTGATAACCCTGAATGTTGGGACCACCAATTCTGTTGGAATGACTGCTTCTTTACCAAATACTCAGGAAAACGGATTCTGGCCTGTGGCATTCTTGGATGTAGTCCTATCAGCCCATAATGCTAATGGTAATTCTTCCGCCCATTTTCCTTTCTTCTCCTTGAGCCTTTTCTTCAAATTGTTGATGATGATCTTGTTGCTAGACTATGCCTGGCCTTAGCCCGAGGATGCACTGGTGTAGAAGTGATCATTTTTATCCCCTAACTTTCACAAAATTCGGTAGTCCTTTTGCCAATGAATTGAGATCCATTGTCACACATTATTTCAAAGGGTATGCCAAATCTTGCTATGATGTTCCTTTTGATAAATGAGATAACTTCTTTCTATCTTGTCACACCCCACTCCGCGGCCGCCACCGCGGGGAGAGTGTGGACCGGCTGCCCGTATCAGAACACACGGAAGCAAACAGATACCTTATCTTAGAACGGGCTGACCAGTCCAAACAATGAAACGACAGGACATACCCAAGCGTCAACCACCTATGAGGGGGTTACTTATATTCTATCTCATTGGTGCACTATTGTATTCTCTGCGTTTCATTGGGCCCAGGTTCTCTAAGACTGGTCCAACACCGTACATCGCGAACTTAGGCTACCCCAACTGCTAGGTCTTGCACACATCAAGTTTAGCCCATCCCCGCCTATCCTTCAGATCAACCCAGTAGTTACTTACCTGCATATGAACCAAAAACACGTCAACAACAAACGTTGTTGGTGAGTCGTAGCAGTTGACTCCAAAATAGTCTAAAAACATTTCCAATACATAGTGCCTGTGATAAATACCATTAGGGTCAAACCAGCAATCGGAGGAAACTCGGAGCGACTTTCCCGAGCCCCTCCTCATGTTTCAAACATATACGACATCACCCGTTCAACCAACACAAGTAACCAAAAGGGGCCCAAAACAACGGGTATGCGACACCTTGATCTACCTACACAGCTGTGAGGATACACATATGCCTCGTGGCCTTGCTCCTCAATTCCATGAACAAAACAAGAACGGCCTAAATTGACCCTACGCTTCCCAAACGCGGTAACACCGCAGGTACCAAAACATAAACGCGGTGGGATTCCGCCGGCACCTCAAGTCACGATATATAACACAGCACAATATTGAACACGAAAACAATGTTTAGACATAGTTCATATGCACCCTAAAAACATGATAAGTTAAAAATGGGAAACTACAACTCAGAGTTGGTCCAGCATACAAATTGAAGGTTAGGCAACTCGACAATGCATCAAGCTCGGAGAATCTGATGACCTAAACAAACATAGGTACCTTTAATTTAACACAGCAATAATACTGGTTAGGCTCGGTTGTGCTCCGCGCCTAAAAAAAATATACGATATATCCGTAGGTTGAAGTACCGATACGACCGGATGTCCCAATACAGTCATACGACTTAGCCCGGATACAATCGCATTTATCTGTCTATTTCTAAATAGACAGTTTCTGTCGGACACAGTGGTATTGCCCTTAGTGGCAATACGACCGTGTAGCTTGATGACAGATTATTTATTCTAACGAAACTCTCGGATCTCGAACGATTACATTTTATTATCCTTAGAATATTCCCCTAAGTCATAACTTAAGTATCTAAACATAGATACTTATTCGATTACGTTTCTCATGATGTTATGACTTTTATAAAGGTAAAACCATGGCTTTTATTCACATAAAATCATAATCTTGTTTATATAAAATCATAACTTTGATTACATAAAATCATAGCTTTTTTCGTTATGAAATCATAGTTTTTGCTCAACATCAAATCACAACTCATCTCGAGTCTTCAACTCGAATATTATATATTTATAAAATCTCCCATTTCCGTTTGGTTTCATCTTCTATAAAACCTTATAGAGTTTTACATAAAATGATAGCTTTTATATATAGGTTTACTCAATTTATATTTCACATGAAATGATAGGTTTCATTAACATAAAATCATACATTTTATTACATGAAATCATACATTTTATTAACATAAAATGATACTTTTCATCTACATAATCTTATAATATTTGTTATCACAAAACTATAATTTTGTTACATAAAATGATAAGTTATATATATAAGTTTACCCGTTTACATTTCACATGAAATGATAAGTTTCCTTATTATAAAATGATACATTTTTATTTACAAAAACCTCGTAATCTTTACTGTCATAAAATCATAATTTTTCTTACATAAAATGATAACTTTATTATCATATATCTATGATTTTTACTAACATAAAATGATAACAAAACTTATATATCACTTTCCAATTTATTTTTATATTAATAACAATAATACTTTCGGCTTTACAATCGTTCCTCACAC
>JBCNJP010000017.1:72240637-72256280 GCA_039602395.1 Deinandra increscens subsp. villosa | reverse complement strand
TCCTTTTATAAGGACGTACCTGGCCATCCTGATTCTGAATTCTCTGGTATCCTTTTCTCTTTTAGGATGGAGCCATTATGTAGATAGTCCATAATATGTCTGGTCCAAGATGACAGGCTATCCTGGGAACTAGGCTGTTGTGCATCCTGGGTGTCGGATGCTAGGACCCTGCCCCCAGAATGAGCATCTTCTGAATTCTCTTATTGGTTGATTATTGGACTTAGTATGTGGATTATGGGGATATGGGTATCCTCCATTGCCTTGAATGCTGACCCTAGGTTTGCTAGTGCGTATGTTTCAGCATTTTCATCCCTGGGTACTTGCTAAATGTCGAAAATTTGAAAATATAGCCTTCACAATTTTAGGTACTTGGCCAACTTCTCTCCTTTCACTGAATAAGTTTCATTAAAGTGATTAGTTAAAAGTAGGGAGTCGACGTATACCTGGATATTCTAGACCCCAAGATGCAAAGATAATTGTAGGCTGGCAATCAGGGCTTCATACTCCGTTTCGTTGTTAGTTTCCTGGAATCCACACCTAACAGCCTGGGGTATCATGTCCCCCTATGGTGATTTTAGTAAGATTCCAAGGCCTGTCCCTCTGACATTGGATGCCACGTTTGTGAAGAGGTCCAACATCCTGAGAATTGTTCTTGCTACAGGCTCTGGAATTCTTGATCTGCTTCGTCTTAGATATCACTACTGAAATTAGCCACAAAGTCTGCTAGAGCTTGCGATTTTATGGTTGCTCTTGCTTCATAGACCAGGTTGTAAGCACTCAACTTCAGGGACCATTTTTCCATCCTTCCTAACATCTCAGGTTTCCTCAAGACAGATTTAGTTAGTTATATGTAGTACGAGTCTCAAAATAATGTCTAAGTTTAGTAGAGGCCGTACTTAGGGCTAGTATAAGTTTTTCCAAATGTGAATACCTGGATTCAGCGTCAAGAAGACTCTTACTTACGTAATATACTGGATGTTGTTAACCTTCTGCATCCTTGGTTAGGACTGCACTTACCGTGTTTCTTGAAACTGCAAGGTACAATGCTAAAGGCTCCCCTGGATTGGTTTCATCAGGAGGGGTGCAGAAGATAGATATGTCTTCAGATATTGGAATGCTTGCTCATGCTGGGGCGTCCATTCAAATTTCTTTTTTTTCCTTAGGATGTCATAGAAATCTTGACATCTCTCCGAGGATTTGGAAATAAACCTGTTTAAGGTTGCAACCCGGCCTGTCAGCCTTTGTACATCCTTGGTTGATTCGGATGACTTGAGGTTCATGATTGCACGAATTTGTTCTGGATTGGCTTCGATTCCTCTTTTGGTCACCATGTATCCCAGGAATTTGCCAGCACCCACTCTAAAATGACACTTCTCTGGATTCAGCTTCATATTGTACTTGTCCAAGATGTCAAAAGATTCTTTAACATCCTGGACATGAGTGCTAACATTCAGAGACTTTACCACCATATCGTCTATATACACCTCCATAGTTTCTCCCAGCTTTTCTTTGAACATCATATTCACCAATCTTTGGTAGGTTTCCCCTGCATTTTTCAATCCAAAAGGCATAACAACATAACAATAAATACATGTGGGTGTGATGAACGCTATATCCTCCCGATCACTTGGCTCCATTTGAAATCCTGAGGTGGCGTCCATGAATGTTAACATATCATTACCTGCTGTTGCATCTACTGTCGAGTCAATGTGTGGCAAGGGAAAAGGGTCTTTAGGACATGCACGGTTCAGGTCTGTGTAATCTACACAGACCCTCCATTTTCCATTTTGCTTCTCCACTACCACCACATTGGCCAACCATCTTGGGAATTTGACTTCCCTGATCATCTTCTTCTTTATTAAAGGGTCCACCTCTTCTTAGATTATCACATACTTCACGGGAGCATACTTTCTCCTCTTTTGATGGACGGTCCTGTAAGAGGGATCAATTCCAAGTTTATGAGTTATAACATCTTTGGATATACCTGTCATGTCTTCGGTAGTCCATGCGAATGTTGACATTCTGGATCTGAGGAATTCCACCAACTCTTTTTCAATAGGGCCAAGAATGTTAGTGCCAATAGACACTTTTCTCCCAGGAAGCAAGAGATCCAAGACTATTTGCTTGACATCCTGCTCCCTTGCCTCTAGGACATCCCTGGCCTTCTTCTTTAATTGCTATCCTTGACGAGCTTTGGCTGAGATCTTCATAGATGAAGTGTAGCAGTCTTTTGCCTCCTGTTGGTCGATGTGGATGGTGACTACTCCCCAGGGTGTTGGCAGTTTGACACACTGATGATAAGTTGAGGGGACATCCTTCATGTCATGAATCCAGGTTCTGCCCAGGATGATGTTATATCCGAACTAAGTGTCCATGACACAAAAGCGTTGCATAGAGTTTACCTCCTCAATATAAACCATAGTTTCACCTCTCCTAGGGTGTTCTTGGTTTCGCCACCGAAACCTACAAGGACCGTTGATTTGGCAATAACTTCATCCTGGGGTATCCCCATCTTTGTCAATGTGTCTAGCTGGATGATGTTGACAGAACTACCCCCGTCAATCAGGATCCTTTTCACGCAGTGATTGGCTATGTAGAGTGTAATCACGAGCCCATCATGATGAGGGTCCATGACATTGCACGAATCATCTTCACCGAAGGTAACATCTTTCAGATCTGCTTATACTGAGGCTTTGACTGACTTCCTGGGTATGTCTCACTTGGTCTCCCTTGCATGCCTTTTAGCTGCAGAATAAGAAGTACCATATATATCAGATCCACCAGAAATGAAATAAATTACCTTTGCATCTGGGGAAGGGGACGTTGCTCGCTCAGGATGTCCGCGTGATTTTTCTGCATCCTGGGTTTGGTCAGCACCCCTGTATTTTGCAGGCTGGTCAGCACCCTTGGATTTGTCTTTCTTTCTCCCCAGGAGCTCTTTCTAGAGGCCTTTGGTCAACAGGTAACTGATCTCTTTACACATGGCTATGAAATCCTCGGTCACGTGGCAAAAGTCTTCATGGTACGCACACCATTTGGAGTTATCTTTCTAGGATGCTTGTTTATCTATCTTCCTAGGCCACCTCGCTTTTTCCCACTGGTCCTGCATAGCATTAATCACACCTGCAATATCAGTAGTAAAACAGAATTCATTAAAAGTAGGGTACTCTTCATCATCCTCGTCTTCGCCTTGATCGACCCTGTTAACCCTTGGAATATCAGGTTTGGAATAGGGTTTAGGCCTCTGGGACCTTGGATGCGCTGGTTCTGATTTCGTGTTAGAAGAACCATATCCTGGGACAACGTCCGCTCTTTCCTGTATGCTCATATCCTCTTCAAGCCTGATGAATCGTAGGGACCGATGACTTACTTCATCAAGCCTATGACAAGGGTTCATTACGAGATCTTGATAGAAGGGTGAATCCTTCTTGAGACCCATCTTGAATGCCTGGACAGCGGTAGCCATGTCCATATTGGGGATATCCAAGGTCTCTTTTCCAAACCTGTTTACATAATACCTGAGAGATTCGTTAGCATTCTGGGTAACCCTATAAATATCGCTCATCAATTTTAAAAACTGCGACTACAAGAAAACTGGTTACTGAATAAGTTAATTAAATGAGAAAAAGATGTGATAGAAAAGGGTGGAATACTCAGCAACCATTTCAAGGCTGAGCCTGTGAGTGTTGACCCGAAACCTTTACATAGGCATGCCTCCTTGATATCAGGGGGCATGTAGATTACCTCCAGTCTCTCCATATATTGAGCTACGTGTTCCTCTGGGTCAGTTGTGCCATCGTACAGTTTCATACTGGGAGTCTGAAACCTCTTGGGTATTTCCACGTCACATATTGAGGGAGCAAACCTTGAAAGTCGATGACTTGATGGTGCTACTTCAGGGATAGGCTGGACCACTCCAGGAACACTCGAGATCATCTCTTTTAATTTTTTGAGTTCTCTTGCCATTTTTGGGCTTAGAACTGCGTCCTGCACAGATTCATTAGTACGAGCATTAAGATTAGGAGTCCCAAGGATATTACCTGCATCCTGGGTAGTTGTGCCCCCAGGATTCGCGGCAGATTCCCTGAATGTAGACATTTTGGGTCTGTCAGCCAAGGTAGTGTAAGCAGTAGCAAATGCAGGCCTTGGATCTACGATTTGAATGTCATCTGCTAGACTAGCTCCATTCCTAGGACTGTTGTATTGTAGCCTTCTGGCCTGGACAGGAGACACAGGTGTATGATCTACCCTGTTCATTTCTGGCCTTAACCTGGCTACCTCTCCAAACATATCATGATTCACTTTCTGTTGTTGCTCCATGTACTGCTGTACCTTTGTGAACATGGTAAGGAGTTCATCGTGAGAGACCATTACTGGGATCTCTCCACTGCGTCCTGATCCTATGACACCTTGATTGGTAGCCCTTCTAGTGTTGTAGTTTACAGTAGTGGTTGTTGATGTGGTGACCCGTGGCGGTGGAGGAGGAAGAATGGTGCTGGTTGTGGTAGAAGTGCTCGCAGGGGTAGTCGCATTCGAGGTACTTGGTTGTGTTGCCAACTTTTGAAAGATTTTTGTAAAAATCAAGTTCAAAATAAATCTAACAAGAGTATAGAAAAATATTGACACCAATTGCCCCACGTTGGGTGCGAAATTGTTTTGGCTAAAAATTATAAGACTAAATTGAGTAACCAAATTTGCTTGTGAGTTATGGTGCCCTGGATGTTAGATTTATGAAATCAGATTTGTTCATTAATATTTAAGGTTTGAGTAGATTAAATGGAAACACAAATATTAACATCCCTGAATACAATCAAGAACACCGAGATTTGGAAGGGGGAAAAGCCCTTAACCCTTGGATGTCTCCAAAGGCCACCGGCATAAAAAACCCCTTGGCAACGATAACACACGTTGCCCATTTATTTCCACGTAAAATAATTCGAGTACAAGTGTTTTCGGCTTGCTTGCTAAGTGGTAGTGTGAGTACAAGTGATCGAGAGTGTGAAAAAATAAAACCTATGTCGCTTTTAAATACATAGATAAGCCTAACTAAACTTCCGACATTCCAGGGATTTCCTTCCAACGACTTATGGCCGTTATTTGACCGAGTTTGGTGGCGGTTCTCTTTTTCCACACATGCTTCTAACTTTGACTAGGTCCACATGACCGTTATCTTCCTTCTCGAACCTGGCTTAATCACATAGAATCAAAGAGAAAGATTAGTAATGCTGCCCTAGCATGCAGGGTATCCGTGCATGCTGGGATTAAGTAGATAGATAGATTCAGAGTACATTACATCCTGGGATAGTAACTAAATAAAACATAAGCAGAAATCCTGGGTTAGGTTACCGAAAGCGCAGTCCCTGTATGCTTGACATCCAAGGGTCCTAAACTGTCGGAGGTTATTAGTAAAAATCAGGGTCAGAATTCAGGGTATAACATGCGTGTCTCTGACAAACATCACATTTGAGGGCAAAATCCTGGGAGTCCTTTCTCAAGGATGGTCGAAAATAGACTGTTGTCAGGATTTTAGACATTACAGACCTGCCGCATGTATCATTTTCACAATCGCCTTCATGGATGTCTCTGAGTTCTTCCTGGGCTTCGTCACTTTCCAAGAATCTTAGGTATGTACCCTGCAACAGATTTTTTATACAACTTACCTTTAAAAGGACATACATGGCCATTTTGGTTCTGAATGCCCTAGTATCCTTTTCTTCCTTTGGGATAGAGCCATTCCGTAGGTAGTCTATGACAGGTCTGGTCCAGGATGACAGATCATCCTGGGAATCAGGACACTGTGCATCCTGGGAATCGGATCCCATGACCTTGCCCCCAGGATTAATGTCTTCTGGGTTCTCTTGTTGGTTGATTGTTGAGCTTAGTATGTGGATTCTGGGGATGTGTGTATCCTCCATTGCCTTGAATGCTGACCCCAGGTTTGCTAGTGCATCTGCCTCAGCATTCTCATACCTGGGTACTTGCTGTATGTTAAAAGTTTGAAAATCCTGGGATATAGCCCTCACAATTTCTAGGTACTTGGCCAGTTTCTCCCCTTTCACTGCATAAGATCCATTAAAATGATTAAAAAGTAGGGAATTGACATATACTTGGATGTTCTGGATCCCAAGATGCTAGGCTAATTGTAAGCCAGCAATCTGGGCTTCATACTCCGCTTTATTGTAAGTCGCTTGGAATTCACACCTAACAGCTTGGGGTATCATGTCCCCCTGTGGCGATTTCAGTATGATTCCAAGGCCTGTCCCCCTGATATTGGATGCCCCGTCTGTAAATAGGGTCCAACATCCGGAGAATTCTTCTTTCTGTAGGCTCTGGAACTCTTGATCTGCTTCATCTTGGGTATCACTATTGAAATCAGCCACAAAGTATGCTAGAGCTTGTGACTTTATGGTTGTTCTTGCTTCATAGAACAGGTTGTAAGCACTCAGTTTAAGGGACCATTTTGCCATCCTACCTGACATCTCAGGTTTTCTCAAGACAGACTTTATAGGGTAGTTAGTTTTCACATGTATACTATGAGTCTCAAAATAATGTCTAAGTTTAGTAGAGGCCATACTTAGGGCTAGTATAAGTTTCTCTAAATGCGAGTACCTGGATTCAGCATCAAGAAGACTCTTACTTACATAGTACACCGGGTGTTGTTGACCCTCTGCATCCTTGGTCAGGACTGCACTTACCGTATTCCTCGAAACTGCGAGATACAAGGACAACGGTTCCCGTGGATCCGGCTTCATCAGGAGGGGTGTTGAGGATAGATATGACTTCAAATCCCGGAGGCTTGCTCATGCTGGGATGTCCACTCGAATTTCTTGTTCTTTCTCAGAATGTCATAGAAATCTCGGCATTTTTCCGAGGATTTAGAGATAAATCTACTCAAGGCTGCAACCCGGCCTGTCAGCCTTTGTACATCCTTGGTTGATTTTGGTGACTTCAGGTTTATAATGGCACGGATTTGTTCCGGACTAGCTTTAATTCCTCTCTTGGTCACCATGTATCCCAGGAATTTACAAGCACCCACTCCAAAATGACACTTCTTTGGGTTCAACTTCATGTTGTACTTGTCCAAGATGTCGAAAGATTCCTTAACATCCTGGACATGGGTGCTGACATTCAGGGATTTAACCACCATGTCGTCTATGTATACTTCCATGGTTTCTCCTAGCTTCTCTTTGAACATCATATTCACCAGTCTTTGGTAGGTTGCCCCTGCATTTTTAGTCCAGAAGGCATAACAACATAACAATAAATACTTGTTGGCGTAATGAATGTTGTATCCTCCTGGTAACTTGGCTCTATTTGAATTTGCTGGAATCCTGAGGTGGCATCCATGAATGTTAACATTTCATGACCTGTCGTTGCATCTACCATTGAGTCAATGTGTGGTAAGGGAAAAGGGTCTTTAGGACATGCACGGTTTAGGTCTGTGTAATCCACACAGACCTTCCATTTGCCATTTTTCTTCTCCACTACCACCACATTGGCCAACCACCTTGGGAACTTGACCTCCCTGATCATCTTGTTCTTCAATACACGGTCCACTTCCTCTTGAATTATCACATATTTCTCAGGAGCATACTTTCTTCTCTTTTGATGCACGGGCGTGTAAGAAGGATCAATACCAAGTTTATGTGTTATGACATCCTTAGATATATTTGTCATGTCTTCAGTCTTCCATGCAAATGTTGACATTCTGGATCTAAGGAACTCCACCAGCTCTTTTTCAACAGGGCCAGGGATGTTAGTGCCAATTGACACTTTTCTCCTAGGATGCAAGGGATCTAGGACTATTTTCTTAACATCCTGTTCCCTTGCCTCCAGGACGTCCCTGGCCTTTTTCTTTAATTGCTATCCTTGACGGGCCTTTGCTGATATCTTCATAGATGATGTGTAGCAGTCCTTTGCTTCTTACTGATCGCTGTTGATGGTGACCACCCCCCAGGGTGTTGGCAGTTTGACAAACTGATGATAGGTTGAGGGGACAACCTTCATGTCATGAATCCAGGGTCAACCCAGGAGGATGTTGTACCCAGATGGAGCATCCATGACACAAAAGCGTTGCATTGAGTTCATTCCGTCAATTATATGGGGGAGCTTCACCTCTCCCAGAGTGTTCTTTGTCTCGCCACTGAAGCCCACTAGAACCTTGGATTTGGCATCTCTTCCTGGGGTATCCCCATCTTGATTAATGTTTCAAGTTGAATTATGTTGACAGAACTGCCCCCGTCAATCAGGATCCTCTTCATGAAGTGGTTGGCTATGTAGAGTGTGATCATGAGCCCATCATGATGAAGGTCCATGACGTTACACATGTCGTCTTCTCCAAAGGTTACATCTTTCATATCTGCTTGTATTGAAGCGTTGACTGGCTTCCTAGGTACTTCTGATTTTGCCTCCCTTGCATGCCTTTTAGCTGCAAAATAAGAAGTACCACATATATCAGATCCACCAGAAATAAAATAAATTACCTTTGCATCCAGGGATGGGGATGCTGCTCGCTCAGGGGGTCCGCATGATCTGTCTGCATCCTGGGTCTGGCTAGTGCCTCTGGATTTTACAGTCTGATCAACACCCTTGGATTTGTCTTTCTTCCTTCCCAAGAGCTCCTTCAGGAAGCCTTTTCTCAATAGGTAGCTGATCTCTTTGCGCATGGCTATGCAATCCTCAGTCATATGGCCAAAGTCCTCATGGTATGCACACCATTTGGACTTATCCTTCCAGGATGTCCCTTCCTGGGCCACCTCGCTTTGTCCCCTAAATTCTGCATAGCATTAATCACACCTGCAACATTAGTAGCAAAATAGAACTCATCAAAAGTAGGATACTCTTCGTCATCCTCGTCTTCGCCCTGATCGACCCTATTAACCCTAGGATTATGAGGTCTGGAATTGGGTTTAGTCCTCTGGGACTTAGTATGCACTGGCTCTGATTTCCTGTTGAAGGAGTTGTATCCTGGGACTGCGTCCACTTTCTCATGCACTTTCTTGTCCTCTTCAAGTCTAATGAATCGTATGGCCCTATGCCTTACTTCACCGAGCTTGTGACAAGGATTGATCACAAGATCTTGATAGAAGGGTGAATCCTTCTTGAGGCCCATTTTGAATGCCTGGACAGCGGTAGCCATGTCTATGTTGGAGATATCCAGGGTCTCCCTGCTAAACCTGTTCACATAATTCTTGAGAGACTCGTTAGCATCCTGGGTAACCCTGTAAAGATCACTCGTCAGTTTTTTCGAAACTGTGACTACAAGAGAACTGGTTATTGGGGGAGAGAACCTTGAAAGTCGATGACTCGACGGTGCTACTTCAGGGATGGGTTGGACCATCCCAGGAACACTTGAGATCATTTCTTTCAATTTTTTGAGCTCTTTAGCCACCATTGGGCTGAGACCTGTGTCCTGCACATATTCATTAGCATGAGCATTAAGATTAGTGGTTTCGAGGATGTTACCAGCATCCCGGATAGCGGTGCCCCCAGGATTCACGATATGACTGTCGAATTGTAAACATGGTGAGGAATTCATCATTGGGGACCATTATTCAGCATTAAGATTACAGGTTTCGAGGATGTTACCCATTCCTATGACTGTCGAATTGTAGCCTCCTAGCCTGAACAGGAGAAGCGGGTGTATGATCCACCCTGTTCATCTCTGATCTCAGCCTAGCCATTTCTCCAAGCACATCCTGGTTCACCTTCTACTGTTGCTCCATGTACTGTTGCATCTTTGCAAACATGGTGAGGAATTCATCATTGGGGACCATTATTGGGATTTCTCCACCACGTCCTCATCCCGTGGCACCCTGGTTGGCTGGTCGACCGGTACTGCGGTTCACAGTGATCATTGCATATATGTTGAACCGTGGTGGTGGAGGAGGAAGGAGCGTGTTGACTGCAGAAGAGGTGCTCACAGGGATAGACGCATTCGAGGAACTCAGTTGTGTTGCCTATTTTTGGTAAATTTTTAAAAAAAATCAAGTTTAAAACAAACCTGAGAAAGTTTGAAAGAAAATTGACACCAGTTGCCCCACGGTGGGCGCCAAATTGTTTTGGCTAAAAATAACAAGACTTAATTAAGTAACCAAATTGGTTAGTGAGATTAGGTGCCCTGGATGTAAAGTATATAAAGACGTTTGAAATAGTTTGAATTTAAGGACACAATAGATTTAATACAAGCACAACCGATGAATTCCCTGGATGCAAATAGGGACACGAAGATTTACAAGAGGGAAAAGCCCTTAATCCTGGGATGTCTCCAAGAGCTGGCGGCACAAAAAACCTCTTGGCAACGATAACACAAGTTGCCCGTTTATTTCACTGAAAATTGGTTCGAGTACACTTGATTGCGGCAATTTCTAAGTGAGTGACTGAGAGTACAAATGATCGTAAGTAAGTAAATAAGTCATAAGCCGCGTTTAAATACATATGAATCCTAACTATAATTCCGAGATTCTTGGGATTTCCCTTCCAACGACCTCTGACCGTTACTTGACCGAGTTTGGTGGCAGGTCTTCATTTCCACACGTGTTCCGGCTTTGACCGAGTCTATATGACCGTTACCCATTCTCTCGTACCTGGCTTGATCACACAGAGTCAAAGAAAATATTAGTAACGTCGCCTTAGCATGCTGGGTATCCGTGTATGCTGGGATCAGGTAGAATAAATAGATAAATCATGAATGCATTACATCCTGAGATACTAATCAAATAAAGGGTACTATGAACATAAATGGAAATCCAGGGTACCGATAAACCAAATGTGCAGTCCCTGGATATTCGACATCCAGGGGTCTAAACCTGTCAAATAACATTAGTAAAATTCAGTCCGGAATCCAAGGTATAACATGAGGTGAATGGTGTTCCTGGCTCTTGGAAAAGGTTCTCCTTCCATGCTTACTAATCGATATGCCCCTTTTCCTTCTTCAGAATCTATCAAGTATGAACCTTCCTACTATGGGTGCCAACTTGCCATCAGCGGGATTAGTAGTATTCTGGAATGCCTTCCTGAGCACCATGTCTCTAACTTAGAATCTTCTGAGCCTGGTATTCTTATTGTATGATTTAGCCACTCTTTGCTGGTAGGATGCCATCCAAATTCTGGCCAAGTCTCTAAGTTCATCAACTGTTTCAAGATCCTGAAGCAGATTCAGACCATTGGTTTCAGGATCCTGACAACTGATTCTTGCTGTTGGGATAACCATCTCTGTAGGGATCACACCTTCGTTTCCAAACTCCAATGAAAATGGAGTTTGACCCGTTGCATTATTAGGTGTTGTTCTATCTGCCCAAAGTACAAATGGCAGCTCCTCAACCCACTTTCCCTTCTTAGAACCCAATTTCTTCTTGAGATTGTTGATGATGATTTTGTTGCTGGATTCTGCTTGTCTATTGGCATGAGGGTGAACAGGTGTTAAAGTAATCATTTTGATCCCCCCCCCCCCACTTGCATAAAAAACTTGTAGTCCTTTTACCAATAAACTGGGAGCCATTATCACAGGTGATCTCTGTTGGAATCCCAAACCTAGTTAAGATATTCCTTTTGATGATGGAGATCATTTTTGTTTCTCTCACTTGAACATAAGCTTCAGCTACAATCCAACTGGAGAAATAATCTGTCATTGCGAGCATAAATACCTTTCCTCCGGGAGCCTTAGGTAGCTTACCCACAATATACATGCACCACCTCATAAACGACCACGGTGATACTATAAGATGCAGATGCTCAGCTGGCTGATGCAGAATATTGTTGTGCCTTTGGCAGGCGTCGCATTTTTCGAAGAAGCTCATGGCATCTTTCTTCATTTTTGGCCAATACTAACCAAATCTGGGAATCTTGGAGAAAAGTGCTCTGCCCGCCAGTGTGTTTTCCACAATCTCCTCCATGAAGGTCTTCAAGATCTTCGAGAGCTTCTGATCTTTCTAGGCATCTCAAGTAAACACCTATAAGAGATTTCATATATAATGTATTGTGTATAATACGATAAGGTACTACCAGTTAAAACACGATACGGATCATTTCCAGATCAGAAGAAAGATAAAGACGGAGAAATCTAGTCATTTATTGTGTCAAATGGTTACACCTAAGGAGTATACATCAATGAAGCTAGGGAGAGGTTGGACAGACCTCTCCTCTCAACACAAAGACAAATGACCAGAAAATCTAAATTATACAGCTAAGCTTCACCTATTTATAGGTGTTCATGCCTAACGTACCAGACTACCCAACAAACCATTTGGTATGCTGCAGCGTAGCATTTGGTACGCTTCATGGTACGTTGGCAACCTAGCTATTTCAACAATCTAGACAATTACATAATTCGCACAGTAATGACCCTACCCAGAACATGCTCTAACAAATTCCCCCTTGGACATTACTGTCGAATGTAGGTCTTTGTGCCTTTGGCAGGCATCGCATTTTTCGGAGAAGCTCATGGCATCTTTCTTCATTTTCGGCCAATATTAACCAAATCTGGGAATCTTGGAGAAGAGTGCTCTTCCCCCAGTGTGGTTTCCACAATCTCCTCCATGAAGGTCTTTAAGAACTTCGAGAGCTTCTGATCTTTCTAGGCATCTCAAGTAAACACCTGTAAGAGATTTCATGTATAATGTATTGTTTATAATAAGATAAGGTACTACCTGTTAAAACACGATACGGATCATTTCCAGATCAGAAGAAAGATATAGACGGAGAAATCTAGTCATTTATTGTGTCAAATGGTTACACCTAAGGAGTATACATCAATGAAGCTAGGGAGAGGTTGGACAGACCTCTCCTCTCAACACAAAGACAAATGACCAGAAAATCTAAATTATACAGCTAAGCTTCACCTATTTATAGATGTTCATGCCCAACGTACCAGACTACCTAGCGTACCATTTGGTACGCTGCAGCGTACAATTTGGTACACTTCATGGTACGTTGGCAACCTAGCTATTTCAACAATCTAGACAATTACATAATTCGCACAGTAATGACCACACCCGGAACATGCTCTAACAAATTCCCCCTTGTACATTACTGTCGAATGTAGGTCTTTATCTTTGAGCAATCGTCATCCAGTTAGTCTGCTACATATTGAAATCTTGAACTTCCGCAAACACCTCTTGGACTGAATATCAGGCATGCAGGAAACAATTCGAATCTTGTACAATCTCCACAGCCAACAAAGTTCCCCCTAGCTTCAAGCACAACCATCCAATTGGAACCAGCATATATGATAATGGTTCACTTCATCAGTTTTTACTTGGAAACTTGTAAAGGCAACCACGAACAGACTGCATGTTGACAACAATTCATAATCTTCACAAACCTGTAATACATTCTGATCTTTATGAAAACCAACACGATCAGCATCTTCAATCATAGACGCATATCTCGTTGTAGACTGGAACCTCACCAAGTCTCCACAACTCAAGAAAGTATCGGGCATATGACAGAGAGTTCCAAACCATAACTGAAAACTTTGACATATCGGTTCGCGCGAACATCAGAATACATCACCTTTCCATGAAGATCATAAATTACCATCATCCCTGAACTGATTGCTATTGAATATTCACATTTTCTGTTTTTCATCAAATAACACTTTACTTTGAAATTTTCAAGGGTCCCAATTTTCCCCCTAAACATGTGACATATTCAATTCCCGATTCCAACCCTGCAAGCAATATGTTCTTCAGGTAGCCTGCAATGGAATCACATATTTTATGTTTGTGTAGAAAGATAATCTCCGACAAACGTTCCAAAGTAATCAAACCCCAGTTTCTGATTCTCTGTCCATCATCGGAAACTTGTTTTTGAATATATGCCCATCATCAAAAACCGTGACTACCCACAAACATCTTTCAAAAATTCGACGACTAACTCATGATAAGAACCGGAATCTCGTAACTCTTTGTTATAAATTCACAGCTATCGAATCAAGGGTAAACCCGATAACTGATTTCTTCTTTGAAATTCCCACAACCTCTCCCCATTCTTGAAACTACACCCAGATGTTTATTACTGATTAGCGGGGGTTCGTGGGCAGCGCTCCCGAGAAGCGGGGTCCAAGGGGCAGAGCCCATTAACCAGCGGACCAAAAACCTCAACGGATCATTGACTGCATACCAGAAAGTAAACGGACCATTTTGGTCAGCGGTGTACCATTTAGTACGGCGTACCATTTGGTACGGTATAACCGTTACGCAGCAAAAATAACCGCTCCGGACCACGATGGTACGTTCGATGAGTTTCCTGGTACAGCGGATGAAGATTCAAATAGCGTACCAACGTGTTCTTCCGGCGTACCACCGGCGTACCAACACTGAAAAACTTGATATTCACTCCAGATTCAGAATTTGTCGAATTTCTTCACTCAATCACTCTTATTAGGTGCGAAACTAACTCGGGAACGCTCATTTGAACAAAATTTGATAAAAAACTCACTAAATCTCACCTAATAAAGCTTTTTACGTCTTAAAAACTTTTAAAACAAAAATATGATCTGGAAATTGAGCCAATGGCTCTGATACCACTGTTAAAACACGATACGGATCGTTTCCAGATCAGAAGAAAGATAGAGACAGAGAAATCTAGTCATTTATTGTGTCAAATGGTTAAACCGAAGGAGTATACATCAATGAAGCTAGGGAGAGGTTGGACAGACCTCTCCTCTCAACACAAAGACAAATGACCAGAAAATCTAAATTATACAGCTAAGCTTCACCTATTTATAGGTGTTCATGCCCAAAGTACCAGACTACCTAGCGTACCATTTGGTACGCTGCAGCGTACAATTTGGTACGCTTCATGGTACGTTGGCAACCTAGCTATTTCAACAATCTAGACAATTACATAATTCGCACAGTAATGACCACACCCGGAACATGCTCTAACAAATTCCCCCTTGTACATTACTGTCGAATGTAGGTCTTTATCTTCGAGCAATCGTCATCAGTTAGTCTGCTACATATTGAAATCTTGAACTTCAGCAAACACCTCTTGGACTGAATATCAGGCATGCAGGAAACAATTCGAATCTTGTACAATCTCCACAGCCAACAAAGTTCCCCCTAGCTTCAAGCACAACCATCCAATTGGAACCGGCATATATGATAATGGTTCACTTCATCAGTTTTTACCCGGAAACTTGTAAAGGCAACCACGAACAGACTGCATGTTGACAACAATTCATAATCTTCACAAACTTGTAATACATTCTGATCTTTATCAAAACCAACACGATCAGCATCTTCAATCATAGAAATTCCCCCTCAGCATGATATACATCCAAATATATAACTCCGGTAAACGCATATCTCGTTGTAGACTGGAACCTCACCAAGTCTTCACAACTCAAGAAAGTATCGGGCATATGACAGAGACTTCCAAACCATAACTGAAAACTTTGACATATCGGTTCGCGCGAACATCGGAATACATCACCTTTCCATGAAGATCATAAATTACCATCATCCCTAAACTGATTGCTATTGAATATTCACATTTTCCGTTTTTCATCAAATAACACTTTACTTTGAAATTTTCAAGGGTCCCAATTTTCCCCCTAAACATGTGACATATTCAATTCCCGATTCCAACCCTGCAAGCAATATGTTCTTCAGGTAGCCTGCAATGGAATCACATATTT
>JBCNJP010000017.1:72108285-72240137 GCA_039602395.1 Deinandra increscens subsp. villosa | reverse complement strand
ATATGCCGCCTTGTGCAGCCTTTTTGTAACTTTTGCAACATTGGTGAACCCTAATACAAGAAATCGTTTATTGGTGAGTTTTGGTGACGGCTAGGAGCATTTCTTACTATTTTTGTAGCTTGTAATCATCTCTTATCAATCTTTGGTTCATGTTGTGATTGTTCAAGGCTAGAAAACCATTTTAGCTATTGAGATTCATCTATTGTTGTTATTTCTTTGGTTTTCTTCTCAAAACACCTTCATTTGCACTGATAAAGATCAGTGAGGACCAACAGTCTTTCTTCCTTCCCAAGAGCTCCTTCAGGAAGCCTTTTCTCAATAGGTAGCTGATCTCTTTGCGCATGGCTATGCAATCCTCAGTCATATGGCCAAAGTCCTCATGGTATGCACACCATTTGGACTTATCCTTCCAGGATGTCCCTTCCTGGGCCACCTCGCTTTGTCCCCTAAATTCTGCATAGCATTAATCACACCTGCAACATTAGTAGCAAAATAGAACTCATCAAAAGTAGGATACTCTTCGTCATCCTCGTCTTCGCCCTGATCTACCCTATTAACCCTAGGATTATGAGGTCTGGAATTGGGTTTAGTTCTCTGGGACTTAGTATGCACTGGCTCTGATTTCCTGTTGAAGGAGTTGTATCCTGGGACTGCGTCCACTTTCTCATGCAATTTCTTGTCCTCTTCAAGTCTAATGAATCGTATGGCCCTATGCCTTACTTCACCGAGCTTGTGACAAGGATTGATCACAAGATCTTGATAGAAGGGTGAATCCTTCTTGAGGCCCATTTTGAATGCCTGGACAGCGGTAGCCATGTCTATGTTGGAGATATCTAGGGTCTCCCTGCTAAACCTGTTCACTTAATTCTTGAGAGACTCGTTAGCATCCTGGGTAACCCTGTAAAGATCACTCGTCAGTTTTTTCGAAACTGTGACTACAAAAGAACTGGTTATTGGGGGAGAGAACCTTGAAAGTCGATGACTCGACGGTGCTACTTCAGGGATGGGTTGGACCATCCCAGGAACACTTGAGATCATTTCTTTCAATTTTTTGAGCTCTTTAGCCACCATTGGGCTGTGTTGATGCATGAACCTTGTGTGGTCGTTACTGTTCGAATTGTCAAACAGACTGATTTGTCGAAGACATGAACTGAGGTCCGAACCTCAGCCGAACTCTAGGTTCGGAGTTGGCCGAACCTAGATGGCCGAACTCCAAGTTCGGAGGGAGTTCGGACAGAGTTCGGAGGTGCCGAGTTCGGACCTTATGAAGAAGTATAAATAGATTCGTCTTTGTATTTCTTTGTAAGTTTTCGGTCTTGTGTCTGTGTGTTGAGAGGGGAGGTTCTGTCCGACCTCCCCCAGAGCTTAATCGTTGTATACTCCTTCGTTATGTAATCATTCAACATGATTCAATGACAAAACTTCCGTCTCATCCATAGAAAAACCGTCCAAGGGGCGGCAGCCCCTGGCGGGGTCATTGAATCATGTTGAATGATTACATAATGAAGGAGTATACAACGATTAAGCTCTGGGGGAGGTCGGACAGAACCTCCCCTCTCAACACACAGACACAAGACCGAAAACTTACAAAGAAATACAAAGACGAATCTATTTATACTTCTTCATAAGGTCCGAACTCGGCACCTCCGAACTCTGTCCGAACTCCCTCCGAACTTGGAGTTCGGCCATCTAGGTTCGGCCAACTCCGAACCTAGAGTTCGGCTGAGGTTCGGACCTCAGTTCATGTCTTCGACAAATCAGTCTGTTTGACAATTCGAACAGTAACGGCCACACAAGGTTCATGCATCAACAAATTCCCCCTTGGACGTTACTGTCGAATCCAGACATTGATCTTCTAGCAATTTTCAGTCAGCTTGCTGCAAACATCTCTATCTTCAGCAAACTCCCCTTGACCGAATCATCAGGTATGCAGGAAACAATTCGAATCTTGTACAATATCCACAACCAATAAAATTCCCCCTAGCTTCAAGCACAACCATCCAATTGGAACCGGCATGTATGATAATGGTTTACTTCATAAGTTGTATCCGGAAATTATAAAGACACACGAACATCACTGCATCTTGATAATAATCTTCAATCTTCACCGAATTGTAACACATTCTGATCTTTATGAAAACAGACACGATCAGCATCTTCAATCACGGAAATTCCCCCTCAGCATCAAATCCTCCCAATATATTACTCCGGTAAACGTATATCTCGTTGCAGACTGGAATCTGACCAAGTCTTTCGACAACTCAAGAAAGTATCGGGCATATGACATAAAGTTCCAAACCATAACCAAAAACTTTGACGTATCAGTTCGCACGAACATCAGAATATACCACCTTTCCATGAAGATCAAAAATCACCATCATCCCTGAACTGATTGCTTTTGAATATTCACTTTTTCAATTATGAAACTTTGAAAGTTTTTAGGGTCCCCAATTTCCCCCAAAACAAGTGACATATTCAAATCTTCAACTTCTTATGATTCCAACCCCGCAGGAACAAATCCTGTCTTTTTAGTGGAATGATAAACTCAAGTGGCCCGCAACGGAATCTTTAATCTCATTTAATCTTCAGTTTGTGTAGAATGATAATCTCCGACAAACGTTCCCAAGTAATCATAACCATGTCTCCGAATCTCTGTCCATCATCAGAAACACGTATTCTTGAATCTCTGTCCATCATCAAGAACCATGACTACCCACAAACACATTTCTTGAAATTCGATCACTAACTCATAACAAATATCGTGATCTGGATTTTCTTCAAATATAACACCCCACAGCTACCAAATCAAGGGTAAACTCGATAGCTGATCCGCTTCTTTGAAATTCCCACCTAACGGGGGTTCGGGGGCAGCGCCCCTGAGAAGCGGGGTCCAAGGGGCGGCAGCCCCTGGCGGGGTCCAAGGGGCAGAGCCCCTGGCCAGAGCGAAATTTTTTTTTTCTTGAACAAAATTGCTTCATCAAAAATGCATCCGAGCTCGTCCGAACCTTGTCCGATCTACCTCCGAACCCGATCCTCCGAACCCTCTCCGAAACTGACCTTCGGACCTAGTCCGAACCTGACCTTCGGAGCCATCTCCGAACCTGACCTTCGGACCGGCCGAACCTGGAGTTCGGAGCGGTTATGCCGAGCGTACTCCGAACCTGGAGTTCGGAGCGGTTACACCGAACGTGGAGTTCGGCCGAACGCGAAAAACCAAAAATTTTCGGAAAAACTCACTAGATTCAGAATTTGATCGAATTTGAACATCCAGATGCTTCTGTTAGGTAAAAACATGACTCAGGAAAACTCGATTGATTAAAAACCAAACAGAAACACTTCCAATCACCCCTAACCGAAGGTTTAACGTCTCGAAATGAAGAAAAACAATAGATTTCCACCATAGAAAGAGCCAACAGCTCTGATACCAACTGAAAAACCGTATACGGGTCGTTTCTATGGATGAGACGGAAGTTTTGTCATTGAATCATGTTGAATGATTACATAACGAAGGAGTATACAACGATTAAGCTCTGGGGGAGGTCGGACATAACCTCCCCTCTCAACACACAGACACAAGACCGAAAACTTTCAAAGAAATACAAAGACGAATCTATTTATACTTCTTCATAAGGTCCGAACTCGGCACCTCCGAACTCTGTCCGAACTCCCTCCGAACTTGGAGTTCGGCCATCTAGGTTCGGCCAACTCCGAACCTAGAGTTCGGCTGAGGTTCGGACCTCAGTTCATGTCTTCGACAAATCAGTCTGTTTGACAATTCGAACAGTAACGGCCACACAAGGTTCATGCATCAACAGGCTGAGACCTGTGTCCTGCACATATTCATTAGCATGAGCATTAAGATTAGTGGTTTCGAGGATGTTACCAGCATCCCGGATAGCGGTGCCCCCAGGATTCACGATATGACTGTCGAATTGTAAACATGGTGAGGAATTCATCATTAGGGACCATTATTCAGCATTAAGATTACAGTTTTCGAGGATGTTACCCATTCCTATGACTGTCGAATTGTAGCCTCCTAGCCTGAACAGGAGAAGCGGGTGTATGATCCACCCTGTTCATCTCTGATCTCAGCCTAGCCATTTCTCCAAGCACATCCTGGTTCACCTTCTACTGTTGCTCCATGTACTGTTCTATCTTTGCAAACATGGTGAGGAATTCATCATTGGGGACCATTATTGGGATTTCTCCACCACGTCCTCATCCCGTGGCACCCTGGTTGGCTGGTCGACCGGTACTGCGGTTCACAGTGATCATTGCATATATGTTGAACCGTGGTGGTGGAGGAGGAAGGAGCGTGTTGACTGCAGAAGAGGTGCTCACAGGGATAGACGCATTCAAGGAACTCAGTTGTGTTGCCTATTTTTGGTAAATTTTTTAAAAAAATCAAGTTTAAAACAAACCTGAGAAAGTTTGAAAGAAAATTGACACCAGTTACCCCACGGTGGGCGCCAAATTGTTTTGGCTAAAAATAACAAGACTTAATTAAGTAACCAAATTGGTTAGTGAGATTAGGTGCCCTGGATGTAAAGTATATAAAGACGTTTGAAATAGTTTGAATTTAAGGACACAATAGATTTAATACAAGCACAACCGATGAATTCCCTGGATGCAAATAGGGACACGAAGATTTACAAGAGGGAAAAGCCCTTAATCCTGGGATGTCTCCAAGAGTTGGCGGCACAAAAAACCTCTTGGCAACGATAACACAAGTTGCCCGTTTATTTCACTGAAAATTGGTTCGAGTACACTTGATTGTGGCAATTTCTAAGTGAGTGACTGAGAGTACAAATGATCGTAAGTAAGTAAATAAGTCATAAGCCGCGTTTAAATACATATGAATCCTAACTATAATTCCGAGATTCTTGGGATTTCCCTTCCAACGACCTCTGACCGTTACTTGACCGAGTTTGGTGGCAGGTCTTCATTTCCACACGTGTTCCGGCTTTGACCGAGTCTATATGACCGTTACCCATTCTCTCGTACCTGGCTTGATCACACAGAGTCAAAGAAAATATTAGGAACGTCGCTTTAGCATGCTGGGTATCCGTGTATGCTGGGATCAGGTAGAATAAATAGATAAATCATGAATGCATTACATCCTGAGATACTAATCAAATAAAGGGTACTATGAACATAAATGGAAATCCAGGGTACCGATAAACCAAATGTGCAGTCCCTGGATATTCGACATCCAGGGGTCTAAACCTGTCAAATAACATTAGTAAAATTCAGTCCGGAATCCAAGGTAGAACATGAGGTGAATGGTGTTCCTGGCTCTTGGAAAAGGTTCTCCTTCCATGCTTACTAATCGATATGCCCCTTTTCCTTCTTCAGAATCTATCAAGTATGAACCTTCCTACTATGGTGCCAACTTGCCATCAGCGGGATTAGTAGTATTCTGGAATGCCTTCCTGAGCACCATGTCTCTAACTTAGAATCTTCTGAGCCTGGTATTCTTATTGTATGATTTAGCCACTCTTTGCTGGTAGGATGCCATCCAAATTCTGGCCAAGTCTCTAAGTTCATCAACTGTTTCAAGATCCTGAAGCAGATTCAGACCATTGGTTTCAGGATCCTGACAACTGATTCTTGCTGTTGGGATAACCATCTCTGTAGGGATCACACCTTCGTTTCCAAACTCCAATGAAAATGGAGTTTGACCCGTTGCATTATTAGGTGTTATTCTATCTGCCCAAAGTACAAATGGCAGCTCCTCAACCCACTTTCCCTTCTTAGAACCCAATTTCTTCTTGAGATTGTTGATGATGATTTTGTTGCTGGATTCTGCTTGTCTATTGGCATGAGGGTGAACAGGTGTTAAAGTAATCATTTTGATCCCCCCCCCCCCACTTGCATAAAAAACTTGTAGTCCTTTTACCAATAAACTAGGAGCCATTATCACAGGTGATCTCTGTTGGAATCCCAAACCTAGTTAAGATATTCCTTTTGATGATGGAGATCATTTTTGTTTCTCTCACTTGAACATAAGCTTCAGCTACAATCCAACTGGAGAAATAATCTGTCATTGCGAGCATAAATACCTTTCCTCCGGGAGCCTTAGGTAGCTTACCCACAATATACATGCACCACCTCATAAACGACCACGGTGATACTATAAGATGCAGATGCTCAGCTGGCTGATGCAGAATATTGTTGTGCCTTTGGCAGGCGTCGCATTTTTCGAAGAAGCTCATGGCATCTTTCTTCATTTTTGGCCAATACTAACCAAATCTGGGAATCTTGGAGAAAAGTGCTCTGCCCGCCAGTGTGTTTTCCACAATCTCCTCCATGAAGGTCTTCAAGATCTTCGAGAGCTTCTGATCTTTCTAGGCATCTCAAGTAAACACCTATAAGAGATTTCATATATAATGTATTGTGTATAATACGATAAGGTACTACCAGTTAAAACATGATACGGATCATTTCCAGATCAGAAGAAAGATAAAGACGGAGAAATCTAGTCATTTATTGTGTCAAATGGTTACACCTAAGGAGTATACATCAATGAAGCTAGGGAGAGGTTGGACAGACCTCTCCTCTCAACACAAAGACAAATGACCAGAAGATCTAAATTATACAGCTAAGCTTCACCTATTTATAGGTGTTCATGCCTAATGTACCAGACTACCCAACAAACCATTTGGTATGCTGCAGCGTAGCATTTGGTACGCTTCATGGTACGTTGGCAACCTAGCTATTTCAACAATCTAGACAATTACATAATTCGCACAGTAATGACCCTACCCAGAACATGCTCTAACAAATTCCCCCTTGGACATTACTGTCGAATGTAGGTCTTTGTGCCTTTGGCAGGCGTCGCATTTTTCGGAGAAGCTCATGGCATCTTTCTTCATTTTCGGCCAATATTAACCAAATCTGGGAATCTTGGAGAAGAGTGCTCTTTCCCCAGTGTGGTTTCCACAATCTCCTCCATGAAGGTCTTTAAGAACTTCGAGAGCTTCTGATCTTTCTAGGCATCTCAAGTAAACACCTGTAAGAGATTTCATGTATAATGTATTGTTTATAATAAGATAAGATACTACCTGTTAAAACACGATACGGATCATTTCCAGATCAGAAGAAAGATATAGACGGAGAAATCTAGTCATTTATTGTGTCAAATGGTTACACCTAAGGAGTATACATCAATGAAGCTAGGGAGAGGTTGGACAGACCTCTCCTCTCAACACAAAGACAAATGACCAGAAAATCTAAATTATACAGCTAAGCTTCACCTATTTATAGATGTTCATGCCCAACGTACCAGACTACCTAGCGTACCATTTGGTACGCTGCAGCGTACAATTTGGTACACTTCATGGTACGTTGGCAACCTAGCTATTTCAACAATCTAGACAATTACATAATTCGCACAGTAATGACCACACCCGGAACATGCTCTAACAAATTTCCCCTTGTACATTACTGTTGAATGTAGGTCTTTATCTTTGAGCAATCGTCATCCAGTTAGTCTGCTACATATTGAAATCTTGAACTTCCGCAAACACCTATTGGACTGAATATCAGGCATGCAGGAAACAATTCGAATCTTGTACAATCTCCACAGCCAACAAAGTTCCCCCTAGCTTCAAGCACAACCATCCAATTGGAACCAGCATATATGATAATGGTTCACTTCATCAGTTTTTACTTGGAAACTTGTAAAGGCAACCACGAACAGACTGCATGTTGACAACAATTCATAATCTTCACAAACCTGTAATACATTCTGATCTTTATGAAAACCAACACGATCAGCATCTTCAATCATAGACGCATATCTCGTTGTAGACTGGAACCTCACCAAGTCTCCACAACTCAAGAAAGTATCGGGCATATGACAGAGAGTTCCAAACCATAACTGAAAACTTTGACATATTGGTTCGCGCGAACATCAGAATACATCACCTTTCCATGAAGATCATAAATTACCATCATCCCTGAACTGATTGCTATTGAATATTCACATTTTCTGTTTTTCATCAAATAACACTTTACTTTGAAATTTTCAAGGGTCCCAATTTTCCCCCTAAACATGTGACATATTCAATTCCCGATTCCAACCCTGCAAGCAATATGTTCTTCAGGTAGCCTGCAATGGAATCACATATTTTATGTTTGTGTAGAAAGATAATATCCGACAAACGTTCCAAAGTAATCAAACCCCAGTTTCTGAATCTCTGTCCATCATCGGAAACTTGTTTTTGAATATATGCCCATCATCAAAAACCGTGACTACCCACAAACATCTTTCAAAAATTCGACGACTAACTCATGATAAGAACCAGAATCTCGTAACTCTTTGTTATAAATTCACAGCCATCGAATCAAGGGTAAACCCGATAACTGATTTCTTCTTTGAAATTCCCATAACCTCTCCCTATTCTTGAAACTACACCCAGATGTTTATTACTGATTAGCGGGGGTTCATGGGCAGCGCTCCCGAGAAGCGGGGTCCAAGGGGCAGAGCCCATTAACCAGCGGACCAAAAACCTCAACGAACCATTGACCGCATACCAGAAAGTAAACGGACCATTTTGGTCAGCGGTGTACCATTTAGTACGGCGTACCATTTGGTACGGTATAACCGTTACGCAGCAAAAATAATCGCTCCGGACCACTATGGTACGTTCGATGAGTTTCCTGGTACGGCGGATGAAGATTCAAATAGCATACCAACGTGTTCTTCCGGCGTACCACCGGCGTACCAACACTGAAAAACTTGATATTCACTCCAGATTCAGAATTTGTCGAATTTCTTCACTCAATCACTTATATTAGGTGCGAAACTAACTCAGGAACGCTCATTTGAACAAAAATTGATCAAAAACCCACTAAATCTCACCTAATTAAGCTTTTTACGTCTTAAAAACTTTAAAAAAAATGCGATCTGGAAATTGAGCCAATGGCTCTGATATCACTGTTAAAACACGATACGGATCGTTTCCAGATCAGAAGAAAGATAGAGACAGAGAAATCTAGTCATTTATTGTGTCAAATGGTTAAACCGAAGGAGTATACATCAATGAAGCTCGGGATAGGTTGTACATACCTCTCCTCTCAACACAAAGATAAATGACCAGAAAATCTAAATTGTACATTTAAGCTTAACCTATTTATAGGTGTTCATGCCCAACGTACTAGTCTACCCAGCGTACCATTTGGTACGTTGCAGCGTACCATTTGGTACGCTGAATGGTACGTTGGCAACCTAGCTATTTCAACAATCTAGACAATTACATAATTCGCACAGTATTGACCACACCCGGAACATGCTTTAACACTACTTTGGTGCAAAAAGCCCTGGGATTTTCACCCTTGGGGATATCTGCATCTTGTATATATATTTTGCTTAAATGAGTCCAGGATTCCTGGATGTCTTCGGGATTCCTAACGTCCATGTCTTCATCATTATCGATTGTATGGGCTACTTGTTCAGCGATTGCAGGGATCAGGATATGTTTATAAGGATCTTGACATCCTCCGGTATCCTGAGCGATGATTCTAACTTTGCTAAAGCATCAATTTTTGAGTTTTCTTCTCTGGGAACCTGTGCTATGTTAAAATTTTCAAAACACGATGCCAATTCTTTAACAATATTAAGATATTTGGTTAGATTTTTTCCTCTTACTGCATAAGAATCATTGAATTGGTTAGTCAATAGGAGAGAATCAACAAATACTTGAATGCACCAGATTCCCATGTCTTTGGCCAGTTGTAACCCAACAATCAAAGCCTCATACTCAGCTTCGTTCTTGGTAGCCAAAAACTCACAAGATATGGATAATGGTATTATGTCCCCCTATGGCGATTTTAGCAGGATGCCCAGACATGTTCCTCTAACATTTGAGGATCCGTCTGTGTAGAGAATCTGATTGTCTTCGAGCTTCTCAAGCTTCTGGACTTCTTTATCGGCTTCCGGTTGAATATCACTGCTGAAATCAGCCACAAAGTCTGCCAAGGACTAGGATTTAATAGCTGTCCTTGGCTCATATCTAATGTCGTGGGCACTCAATTTGACAGTCCATTTAGCCATCCTACCTGACATTTCCGGCTTCCTAAGAACGTTAGATTTCACAATAATAACATAGGTTTCAAAATAGTGTCTTAATTTAGTAGACGCCATTATAAGTGCTAAAATTAAATTTTCAAGGTAGGAATACCCGGATTCTGCGTCTAGCAGAGTTTTACTTACGTAATATACCGCATGCTGTTGACCTTCATGATCTTTTACTTGGACAACACTGACTGCGCTTCACGGTAGTACAAAGATAGTGGCTCCCCATCTTCAGGCTTCAATATGTAACATTTCGGTTTTTTTCATTTGATTGTACCCGACCCGAACTTGTAATCCTGATTGATAATTAATGAAAAATCATGTTTTATTTCATTTTATTATCTCATTTATCATTTGGATGTGTTTACTTATGTCATTTAATGAATAATTCGTGAATCGTTTGGATGTCTTGCATTTATTGCATTTGAAATCGTTAATTCGATCGTTTTCGTTATTTAAGTCAAACCGAGCGATTACGTGAATCCGAACACGTATTAAACTTGTGGGTAATACTAGTCACGCACACAAGTAGGTCCGTGTGAAGTTTCGTGGAAATCGGAGGTCGAAACGCAAATAACGAAATCTCGGTTTTTGTGTGCGTTCGGGAATTAACCGGACGATCCGCAAAGCTCGAAAATCATAGTTTTTAGTCTCATGGTGTTCTTTCATATATTTCGAGCTTGTGTTTAAAATTTGAGGTCATTCTGATAAATAACGAAGGTGTACGAGTGAAAAGAAGAAGAAAAAAAATAAAGAAAGAAGAAATGAAAGAAAAAAAATAATAAAAAAAAAAGATTGAGGTAGCCCAGATTCGAACTCAAGATCTCAGGGTCCAAAGTTCAGCGCTTTAACCACTCTGGCCATGCTGCAATTGTGATCTGTATCCAGTTCCACAGTTTATAAACTGTGTTTGAAACCTAATCGCGACCAACACCATTTTTAGGCTATTTTTGGGAGTTAATTGTCATTTTCGTCCCCGAGGTTTATAAGTTTTAGTCATTTTAGTACAAAAAAGGTTTTTTTTCTCCTCAGCTTCCCTCACGTTTGTATTTTCTGCCATTTTAGTCCATATCCCTAACTGTTGTTAAAAACTAACTGGAAACCAATTGTATTTTCGTAAAAAATTATTATCTATTAGAAAGAGTTAATTTTCTTTTTTCGTCCTTGAGGTTTGTTCCGTTTAACCATTTTAGTCCAAACATTTCATTTTCATTTCAATTTCAGTCATTTTTTTAACACCGTTAAATCTTTTGTCTGTTAAGTCTGATGATAAGACCAAAATACCATTGTTATTAAAAAATTAAAATACATATATCTTCTTTCAAATACCCCTTTCAGCATCTGATTAGAGGGTTTGGAACCCGCCCCCGTCTCACAAATATCACTGCCTCCATCTTCAGTGTACATCACAATACCGCTTGCATCTCCGGTGAACACCACACCGACGGCGACGGGAGAAATTGATTTGACTGGCGAACTCAAACCAATATTCACATCACCACCGCATCAGAATCGCAACGACTACTTTCATTCACGTCAAGCCATCGAAGACGTGTCGCGGGGTTGAACTAGTGGGATTAACTAGGGGTCTATCGGCGCCTTTGAGGATCCCGGCCAAACCGTGTGTCGGTAGACAGTGAAGATCCATCTGGAGTTTGGATTTGGTTTGGAATGGTGGGAAGAAAAGGGAACGGGGAACACGGTGGAAAGGCCGAGGCTTTATCCATTTGTGATTTCGATATATTGGGATTTAATTTTCATTTTTTTCCCCACCCAAAACTTGTTATATTTTAATTTTGTTTTCTTGGAGCTGTAGATTTTTGGGTGGTGTGGTGGTGGGTCTTTTGGTCGTCGTAAATGGATTGGAAAGGACGTGATGGAGGATTGATGATTTGGTGATATGGGTAGGAGACTAATCGACGTTAATGATGATGGTGTGTGCGGCAGAAGACACCGGATATGGTGATGCTGGTTGCAGAGGCAGAGTAAGTGGGTCATGGGAGGAGGGGGATATTTTGAAGAAGATGTTTTTTTTTCTAATTATTTAATAACCCAGGGGTATTTTGGTCTTATCACCAGACTTAACAGAAAATATTTAACGACTTTAAAACACTGATTGAAATTGAAATGAAAATGAAATATTTGGAGTGAAATAGTTATATGGTTTTTACGAAAATACCCTTGGTTTCCAGTTAGTTTTTAACAGCAGTTAGTGATATGAACTAAAATGACAGAAAATACAAATGTGAAGGAAGCTGGGGAGAAAAAAAACCTTTTTTGTACTAAAATGGCTAAAACTTACAAATCTCAGGGATGAAAATGACAATTAACTCCTATTTTTGGCCTAAAATCTTCGTTTCAAATTTATTTTTTGATCTGTTTTCTCCTGTAACTTCATCTAAATGTCCCCTAAATTATTCTCCAAGTAAATCTCATATTAATTCGAATTCATTAATCATTTTGATTCATTTCCATACTTGAAAATATTGACTTTTTCTTCAAGACTTACCAAAATCACACTTATGCTAAAATTAAACCCTAAACGACCCTACCCTATAAATACCAATTGATATTACTCCTATGAACATCCCTCAAGCTTCTTGAAGCCTCAATTTCGTACCTTGTCCAACCGTTTGCGTTTTTAAAACTCAAAGTCTAGCAGTTTGACCTTCCGATTTGACCAACTTCCATAGACTTTCAAGAGTAATTTCTTCATCAAAGTTTCTTGTTTTTGTGTGCTTTACAATACCTCATTGTTGGATTTGACCAAATGTCCTCTGTATCAAAAGTTAAACATTAAACGCACACTTTAATTGGGGAAAAACTACCAGAATTCACAATTACCATTTACCAAGGGTTGTAATCTGTCCTAAATAATATTTCAAGTATATTATGATGTATCCAAACCATCAAAACTGAACTTTTATCAAAAACCTAAGAGTTAAGCGTTTTGACCCGTTAAAGTAAGTGTTTTATCACATAGTTTTCTAATCTAACAATTTTGTAGCAAATGAAACTTACTAACCCACTTATGGGATGTTAGTAAACATATGTTAAGATTTTCATAAGTCTAAATATGACCGTCACAAAATATTACAACTTTTGGGCCATTTATGTAATTATTGAAACTTAAGGGGTAAAAGTGTAATTTTACTGAAGATATGAAATGTTGAGAAATGTTATGATATTTTAGTAATTATATAATAAACCCTAAATTTTGGAAAATTATATTTTAAAGACTTTGTTGAATTAACATAATTAACCCCTAAGTTTGAGAAATTACAATTTTAACCCTAAACTTTACATAATTATCAAAAGTGGTATTTATGATCAAAAAAGGGTCTTTTAGTAACAATAACTATTAAATAAAATATTTTTGACATAAATAATAAATAAATTCCCCAATTAATCTTTTAAAGCATAGTCTGATCGTTCGATCATTACAATTGTCAATTCTTCAAATTCTTTAGGTTTTCATCAGGGTTAGTTATTCTCGTTCGTTGCTCATTCTTTGTCACCTGCTTAGCTTATCAGGTCAGTATTCATAGCCCCATTTTTATTTTTATGTTTTGGGGTGTAACATGTACACTTATCGAACTTTCATACTATATATTTTTCATTTAACTCAAATGCGATTCTTGTTCGTTATTGTGCGCTTTGCTTGTATGTGGACTGTATGTCATATTGCATGTTGTTCTTTCATTATATTTCATGATCAATCGCGTAACATTAACTGTAAAAAGCCTGGGTTCCAGTAATAGATCTATTTGGGTGACGTCCCACTTGACTTGACCGGTTTTGGCGTCGAGTGATTGGTAACCTAAGTGTCAAGATTGGTTTATGCACTCCATTTGTACTTGCTTTATTACATTACATGTTCTTTCATACTTATGCATTTCCACGTAACGTTATATCGCATGTTTTACTTACATTCTATGCCAAACCTATGTTTACTCACCAACTCTAGTAGTTGACTTTATTATGTTGTACATGTTGCAGGACCTAACTGATGATTTATCGTGGACGCTTAGGACATGCTTTTGGACCTAGATTAAGATTAAAATAAGACAATTATTTGTTTGTTTCGATATAACTAGTTGTATGACATTATTTATGTTTAATGAGTGGCATGTTTAAATTTGTTAACTATATTAGTTGTCATGAGCATTCTGAACAATCCTCATGCCCCAACGTATTCCGCCGTTGGTTGGGGTGTGACACATTAGAAGAGGAGCTGATGATAAATAGGCTTTCAAAGATTCGAGCACCTCCTCGTGTTTCTCATTCCATTCAATCTCTTGTTTTTCCTCAGGATATCATAAAAGTCTTTGCTCTTCTCTAAGGATCTCGAGATAAAACTGTTAAGTGTCTTTATCCTGCCTGTCAACCTCTATACTTCCTTAACTGTCGATGGAGATTTTAGGTTCAAAATTGCTTCGATTTGCTCTGTACTTTCTTTTATTCCTCTTTCAGTTACCATGTAACCCAATAATTTTCCAGCTCGAACTCCAAAGTGGCACTTGGAGGGATTTAGTTTCATGTTGTAATGGTCCAGAATATTGAAGGCAATCTGGAGATCCCGAACGTGATCCTCAGTCTTCTTACACTTTACGACCATGTCATCAATATAAACCTCCATAGTGTCCCCCAGTTGCTCTTTGAGCACCATATTGACCAACCTTTGGTATGTGTCACCTGCATTTCTCAAACCAAAAGGCATAGCAGTATAAGAATATATTCATGTTGGAGTCATGAATGTTGTATATTCCTGGTCGGAGGGTTCCATTTGGATTTGCTGGAATCCTGATGAGGCATCCATGAAGGTGAGAATCTCATGGCCAGCCATCGCGTCCACCATTACGCCAATGTGTGGAAGTGGGAAAGGGTCCTTAGGACAAGCTTTGCTTAAGTCTGTGTAGTTTACACATACTCTCCGCTTTCCCTTTTTCTTTTGTACTACAACTACATTGGCTAGCCACTTAGGATATTTAACCTCCCTTATCATCTTAGTCTTGAGAAGCTTTTCGACCGCTTCTTGATTGATTACATTTTTTACGGGTGGAAACTTCCTTCTCTTTTGATGAACGGGCCTGAAAGAGTTATCAATACCAAGTTTATGAGTTATAATGTGTTTATAGATACCTATCATATCTTCATGTTTCCAAGCGAAAGTTAAGGTTCTGGATTTCAGAAGTTGGATAAGCTTCTGCTCAGTATCCTCTGGGATGCTGGTCCCTATCAGCACTTTAACTTCAGGAACCTCAGGGTCTAATGGTACTTCTTTAACATCAAGTTCCCTATCCACCTCATCATCACATGCTTGGTTCTGTAATTGCTATGCTTGACCCGAATTCACCGTGTTCTTCATCGGTGATGAATAACAATTATTGGCTTCCTGTTGGTTGCTTTCTATCCTCACAACTCCCCATGGTATGGAAAGCTTGGTGCATAGGTGATAAGTTGAGGGATCTGTTTCATCTCATGTATATGTGGCCTGCCAAGAATAATGTTGCAACAAGAAAGGGAATCTATAACACAAAATTTCTGCATGGTATTTACCCCCTATATGTATACCGGCAACCTGATATCCCCAACAGTGCTTTTAGTCTCACCACTAATCCAACTACTACTGAGGATCTTGGAATGATATCATTCTCGGAAATATTCATCTTTCTAAGGACATCAAGTTAAACTATGTTGACTGAGCTTTCGTTATCAATTAGGATCGTGTAAACAAAGTGGTTAGAAATATATAAAGTTACCACAAGGCTATCATGGTGGGGATCCTGAATGCTGCACCGATAGCTCTTGTTAAATAAGATTAATTTGTCTTGAGTCAGTTTTGAGGTCCGGACACGTTTGTCACCCGTTCAGACTTGGCTTCTTTAGCATGCTTTTTTGTTGACGAGTAGGAAGTTCCACAAATGTTTGAGCCTCCTGAAATGAAGTTAATGATTCTGGCATCCGATGAAGGTGAAGCTGCTCTCTTGGGAGATTTTTCAGGCTCCTAGATCTTCCTCTTCTTTCTGCCCAGTAGCTCTTTGAGATGCCCTTTCCTGAGTAAGTAGCCTATATATTTTCAGAGTACTATGCACTCGTGGGTCAGGTGGCCAAAATATTCGTGGTAAGCACACCACTTGGGTTTGTCCTTCCAGGATCCCTACTTGTCATTCTTCATGGGCCATATTTCTTTCTCACAGAGATCCTGCATGGAACACATCAAACCACCAATGTCAACTGAAAAACAATACTCGTATACCTTGGGATATTCTTCATCATCATCCAAATCCACAGCGTTGATTCTCTGGTTATCAAGTTTGGAATATGGTCGGGATCCGTACTATTTCAAAGGGGATCCTGACTTCATGGCGTTGGGATCATATTTGGAAGTGTCAAGCCTTAGATGGATCCTATTGTCATCTTCTAGACGAATGAATCTCAAAGCTCTACTACGCACCTCGTCCAGATTTCTGCAAGGAGTCATAACAAGATCGTCATAAAAATGGGAATCCTTGCGAAGTCCCATTTTAAAAGCTTATACGGCTGCTGCCATATCGAGCCGGGGAATCTCCAAGGATTCACATCCAAATCTGGTAACATAATCCCTGAGTGGCTCATCGGGCTTCTGAACTACTCGATATAAATCACATATAAGCTTCTCAAAGGTTCTACTGTAAGAAAACTGATTATTAAACAAATTAACCAAATGAGAAAATTAAGTAATGGTGTTAGGAGGGATACTTAATAGCCATTTCATGGTTGGGCTTGTTAGAGTGGAGCCAAAGCCTTTGCATAAGCAGGCTTCCTTGATATCCACTAGAATTACGTTGATTTCCATCTGCTCCCTGTAATGCGCTACATGCTCCTCGAGATCCGTGGTTCCATCATATAACTTCATACTTGGAGTTTGGAAGCGCTTGTGGATCTCAACATCACAGATCAGCCAAGCGAATCTTGAAATCTTGTGGCTTCCTAGAGGGACTTCAGGAATAGGTTTAATAATTCCAGCCAAGCGAATCTTGAAATCTTCTGAAGCTCCCTAGCGAGATTCACGTTGATTCTTGCATCCGGCGAAGCATCCCGGTTAGGAATAATAGGAATAAGGTGAGACACATTACCAGAATTAGGATTTTGAATCTGAATTTTTGGAGCATATCCATAGCTGGTGTGTATGCTTGGTTCTGTAACAACTTTATAAGGTTGGTGGCAACTCAAACACAGCATCCTTTGCTTTTGTACTCACTTGTATATCTTTCACTTTGCTTGTAGCTTGTACTTGGACAATTATCTTAAATGTTTATATTAATCACTCAAGTATTTGATGTTATGCATGTCATGTTCAATGTCTTATCTTGTGTTGATTATTGATATTGGAGAAATTTTCCCTTGTACATTTCATTTGCAGTATGAATGTCTGATTCCAAGGTCTGGGTCATTTCATGACAACTTGCTAGGCAAGTGATAATAATTGAATGTATCTTTGTAATAACAACTATTAATGATTCAATAATGATAATTGACATTTCCGGAGCGTACTTAGTGATTTATGGACTTTCTTGGCGACTTGGGATTAAGCCTTGGCGACTTGGTCATTGTACTTGGCGACCTCGCCAAGCTTGGCGACCTCGCCAAGCTTGGCGACCTCACCAAGCTTGGTGAAGTGTGCTTGGCGATCTGGGCTTGGCGACCTCGCCATCCCTTGGCGACCTCGCCATCCCTTGGCGACTTCACCAAGGTTGGCGACCTCACCAAGCCTTGGCGAGGTAACCAACCAGCCTTGGCGACTTCACATTGGTCTTGGCGACTTTAGTGTTATTCTTGGCGATCTCGTCAGTCTGATGTCATAAATTTCACTAACTTCAATAACATTCTCTTGATTTCAGTGCAATCACGACCTGTGCTCTCTCTAGTATAAATAGCCACACTAGAATAACCCTAAAAAAGACTCTGGACGGCTGTTTGAAGATAGAGAGCACTTGTGTGTGAAAACCCTCTCTTGAGTTTCAGAGGCGAAATCTAAGGATTTCAACAAGCAAACACTATGATTTGATCATGGATTCATGATTTCCGCACTTGAATCTGTGTATTGGATGAGTAAAGGCTCAAATTTGGTCCTGACAAATGGTATCAGAGCAATTGTCACCTTAAGTATGTGGATTATGATCTGTTAACCTCAGTGAAATGTGGTCCTAATGTGTTTTATGTGGAACCAGTGGCTACTGTTGCTGGAGCTGATCCACCACCTGCCCAAAGGCGTGTTCCAAAGAAACTTGAGGACTACACTCTTGCTGAACATAACCAGATGAAGGTTGACAAAAGTGCTCTCGGGTGCATCAAAATGGCACTGTCTGATGACATTGCTTTTCATTTCACTGAAGCAACCTCTGCTCATGAAATCTGGGTTGCACTTGAGAAAAAGTATGAGGGAAATCTTGAGAGTAAAGAGAGAAGACTGGATTCTCTCAAATTGCGTTTCAACACCTTTGCTCACACTGCTGGAGACTCCTTTGAGACTCATGTGACAAAGTTCTGCAGACTCAACTGTGAAATGCAAAATAACCAAATCCGACCTGAGATGCCAGCCATATCTAAGAAAATTCTGAAGTCACTTCCTCAAGACTTTGCTCCATATGTCATCTACTTGCTTGAAAGCAGTGACTTAGCCACTGTGGACTACATGGATCTTATTGACAAAGTAAGAGGCTATGAAATTGCTGCTATTAAAAGAGATGGTAATTCACTTATGGGGAAAGTTACCAATAGAAAGGCCACTGAGGTTGTTCCAAATGCTGCCTTCGTTGCTCCTAATGAGACTGACCTCGAATTTCCTTACTTTGCTGGTGGGTCCTGCTCTTCTGTTCAAGCTGCTGCTCAAGTTTCTCCTCAATAACCTGTTTATCAGACTGCCTTCGTTGCTCAACAGCCAGTCACACCTGTGATTCAGTCATTTGCTGCTTACCCATCTAGAACCTCATCTGTTGGCCTGACTGAAAAAGATCAGGAGATGTGTAATGCTCTTGTAGCATTCCTGGCTTCCCAAATGTCAAGATGTATTGAGGGCATGTCATTGTGCCAAGAAGACCTGGATCACATTCCTGCTGATGATCTCGAAGAAATGGATATCAAGTGGCAACTAGGTATGATCGCTGCCGGCACTAGGAAGTTCTTCAAGAAAACTGGGAGGAAAGTTTTCCAGTCTCAACCTGGTGCTACTATTGGCTTTGACAAATCGAAAGCCCAGTGTTACAACTGTCAAGGTCTGGGACACTTTGCACGTGAGTGTAAGAATCCAAAACTGAGACAAATCCCTGTGACATCCGGTGGAAACAATAATTCAAGTCAAAATCAGGGCAACTATTCATATCAGAAGTCACAACCTGCTGGTACTACACACCAGGGTTCCAGTTCAACTCTGCTAAACGTGCTGACAACCCAGAGAAAGCACTCGTGTCTCTGAGTGATCCTAACTACACATGGTCCAATCAGACTCAAACATCAGCAAGTGTTGATTATGCATTAATGGTAAATTCATCTGATGAGCCCAAGGTTGAGGAAGATTCCTTCTTTGATCCGCTTTATCCAACTGATTTTGCACTCATGGATGATGTGGATGAAATTTCTGAAGATGCTGCCTTTGTGACCAGCACTGTGGAAGGCTCCTCCAAAGTTGAATCTGATGCTAAGCAAAAATCAATAAACCGTCAAAAGGAACTCATACCCGATACGGTAAAATCCCTTTTATGCTCAGAGTCCTGTGTAAAGGAAGTCGCTCGGTATCGCCTTTATAACGAAGAGTTAGTTGAAAAGGCAATAGCGAGTGACTGTCTGGTTAAGTCAATGCAAGCTAAGGAACTGGCCTGACCAAAATAAAGTCCTTGCAGGATGATATTGAGGTTATGAAACATACTGAAATATCTCTTCGAACTCAGTTAGAGGATTTAGTGACTCGTTTTTCAACCCTAAGCAAGAACTATGTTCAAGCTCGGGAAATAATTGATTTGATGAGACTTAATCCTTCTAACCTGGCAGGTGATGTGGCTAAGGATATTTTTAAACATGTACAAAATGGTTTGGGTTTATCCCGAGAAATTGATGATGCTGCTGTTGAGCATCCACTAAATCATAACTATTTTCAAATACCTGAACTTACTAAAATAAATTCCCGAAGCCACATCAGATTTTTGAATAATGAGTCTTTTCCTAGCAAGTCTGAAATTCAGCAAATGGAAGAAAACCCGTCTACCTACGAAAGTGGCTCAAGCCTTCCATCTGTTGAAAGTGCACTAAACTTGAATGACTTTGAGTCTAGCTCATTACAGTCATTTGATACTGGCATATCTGAAGATATGGTAAGGCAGAAGGCAGAATTTGAGTTTTTTAAGATAATAACTGATAGTGAGAAAATTTCTCAATCTTCTTCCTTTAGAGAAACTCAAACTTTGTTTAAGGGAAAATCTGTTTCAATGAAACCTAAAGTTCCTAAAAGGCACAAGCCCAAAGCTAAAACTGCTAACTCAGATTCTAGCCAAACTGATCTCGTTAATGAGCTGGCTACTGTTGCACAAAATAAGCTAAGTTTGGGTGATGGTAAACCCATGTGTGACACACAACACTTTGTCACAATCACCAATGGTAAGGTGATCTCTTCGGCTCCTGCACATGAAATGATCCCATCTCAAGTTACACCGATGTCTTCCATCAAGCTGTTTCAACCATGCAACTCAACTCATCGGCTGGTCAAGCTGGTGCAAGTTCGTCTACATCAGTTAAGCAACCCGCAAAGAATAAGATGAAGAATATTTTAACTAAAAATGCTGCTTACACTGAGAAGACTGGGGTATTTAAACCTCAAGTTGCCGAACCTGTTGTTGCAATGTCCATGAATTTGGAAGAAAATAAAGGCGCTGAATCATCTTCAAAGAAGAAAAACAACAACAAAAGACGGAATAAGAAAACTGTTGTTCAAGGAGAAGGAGAACATGTTGCTGAAATAAAGGTCACACCTGCTCAAAAGGTGGTTCCAACTGTGACCGGTAATCCAAGTGGGTCTGCTAACACTATTGGGTGTTTTGTCTGCGGAGACCCAAGTCATGTTGCTAGGGGTTTTCCTTTCAACTCAACAAAAGAACACATGGGGTACAATACACCAATGGTTGCACCCTATGGACCAAGAATGATGAGACCGCCCTTCACTCAGCCATGGCCTCGGTTTTATGGGAACTACAGTGAAGACTATGAGTACATGAATAATCAGCAAATGTTCATGCCAAATTTTCAGAACCAACAGTTTTTCAGTGGTGCAAAACCTCACTCTACACGAGGATTGGGGGCAAGTACTGGTTTCGTTCAACCGGTAGTCTCTGGAACAGCAAACTGCCCACCTCCAATTACCACGAGACCAAGAGCACCATGGTCTCCGTTGGCTGATCCTCAAAGGCCTTTTGTTCAAGCTACCGCCCCTGCTACCCGTCCACCTAAGAAACAGAATGCCAAGAAAACCCGTGGTCCCAAAGACCAGGGTTCATCTATGAACTAATGTTTTCTTTGTTTGTGCAGGAACAGCGAAAGAAATCAATAAATCTGTGGTACATGGATAGTGGCTGTTCCCGGCACATGACAGGTGACAAGGATCTCTTGCATGATGTCAAACTGATATCTGGAGGAGGTTCTGTTGCTTTTGGTGGAAATAAAATGTTTTTGGGCTACCTGACAAAGAATTCGTACAAGTCGATAACTGTGTTGCATGCTCGAAGGGAAAACAACACAAAACATCTCATAAACCGAAGCCGCCTGGAAGAACTACAATAATCCTTCAACAGTTGCACCTGGATCTTTTTGGACCAGTTAATATCAAGAGTTTAGGGGGAAAATCTTTCTGCCTTGTCATCACTGACGATTACTCGAGATATTCCTGGGTATTTTTCTTAAGGGAGAAGTCTGAGACTCCGGGGATACTCAAGGATTTTGTTACACGCATCGAGAACGCAAGCAGAGAAAAAGTTCGAATAATCAGATCTAACAACGGGACGGAGTTTAGGAATCACGTCTTCGACTCGTTTTGCAACGAGAAGGGCATCACTCGCCAATTTAGCTCTCCCTATACTCCTCAATAGAATGGGATTGCTGAAAGAAAGAACCGCACAATAATCGAGTGTGCTCGGACGATGCTCGCTGATTCTAACCTCAAACTGTCTTTTTGGGCAGAAGCAGTCAATACTGCTTGCTATGTCCTGAACCGAACTCTTTTTGTCAAACATGCCAACAAGACATCCTTTGAGCTGTTTCCAAAACAAAAACCAGTGCTAAAGCGCTTAAAGCCCTTTGGATGCCCTTGTACTGTGTTAATTCAGTCTGAGCAGTTAGCTAAATTTGCCCCTCGGGCAGATGAAGGCTATTTTGTTGGATACTCGATGACCTCTGCGGCATATCGAGTGTACAACAAAAGAACTCAGGTGATTATGGAGTCGTGCAACGTCAATTTTAATGAGCACACTCATAATTCCAGAGAACCTGACTCAGATGGCATGTATGACTTAGAGAATTTCACTTCTTCTTTTAACTTTACTGACTGTGTGGTTTTAGGTGATTCTGCAAGTTTACATGGAGTTTCTAATAATGTGGATGCATCTGTGTTTGACGGTTCTGTTCAAATTACTTCATCAATTCTGGATTCCATCTACTCTGATGTGCTTCCGGATATTTCTTGGAGGAATGAATCAACGAATGCTACCACATCACCTGTTACTGCTACAACTGTCAACCTGGTTGAAAACCAAATAAATGAAGAAGTCGTTCAGGAGGTTGAACAAAATTTAAATCTAGAAAATCTACAAAATCAAGCAATTCCAAAAAATCAACCTGAGAATGAACCGATCAATAACGGTTCAGACTCAGAAGACAATGCTGTGATTGAATCTGGTGAAACTCCGAGTAATGATGTGCAGATGGGTACCCTAGACCCAAAAATTCCAGTTCCGACAATAGAAGAGACTGGAATTCACAAGAAACATCCTGTTTCAAACATTATCGGTCCAATAAACAAGAGAGTCACCAGAAGTCAATCGGGAACAATAAAGACCTGCCTGTTTTCCTGCTTCATTTCTCAAGAAGAACCAACTTCCGTAGCTGCTGCTATGAAAGACGATAACTGGATTGAGGCTATGCAGGCTGAATTTCTTCAATTTAAACTTTTGGATGTCTGGAAACTTGTAGACACTCCTCCGGGTGCTAAGCCTATTCCAGTAAAGTGGATCTTCAGGAATAAAAAGGATGAAAGAGGAATACTTATAAGAAATAAAGCCAGACTTCTGGTCAAGGGTTATATGCAGATTGATGGGCTTGACTATGATGAAGTCTACGCCCCGGTAGCTCGTCTTGAAGCCATCAGGATTTTCTTAGCTTATGCAGCGTCAAAGAACATAACGGTTATCAGCTTGACGTGAAGACCGCTTTCCTGTATGGTGAACTGGACGAAGAGGTTTACGTTGAACAACCTCCAGGGTTTGTCAATCCTTCCTTCCCGAATAAGGTGTACAAATTGAAAAGGGCTCTCTATGGACTCCATCAGGCACCGAGGAAGTGGTATGAAACCCTGTCTACCTATCTGTTGGAAAATGGCTACAAGCGAGGGGTGATTGATCAGATGCTATTCATACGGCATGTGGGTGATGATATGTTGCTGGTTCAAGTGTACGTGGACGACATCATCTTCGGATCAACAAATAAAACTCTTTGTCAAGAGTTCAAGTGTCTTATGGAAAAACGTTTTGAAATGAGTTCAATGGGGGAACTCACATTTTTCCTTGGGATTGAAGTGAAACAGAATAATGAAGGAATCCTAATAAGTCAGGGAAAGTATGTGAAGGAAATTCTGAAAAAGTTTGGATATCACGACTCGAAAGGCTTTTCCACTCCTGTCGAGACTCGCGTCAAGCTTCATTCTGATCTTGAAGGTAAATGTGTCGATGAACACTTGTACAGATCAATGATCGGGTCACTTATGTATCTGACAGCCAACCGTCCCGACATAATGTTTGTCGTGTGTCTCTGCTCAAGATTTCAATCCAAACCAAAATAGTCACACTTGACAGCCGTGAAACGAATTTTCAGATACCTGAAGTCCAATCCCAGAGAGGACTGTGGTATCCCAAGGATGAGCTTTTTGACCTTATAGGTTTCTCTGATAGTGATTACGGGGGTTACAACATGGACCGGAAGTCAACCACCGGTGGAGCTCAATTTTTGGGGAACAGATTGGTTTCATGGCAATCCAAGAAACAGTCAACTATGTCTACCTCGCCAGCCGAAGCAGAATACATTGTTGTTGCTTCCTGCTGTTCTCAAGTTCTCTGGATCCAGAATCAGCTTCTGGATTATGGTTTGAATTTCATGTCCACCCCTATTAACATTGATAATACTGCTTCCATGTTCATTGTTAAGAACCCTGTTCAGCACTCTAAGACCAAACACATAGAGATTAGGCATCACTTTATTAGGGACTGTCATGAGAAAAAGCTGATTACCTTAGTTCATGTTTCCTCTTAGAATCAACTTGCAGATTTCTTCACCAAGAGATTTGATGTTTCTAGGTTTAACTTCCTAGTACAATCAATAGGAATGATTAACTTTGAGTAAGCTCTTCTTTAGGTTCCTTTAGAATAAGTGCCTTAGTCTTAGGTTGTGTCGTCTTAAAGGTGTTGTCTCTGTTTGCTCCATGACCCGCAATAATCTCGTTATAGAAAACCCAAAAAGATTTTATTTTGTTTCAATCTTTCTGACACCAAATTGAAAAGCCAAAAAGATTTTGTCTTTAAAAATTTTGGATGAAAACACAAAAAGATTTTACCTTTAGTTTCTTTGAATCTTCTTAAGTTTTTGGTCTTTTTTCTTGACCATCAATAAAACATTTCACTAAGTATTAATCAAATCTTCAGAAAATATCAAAAATATTTTTCTTGTTTTATTTTGAGTCCTTGTGTTCGTCGGTCCGGCCTAAACCGACTCACAGTTGAAAAATTAGAGAAAATCACAAAAATTTTGAAAAATAAATAAAAATCACTAAAAATAGAATTGGGTCTTTTCAAGAAACTTCTGTGAAGACAGGTGTTGAATGCCTGATGAAAAAGTCAAAATCTTGAATTTTTAGTGATGCTTCAATAAATACTGAAAAATTGATGAAAATTCCAAAAATTTGCAAAAATAAATAAAAATCATGTAAATTAGAATCGAGTAATTCCCAACAACTTTTGTAAAGGCACTTGATGGGTACTTGAGTCTAAGCATAAGATTTTTGCAATTCTGCAATGCTTAAAATAAACTTTTAGAAAGAAAACCATAAAATTTTGGTTTTGGTTGGGCAAACTATGTAGAACATGATATAATTCTTGTCTTGTGATCTGACCATAGGATATGATCCAATCGATCAGTAATTCTATCATTCGATGTGTCGGTAGGCTCAGCAAAATAAGAAGTAGGCAAATCATGTGATTAAACACTTAAAACCATGAAATTGTGGACTTTAAGTCAAAACAGTTAGCAAAATCCTTTAAATTTGCTTAAGTCTGTGCTAAGTAAGTTAACCAACACACTCGAGTATTTATTTTACGGAAAGTGCTGATTTCAAACCGTACAATAAGTGTGAAATATCACACATTCATCAAATTAGTGTGAATCATCACACAATCATCAATAAGTGAGAGATATCTCACATCCATCCATTGACCGTGTCACATTTGCTGAGGAAACTCTGACCTTGTGTTCACGCGTCCCGTCATTATCATTGAAAACATTCTGTGACACATCTGCTGAGGAAACTCTGACCTTGTGTTCACGCGAATCAAAAATACACATCCATCTTGAAATAAGTACTTCCCTCTAAAGAAATAGGGGGAAGAAATTCCATATGTGTGTTATGCATAACTGAAGTGCTATATAGACAAAGCTAGGATAACTGTTTGACTTTGTGGAATAAAAAGTCAACACAATTGTCATTAAACCGGACTAAAACATGATAAATGAAATCACAGTGATTTTACTGAAAATTGCCTTGCTTGAGCTTAAGTGGATAACAATACCGACAATCTGACTTAGGTTACTGAATCGGTGAGGTGATTTGACTTGTAAGTGTCTGTGATCACGTAATTGATCGGTTTAATTCCTAACATAGTCCAACCTTTACCAAGCAAAGATATGCAAAATTTAAGCAAATAACTGGAAACTGCCAGAAAATAAGGCTTTAACGGTGCAAATGAAAGCACTACCTTTAATATAACATAAAACGTGAATTTGGGTGCTTTGTGCTTAAAAACATCAAGTTTGGGAGAAATTTGTCAAATTTGAGGTCCATTTGCAATCTAAGTCAAAATCAACTGTTTTGGTAAGTTTGGGCTGGCCTGACTCTAGTTAATTTGATTCAATAAGGTTTTTGGTCAAATGTGTGAATTTTAAATTTTTCTAAGTCAAATTGGTGTTATTTAACATTTTATAGGCTTAGAAATTTCAAAAATTCCCAAATTACCCTTAATGAGTTCATTGAAAGTTTTTTTTTTAAATTCACTAAGTTCAAAATTGAATATTTTAGTGTTTTTGTGTCGGGTGTTCTCTTTTTGGTAAATATGTGATCATGAACCAGAAAGTTTCTCATAAAAACAACTTGCTGTCAAATCTTTCTAAATGATAGATTTTTTTGCTGTTGGCGATCTCACATAAACCAAAACTTTCATTTGGCGATCCTCATAAATTTGAACTTGGCGATCTCGCCTTAGAGTCACTTGGCGATCTCGCCTAAACCAGTCTTTCCTCTTTGGCGATCTCACTAAAAGTGAAACTCCTTCTTGGCGGTCTCGGCTTGTAAAATCCTTGGCGATCTCGCCTATACTTGGCGATCTCGCCTTAACCAAGCATCCTTGGCGATCTCGCCTGATGCTCGGGTTACCCTTGGCGATCTCGGTCATTTAACAATTGAAACCCTAAGTTGTTTTATCGACCTCGCCTGTTAATAAAAGGGAGATTCCATTTTTTTTATTCCTCATTCAAACACAAACACACTCCCTCTCTATATCTTGGCGGACCTCCGACTGCCGTCCCCTTCACCGCCGTACCTCCGATCTTCTTCCCTCCGTCAACTGGAATCTGAAATTCGTGCCTTTAGGGTTGACTTGCACACCCTCTTTGCACAATCAGGTAAGCCGTCCAGCCAATTTTTGGTTAATCAAGAAGCTTAGGGTTCGGTCCTATGAGTTCTTGAGACCGACGGTTCGTGTATTCAAGTTAGGTTTCTTATCTCTGTTTTGGTTGTTGGATTCACAGATTAGGAGCCATCGTTCTATTCCTTTATCACTTCCTTCACCGATTTGAGGTAATCAACCTACAAGTTTTAAATAAATTGATTATACATGAACAGGGGCAGGCTACGGTGTTCGATAAGGGACTTGATATCATATGAAATTCTTTGTAAATTTCAATTGATACACCGTGATTGATTCAAGACCAATTATATTCACAAATCTCTTGAATCTCACTTTGAATTTCTAATAAAAAACAGGGTTCGAAATTCTAAATAAATTGAGAGTCTTTGTCTTACAAATGTGTGTTTGTTTTGGAATCGAAAACTAGTTTGAGAATGGTAACTGTGATGTAAACTTGCTGCTTGATTGAAACCTATTACTTGGTCTATGCTAAGTAGGTTGAAATTGATATTGTAGTGTAGTTTTTTGAATAATTCACTATTTAATCTCTCAACTGGTTAAATTCTGAACTATGAATGAGATGGTTTGATGATGATTGTTCCTAAATACACATGTGTTGCATTTAGGATGCTTCTAAATGCAATACGGGTCTCAAAAGCTTCAAATTGATGCTAAAACTATACTTTGTCTTAGTTTGACCCAATAAGGTAATAAGATGAATTTTTTTTTGGAACAATTCAAGTCGGAATGTTATATTTTTGAAAAGAAACAAAAGTGATGAGTTTAGCTAACAGTTTAAGTCCTAAATGAGATGAACTTGAAGTAAATCTTATTCTTTTGGTCCTAATGGTAAATTTTTGTCAATTTTATCCACATGACCAAAGCTTGACTTTAAAAGGTCTAAACTCAATTTAATAAGAGTCTTTTGACTCATATAACTTGAGAAATGAAACATTTTATGTGAAATGGTAACATTGGTCGCTTTCATGTTGCCTTAAATAAAATTGACCAAATAATGCAACATAAAGGCTACTTATGACCATTTTACTGGTTTTCTCCTTGTCAAATTGAAATTTACTGGATATGCAACCTAATTTGTTAAAATAAGTCAAGTTCAGGACTTTAACTTGTCTAACATAGGTTTGAACTTAATTTAGGTCAAATCTGCAATGTTTAACTTGTATTGACTTGGTTTTTGATAAATGCTTACATAGTTGACTTTTTAAGTCAAATCTGGTGTATTTCACTCATGTTTAATGAATCTGATCCTATTTTGGCTGTGTGTGGCTATCAATCAATTGTTTAACAAATTTTGCCTGATTTAATAACAGATTCTGCCTGAAACACTCCAAGATCTTATCATTTCTTTCATTGATCTTAGCTCAGTTTTAGATCATCAAAGAGGTATGTTTCATGAATTTTGGCAATGTTTGATACACAATTATTGAGCTACATAGGGGCATTCATTAAACTCTTCAAATCAACTTGAATAACCTTAGTCAAATTCCTAATCTGTGTATGATTGATCACAAACAGGATCACGCTTTGAACCTGTTGATATTCTTGATATTTCTCAATTAGATCTTAGTAAACTCTAGATCTTCGTTGAGGTATGTCTTCTGATCTCAAAATAAATTGTTGGATATTTGATTTTTGTCTATTCAAGTGGTTTGTTCTACTTACCGCTTATGCAATAAACTCAATAAATTTCATGATATATGACTTAGCATGCTAAATTTCTGCAATTCTGAGTAAGGTTTAAAACTGTACTTGATTTAATGAAATGACATGCATGATAGTCATTGTTTTATGAGTCTTTATCTTTTATTCTAAATAAATAGTTAGGTTAGGAACTATTAAAGCTCATATCACACTTATAAGAAAATAAATGCTGGCAAGGTTAGAATGTAGGGCTGATTGTTCCTATTTGTCTCTGACTTTGATGTTGATGCTCATGTTAGATATTGAATGCTTCTTGTTCTTTTACTTGACTTTATTTGACTTTGGTTATGTGATTTAAGCATGTTAAAACTTCATGCATATATTTTGATTCATTATTTGACACCTTGTACAAGCTTAAGTGAAATAATTCATCTTGGTCCCGTATAAGTAGTTAAATAGAATATATGTGTTAGTAAGTGTCTCAAAATTGCTCAAATCATGTTGGAATAGAAAAACTTGATTCAAGAATCCCGTTTGACTTCAAAATGCAATAAACCAAATTGGGAAAAACTCAAGTTTAGGGGGAATCATTTCTTGATTCCTTCTAAGGTTTTTGAGCCATTTGAGTCAAAATGTTGACTTTTTAACAAGAGTCCACTCATCTGAGTGAAAATTTTGCTCAAATTCCTCAAATTCTGTCATAATTTGAAATCAGTTGTGTTTTTTCATCAAATAAACGTCAAAAGGCATTCTTGAGTCAAAATTCACCTTGTCCTTCGCCAAAGTCAACATCTACAATTAAAAGTTAAAATTTCAAGGGAAATTACAGGACTTTGGGTAAAATTTCACTAACGTAAACTTGTTGAACAAAATTGATTGTATTTTGAAGAAATTTGAGCCTATGCCTTGAGTGAATTTCTTTTATGTCTTTGTAAGTTAATTGAAAAGCTCTGCCACTATCACGAATTTTGTGTGACATGACATTCATTTTAACTTATCAAATTTGATGTAATCATGTTATTTCTTATATGCAGATGGCTCCCAGACAGGAAAGAGCAGCCAATGCCCCTCTGGATTTCTCACAATCAATACTGTGAAATCAACAGAAGCTGGACTGATGCCGGTCGTTATGAACAAGCTTTCAGAATCCTAGAAAACTCAAATTGGATCACGAGTATCCGGTTGGAGCCTGTCATAAGCGCGGGTGTGATAAATGATTTCTGGAACAACGCACACACGTTTGTGGCTGATAATGGTTCAAAATCTATCTGATCATTAATTCAAGGGCAGTATGTTGAAATAAATGAAGAAAGAGTCAGAGAAGTGCTGCAACTGAATGATGCACTTTGCCCCATTTCTTTTCCTAAAGAAGAATTGCAAGATACACTTCTCATGATGGGATATCAAGGAAATCTCTCCGTGAACTCGAACGAAAAGATAAAGAAGACACTGTATCGGATAATTGGAGGTGTATCATCACCTTTTTCATATCTGCTTTCGCTCCAAGAAAGTCAGGAGCTGATGACTTTGTGGAAGAGACAGCTTGGGCACTACATGGTTTTACTTCCGGTGCTGGCTTCAATCTTTCAAGACAAATAATCGAATGGATGAACTACAACCTTCATCCCACTAGAAAGTCTGAGAAATTTCTGATGTATCCCAGATTCATACAGGCTATCCTTGATCATTACTACCCGAACTTGCAGAAGACATAACCACACTTGGTTCCTAGGAGGATGATACCCGGTTCTTACACACGGTACCAGATTGGTCGTTATGATGGACCCGATGTTCCTTTTTTCCTAAATATGATTGAGGGAATTGATGTTGTAATGATATGGATGAAGATCAAGAAGATGTTGATGCCAATGCTGAAATGGCAGATGTCGATACTGCTGAACCTGAAAATAATGCAGAAAATCTTCAAGATGATCCTGATGCTGAAATGGCAGATGTTAATGCTGCTGAAGCTAATAATGATGCAGAAAATCTCCAAGATATTCAACAAATCAATTCTCCAATTCATAATGACCCTATGCCATCTGAGCCTGAAGACAGAGCTTCAACCAAAGGTGCATCTGAATCAGACAAATCAGAAGATGAAGATGATAGGTCTGATAGTGAAGATGTTGCTTCTGGAAATAATGAAGAAGGTAACTCAAATGCTTCTATTTCCAACCCTGAATCAGGGTCAAGGTTCCAACCTGGATCAGAATCAGGCTCTGACTCAACTAGTTCAGATGCTAGGGGTCCCAAAAAGAAGAAACTGAAAACAAGAGAAATAACCAAAGTTAGTGACAAACCTGAAGCTTCAAGTCAAAAGAAGTAGAAGAAAATAAAGTCAAGGCCGACTCAAGATGATGTCTCTTCAAATGACTCAAAAATATGATTCACGAGAACCAGTTCAGCATCATTTATGTTTGATGGTCATATTAGACCAAACCACAAAAGAGAGTCAAGATCCATGTATGCTCAGGAAAGAAAGAAACTTGAAATAAGAAGAGGGCCAGTCTCTGGATCTGGAACTGCTGCTGCTTCACAATCTGCAGCACAACATGAACCAGAAGACATTGAGCATCAAAAGGCTCAATCTGCTCCAGTCACCACCACTGAAGATACAGTTCAAGAAATTGACGCCTCTGCTGAAATCATCATCACAAGTTTGGATGCAGTAACTCAAAATGAGACTCAGCTCATCTCAACTTCTCCAGCTCAAGAGGTGTTCTTGGAGCAAAATCTTGACATCAGTAACACTTCTGCTGATGACAAGCTTAAAGAAGAAAATGACAGAATAAAAGAACAAGATCAAGAACTTCTTAAAGCCAATGAGAAAATAAGAGAGCAAGCAGAAGAAATTGAAAGACTGAAAAAAGTTATTGGCTGAAGCTCTCCAAAATAAACAAATTACCAGAACCAATGATGATGAAGCTGGAGGTAGTGGAAATGGTAATCAAGGTGATGATCGGATGTTAGATCTGCCTCCCTCAGCTGAAGACACTCAGCAAAATAAAGAACCAAGTCCTAGCCAACCTGGCAAAGCTTCTGATGCAATAACTCTTACCGTTGTCACAGAACAAGATGTAGATGACACTCATCTTGCTGATTTTCAATCTGATGACAACGAATCTTCCGAACCTGATGTTGACATTTCCTATGGTGACACCTTTCTGAATGATGAACTGAACGATGAAGAGGAAGATGAAATTTATCAATCCCTAATAAACTTAGTGCCTCCTCCTGAGAATATCAAACTTCCAAGATTCTCAAGGGCTACATTTGAAGCAAACCAATCATCTTCAGGAGAGGTAATTGCTTTAACCATGGGTGAACCAAATGAATCTCCTGTCATACCTGAAGTTTCATTGTAACTCCAGTTGGCTCCTCCAGTACAACAACCAATAAGCATTGTTATTCCTGAAGCTGCTATATCTGAGATTTCTGAACAGCTGAAACACATACACGTTGAAAGTGAGTTTCTGGATCTTGGAAGAACTGCATTTCGAGAGTTCTATGCAAGCACCTTGGCTACTGATCCATGTAGCAGAAGTGGTGTGGTTGTTACTGAGGAAAACATTGAAGCCGGAGAAGCCTTGGAAATTCAACCTCTCAGCATGATTCCAGATGAGATCTTCAATGATATAAGCTTGGCTGAGCGTCTAATAACCTCATTTATGACTCCAGTGCAACGAACTTCATAAATTTGGAATTCACTACTGACGATGAGTATGACGAGGAGATAATTTATGAGATCAAAGATGAAACGATTGAGTTTACTTCTCCAACTCATCCTAGATCTGAGCCAGTGGAAAGCGAACCTCAAAATGTAGATGGTGCTATCAGATCATCAATTCCTTCACCAGTCCATCACTCAGAAGAACAAGTAAACCCTGAAGGAGTTCCAGCCCAACCTTCAATGCCAGTGTCTACTGCAACCACCAGTGGCACTGTCACTGAATATATTCAGACTCTTCCAATAACAAGTGCAAGTGGTGGTCAGGGTGCAAATAATCCAGTCTCATCACATGAAGCTGGTCCTTCAGTTAGACCTGACAAAGGCAAAAGAAAGCTAACTCCTGAAGAGGTATACGAGCAGGAATTGGAGAAACAAAGGAAGAAGGAAGAATCCATCAGGGCTGTAAAGGAAGAAATATTTCTTGAAAGGACACTGGATGAGATTGCAAGGCAAGAGGCAATCAAACAATTGGAAGAATCCATCTGTCCTCCATCAAAAATTGGCCTTGGATTAGCATACTCTGAGCCAGAAGTTCAAAACTCTGAAGAGAGAGAACCCAGAATCAGAATAATCCCTAACCTAGCTGGAGATAATGTCGATCCATCTGACAAGACAGAAATTGCAAATTATGTTAGAGAGTTAATTTCTCGTGGGATTCCTTTATCCTACCTGATGAATCTCACAGATACACAGCTAGTTGAACTGTATACGGATGAGCTAGAAATGGATAAACATCTGTACAACTACAAACTTGCAGAAAAGCTTATTGATCCTCGTGCAAATCCATTTGCTGATACTGACAAGAAGTTTGAATATGTTCAGTTCAATGATAATCTACGGGAGAAGATCCGAGAGATGCACGCACAATATATGCCTCCTCCTCCTGAGACTTTTGATCGGTTTTCACCTCCACCCAGTCCAACTACAGCCACGCTTGAAGTTAATAAAATGAACAAGAGAGAATTACAAGACTTTCTGGACTTAAGGGGATATGCTCGCAAAAGCTACAGCAGAAAGCATATCCCCGGTCTACGAACTATGGTCAAAGAACATATAATTGAAGAAAATAAGAAAGTAAAGCGTCAGCAGGACGATCGTGAAGCTAAAAGAGTGGAGGAACACCGAAGGAAAGACACTCCTACTTTGGTTGACGAATGGAAGGAAATGGAACCATATCGGAAAGCCTTAGTGCAGTTTACTGCTAAAAAGCTTAAAGACATGCCTCCAAACGTCGAATCAGATGATGGAATGAAGATCCTTGGGTGGAAATATGATCATGAATTGAAGGCATTCATTGTCAAGCGCAGAAACGGTTTCGTTCAATTCTTCGCCAAAATAAAGGATCTTCTAAATCTGTTTTCTTGGGAGTTGAAGCAGCTCAGATGGCGTCCACTGATCAATCACTCAAATGATCCAGTAGGCAGAGATGCCGAAGAACAAATAAGAGCTATCTACAATGTGAGCTCAACTCGTTCCATCAAGACTGAAAAGAAGAAATACAAGACATTCAGAAGGCGAAGAGCTGAAGTCCCTCACAAGGTTATGTATAAAAGTATCAGCAAATATTTGGTCACAAAGAAAATAAAAGGCGGTCAGAAAAGCAATCCTATAACTTGTTGGTACTATAGTGGGGATACTCATGAGCTGGTAATTGAAAGGGAAGATGGCAGCACAATAAGACTCTTCGCAGCAATCGAACTGAGACTACTGCACAGAAGCTACCTAAAATGGTTATTCTACAGTCGCCTTGACACCATCCCTCGAAGGCTTAGGCCATACGAGATAGTGGATGCAAACTACTTTGGTTTGTTTCTAAGATGGTGGTGTTGGGAGTGTATTGCTGCAAAGAAGATGAAGACGGAAAGCCTAAGTACCTTGAAATACTGGGCCATGGGTGGTCGTGGGATCTGCTATCTCTCTCGGGGTAGTGAAAGGGTGATTGAAATGTGGCACTATTCTGACTTGAAGAAGTTTGCACGAGAAGATCTATGGATTCTGTACGATGCACAGATCGTCTGCCTAGATAATCGTTACAGAAACCTTGCCCGAAAGTACTGGAGATTCTTGCTGAAGCTGCTTGGTCAACTCAGATAGTTGTTTTATTTTTCTTTTTGTGTTTGTATTACCACCAAAGGGAGAATTTGTAAGAACTTTATAAGGTTGGTGGCAACTCAAACACAACATCCTTTGCTTTTGTGCTCACTTGTATATCTTTCACTTTGCTTGTATCTTGTACTTGGACAATTATCTTAAATGTTTATATTAATCACTCAAGTATTCGATGTTATGCATGTCATGTTCAATGTCTTATCTTGTGTTGATTATTGATATTGGAGAAATTTTCCCTTGTACATTTCATTTGCAGTATGAATGTCTGATTCCAAGGTCTGGGTCATTTCATGACAACTTGCTAGGCAAGTAATAATAATTGAATGTGTCTTTGTAATAACAACTATTAATGATTCAATAATGATAATTGACATTTCCGGAGCGTACTTAGTGATTTCTGGACTTTCTTGGCGACTTGGGATTAAGCCTTGGCGACTTGGTCATTGTACTTGGCGACCTCGCCAAGCTTGGCGACCTCACCAAGCTTGGTGAAGTCTGATGCTTGGCGACCTCGCCATCCCTTGGCGACCTCACCAAGGTTGCCGACCTCACCAAGCCTTGGCGAGGTCACCAACCAGTGGTCTCTTGGCGACTTCAGTGTTGTTCTTGGCAATCTCGTCAGTCTGATGTCATAAATTTCAGTAACTTCAATAACATTCTCTTGATTTCAGTGCAATCACGACCTGTGCTCTCTCTAGTATAAATACCCACACTAGAATAACCCTAAAAAAGACTCTAGACGGCTGTTTGAAGATAGAGAGCACTTGTGTGTGAAAACCCTCAAGTTCTTGAGTTTCAGAGGCGAAATCTAAGGATTTCAACAAGCAAACACTATGATTTGATCATGGATTCATGATTTCCGCACTTGAATCTTTGTATTGGATGAGTAAAGGCTCAAATTTGGTCCTGACAGGTTCTGTAGTCGCTTCTGCTTGCATCGGTATGAAGTCTCCGTGGTGTACATCTGAGGAATTGGTTTGAAATATTCTTGCAGAAGCTAAAGGGCTAGAGTACGGTATCCTTGGGAATCTTGACCCGAGGATCCTGCATAATGTGGGTATTCCTAGAAAGGCGGAACTGGTAATCCTGGAGACCACATGGTCCAAGGATCTTTGGGGTGCGACTTTGACAACTCTGGTGGAATGGCCTCCGAGAATCCAGTGGTGAACTTTGCGTGTTTGGCAGCCTGAGAACTAGTTGTATGGGCCAGAGCAAAGCTCATGTCTGTTGAATTTGAGGATCTTGGGTGATAGCGAAGCGGATCTGAGGATCCCGTACCGTCAAAATGGAGATGCCTCGGGAATAAAGGAGTCTTCTGTTCTATAAGCTTCTTGGATTTCTTGAGCTCCTTAATATTCTTCATGATCGTTTGATTGGTAATAAGTGGGTCAACAGAGTGAACCTTTGATCCAGAGAATGTAGGAAGCTCTGTTTTCTTCAATTGGCCATCTATCTTCTTCTGGCTCCCGAAAGAGGAGGGACAAAAGGGTTGGAGAATGAGACAGGAACTGAAATAGATTTCAAATGATTCGACATTATTTGGATTAAGGATCGAATAGGATATGAGATTCTGAGAATTTTGGTAAGGTTAAAGCACCACTTTCCCCACGGTGGGCGCCAAACTGTTTTGGTCAAAAATTACCGCAGTAATTTAGTGACCAAACTTTGATTATGAGGTAGTGTGCTTAATCGGATAGTGAAGAAATTGCAAGAAAAAGTAAATTTGACACAATGATGTAACGAGGGAAAATCCGTAACCCTTTGAGTTTACTCTAGGGATCCTGGCAAAAAACATCGGGAGCCGGCCTGAAGAGCCTCCTGCCTAGCAGTTTTATTAAAAATAATAAAAGAATTATAAGTATTTTGAAAGGTTGATCGATGGAGCTATGTGTTACAATGTTTTTGCTAATCAGAGCTATAATATGAGAGTCGTGTGTGTGTTCTATATCGATCAGGGCCTTGGTTATATAATTAAAATACAATTAACAAACTTTTTGGGAATCCTGGGATCCTATTCGCTACTACATGGACCGTTATGGTCATCTTGTCCTCTTAGTCCACGCTCTTCAACAGTTGGAGGGAGTCTTCAGGATGTAGTTGAACATCCAACGTCCCTGTAGTCAATAAAACTCGACGTAAATAATAGGGGTTAGCAAATTATAAATAATCAGGATACCTAACCGGCAGGATTCCCAATCATTCGAGGATTCTGGACCATTCGAGCTTCCTGGTGAGCATCCTGAAATTCTATCCTCAATACTATTTTGGCCACAAACAACTCCCGAACAACAACAACAATCATCAAATCTGACCCGAAACATACCCCATTTCTGAAAATATGAAGAACACCGCAAAACACACACGACTATATGTTTTCTCAAATACATCAAATCCACCAAGATTTAGATGAAATAAATGCTTCCAATGTATCCGAAATGTGATTTCCATTAAGAATCATACTTTACTTCATCCAAAAACATGCTTTCTAACAACGAAAACCAAGAATCAAGCTCCAAAATCTTCAAAACCCCCCCCCCCCCCCCCAAAAAACGTGAAAATAACCTCCTGTTACGAACTTTCAGCTCTTGATCTCAAATTTCTCACTGATCTGAACATGTACAACATCAAATAAAATCATAATGAACTCCCCAAACATGGATCAAGCATCCACATCATCAAGAGTCTATCTAAAATGCTCCAAAATGAAGGAAAACATAGGATTTAACGTCTCCTAAACGGATTTAAAATATCCACTTCATTCAAGCTCAAAATCAAGATTCGAGTGATCAGATTGGTCGCAGGACACCATCTGATCGGTTACCATGTCTTTGATACTTATCAGAAGATGGCACCTGAATTGAAGCCAAAATTTAAACGACTGATTGGTCATTTGGCAAATCCTGCTTATGTTGCACCTGCACAAGGTGCTCCTCGTCATAGCCAAGACAGTGATTCAGAAGAGTTAGATTATAGTTGGATTGTGGAACGAAACCAAAACCCACAACAAGGCAGAGTGAAAAGACCAAAGAGACAAGTTCCGGTAGTCTCAGAACCTGTCGTATCTCAACCTGCTGTATCTCAACCGACTGTGTCTCAGCCAGTTGTTTCTGAACTGGTGGTCACAACACAAGAAGTTCCTGTAACTGTTAGTGTGACTGAGACATCTGCTGTGAATACTTTAATTGATGAACCTGATGAATCTGAAGATGATGATGATTTTCTGAATGTGGGGGCTGATTCTGAAGACATATCTGATACAAACGATCCGTTTGTACGTGTCCTGATCAATTCAAAGTATGTGAAATTGAAGAAGGGTAGTGATGCTCATTTAGCATATCGTCTCAGTGTGAACAAGAGCAACGACCGATATCAGGGTTGGGTGTATGCTACAGTAGCCTCATCTGAATCTGATAAAGAGTATGATCCTTCTGCTGATCTTGTACGTGGCAAAGGAAAGCAACCAGTTGCTGGTTCCAAAAGAAGAGTGAAGTCAATTTCAGCTGGTGGTAAAAGTAAGAAGAGGAAGTCTCAGAAGTACATTTTGCAACCTCGTTCGGGTGTATCTTTTTCTTCTGAAATTCCTACAATTTCTTTGCCGGATGTTACAACGACTGTTCAGACTTCAGTGTCTGATGTTCAGTCTGATTTCTTGCAAGAGTTGATGAATGCCACCAGATCAACAACTGTTAGCACAGCACCTTCAGCAAGTGCTGGTGCGCAGTTTGTGCATCAGTCTATGGGTTCCACACCCACAACTCCAGTGTTCTCTACAGCCACTGCTACAAATGCATCTCCTGATATTAATTTCAACTTTGAGCAAGGCTCAGTGTCATTTTCTCAGGCCAGTATTCTTCAGAGTGCTCTTAATGATCAGCAACAACAGATTGATAGCTTAAAGGCTAGAGTTGGTGAGTTACAGGCCAGTAATGAAGAATTGAAGGCACAAGATTTGATTAAAGATCAACAAATTCAACGTTTGAGTTTAGCAAGTGAGACTCAGAATGCCATGCTTGTTTCCATGAGTGAGCAAATAAAATTCTTACTGGAGAAATTTAAAGCTCAGGGGGAGATTGGTGATGGATCTGGATGTCGTGATGAATTTATGGATTATTTGAATGATGATCCCGATCAAGATGATCAAGGGAATGTTGGTGGAGGATCAGGCCCAACTGGTAATGTTAGTTCGGGTGCTGGGACTTCTACATCCCAGGGGGAGAAAGATTCCAGAGAAGCGATGCCGATTTCTTCAATCCCATCCAATCAAGCTGGTACTAGTCTGAGTGAATTCCAGCATATTATTGAGAATTTAGAAGAAGGAGAGATTGCTGGTGAATTAACAGCTGAACAGCTTCAAGCGGTATTTGATTTGAATGATGAAGAGATGAGAAAAGTTTCTGAAGCTGAACCAAAGAAGTATGAATCATCTGATCCAGAGTCTGATGAAGATATTGAAGGGATTTTTGAAGAAGAAATTGAAGTTGAAGATATTACTGAAGAAGAATACCCTGAAATGTATTCAAATGTCAACAACAATCAGTCTGGTGATGATTTTGAGGTATTTCCTAAAGATAAAGTTACTGAAGCTGAAGAAAGATTGAAAAAGAAAGAATCAGAAAAGCCTGAAGATCCAACGGTTAAGGAGTTTAAAGAACAGAAGCAACGTTGGGTTATGGACGAATACATGAAAAAGTTCCATGCCAACTATGTTCCTCCTGCAAAGCCTATCATTCAAAGACCGTATTTCAAATTCAAGGGTCAAGTCTCAGGTGATATTATCAGTTGGATGTATTCTTCAAGGTTAAGGTGTTATGGGATTAAACGCCAAAATGGAATTCAGTATTTTAAGTGTGCCAGAGATTTTAGTAGTCTTCCAGTGTGGGATATTCGAGAGCTGTCTAGAAAGCCATTTTGTAACTATGAGAATGATGATTTGGGTTTTCACTTCAAGAAGTTAGTAGAAAGAGAATGCTGAGAAGGGTTTCAGTTTTTAAACCCTCAGAAACCCAAAAGGCGTCGATCTCGTACAAGAATCCATGAAAGAACTGGTAAGAAACTGATTATCTTGGTATTCAAGAAGAAACCAGTGGTGATGAAGAAGATTCCTCTCATGCCAATGGAACTTGACTTTATCAAGGATCTGCGTTGGTGGTATTATAATGAGAGAACTGGAGAAGCTATGATTGTGCTGGAGAATGAGAACAGAGTTGTTCGGATATATGATCCGATGTGGCTGATTAATCTGTCCAAGGCTGATATTGAAGTGCTGTACGACAATCCGATTCTGTATCATCCTGATTACATGGAACAGGCATTGAAGTTTCAAAGGGTGATAAGGATCTGTTTTGCCTTCAACATTTATGCAGGAAATAATCATGATTTGATTCGGAAAAGAGATGGGGCTGCTGCTGATGTTCAAGGCTGATGACAAATGGTCCAGCTGTTGCCAAGGGGGAGTTTGTTGGTACATGATATGTGGCAACGGGCTGGATCAGATAGAGTTTTGAAGACAAAGCTTCAACCTAGTTTTGTGTTGGCCGAACCTTGGCCGAACCCAAGGTTCGATGGCTCCGAACTCTGGCCGAACACCAGGTTCGGAGGTCGTGTTTTGGCTGATTATAAATAGGTTGTTTTGTCTTGTAATTTACTAGTTTTTGAGAGAGCTTATGTGTGAGAACTAGTGTGTGTTTTGTACTCTGGATCTCTTGTAACTGTGATAGTTGTTAATGAGAGATTGAGTCGTTTATTTACACCGTTGTTCTTGTTATCATACACGTAATTGATGTCGAACTGAACCGATCCACACGCTCCAGCGTTTTCATGATACCATTTGATAGGACCAATTTAAAACATCAAGAATGTAACACCCCATAATTTCATAGATATAAATATATATAGTAAATACACGTTTATATTATGAATACGTGAATTTGATTGATGAATATGGTAAGAATATACGTTAGATATGTTGCATGTGTTAGAAATATGTGTTTGATAGCCAATGTGATAAAACGTGCATAAACGAATATCTTAAACGTCAAGAAAATGAAATATGAGATGGATATGTGTTTATATGAATAGCATGATGATACATGAATCATTTGATGGATATATACGTGTAAATACATGTGTTAATAGTTAACAGAAAAGTAAAAGGGCTAAAAGTGTAATATATGTAAAGATATAAACATATGCGAGTATTATACGTGTTTATAATTTATTACAAGTATCCCGAGGCGTCAAAATTAGTAAAGATATATCCTAAAATGATTCGTAACATGAAATGATAATTATTATAAAGTTTGAAGGACTAAAACGTAAATTAGCAATAATAAATATCGATATTACTATAACTAGTTTTTGATACCCGTGCCACGCACGGGTAGATTTAAAAAAAATTATACTTATAATAACATATTATAATAAATATAATTCGATAATTGGAATTAAAAAAAATTAAAATTGGAGAATGAAAAAAAAGTTACAAATTTGAAAATATACACTTATTAACAACATTTGATGTTTTGTTTGTCACTTTTCCGTCAAATATGCACGGTCGGTTTTTAAAAAATAATAATTATAATAACATAATATAGTAAATGTAATTCGATAAATGTTTAAAAAAATAATAAAATCTATGAAGTATCTTTTATTTTTTTTAGCAATCAAAATTAATGAAAAGAAATAAACTTTAAAGTAATACAAAATCATGTTTAAAAAGAACAAATTGTTATATAAAATTTACAAATTATAAAATACAGATGTATACACGCTTGAAGAAAAGGGAACGGCAAGATTTATACCCGGACTGAATCGACGATTTAAGCAAGTATAAAAAAACAAAATAATTCGTATCAAAGTGGTAGCTTTAAAAATTTATCACCATAAGGAACAATATTAAAGTTTATAAAAATTATTATATAATCACTTGGTGCTCTTGACAGGTTATTGAATTTCACCAAAGCAGCCTAAGAAACCTAAGATACTGGAGTGATATTATCTATCACCTATAGAAATTACATCCTAAAAAATGAACATAAAATACATAGAAGACTTCCGGATTTGAAAATCCTAACAATGTAAAAGCAACATAAATCGTAAAATGACTTTTCCAAGTTATGAGGAAGAGTTGATATAAAGATTAATTCCTAAGGTGTAAAAGTATAAGAAGCTGATTGAATTAATAACAATTTAATTAACAAATAAATTCTCAAACAAACCTTAATCTTGGCCGAAATAATGGCTAATGTCTTTTACATGTAGCTACAAACTTAACCTAACAAATATAATACACATCATTAAGTTAAAAATCTAGCGCTACTTACACTTTATTAAAAAAAGGCTGTAAAATGGATATGATATAATGAAAAGTGTCTTTTACATGCCACTACAAACGACAACCCAAAAACTATAACAAATCATCCTACAACAGCATGCTTTCTTAACCAGATGATCCAAGAAGATCTTTTAAGGCTTCAAACATGTTTACAAATGGGAAAGCATGATGAGATTAACACATAAACATCTTACTTGTGATTGCTCCATGGCATTTCATTCTTCAAAGGCTGATCGAAGCTTCGATCACCCAAACCTAATCGGTAGTGATGGAGGATAGTATAGGCAACGCAATCTGCAAGTGAACCTGAAATCGATAACCTATGAAAATCAGTTGCATTTGATACCAATATCAAACTTGAATCTTAAAAATAACCTAAATAACTTACTTAAAGAGGCCACCAATCCAGCTTCATATATCTAACCAGCAAAGACAAATTAAGATGTCAAAATAACCTAAATAACTTACTTAAAGAGGTCACCAATCCAACTTCATTCATCTTCATAAATTTAAAGATGATTGGGAGGCCAAAATATGAGTCTAGTCCATTTAAGCATTGACACGTGGCTAATCCATTCTCTGTCTCCTCGAATATATTTTTTGTCATTTTTCTCAATCAATCGATCTCCTTGTTAGGTGCATTTTTAGGTCCCCCAATCATTACTCTTCAAAATTAAGAGAATATATTCATTATCACTAATAGAATAATTACATTACCCGTATTGAACAACATCAAAATCTGCACCAGCAATTCACCAAGACGCTGCATCCTGACAACATCAGGTCAATCTTTTAGAAAACAACACATATGCATATAAATGGAAAAACTTAATTTATAAATTTCATCAAAGCCAACAAAAAAGTCATTTATACTTCAATCATCGTCTTTTACCTGTAACACTTGTGCAGAAAATCCGAGAATCATGGCCAATCGAAATTTCGAAACGTTTAGATAAATCAACCTTCTTCTTATTGGAAAGCCATGCAGCAAAGGCAACTACTATGATTTGTGTTACTGGCTCTGTAAGATTAACAGGTTCTCCAGCAAATCTGTGTTACTAAGAATGTATATGCAAATCTGCAATTGGGGAGGCCATCAAGAAAATGAACATCCTTACATCAACAAAGCTTATTTCTTAGTCGATTGAGACCTGGAACATGCAGAATCACCTGAAAGTGGGAAATCTTTGGAAGCGTTGTTGACTTTCCTCAAAGTCAACAACTATAAAATTGAGTTTGAAAAATGAGGCTTTGCCACTTTCATAAAGAACATCATTATAAGCCTACTAGGATAAGGCCCTGCCACCTTTTTGTCAAACAGTAACCAAGCTATGCTAATTCTTGAATGCACGTAATTGCTTTTAACTATTAATGAAGAAAATAGGGAAAAAAATCCATGAAATGCAACAGATAGAACATATAGTGTCTTAATTTTAATAAACACAATAAAATAATGTAAATCATGAATAAAGAGGCATTAAATAAGAAATATTTTAAAAGTTTTAGCTTTATTACTGCAGCTGTGATGTGCAGCATACATATATGAAGGTGTTTTAAAAGAGAAAAATTAATAGCAGTGACATATATATCAAAGTACATGCCAGCAAATTCTATGTGAATTGGTCATACTTGAAAAAAAAAAGAATATGTGAAATACAAAGGCCAACTAACAAAATTTAAAAGTTGAGATTTAAATCACCAATTCCAAAAGGAAAATGAAATAGATACCTAAAAATTCAGAGGTAATACACCCTACCAAGTGAACTATATTATATGTTAGTTATACCATCTAGTTGTAATACTCCAGATTTCCAACAACATTTGAAAACATAACCCAAGTTCTAACCAATTCAAACAAAAAATGACCATCTAGTTCAGATGATTAAATTAGAAAATCAATAAATCTATAGAGTTTACCGAAGTTGTAAATCAAATATAGAGTTGTTGTGTTGATGAAATTCAATACCCAAACATGCCAACGTTCTTACCTTAGCCCATGATTTCAAATCCATAGCATAGTTAATAAACCTGCATCCATTTGCAAAGAACTGAATTTTTAATTTACCACACATACAAATCCCCAACAACCAAATCAGCAAAATTAATTTTGAAACTACATGTGAAATATTGCATCCAACAACCAAGAATTTAAATGGACATGAAAAACCTTCAAATCGTTCCTGAAATTATCTCCGAGTACAAGTGCAAACTGAATGTGGTTGGGGTGTACTTTTCCAATTTCTAATGCACTGTAAGGAGCAAAATTGTAATAATAAGTGTGTATGCCATAGTCGGGTAGTGGTACAAATGTTGTTTTTTTACCAATCCTCAAGGTTTGTGCATAAATCTCTGTGTAGTGGTACAAAAATGTAATAGTAAGTATGTATCTCTGATTGGTCGTAAATCTCTATGTTCATAAGTCATTCTTTAAAGGCCTGTGTCCATGTCAAAGCAACTTTGCCATAGTTACTTCTACAGATCAACACTCTCTTCATTAAATTCAAACATTTTAATTGAGAAATATGTTGTAGCACAAATAAATCAGACAGTAACTAATATAACCAGTCTACACTTTAGAAGCAAATTTCAACTTCAGGTTTAATAAAGTTAGTTATATAATTTTACTTTTAGAAAAGTACAGATTCGGAGGCTTGAACAATCCCATTATAAGGAGATTAAAATAACAAATTTATGGCAATAAATTGCATTTCAAATACATAAATGATTGGATCATAACTTTATACAAAAATGATTGCAATAAAAGAGTCTACATACATTCATTCAAGATAGAACTATGGATTGAATTTTTGAATTTCACCCTACATCAGAAACCACAATTTCTACAATTTCTGTAATCCATTGAAAGATGAAAAAACAACAATCCGTGAATCGATTTATGGTGCGTTGATTGAGACTATGGTTTGGATAAACATACCAGACATGGGTGAACAGATCGCGGCTTCAATCGATTGAAGATGTTGGTGACTGCCGGAATCGATGCAAGAACCTTAATCACCAAATCTCATATGTAGGTGAGAGAGCGAATCAATTAATTTGGATGCATCTTGAAAACACAAAGATTTAATCACATGCCCTGATTGATACAAGAACCCTAATCACCAAACAATGTAGACGATGAGGGTTAAAGAAATTGTCACCTTAATAAATAGATTGATTATATATGCTTTACGATTGCAGAAGATGATGAAGGAGTTGGAGATGATGGTAGGATTGATGAGGTCGCCGATGATGAAAAGGATAATCCCAGTGGAGAGCGTGATTAGGGTTTTTAATTCTAGAATACGGGGGGGGGTCATTTGAGCGGGAAAATGATTTTAATGAATGTTGTGGTGATGCCACGTGGCAATCAATCTTTTCATATATATATAATAATAGAAGATATAGAGATAAGAGAGAGAATGTTGAATGTTAAAAAATTAAGAACTGTACAAGAAGGAAAAACATGATGTATAAGAGATTGTTGCATCATTGTTAAAAGTTTAAGGGGTACAAATATTAAAATAAGATGTACAAAATTTTAAAGTTGTCAAGAATATGTCCCTCTCCCTTCATCGGCCGCTCCTTCTTCCCTTAACTTATTTGCAGTAACATTCCAGTCTTATTTCCCTCTCCTCTTTTTCACAGACAGCTAATCCAAAGAAAAACCAAATCGGACGGATAACGCTTTGCCCTTGAAAACTCATATTCAAACCATTCAAACACTTTTAGCACTAATTCAAACCACAATCGGGAAACACAGAGATCGTACAACCACAATCGGGAAGACGTGTCTGACTTTAACATTGTTAACCCTAGCTATTCATAACCTCCGCTCTCTCTCGTCCCGTCGTCTCTCTCCATTCTTCAATATGCCACCGATTGAGAAGGCAATTAAGAAGATTGAATCCTTGTTGGTGAAGTAATTGAAGTTCAAACCAAGCAGGTTTCTGCAATTGAAAAGTCGTGAGCATCGGATCATCTACTCAATCTAGCTATTCGGATACGAAACGAGTAATTATAATGATTGTTTTATTGATCTAAGAACAATTACAATCAGAAACACAGAGAATAGACACAGAGAATACACAACAGAAACACACACTTATGAATATCTCTCCCGCTTAGAACCTGTAGGTCCGGAAAACTCCCAAACACACGATATACTAATCAAACACGAGTGCGGAATCCTCGTGAGAGATCGATTCAAGAAAATAGTAGAAGAAGAGATTCAATCTATGAGAAAGATTGAATCTTGAATGAAGAACAACTACTATGAAGCTAACACTTGCTGATCGTAAACCCTCCTTGCTTGAAGAAATCGGAAATAGTAAATGGAAAGCTTAGATTAATCGTGAATATGAGGTGGTATTTATACCACCTCATTACAAGAACATGGCCAATCATAAACATGATTAGGCCCAATCATAAACTAATTAAATGGCCCACATGGCCTATTAAACAAGCTAAACTAAGCCCAAAACTAAGCCCAACACTAATGTTCATGCCTTACATAAATATAGCCCTACAATCTTCCCCTAGGCATGAATCATTAGATCACTTACGGCAGCAGCAGATCAAACCTGAATGTGCTTTGTACGTTGTTGGACCACCATCCGTTCTCTACGATCCGCTTTGCAGTTCCATCAAAGATACCAACCCTTATAGCATTCTCCATGTCGTTTTCATCTCCAAGTATGGGTTGGGTGGCTAGGAGCTTGATGTCTCGCTCTCCAAATCTTAGCAAGTCCACTGGATCGTAGAATCGGAATTGCCTCATCGGCTTGCAGAGCACCACCACTTCATGAGTTGTCGGATCGTAACACCAGCAATCAAAATTTCTGACCAGTGTGCCATCTTCGATCTCGTCCAACATGTTAATGACTCTTGTACGCTTAGTGGGTGGCCTCCTAGCTTCACCAATGGGCTGCCCTGTCACTGGGTCAGTCCCTGTCTCTATCCATCTGACCTCTTTCAACTCAAACTCTGCAAAGTCGTTTTCTTGATGGCTCAGCAGGTTGTTGCGGATAAGATTTCCTTCAGGTCCATTCCACCTGTTTATGAAGGGAGCTCTCAAAAGGCTTCTGATCTCAGGCTCAGTCCAGGAGTGGAATTGACCACGCGTTTGATAATACTCCACAGGACTGTAGCCGTCACGGATCACGGCAAAGAGTTTCTTCTCGGTGTCATAATGCCAACACAAGATGGTCTCACGACTCCCACGTTTGTCAATTGAGCTCTCACCCACATCAATGGTGTATTGAGTGGGGGCTGGTCCCTGGAAGAACTCCCTGAACCAGTTTTCGTGGCATCTTGGTGCCTTGGAGATGATTCTGCCACTGCGGGCGTAATCAGGCATATCAATGTTCTCATCTCCTTCATCTGTCTCCATAACATCTGCAGCTTGCACCCCCTGTGACGAACCTTGACCTGGGGCACCTGAGGAGTTGGACCCCACAACATCCTTCAATTCATCGAACTTCTTCCTCAGGTCCACCAGCATGTTGTACAGATATTTCATTCGGTCTTTGTCCGCCACCTCCTTCTCTCTCATATACTTGTTTTCTGCTTGAAGAGCCTTGATCTCATTCTCTCTAATTCTGTTTTGAGAGATCAGGAAATTGATCTGAGGATCAGCACTTATCCTCATATCTATTGAAAGCTCCGCTGCTTGAAATGGTCTAAAACTTGGTGCTGCAAGTGGTTGGCTTGTCACAGTAGAGAGATTCACTCGTACTGGACTTGGAACAACAAATGTGTTCTCAACCTCCAAGAATTGCCTATCTTCCTGAACAGGGCTTTGTTCATTCAGAATAGGGCTGGCATTCTGCACAGGGGCAGGTTGTTCTTCAGCAGTTGTTGTTGTTGTTATTGTTTCAGCTTGATTGGCTTGGCCTTGTGAGCTCTGACCCACTTCTGGTTGAACAATCAGCACACTGGAGCTAGATTTCTTGAAGCTAAATCTAACAGTCCTTGGGTCAGTCCTCTTCCTCGGAGAAGGTTCACGAGCAGGCATTGGATCTTCTGATACCTCAGTCAACTCAAATTGAGTGTCAATGTCTTGAGGTACAGAATCACCAGAGGAAGAGGCATTCATCACATCTCTTGATCTTTTCAGACTCAGAGGCCCCAAATCTCCATATATATCATCATCTTCTGGATCAGCAAATATGTCATCCATGACATTTTCTTCGTCTGAAGGGATTGCCTCATGATCCTCGACCACATTCACAGCTGGAGTCACTGCAATGTCTTGGTCTTCAGCCACTATAGCATTCACAACTGGCACTTCGGCCGCTGGCTCTTCTTCTTCTATCACTTGCTCTCGGGCTACCTCTGGAAAGGCACCTCTCTTTACCCATTCCAATCTTCCCTCAAAACTGTTTCTGCCCCTCCTGTCTTGGGTCTGGAGTCCAAATACTCCACAGTCCATCACCTTCACATCTAGCTTCTCAATCCTCTCCTCAATCATCGGGTATTTCTCCATGACCACCATTTGCACAAACCTTGGTGTCATGAGAAACTGCTCACGTGCACTTAAGTCGGCATTGCCTATCCAATCCAGCAACATCATTCTTGAGAAGTTGAAATTCCAGTCAAGGGCCAATGCGACAAATGCAGTCCCGTGGATCTTGTTAAGCTGATCGAAGCTCGTTCTCTTGCCCAGAAAGGATTTCTGCATAAAGTGGGCAAGGCATCTCCAGTAATGCGGCAGTTGCTTCTTGTAAATAGGCGGGAATTTGCCTTCATATCCCATGGATTGGGCTCCTGCCAGAACAGCCTCTTTCGGGTAATCAACCGGATCGGTAGCACGATCGTTGATAATAAGCCCTTTTCGAATGTCTTCCTCCAGTATAACAATCTGCCGATTCTGAATGGTGGCTGTAATTCTTGTCTTGTCAGCACTAGCCCGAGCAGTACCCCAGAACTCTCTGACCAGCTGCTCGTCTATCAGAACACTCGTCCTCAGGGCATGATTGATCTTGCAAACGTTCATCCCTGCCACCAGAGAATAGAATAGGTCCATGTGATGCTCTGGCGGATCTTCTAAATAGGCTGGAATGCAATGGTCGTGATCAAATTTTATATCCTCATCTATAACATTGCCTGCCATCTGAGACAAACAAGACATATGCATCAGCTTTGATCATTAACGAGCAATTATGATTATTAACCCTTAACGTTGTTCAATTGAAGATAAAATTTTACTTTTGAAAGACACACAATTTCAATTTGAACTTTTAGGGAAAATAATTGAATTAAACCCACGCTCACAAACACCGACAAATTTTATCTCAAAAACGTTCAATTTTAATGAGATTTCAAAATTTGTTAAGTGTTTAAATTTTTAATTTTCATTTTTATTAGAGTTTACGATTCAAAAATATGGTTCACGATTCATTTAATTGGGTTTACGATTCAAGAAGTGGGTTCACGATTGGTTTAGATTAGGCCCAATCGTAATCATGATGATCCAATCGTAAATACTTAAGATTAACCCAGGCCCGATCGTAAACAATTTAAACCGTCCAATTACGATCGTAATCGCCTTTTGTCGTTTTCCCTGGTCGTAAACAATCAATCGTGAACAGAAATCGTAAACGATTGATCGTAAACGACCAACCGTCGTCTTCTTCGACGGGAAAGTCGTAAACACCGCATACCGCCATGGTTAAACCTGCAACTTATCGGAAATACGTTCAAACACATCAAAAACTCAACACAGTTCATTAAAACTACCTTAAACGAGATTTAAGCACAGTTTCGACTAAAATCAATGCGAAATTGACTCGAGAACAGGAAACTCTCGACTGATTGAGATTTTTAGGGTTTGAATCGTGCAATTGAGAAACGAGGGTTAAAAACTGTCGATTAACAGAGGGTTAAGGGTCGGAAATGGACGATGATGACGATGGTGAGGTTTGTTTGAGAAAAGGAGGTCGGAATCGGGCTGTGGGTTGTTTTCCGACGAGATGAGCGGCGGAGCTAGGGTTTGGAGGGAGGAGTCGTAAACGTGTGGCAGGAGAGAGAACTCGTAAATGACAAAAGAAAATCGTAAACAGCTTTTTAAACATCACAATTTACATCTAGCCCCCTCAAGTATCATTATCTCTTAAAAACATTCATTCAGCCCCTTTAACTTTCAAAACTCAAACAAGTTTACCCCAAACTTGATAATTCTCACAAACTTTGAAGATTTTAAAAACTTTGAGAATTTTACAAAACTTCCCCTCAGAATCACACCCGAGTATCCGATCATGATCATGAAAAATTTAAAAGTTTAAAAAAAATAAAACAGATAAAAATTAAAACCAAAATCAAATATTTACAAACTCACCTCAGAAATTTCAAATATTTACTTGCCTGGTGCTGGTAATTTTCACAGATAATTTCAGACGAGTCTTTGACTGAAGAACCCTTTTCAGCTTCCGTTACTTGACACTCTAGACAATTGTCAGGTGATTTGAACACAGAAACTCACATCCAGTTAAGTGCTTAAATATAGTACAAATTTACCGATATGTTTAACCGTCCCCACACCCAATTTTCCATAGCAAAACCTACCCAACCTCAGAGTTTATTGAGGATTCACAAACCCCCAACTTGAGGAACCATGCAATACTGCTTTGACTACCACTTATTTCTATTTTTCATACATTATCAGTTGATGATCAGGTCGGCCGCATAAGCACGCAGAGAAGACCAACTGAATAATTTTATTTTCTTTTTCTTTTTCTTTTTCCTTTTCTTTTTCACAATTTTTCATTTTTTGAATTCTTTTTCTTTTTCTTTTTCTTGTGGAGTTGTCTTATACAGTATAAGCATGGCGTGTGAGAGAGTGAATACTAGGTAAATACCACTCTCAACCCGTTTTTGTCGGGACTCAGTTTTTTAAACCATGTAGACTAGGATGGGAAACTAAACATTTATAGAGTTTAAGATTACTGCACTTACATAGATGATCATTGTTTTGGTTGAGCTTACCGACATATCATCTTCGAGCAGTCTTTCACATCAGCCTTACACGTGTCAGTCTCCGACCGTCATTGAGCAATTTTTGCAAGTCCTATCAAAAGACATCATAAAAACTTTTCAGTTTGACCAACACCATTTCTTCCCCTGTTTTTGTGAGGCTTTTGAAATAAGACTCAATTTTTCAGTCATTTTTCAAATTATTTTTTTTTAGTAAATGATTTTTTTAATAATAATTTTTTTTTAAAAATAAATAAATACCAAAAACTTTGTACAAAACAAAAAAAATGATCAGATCATTCCTCGAAGGCAATCATCTTCAGGCCTTCAACACAAGATTCAAAATTAGGACGAGGAAGGGGTTTTGTAAAGATGTCCGAAACATTCTGATCGGAGCTTACCTTTTGAAGCTGAATTAGCTCACGATCAAAGCAATCACGAATGAAATGTACCTTTATATCAATGTGCTTGGTTTTGGAATGTTGAACGGGGTTTTTCACAATCTCAAGAGCAGCAGCATTATCACAGAAAATAGGAGTGTTAACGAATTCCATACCGTAATCTGTAAGCTGGTTTTGGATCCATACTACCTGTGAAGTACCGGCAGATGCTGCCACGTACTCAGCTTCGGCAGTTGATTTTGATACGGTATGCTGCTTTTTGCTCTGCCAAGAAATGAGCCTATCTCCCAGGTACTGACATCCTCCAGTAGTAGATTTCCTGTCAAGGTCACTACCTCCATAATCACTGTCAGTAAAAGCATATAATTGAAAATCAGTGTTCTTCGGGTACCAAAGACCAAGCCTAGGCCTGCCCTTCAGATACCTGAAGATACGCTTAACAGCAGAAAGATGAGAAAGTTTAGGGTTAGCCTGATAACGAGCACACACGCAAACTGCATGCATGATGTCTGGCCTGCTTGCTGTTAAGTACATTAGTGATCCAATCATCGAACGATAATGGAATTCACTGACTGACTCCCCATTGAGATCTGCTGACAGGAGTGGTCTGGATGCCATGGGAGTGGAAATGGGCTTGCAATCCTTCATCTTGAACTTCTCCAGAATCTCATTCACGTACTTTTCCTGATGAATAAGAATCCCAGATTCATCCTGTTTGACTTGTAAAGCAAGAAAGAAGCTCATCTCCCCTTGGTCACTCATTTCAAACTTTTTCTTCATAATCTCCTCAAATTCGGTGCATAATTCCTCGTTTGTCGAACCGTAGATAATATCATCTACATACACTTGCACCATGATTATGTCTTCCTCCACCCTCTTTCTGAACAAAGTCTGATCAACAACTCCTCTTGTATATCCATTCTCCACCAGGTGATTGGACAACGTTTCATACCAGGTACGAGGAGCTTGATGCAAACCGTACAAGGCCTTATCCAGCAGATAAACATGATCTGGATTTTCTTCATCTATGAACCCTGGTGGTTGAGTTACATAAACTTCCTCGTTCATCTCTGCATACAGGAAGGCAGTCTTCACATCCATCTGATGTACGGTAAAATTGAGATACGAAGCCACAGCCAGAAAGATCCGAATTGCTTCCAATCTTGCCACCGGAGCGTAAACCTCATCATAGTCAATACCGTGAACTTGCCTGTGCCCTTGTACTATTAACCTTGCTTTGTTTCTGACAATGATTCCCGAGTCATCCTTCTTGTTCTTATAAAGCCACCTCGTGGGAATCACCTTCTTGTCATCTGGCCGCTTCACAAGACGCCACACTCCCAGCTTTGAGAACTGATTAAGTTCATTATGCATTGCCTCCATCCAGCTTGGACCTTTGAGAGCAACCATCACATTTGGAGGCTCAATCTGGGAGATGAAACACGAATACATGCAGAAGTTGATGTGTCCCGTACGGCTTCTTGTGGTGACTCCTGCTGTCACTGGCCCAACTACATTACTTAGTGGATGATCTCTGTTAATTCTGCTCACTTGGACATCAGGCACTGAAACATTAACAGGCAGGTTAGCATTAACAACATTATCAGACATACCTGGTCCTTGAGAATCCACTGGAGCATCACGTGTTCCTGAACATTCTGGAATATCTGTAGTAGCATTCCGTGAAGATTCAGCTGATGCTCTATCCACATGAGGTCTTACATCAGAACTAGGAACTACAATATCTTCTTCTTCGCCCAAATTGTGGAAAACATTCGAGAAATTGAATCCCTCAAACAATGATCCATAGTCGAAGATCCAATCAGGCCCAGCTCCTGCATCCGTTGGATTGTCCTCCATCCAATCCACATTGAATGCCTCAATGATCACTTTGGTGGTTTTGTTGTACACACGATAGGCACTATTTGCTGAATAACCCACAAAATAGCACTCATCGGCCTTCGCTTCGAATTTCCCTACATCGGACTGAATCAGCACCGTGCACGGACACCCGAATGACTTGAAATAACCCACCTTTGGTTTTTCACCATAAACTATCTGATACGGAGTTTGCTCATGACGCTTGTTCAGAAGTACTCTGTTCTGTACATAACAAGCTGTATTTACTGCTTCAGCCCAAAAGAAGATTGGTAATTTTGCTTCACACATCATTGTTCTAGCAGCTTCAATGAGTGTCCTATTTCTTCTTTCTGCAACTCCGTTCTGCTGCGGTGTGTAAGGAGCACTGTACTGCCTATCAATCCCCTTTTCACCACAAAACATATTCAGCTCCGCATTCTTGAACTCTGTTCCATTATCAGATCTGATAGCCTTCACTCTTTTGTTCAGCTGGTTTTCAATAAGAGTAACAAACTGCTTCACAAGGGCCGGAGTTTCGTACTTGTTTGACAAGAAAAAGACCCAAGTAAATCGTGAGTAGTCATCCACTATTACGAGGCAGTATGAAAACTTGCTGATGCTCTGTACCTGCATGGGACCAAAAAGATCCATATGTAAGAGTTGAAGAACAGATGAAACAGAATTTGTAACCTTTGGTCGGTGTGGCAACTTGTGCTGCTTCCCCTTAGCACAAGCCACACACTTCTCCACTGATGAGAAGTCTTTGATTGGAAGGTTTCTGACATGCTCTCCCTTTGCGAGCTTGGTCAAATTCTTCATATTTGCATGCCCCAGACGACGATGCCACAACATAGCCAAATCTTCTTTTTGTTTTGAGATGAGGCATGCTTCTTCTGACGTTGGAGGATTGCCCATGTTGAGAAGATATGAGTTTGAACGTCTTGGAGTACGCATCAGTATGCACTCCTCGGGAATCTTCACGCCGGGCTTCAAAATAATGCATTCCTTCCGATTGAACATCACAGAATAGTCTTTGTCACAGATCTGAGAAACACTCAGCAAACTGTGAGACAGTTCCTCCACATAATGTACGTCAGAAAAAGACAAATTTCCACTTCTCACAACTCCTTTCTTGCTAATTCTTCCTCCTACACCACCTGCAAATGATACTCCTCCACCATCGAAATCCTCTACATCTTCCAAAAGGGACAGATCTCCGGTCATGTGTCGGGAGCAACCGCTATCAACGTACCAGAGATTGTTGATAGATCTTCTTGGCTGTCCCTTGAGGTTTTCAGCTTCAGCAACGAATGCTTCCTTATCTTCCACCTGAGCTTCAGACTTTCCTTCATCAGTGACCACAAAAGCATGCTCTTCATCCTCATCTCTTTCCATAGCAGCTATCATGGCGTGTGACAAACTAAGATCCTTCATCTGTGCTCCCCAGTCATAACCACCACCTTCCTGAACTACCAGTGCCCTGGCTTCTCCCTTTCCTTTCACCTCAGCTGTCTTCTTCTCTTCAGCTCTCTCTTTCTTGGGCTTTGTGCATTCCCTGGCAAAGTGACCATACTCATCACAATTATAGCACCTCAGCTTTGATTTGTCAAACCCCATTCTGATCTTGTCTTGATCCTTCCAGACGTTTCTCCCTGTCTTGGCCATAAATTTCTTCGCTCTGAAGACCGCCATTGCCATTTGCCATGAGACATCCAGCATCTCAACGTCCTCAGGATTTATCTGATTAAGATCACCTGCCACCATATCAGCAGGCACAAGATTCCCGGCCACAAGGGCATGATAACTGTTCATAAAGCCCATACCAAGGGCAAAGTTAGGATCATTAACAGCTTCAGAGTTGACACCTCCGCTTGAACTTCCTTGAGGCTGTGCTACAAAAGCATTAGACATAGTGACAGAGCTTGGTCCACTCCCTGTAGACTTTCCTTCATGCTTACCCTCAACTTCTTCAGACAACAAAGCTTGATTTAACTTCCCAGCCAAACTTAGTGAGCTTATGTGGTTCAGCTCTCTCTGCTTGTCATCTATCAGCTTGGACTTCAGCTTGTTTATCAATTCATCCAAAGACACTTCACTCAGCCTATTGTTGTCCTTGATGATGGAAATATTGGTGTTCCAGGATTTAGGCAAACTGTTCAGCAGCTTCAAATTCTTATCTTCAGTGTCTGGCTCCACATTGTAACTTGACATCTCTGCCATCAGAGACACATACCTCTGAACTTGAGCTTCAAATGATTCACCCTGAATATGATTGAACAAATTGAACTTCTGTTTCAGCATCTGCTTCCGACTAGCCTTTATATCAGGATTCCCTTCATAGGCAACAATCAAAGCATTCCAGAGTTGCTTTGCTGTTTTGCAGTGTTTGAATCCTTGAGCAATGTCTGGAGTTAGGGCCATAGTCATTATCGCAAATGCCCTCTCTGCCTTGTTGCACCTTTCCCAATCATCATCATCATACTCGTCTTCTTTCTTCTCCTTCCCTGCATTGTCTCCTGATGCGTGAGTAGGCGTGAACGGTCCATTAACAACTGCCCTCCAGAGCCTCAGATCCACACTCTTCAAATGGTTTTCAAATCTGTATTTCCACTCCAAGAAGTTATCCGCCGAAGTTAGCCTAGGTGGACGAGTGATAGATCCGATCTCAAAGTCCAATTTCTGGTACATACTTGGTTCAAAGTCCATTGTAATAGCTTAGGAAACTTAAAACTAAAGTCCACACGATCAAAAATTCTGATTACGATCAAAACAACCTGATTACGATCCAAACAAGCTGATTACGATCGTAAACACTGTTTCCGATCCAATCCCAAATCGTAAACACCTTAACCGCCTCAAGAAATCGTAAACGTGATTCCGATTCCCGATTACGACCACCGGAGTCGTAAACACCTGTTCCCGATCTGAAAATGTCGTAAACTCCTTTTACGATTCTGCAAAGTCGTAAACACGATTACGACCAACAAGTACAATCGTAAACTGTTTTCTCCGGGTCGTAAACAGTCAATCTTCAACAGCAACCCAGAAAATGCAGTCGTAAACTCCCAAAACTCGAAGAACACAGCAGCAGCTACGATCGGAAACACCAAAAACCTTCAAATCTTCAACAAAACTCGAACAAAAACCCAGCAAAACACTTGAATCTATATCGTGAGAGCCTCGAATCTAAGATTCTTGGCTCTGATACCAATTGTAGGTCCGGAAAACTCCCAAACACACGATATACTAATCAAACACGAGTGCGGAATCCTCACTACAGAATCAAAGAACAAATGTGTATTTATACTAACCCGCTGAACCTTAACCGAACCTCAGCTGAACGTGAGGTTCGCCCAATTACACCTGAAGAGTTAAAAAGTTTATGTTCAGTATATCCTTTCTTAACTGATAAATTGATGAACTGTATATGCTAGTTTGCTTATCTTAACCGAAAAATTGATGAACTGTTCGAAGTGATACGTGTTAGGTGTGAATATGTTTATGAATGATTACACGTCTTAGTAATGTATATGAAATGAATATTGAGATTATGTGCTATATTTGCTTTGAAATTAGGTATCCAAATGATAAGGGTTTGTTAATAAACGCATAAGTGAGTATGTATGATTATATGAGAACAGGTGATGCATTTGTTATATTAATATGTGGTGGATACACCGATGGTACATCCTATATATATACATAGTAATATAAGTTACCCGGTATATCGGAAGTGTGGAGGATACGCCGCTGGTACATCATGTATACATACACCAACGGTAAATTAAGGGATGTTCATTTGTTGCAATATATGAATGCATTATCATGTTTATTAGCACACCTAAGTCATCTGGATATTAAACTAGGGGCGGGTAGTAGTACTGTGGTGGTTAAGAAGATGTTCGATAGAATAGAACGTCTTAAGAGTTAAGGTTACGAGATTGGTGAGTGGATTTAGATTTCAAGAATAATGTATATTAATGAGAAACTTGAAAGACGGAATATAAATAAAAGATAAATGATATGTAGAGGGACGATGTGTATGGGAGAAAAATGAGAGACATGAGGTAGCAACAACAACATTAACATTAATATTATCGAAATAAAAAGATACTTATAATCTCACTAATCGATGTACCTTGCTTAAAAGATTTTAAGAGTTGTACGTTGGCTAAAACAATTCATACATTGAGTAGGATTATACTATAGCTACTATGTATCTACTATGTATAGCTCAAACAATTGTGAAAAGTGAAATCTTTTTTGTGCATGTAACGAGGGGCAAAATCTAGTTGTGAACCAACTGTTGATTCAACAAAGCAACTGAGATAAGTGTTTTTGCTACTGGATTTTGATTACTGTAGGTTATGAAAGGAAACTATGTCCTTTGTAGTGTTCGTTCTGTAGTGTCTTGATTACTAATTAATTTATCTTATTTTGTAAATATTTTATGACTCATTCAATGAATCGTTTGATGGGAGTTGGATCATGTCTAAGAAGAAAGATTATTATGGTAAACGTGTAATCAAGGGTGTATTTTGTGCCACTTTTGTTAGAATGGAGATTGTTTGGAAATTTCACACATCCTTTTCTTTTAACCTGCAGGATTGTATAATAGCCTGCCTTCAACAACCATTTCTATTACAAAACATTCCTTTGACAACACAAAATCAATTATTTCTGTTGATACATGCTGGAGTGCATATAGAGGAAAATAACCCAATAACAAATTACATAGTCTTATATAGTTAATATTTAAAAAGATAGGTGTTGTGATTTTAAAATGTATATATTTCTCATATTATATAAAATAGATACAAATTATTAAGTGAATAAAACATATAATTTCTCTTGATCGAAATTATTGTTGTTCAATAATGAGCAACAAATGGCTTTTGAAATAAAAAGTTGTTTAAATCGTGATATGGCATAATAGATACAAGAGAGGACTAAATAATTGGCTTCTGAAACAAAAACTTGTTTAAATTGTGATATGGCATTATAGATACAAGAGAAGATTAAATAATTTGGTTCAGCATGTTGGTTTTCATATACTTTTCTTTAACATGACCTGCATCATAGTTTAATATGTTTTCATTTTTATATGAGCAAACAAAAACATGCCAGCAAAATCTTGGGCTTGAAAGGTAGGAAGATAAGAGTAAGATAAGTGTGACAGTGTTTGGGACATTGAGAGAGTAAGATAAGAGTAAACATTTCTTTGGGCGTGAAAGGTAGGAAGACTACACTCACTGACCCGTTTGGAAACTGGAACCCACCCGGTGATGAAACCGGCTTAGAGCCAAACCGGTTTGATTTGTTGAAACCCGGGGGTTTCAGTCTGGTTCCTTGTCCTCTGCTTGAAAAACAGTCTTCTACGCTAACCGGTTCTTAAATCCTTTTGAGACTGGTTTTGACCGTTGGGAAAAAATGGGACGTTTGTTGTATTTCATACTAATTTGTTTGAAAAACAGTCCTCTACAAAGAAGTAGATAACATACTAATTTTTTTAATTTCAGGGAAATGGTCCACCTACCTATTGATGGCATGTGATAGCAGTAAGTGTGCCAAGACCGTAAGTTTGAATGAATTAGCCATTTGGAATTTAGAGGAGTTTGTGGTTGCTTTTCTTCGATTTGTGTCTACATCGGCTTATGATTCACATGACTTGCACGGGTCAATTGCAACAAAGAGGTCGATAAATCTTACATTGAACCGGGCCAGATGGAGCTCCATGAAGTCGGTTGAGCCAAAATAATACCTTTTAGTGAATGGTTGTTTGTTGCTTTTTATTATGGGAGTAGGTTTCTTGAAAACAAAGATGTGACATTGCCAAGCTTAGGGAATGCTTTGATGAATTGTCGAGTCTGGTTAGTTCGAATTCTGTGAAGAATACTTTTCAGGAGCCAGGGGCATGTCCTTTTTTCTTTATTTTTTTTTTGAACGGCAACTACTAATTATATATGAAACATCATGTTCCGTACTTAGCAATTCCTCAACTTCTTTGTTTAAACATACATCTAGATTATTCACTACTCTTTGCATAGTTCTCTCCGTTATCTGATTTGAGTTGGTTTTAACACCATATTTTAGACCTGAATTACTTATTCATGGTACAATGAAATAAAATCATAATTTGACTGAAAACAAACGTGAATAATGAAAACAACGTGTACATATCTACGTATATCTTTTTTTAGCTAATCTCATAAAGGATTGTTGAACACTTCATAGATCTCTTTTCAATGTGTGGTGTTTGTTGTTCCAGTATTGGTTTGAACAAGTGTTTATTTTTTAACCTAATTTTAGTTTATTCATTTTTATTTTGATTTTGGTATCAATTGTTTGATTTTTACTCAACCACGTTGTTATGGGAGAGAGGTTCAAGGAGGTTCCCGGATATAATTTTTTTTACTTATATAAATTGTAAGCCGTTAAATACATCAAGTGTGATTATCGTAGGGTTACGATTTATTTTTCCATTGATTTGTATAACTTTCTAAATTACGAATGCAAAGAGTAAGGCATCCAAAAACTAATACCACGTAAATTTTCGTCGCCACCAGATTTACGAACAGAATACAAATAACACGCCATAAACTGTCGTCCGCTGCAACGCGCGCGTACCCGGCTAGTATATATATATATATGTATATATATTATCGTACAAATCCCGAGCCTTAGAAACCTTAGAAACTATTAGAAATAAGTTCCATAAGATTTTGGTACATAAAATAATAAAAGGATAGAAGTTCAGGGGGTTAGAATGCACAAAATGAAATGCTAGGGAATAAATATATAAAAATCCTAATTCTGGCCGGATGAGGCCTGGTTCGCGTATCACGTAACCTAGCCTACTTATCGGTGCGATACGCCTAGCCTCCGTCTGCACCAGAAATGTACCAGGTTCAAAAATAAGCCACGATAGTCACCTTGGAGCTCAAGTTAGGCCGTAATACGCGTCGATTTCGAGCATGAGTCACCATAGGACGTGTTAGGGACTTAATACACACCTAAAACCTATAATTAACAGTCTTAATTCTATCAAACAACTCGCGAATTCACTGAAATATGATCCAAAAACCCTAAAACCTCATCAGAACTTCGCCGAAGCAATACGAACAATCGGAAATATAAAATTCTGTAGTCACCCCTTATTTGGTATGCTTAACAACAATGTATTTCAATTCTTTATGATATTGAGTCTAAGTATGGTTTCTAAAATTATGTTAAAATTAGGGTTCTTCAGCTTATTTTGCTAAATTGGATAATCTGGTGGGAATTAGGGTCTGAATTTTTGTAGATAATCCTAAAATAATGTGTTTTAATAAAGCCCAAAGTTTATTTCAAATTTGGAAAAGGTTTGGTAAAGATTTTGTTAACGGGTCAAAATTAGGGTTTCCGTTACATTGTCAAATTGGATAAACGGGGTTGAAGTAAGCTTTGATACTTTAAAGTATATTATAAAATGTTATAATGGATAATACCTAAGTTGGTTTGAAAAGAAAATGATTTTTGATAAGGAAACGAGAAATACGTGAAATTAGGGTTTTGAATAATGATTATTTAATATAAAATAATCCGGAGGGTACGGGGACTTGAATTTTGGTATGTAAGATGTTTATATATATATATATATACTTATATATATATATATATATATATATATATATATATAGGGTTAGTTCAAATGAGAACTTTTTATTTTGAGAACTTTTGAGAACTAAATCTCAACCACACATTTCAGGGGGGACCACTACAATTCATGGGAGGGGGGATACATGTAAATAAACTTGTGGCTCAAATTAGTTCTTTTTAGTTCTCAAATCAAATTGGTTCTCAAATGATCCTCTCCCTATATATATATATATATATATATATATATATATATATATATATATATATATATATATATATATTAAGTATTTATAATTTTATATGGATAAATAATAAAGTATTGAAAATACCGAGTTAACCGAATATTAGAAGTTCATGCGGACCGGAAGGGTAAGTGCCTGTACACTAGGATTTCTGGGAAAGCGGGGGTGTCGCATAAATCCTAACTGGGACCTGGCATACCTCACTGGGTAATCCTGGAGTGAGCGTTTACTTATCGGAATGTGCGTCTTCGTATTATCAATAAAAAGAGATATTATGCCTCTAAGGGCATTTTGGTCATTTTAAACATAGTAAGTGTTTATAATGTTAAACCTTGCGTTAATGCCATACGATACGCGAATTAGGTTTATTGAAGGATTCTATCGGAGGTTCCGTCCGAGTTTATCGAGTAAAGAGATAAGGTGAGTTCTGCGAGCCCACTTTTAAACGTTTAAATGTTTTCGGGTTGATATACATATTGTATTATGAAAATACATTCAAAATTCTTTTATATGAAAGTTTGATTATTATTCTAACTGATAAATTGATGAAATGTATATGCTAGTTTGCTTATCTTAACCGATAACTTGATGAACTGTTTGAAAAGTGATATGTGTTATGGTGTGAAGATGTTTATGAATGATTACACTTGTTAGTAATGTATATGAAATGATTCTTGAGATTATGTGCTATATTTGCTTTGAAATTAGGTATCCAAATAATAAGGGTTTGTTAATAAACACACAAGTGAGTATGTATGATTATTTGAGAACACGTGATGCATTTGCTGTATTAATATGTGGTGGATATGCCGCTGGTACATCCTATATATATACATAGTAATATAAGTTACCCAGTAAATCGGAAGTGTGGAGGATACGACGCTGGTACATCATGTATACATACACCAACGGTAAATTAAGGGATGTTCATTTGTTGCAATATATGAATGCATTATCATGTTTATTAGCACACTTAAGTAATTTGGGTATTTAACTAGGGGCGGGTAGTAGTACTGTGGTGGTTAAGAATGTTGATACATGGTCCTTGATCGTCATGTGAAGTATCGAATACAATACAAGTCACACAATGTAGCTGAGGTCCGAACTCCCAGCGAACCTGAAGTTCGGACAAATCCGAACCTGTGTCCGAACCAGAGGTTCGGCTAGTCCGGTTTCAGTTCTATGAATAGCAAGTCTTGTGTTGTAAATAGTAACAGTCTGATAGCTTTCGGAGTCATATCTTCTCTGTGTACTTTGTGGTCATCTCTGTGGTTAATACAAGTCATTTGTATTTACTCTCTATGTTTTACTCGTTTACATTGATTTCATTACGGCTAAGTAGAAGATCCACACGCTCAAGAAATTTCAAAGAAGATGTTCGATAGAATAGAACGTCTTAAGAGTTAAGGTTACGAGATCGGTTGTCGGTACTGAGGTTAGGGGCTTCCGGTCAGTTTACGGATGAAGTCACTTGAATAGTATTCGAAACTAGAAGGAATGAAGGTAGACGGGAATAGAACGATTGTCGGTACTAAGGTTGGGGGCTTCGGGTCAGTTTACGAATGAAGTCACCTGAGCAATATTCAAAACTAGAAGGTATAGAGGTATATGGAATTCAGGTCATAGGAGATAAAGGTTATCGAGGTAGCTGTTTTTCTAGAAAAACGTGTTTGATTGTGATGTTATGTTATGTATGACTTTGTTATGTGTTATATTTGATAAATGTTTGTAATAAGGGATTTTGCAGGTTCAAAGGTTTTAACCTCACAAAAGAGGTAAAATTTTTAAAATGTAGAACTCACCAGCGTAAGCTGACATTTTCCCAAAAATATATGTATGTCAGGTGAAGGTAAGACGTCGGGGAGGAAGGGTGGTGCCCTCGTGATAAGAGACTGATCGGGCATGCTATAGAGGAGCTGTTGGACGTGCTGGCATAGTTTTAGATATATAAAGACGGTTATAGTTAGTCACTATAGAGATAGATTGTAAATTATCTCAATTACTTTACGTACTTGGCTTTATATAAATAAAAGTTTTAAATCTTCCGCTGCTTATCTCTGTTGTGCCACGTGTTCATGAGTAAATCTGATGTGTGACCCTTCCTGGTGCCAAGTCTGGGAGTGGGCATCACAAGTTGGTATCAAAGCCTTGGTTTAAGAGATTTAGGTATAAGCGCTGTATCTAAACTTAAACTAGGACTCTAGGTAGAGTATGTTGAGAGAAGAAATATAGATGCCAGCCAGGATATCTTGTTCCCATAAAGACGAATATGCATAAGGAACATAATAGGTGGGACTTACGATATGTGAATATGGAATATACATGATTGCAATTAGCTACTACAATTTGTATTTTCCATGTAAACCGGTCATAAGTACTAATTGTTATGTAGCAAAGTGCAAGGAGAAGAAGAACGTTTAGAAAGGTAATCCATGAATCGGTTTGACTTAGAGTTGCTGATGAAGATAGTGAGGCAAGGTGTGGACATTAGGGAAATATGTGATAGAAGTAACTGGGTTTTGAACGCATCATAAATATATAGTTCTATCGGATCCTACATTTATATACTTATCATGAACTCAAAATTTAGAGAATATACGTCACACAAGTTCTGAAATGGCATCCATCTTAATTTAGGATCTGGAAATGGTTGCGAGAGGCGATTGTGCAAATGCGGAACCAGAGAATAACGCTAGAGCTAATGCGTTTACTAATGAGCAGAGAGCGGCTATGGCTGCAGAGATGATGCGCTTAATGCAGATTACACTACCTAGTTTATTAGTTCAACTTCAAGGAGCTGCGAGAGCTGGTGCTAGTGAAGCCCGTGAAGTTGTTGGAGCTGCAGGAAGAGATGTCGGATCTGCCTAACCTAGAGTAGGATGTTCGTTTAAGTTATTCAGCTGTTGCAGACCTCCTTTGTTTAACGGCAATCAAGATGCGTTAGCTACGTTCCAGTGGATTCATGAAATGAAAGCGGTCATAGACATTAGTGAGTGTAGTGAGGCCCAAGCTGTGAAGTATGTTGCCCACTCGTTCGTCTCAGAAGCACTACATTGGTGGGGAATGGTCAAACAAACCAAAGAAGAAGGATTTATTGCTGCGTTGAAGTAGGACAATCTGAAGAAGTTAGTTTTAGAAGATTTTTTTCCGAAAGGTGAGCTGGAGCAACTGGAGATGAGTTTTCTGATGTTGGAAGCTGGAACATAACACATTGGGAATACACCTCAAAGTTCAATGCAATGGCAAGACTGCTGACTAACTTAGTCACTCCCGAAGCTGAAAGGGTGAAGCTTTACGTGCAGGGATTTCTGAGTAGAGTTAGGGAATTGATCAAAGCAACTGAACCAAAGACATTCAAGGGGACGGTGAACTTGAGTTCCAATCTCTACAGCGAGATGTTTGGCGCAAATGATAGACCAGAAGGAGCAAAGAGGAAAGAGTCTGAAGCTGAAGCAAGTTCGGGGAAAGAAAACGGGATTCATCACAAGAAGGCGAACAATAATTCAAAAGACAACAAGCCGAGATGCCACAAATGAAATAAGAATCATTTCAGAGAATGCAGGTCGGGAACATCTGGATGTTATACATGCGGCAAAGAAGGTCACTTCCCGGAAATTACCCAAAGCGTAAGAAGTGTTATAGATGCGCAGAAGCGGGACACCTTAGGATGAACTATCCTAAGTTGGTGTTGAACCCTAAACCACTACGAGCCATCCTGGGGAATGGTAAGGGTCCGAGGACAGAACCTGCAAGGGCATACAGTACAATGGAGTTAATAAGGGGAGATCCCATGACCTCGTCAGGTAAATCAAATAATGAAGAATCGTAGATAATTATTACGTGTTTGCTTTAGTATGATATAAGGGTCGTTGTTTGCTTATTGCTATATGCTTTAGACATTATAACCGGACACTAGGACTGTTAGAAAGGACTTACATTCTGTTGATACGTAATCTGTGCGTCATGTGAAGTATCTGAACGAGACAATATGAAGACTCAAGACAAGTTCAAGCTGCCGGCCGAACTAGGTCCGAACCTGAGATTCGGACCCGCCGAACTTGGAGTTCGGACGGAGCTCGGAGCAGACGTCTATATATAGGAACTTGTGCTTTGAATGTAATAACGAGTGAGAGAGACCAGTTCTTAACTATGTGTTTTTTACAGTGTTTCTCTAGAGAGCTTTAGAGAGAGTTTGTAATTGAGTCTATGTTGATTTCAATAAAACAAACTATTATTTACGTCTCGTGTTCACTCTACGATCAAGAAAACCTTTAGTAAGATCCGTCTTAGGGTTTTTCAATTGGTATCAGAGCAAATCCAGGTTGCTCTATTGCGTTTGCTTTGATTGTAGTCGTTTTCTTGATAAAACCGATTTGTTTTCATTCAAAAACGAGTAAATCTTTGAGCTTTTCAAGTGATTTTCATTACAAAAACATTTCTATGGTTTTTACCTGAGTTCCTGTCAAAAATTTCATCCAAATTCTTTCAAAATCGCGAAAATTATGTCGAGAGTGTCTGAGTTCGTTCGAGGTTCGAAGTAACTGAAAAGTAACCGCTCTGAACTCTAGGTTCGGAGATCGTTCGGACGAAGATTGGCCTTTCTTGTTTCGGTGAGAGTTCGGAGGGAGTTCGGAGGAGTTCGGACACAAGTTTAAGTTTGGACTGTGTAATCAAGTTCGGACAAAGTTCGGAGTAAGATCGGAGGATCAGTTGCGTTCAGACGAAGTTCGGTGGGAGTTCGGACCAAGCAGAATTTTCAAATTCTCAAAATGTATGGAATTGAGGTTTTCGCTGAGCGTCATCGTTAGAATGTGCCAAAGTTGATAAATCTTGAAGATTATCATGGTTGGGCAACAAATTTTAGAGGATATGTAAATGATTTGGATGAAAAATTATGGTTACCAATTACAAACGAACATAAGTATCCAGCTTATAGTGATGGTGATTTTAAGGAAATGCATAATTTTTCAAGTGAAGAAAGGGAAGCATTTGATCAAAATGAAAGGGCTACTACACTTCTTATGTTAGCTTTGCCTATAACTCTTAAAAATCCAATCAGGAAGTTTCGAAAGGCAAAACGAATATGGGATTTTGTGAAGACACAGTGTGTGGAACATATGTCTAAACTTTCTCAGAAAACTATTGATCAAGATTTGAAGTTTAAAGGTATAATTGAAAAGTTAGAGAATAAGGTGGAAAAGCTGACTGAAGAAAATGTTTCTTTGACAAAAGAAGTGGAGAATTGGAAAAGTAAAGTTTGTAATCATTTAGCTACCAAAATTCAAAAGGACGTGTCTATATCATGTACAAATTGTTTGGAGTTTGCTAGTATTAAGAAAGAATGGTTGAAAGAGAAAAATTTGTTGGTTGAAGAATGCAATAAAGCTCAAGCTAAGGAAAAGGAAGCTGTTGAAGATTTTGATGCTTTATTTGAGAAATGTTATCCTCTTCAACAAAAATATGAAAAAGTTACTAAAGCTGCTGTCGAAGTTGCCGATAGAGTAATTCAACTTCAAGAGGAACTTACCAAGTTGCGTGATGGAAATGGTGAGAGTCAAAGTCAAAATAACATTTTGAAACATGATGTTATTTACTATAAGAAACAGGTAGAGAAAGTTACTGAAGAAGTTCTGGAAGAGTGTCGCTTGAGACAGTGTCATATCAGTGATTATAACAAATTGTCTGACAAATACATTGCTTCGCAGAAAGAATTGTCGGAAGCTAATATGAAAATATCTGAACAAAAGATTGAGATGTTTGATTTGCAGCGAAGATTGAAAAATTGTAACCATTCACCGACTTTTCTGAATTATATGTATAAACTGGAAAAGAGTGAGAAAGATGGTCAAGATGAATGTCTTCATCAAGTTCCTGCTCCAGTGGACATTCAAATGTCTGTTCCAGTTACATCATCTAGTGTTGAACAGCATGATCATTCAAAGTTTGCTGATACCTGTTCAGGGAAGAAAACAAGATTCAAATCAAAGAAGAATAAAAAGGAGGTTGATTACCACAAAGGGTTGAAGTTTGATTCCAAATCTACAATTCTTGAAAAAGAAAAGGTGTTTTATGGAAATTCAGGAAATGTGAAAGTGCCAAAGTTTTCTGAGATTGTGATAGATGATTCCTTGATTTCCGGGAAGAATGATTTGAAAGGTATCAAGTCTGAATTTACTAAGCTTGCCAAACAAGGTCATGAGATACCGATTTCTGTTCAAGATAAATGTCCTCACAAGAATGGTGGTTTGGGATTTAAAGGAACAGAAATGCCGACTAAGGATTTCAACAAAAAGGAGTTCAAAGCGAAGAAGATAAAGAATCAGAGGGTGTTTTCAGATAAGAAGACACAATGTTGGAAGCAGAAAGTATCTTCACCAGATGAAAAGCTTTCTTCTGAAGAGTCTTCTTGTATATCTGATGCTACACCACAAGGCGGTAACAATTCAGATTCATTTTATTCTGCTAATTCTAACAGGTTTTATCATCAAGATAAATTCTTTGGTTCTGGAGATGATTCTGATTTTTATGATTCTCCAAAATGTTTTCCAAAATTTCACAAACCAAAGAAATCAAAACCTTTGTTTTAAAAAATTCATGATGAAGGTCTTACTGATCATTTGGCAAACCAATTTTTATCCCTCCAACTGGTAAAAGACTTTGTTTTGTTTGTCGTAAAAAAGGTCATTATACAAATAATTGTCCTACGACATCTAATAATTCATCATCAAATGCCAAACATACAAAGTATGTTGATCTTGATGGCATTATTTTTAGTGAACCAATGCCCAATATTAAATTTTCATGGAAAAAGAAGTCTCTTTCGGAAAAATTGGGTAGTAGTTCTGATTGTCACTCATCAGTTGACAATGGTTCACTAGAAATCATCAAACCAAAACAGGAATGGAGACCGAAAGTTGTCTCCACGGCCAACACAGATTTTGTTGAAGACACTGAACGACCTATCATCGTTGGGGATGAGGGTCGGGGTTTTAAGAACTTACTATTTCCCAGTGTTTGCGGGTATTTCAGGAAGACCTGATAGTAATCGTGTGGTTGTTGACAGTGAGATACTTGTAGTTTTAAGTTAAAATGCATCGTTCCTATCTTTGAAACTCTGATTTTTTACAAAAATCATTTTCAATATGTGTCAAGTGTTGATCGATCATTTTCTTTTTTTGTTATTTATTTTTCTTTCGTTCATATTTTTAGGGGGAGAAAGTTTGAAAATTCAAAAAATAGTATTTGTTTGAATTTTAGGGGGAGAAATTAGAAAATATAAAGATGAAAAATTGAGAAATTGATCCGACAAAAGTGAGAAATGATAGTACATCAGTATATACGTTATCTGCCATGGATAGAGTAAGTCTAAAGGTTGTAGGTTCTTGTATAATCTGTGAATGTGCATGACTAATCTGATATCTGTAAGTAAAGATATAAACATAAAGCTTGCCTGATAATCTTTGGTTGTTTGCTTCTTGATGAATGCTATGTGATGATTCTGAAACAAAAATAGAATAAAGAGATATCCTGATGAATGCATGTTTTTCATTTTGAAAGATTTAAACTTGTTTGATTTTCTTTATTTTGTCAAACGATCGGACTTTCTCTGCGTATCATAAGATCGACCTGATTGTTGTTCGTTTGACGTTCTGCTTTATTTTTATTGGTGTTTCGTATAATCCATCGGACTTTCTCTGCGCGTTCGGAAGAACCGACCTGATTGTTGTTGGATTATACAATTTCAACTTGTTTTGCTTTCTTATTTTCTCAAATACTTGGGCTCTCTCTGCGTGTCGAAAGACCGACCTGATTGCTAGGTATTTGAGGTTCTGCTTTATTTTTGCATGACTCATCAAGGATGCTTAAAACTCGAATAAAAGTTACTTCTATATGATAAACATGATGATTTGCTAGTATTTCTGATAGGGTAGAGGCCGAGTTATCAGTGCATGATAAAAATTACCTCAAGCATATCTGAAAATGATAAATATGATTGGTGCATGCTGAAATAAACAATCAATGTTGTATTTGCGATTATCTTGGCTTGCATGCTAATTAAGACTGAAATTGAAATGTGCTAGATACGTTATGTCTGATATGATCTTGCGTCGTGATCTTTCTCACAAAATACCAAAAATTGAGTTTGTTTCTGCATTGCATTTACATTTCATTTCCGAAAAGTACAAAAAGATTTTTGGTGTGTTTTAGCATAAGTTTGAAAAGTCAAAAAGATTTTAGGTTTGTTTTGATATAAACTTTCTAAAAATCAAAAAGATTTTACTTCTTATTTGTTTTCGATTGATCGACACAAGATACGAAAAACATTTTCAAAATTCATATCTTGGATTCTCGAAGAGAAGTTTTGCACCAAGATTATTTATATTGGCCAGGTACTCAAAGGAAAGAGTTCATCACAACTTCAAGTCTTCTGAAGTTGTTGATAAAGATGAAAGAAACTGTTCATCGTCAAGTATTCGAAGATCAAGCTACCATCAAGTTAAGGGGGAGTTCGTTCAAAGAATATGTTTTAACTGGCGAACAGATACTGCACATGACGAGGGGAAGTTTGTTGATACATAATCTGTGCGTCATGTGAAGTATCTGAACGAGACAATATGAAGATTCAAGACAAGTTCAAGCTGCCGGCCGAACTAGGTCCGGACCTGAGGTTCGGACCCGCCGAACTTGGAGTTCGGATGGAGCTCGGAGCAGACGTCTATATATAGGAACTTGTGCTTTGAATGTAATAACGAGTGAGATAGACCAGTTCTTAACTATGTGTTTTTGACAGTGTTTCTCTAGAGAGCTTTAGATAGAGTTTGTAATTGAGTCTATGTTGATTTCAATAAAACAAACTATTATTTACGTCTCGTGTTCACTCTACGATCAAGCAAACCTTTAGTAAGATCCGTCTTACGGTTTTTCACATTCTAGGAAATTTAGTTCCCTTACCAAACCACAAGTCGAAAGCATGTGATAATTCTAAGGAGGGACTTTAGTTAGAAGAGATAACTGCATTATCAAGGATCCCGTAAACAAGCTACCTTAGACAGCTTAGAGTTACATTTTCCTTAGGGTAGATGCAACGCCAAAATATATGTTACCGAGTTATGAAAGGAGTTAAAATGGTTAGGATATGCGGATGAGTTGAGAGATTGAGAATGATAATTAAGATGGGAATGCAACAGGTTTTGAGGACAAAACCCTGTTTAAGGAGGGTAGATTTGTAACAGTCCATAATTTCATAGATATAAATATATATAGTAAATACGTGTTTATATTATGAATACGTGGATTTGATTGTTGAATATGGTGAGAATATACGTTAGATATGTTGCATGTGTTAGAAATATGTGTTTGATAACCAATGTGATAAAACGTGCATAAATGAATGTCTTAAACGTCAAGAAAATGTAATATGAGATGGATATGTGTTTATATTAATAGCATGATGATACATGAATCATTTGATGGATATATACGTGTAAATGCGTGTGTTAATAGTTAACGGAAAAGTAAAAGGTTAAAAGTGTAATTTATGTAAAGATATAAACATATGCGAGTATTATACGTGTTTATAATTTATTACAAGTATCCGAAAGCTTATAAATTAGTAAAGATATATCCTAACATGATTCTTAACATGAAATGATAAGTATTATAAAGTTTGAGGGACTAGAACGTAAATTAGCAATAATAAATAGATAAATATATATGTATATATATATATTATCATATGAATTCCGAGCCTTAGAAACCTTAGAAATTATTAGAAATATGTCGCATAAGGTTTTGGAACATAAAATAATAAAATGATAAAAGTTTAGGGGGTTAGAATGCACAAAATGAAAAGCTAGGGACTAAATATGTAAAAATCCAAATTTTGGCAGGATAAGGCCTGGGTCACGTATCACGTAACCTAGCCTACCCATCAGCGCGATACGCCTAGCCTCCGTCTACACCAGAAATGTACCAGGTTCGGAAATAAGCCACGATAGTTACCTTGGAGCTCAAGTTAGGCCGTAATACGCATCGATTTCAAGCATGAGTCACCATAGGACGTGTTAGGAACTTAAGATGAACCTAAAACCTATCAATAACGGCCTCAGTTCCATCAAACAACTCACCAATTCACAGAAATGTGATCCAAAAACCCTAAAACCTCATTAGAACTTCGTCGGAGCAATACGAGCAATCGGAGAAGAGTTGAGGGCTGAAATTCTGTAGTCACCCTTATTTGGTATGCTTAACAATAACCTCTGTCAGTTTTTGATAATATTGTGTCTAAGTATGGTTTCTAAAATTATGTAAAAATTAGGGTTCTTGAGCTTATTTTATTAAAATTGGATAATTGAGTGGGAATTAGGGTCTGAATTTTTGTAGATAATCCTAAAATTAAGGTTTTTTAAGAAAGCCCTAATTTTATTTCAGATTTGGAAAAGATTTGGTAAAGATTTTGTTAACGGGTCAAAATTAGGGTTTTCGTAATGTTGTTCTGCCCGAATTGGGTAAATGGGGTTGAACTAAGCCTTGATATTTTAATATATAATGTTATAATGGATAATACCCTAAGTTGGTTTGAAAAGAAAATGAGTTTTGATAAGGAAACGAGCAATACGTGGAATTAGGGTTTTAAATTATAATTAATTAATATAAAATAATTCGGAGGGTACGGGGACTTGAATTTTGGTATGGTAACATGTTTTTATATATTGAGTATATAAATGTTCAAAACGGATACATAATAAAGTATTAAAAAAACCGAGTTAATTAGATATTAGAAGTTCGTGCGAACCGGAAGGGTAAGCGCCTGTACACTGGGATTTCTGATAAAACGAGGGTGTTGCATAAATCCCAACTGGGACCTGGCATACCTCAATGGGAAATCCCGGAGTGAGCATTTACTTATAGGAATGCGCATCTTCGTATTATCAATAAAAAGAGATATTATGCCTCTAAGGGCATTTTGGTCATTTTAACCTATAAAAAGGTTAATCTTAATAACTATATATTATTAAGATAATAAAATATATAAATAAATATAGGAAGTGTTTATAATGTTAAACCTTGCGTTAATGCCATACGGTACGCGAATTAGGTTAACTGAAGGATTATGTCGGAGGTTCCATCCGAGTTTATTGAGTAAAGAGATAAGGTGAGTTATGCGAGCCCACTTTTAAATGTTTAAATGTTTTTTGGCTGATATACATACTGTATTTTAAAAATATATTCAAATACTTTTATATGAAAGTTTGATTATCTTAAGTGATAAATTGATGAACTGTATATGCTAGTTTGCTTATCTTAACCGAAAAATTGATGAACTGTTCGAAGTGATACGTGTTTGGTGTGAATATGTTTATGAATGATTACACGTCTTAGTAATGTATATGAAATGATTATTGAGATTATGTGCTATATTTGCTTTGAAATTAGGTATCCAAATGATAAGGGTTTGTTAATAAACGCATAAGTGAGTATGTATGATTATATGAGAACAGGTGATGCATTTGTTATATTAATATGTGGTGGATACGCCGATGGTACATCCTATAATATACATATTAATATAAGTTACCCGCTATATCGAAAGTGTGGAGGATACGCCGCTGGTACATCATGTATACATACACCAACGGTAAATTAAGGGATGTTCATTTGTTGCAATATATGAATGCATTATCATGTTTATTAGCACACCTAAGTCATCTGGATATTAAACTAGGGGCGGGTAGTAGTACTGTGGTGGTTAAGAAGATGTTCGATAGAATAGAACGTCTTAAGAGTTAAGGTTACGAGATTGGTGAGTGGATTTAGATTTCAAGAATAATGTATATTAATGAGAAACTTGAAAGACGGATTATAAATAAAAGATAAATGATATGTAGAGGGACGATGTGTATGGGAGAATAATGAGAGACATGAGGTAGCAACACCAACATTAACATTAGTATTATCAAAATAAAAAGATACTTATAATCTCACCAATCGATGTACCTTGCTTAAAGATTTTAAGAGTTGTACGTTGGCTAAAACAATTCATACATTGAGAAGGATTATACTATAGCTACTATGTATCTACTATATAGCTCAAACAATCGTGAAAAGTGAAATCTTTTTTGTGCATGTAACGAGAGGCAAAATCTATTTGTGAACCAACTGTTGATTCAACAAAGCGACTAAGATAAGTGTTTTTGCTACTGGATTTTGAATACTGTAGGTTATGAAAGGATACTATGTCCTTTGTAGTGTTCGATCTGTAGTGTCTTGATTACTAATTGATTTATCTTATTTTGTAGATATTTTATGACTCATTCAATGAATCGCTTGATGAGAGTTGGATCATGTCTAGGAAGAAAGATTATTATGGTAAATGTGTAATCAAGGGTGTATTTTGTGCCACTTTTGTTAGAATGGAGACTGTTTGGAAATTTCACACATCCTTTTCTTTTATCTTGCAGGATTGTATAATAGCCTGCCGTCAACAACCATTTCTATTACAAAACATTCCTTTGACAAAACAAAATCTGGTTATTTCTGTTGATACATGATGGAGTGCATATAGAGGACAATAACCCAATAACAAATTACATAGTCTTATATAGTTAATATTTAAAAAGATAGGTGTTGTGATTTTAAAATGTATATATTGCTCATATTATATAAAATAGCTACAAATTATTAAGTGACTAAAACATATAATTTCTCTTGACCGAAATTAATGTTGTTCAATAATGAGCAACAAATGGCTTTTGAAATAAAAAGTTGTTTAAATCGTGATATGGCATAATAGATACAAGAGAGGATTAAATCATTGGCTTCTGAAACAAAAAGTTGTTTAAATCGTGATATGGCATTATAGATTCAAGAGAGGATTAAATAATTTGGTTCAGCATGTTGGTTTTCATATACTTTTCTTCAACATGACCTGCATCATAGTTTAATATGTTTTCATTTTTATATGAGCAAACAAAAACATGCCAGTTAAATCTCCGGCTTGAAAGGTAGGAAGATAAGAGTAAGATAAGTGTGACAGTGTTTGGGACATTGAGAGAGTAAGATAAGAGTAAACATTTATTTGGGCTTGAAAGGTAGGAATACTACACTCACTGACCCGTTTGGAAACTGGAACCCACCCGGTGATGAAACCGGCTTAGAGCAAAACTGGTTTGATTTGATGAATCCCGGGGGTTTCAGTCTGGTTCCTTGTCCTCTGCTTGAAAAATAGTCTTCTACGCTAACTGGTTCTTAAACTCGTTTGAGACTGCTTTTGACCGTTGGGAAAAAATGGGACGTTTGTTGAATTTCATACTAATTTGTTTGAAAAACAGTCCTCTACAGAGAAGTAGATAACATACTAATTTTTTGAATTTCATGGAAATGCTCCACCTACCTATTGATGGCATGTGATAGCAGTAAGCGTGCCAAGACCGTAAGTTTGAATGAATTAGCCATTTGGAATTTAGAGGATGTTTGTGGTTGCTTTTCTTTGAGTTGGGTCTACATCGGCTTATGATTCACATGACTTGCACGAGTCAATTGCAACAAAGAGGTCGATAAATTTTACATTTGAACCAGGCCAGATGGAGTTCCATGAAGTCGGTTGAGGCAAAATAATACCTTTTAGTGAATGGTTGTTTGTTGCTTGTTATTATGGGAGTAGGTTTCTTGAAAACAAAGATGACATTGCCAAACTTAGGGAATGCTTTGATGGATTGTCGAGTCTGGTTAGTTCGAATTCTGTGAAGAATGCTTTTCAGGAGCCATGGGCATGTCCTTTTTTCTTTTTTCTTTTTTTTGAACGGCAACTACTAATTGTATATGAAACATCATGTTCCGTACTTAGCAATTCCTCAACTTCTTTGTTTAAACATACATCTAGATTATTCACTACTCTTTGCATAGTTCTCTCCGTTATATGATTTGAGTTGGTTTTAACACCATATTTTAGACCTAAATAATCATAATTTGACTGAAAGCAAATGTGAATAATGAAAACAACGTGTACATATCTACGTATATCTTTTTTAGCTAATCTCATAAAGGATTGTTGAACACTTCATAGATTTCTTTTCAATGTGTGGTGCTTGTTGTTCGAGTATTGGTTTGAACAAGTGTTTTTTTTTTTAACCTAATTTTAGTTTATTCATTTTCAGTTTGATTTTGGTATAATTTGTTTGATTTTTACTCAACCACGTTGTTATGGGAGAGAGGTTCAAGGAGGTTCCCGGATATAATTTTTTTTTTTACTTATGTAAAGTGTAAGCCGTTAAATACATCAAGTGTGATTATCACGGGGTTACAATTTATTTTTCCATTGATTTGTATAACTTTCTAAATGACGAATGCAAAGAGTAAGGCATCCAAAAACTAATACCACGTATATTTTCGTTGCCACCAGATTTGCGAACAGAAGACAAATAACACACGCGGGTACCCAGCTAGTATATATATATATGTATATATATTATCGTACAAATCTCGAGCCTTAGAAACCTTAGAAACTATTAGAAATATGTTCCATAAGATTTTGGTACATAAAATAATAAAAGGATAGAAGTTCAGGGGGGTTAGAATGCACAAATGAAATGCTAGGGACTAAATATGTAAAATCCTAATTCTGGCCGGATGAGACCTGGGTCGCGTATCACGTAACCTAGCCTACCTATCGGCACGATACGCCTAGCCTCTGTCTGCACAAGAAATGTACCAAGTTCGAAAATAAGCCACGATAGTCACCTTGGAGCTCAAGTTAGGCCGTAATACGCGTTGATTTCGAGCATGAGTCACAATAGGATGTGTTAGGACTTAATAGACACCTAAAACCTATAAATAACAGCCTTAATTCTATCAAACAACTCGCTAATTCACTGAAATATGATCCAAAAACCCTAAAACCTCATCAGAACTTCGTCGAAGCAATACGAGCAATCAGAGAAGAGTTGAAAGCTAAAAGTCTGCAGTCACCCCTTATTTGGTATGCTTAAAAACAACGTATTTCAGTTTTCGATGATATAGTGTCTAAGTATGGTTTCTAAAATTATGTAAAAGTTAGGGTTCTTTAGCTTATTTTGCTAAATTGGATAATCTGGTGGGAATTAGGGTCTGAATTTTTGTAGGTAATTCTAAAATAATGTGTTTTAATAAATGCCTAAGTTTATTACAAATTTGGAAAAGGTTTGGTAAAGATTTTTTTTAACGGGTCAAAATTAGGGTTTTCGTAACATTGTTATGTCCAAATTGGATAAAAGGGGTTGAAGTAAGCCTTGATACTTTAAAGTATATTATAAAATGTTATAATGGATAATACCTAAGTTGGTTTGAAAAGAAAATGAGTTTTGATAAGAAAACGAGAAATACGTGAAATTAGGGTTTTGAATAATGATTATTTAATATAAAATAATCCAGAGGGTACGAGACTTAAATTTTGGTATGTAACATGATTTTAAATATATATATATAGATATATATATATATATCTACCTATCTATTAAACAAAACTTATCAAGTTGATTTGGCACCTTATTAGGTTGTCCACATCATCAAGTGATGAGGTGGCATCCTCTCACACTAACCAAATCCTAGGTGTCAAATTCTTGAGTTTTTACCACATAGATTTCTCAATTCACCAACTTTTATGGTGAGTCCATTCCAAATTGATATTATATTTAATGAGGTTTTCATTAGATAATTTGTCTCCTTAATTTCGGAACATGCCTTCCCTATTTATTTGTAAATTTGTAATTTAAGTAAATTTAACCTGTTTTTAGTTTTAATTTTTCAAATTCGAAATTATTGATTATTGGTGTCATATTTAAAATTACAAATTAAATTTGACAATTTCAAAAATTTAAATTTCCGAATTTATATCCTCACTTTCGACTATTTTCTTATTTTTCCGAATTATCATTAATTTGTAGATCGACTACATAAGTAATTATAGTCTTTCAATATTATAATTTGCTTTTAAAAATATATATATATATATATATATATATAGATATTGGCCCCAATCTTAAAATTAGAAATTAAATTTGAAATTTTCAAAATTTTTAAATTCCGAAATTATATCCTCATTTTCAAAACTTTCCTTATATTCCGAAATTATCATTAATTTGTAGATTGATTACATAAGTAATTATAGTCTTTCCATATTTTAGCTATCTAAAATCCAATTTATACATTCTACAACTTTAGTCTCCTAAATCGTTTTCCTCTCGCAATCACTCATCTTCGGTTTTCATTCAAGTCTCATTTCAATATTTTGATCTAAAGTCATTTTTGTAGAGGTATGTTTTACATTAAGCCTATTGTAATGACTATTTAGTTCTGTTAAACTGCCATAAGCATTTACGTAATACACTTTAAGATTAGACGAGTACATCCAAATAGAAATATATTTGTGTACGTGTTATATATATTGAAGATTTTTTTATCGTGTTTGTGTTTCAATTATTGTTTATTAACATATGCCTGTTTATGTTTCACTAATTGACATGTAAAACGTGTTAATCATATCGTTAGTGTGAAAAAGAAAATACATATTTGGCATATAATTTTCTAATGAATTATTATCTCCTACTTTAAATAATTATTTTTTTGTTCATGTGTCTTTAACAAAGATAAATATAATTTGAAAATAGTGCGGAAAAAAATGGTGTGTTATTTGCAATCTATCATCTTAGTAATTTAATCATTTGACGTTCAAAAAGAAAGTAATTAAAATAATAGTCTTATCGACCCCAAAGATGTCAACTTTAATTAAGGTCACGTGGAACAGATATCCTCTTGTGTTAATATTGAATTGATATTTTATAGGTATTGATTTTTAATTCGTGATGTAATTTTTGGTTGGTGTTTTGTTAACTTATAGTCATGTGTTCAAATTTTAAGTGTTGAGGTTGTGAGGATTTTATCTTAAAAATTTCAAGAGTTGCCAACTAAAAGAAATTGAATTTTAATAAATTATATTATAATCAATTGGTCGATATTAATACCCGTACAAGTAAATAACATCTTTAACTTATACATTTATTGTTAAGAGCAATCTCACTTGCATAATCATCTTAGACTTAAACTCAATTAACTTTTTATTTTCACTAGATCACCAAGAAGTATTTTCTCCGTTTAGCTTATAATGTTTTTTTTGAGCGAAAACAAACGAAAATGAGATGTAAATCAATCTATGATTCTTATGTGAGCGTGATAGTTTCACAAATTGTTCATTAACATAAGCATGTTTGTGTTTCACTAATTGACATGTAAAACGTGTTAATCATATATCGTTAGTGTGAAGAAGAAAATACATATTTGGCATATAATTTCCTAATGAATTATTATCTCCTGCTTTAAATAATTATTTTTTTTGTTCATGTGTGTTAAACAAATTTGGTAACAAAGTTAACTCCTGCTAAGACACTTGGTTGTTAGTTGAAAGTGAATGTGAATTTCTTTTAAGTGGCCTCTTTTTAGTTCTTTGTCTGAAAGGGAGTTCCCAGGTCGAGTTTCTGATGCACATAGACTTTTTAATGCAGGTAGTATCATAGCATATTTTCGTTTCTCATAATGACTTATTTGGTATAGTCGATAGTTTTAAATCATATGTAGTCATAGGCTTTTCAAACGTTGTTTTTTCAATTGGATGGTTCCTATTTTTAGTTGTTACATAGAGATAAAGTTGATACATAACTTATACTCACCAGACGTCTTGAATTGTTTACATATATCTGCATTCCAAATCATCGTCTTGTGCTTAAAGTTGGTGTTCATATTATGTTGCTTAGAAACATTGATCAGAGGAATGGCTTATGTAATGGAACACGTCTTCAGATCGTATCTCTAGGGAAGCATGTTATTAAAGCGGTGGTTATCTCCGGAAGCAATATCGGATTCAGGACTTTTATTCCTAGACTTTCATTGGTTCCAACAGATTAAAGAGTTGTTTTTCGGTTTAAGAGAAGACAGTTTCCGATCTCGGTTTGTTTTGCTATGACTATACACAAAAGCCAAGGTCAATCTCTTTCGAGAGTTGGATTGTACTTGAAAGATCCCGTCTTCTCTCATGGTCAATTATGTCACACCCCGAGAATGGCTGAATGTGGGCATGTGACTGATTTGGCATCATGGTCATGGTTATGAATGATTGACATCTAAGTGAATATTTAGAAAAGTCATTTGTCTTTCAAAAACATAATTCTTAAACATTTATTTAAATATTTAAAACAATGGCAGCGGAAAATAGTAGTGGAAGTACATGTTAAGTTTCAAAAGACAATGATATGAGATTTTAAATCATGACAACCCTAAGGTGTAATGTGACTAAATCTCCCAAGTGAAATGCATGAACACACGGCAAGCAGACCATGATATGAGACAAGCAGGATCTATGTAGAAAGACATTGAATTGCATCCTTAATCACCTGAGAATTCAAGAAATTTAAAAAGTCAACAGAATTGTTGGTGAGTTCACAGGTTTGATGACACATGAAAATGTTTGAACAATGTTTGAATCAGTGTTTGAAACAATGTTTGAAATGCTTGGCCGTCATGATATTATTTTTGTTGACTCTGATTTTGTAAAGATCAAGCATGAACCTTGAATTCAAAACTAACTGTTTACCCACTCCTGGTGTCCAACCCCATGTACACCGAATGACCAGAATAACTAATGTACCCCTTGACTATTTCCGTGGAGTTAGGACTGGCGCGACCAAGTCGGGGCAGGGTCGTCAACCCAAATAGATCTATTCACAAGCTATCGTTTCGAATGAACTAATTGAATTCAATTAATAGTGGGACTTAGGCATATAACATGAATCAACATGAATACACAGATTGGGGTTTATGAAAAGAACATGCAATCAGTACGTCTTACAGAAATCATAATATCAGACAAAATGAAATTTGAAAGGCATTCATTGAATTCTCCCCCATAATTTGAAAACAGAAAAGTAAAAGGGGCCGTGAAACTCACTTGATATGAAGATGGACTGACAGATATGAATTGAATGAAGTAGCCTAGCAAGCGTCTACAATGTAATATTAAGACGTCTTAGGGGTCCGACTATATGGGTTAGTGAATACGTCACCCAATGTTCAAGGTTAAGTCTCGACTGTTATTACCCGATGACAGTGACGGAAATCCCAGAATATTATTTATTGGCTAATAAATAATATTGAAGTTGATGGAATTTATTATTTATTTGAATAAATAAATAATAATTGAATTTTCGCGTTTGAAATATATATTGAATAATATATGTTATTTTTCATAAATCGTCACGTATATTTAATTTATTAAATATTTGTAAGGTTTTGAACCCTTTTGATTAATAATTAAATCTTTCATTTATTAACGTTTGAACGCACGCATTATACCGCGCGTTAATACACGGTACATGTCGCGTTTTATGAAAAGAATTTAGACACTTGAAAATATGTCTATTTGTATGAGGAAATGTTTCAAAAAATATATGATATTATATTTTTGTAAAAATTAAGTGTCGGTTTGTCCGGTAGTAACCGGTTTCACCGGTTTGACCGATTTGACTCGTTTAATGACCTCTTAAGTTTCCTTAACACTTAGGATTTGTTATTAGACTTGTTTTAATGTGGTTTAGGGTTTTAAGTTGCCAAGTGTGCCGGTGGAAGTTTAACTTGTAAAATTGACATTTTCGAGTTACCGAAAATTACAGTTTTGGTCCGGTTTGCTTCTAAAACATATTTTTCCACTTTGAAACTTTGGGAAACACTTTTATATGTCAAAATAAGCATGTTTTATGTTCTGGACCAGATCCAACTTTTGTTCAAAAATAAGTTATATTTTCCGTCGAAATGTCGTATTACGGTATTCAATTGTTCCGTTTTCAAGTGTTTAACTTCTCGAATCATTTTGTAAGTTTGAGACATAATCTTGGCAGCCCTAAATCATATGTTACAAGTCCCAAATGGTCATTTGTTGGTCACAATGATTTTCACTTAATTTTTTTATGAAAATGAATGATATTTTATCATGAAAATTCAATTTTTATATTTCTTTGTGTTTTCATGATCCAATCTTTAAATAACACTTTTTATGACTAAAACCATCTTATAACATGTTTGGTTCTAGATTTGAAGTTAAAGTCATGGGGTGTTTTCAAGATTGCAAAATATATATGTTTTATGGTAACTACATTTTTATGACACATAAAATGAGTGTCATCTCTTACCACTTTTAACCTAGTTTATATTTCATCTAAAACTTCATTTCCAAACATTATATTTATGAATTTTCATCAAATCAAACATACTACATTATTAAAAACTTATAATATGTTATGATTTATAAACTTTGTCACCAATGTAAAGCTTTTTAACATAAACATACATGTTATGTTAATATGTTTCTAAGTAATTTGTTCAAACAATATTCTAGTTTCCATCAAAGGCATATATTGCTACTAACATTCAAGATTGTTAGTAAATCATCCAACAACACCACTAAGACTTAATCATTAACATGAATTTGTGACCTTATTTGAATAAATCATGGAATAAGTTAAGAAAGAAAGAGGTTCCTCACTTAAACTTAAACCGGATCGGTAAAGACTTGATGGGTTGTTGATTTAGCTTCTAAGTTTAGCTCCTAACCCACCCTTGACCTTTGTTTTAGGATGATGATGATGAAAGGATGAAAGGATGAAAGGAACATCATGGATTTTCATAAGAAACAAGAGATTAGATTATGTGTTTAGAAAGATTTGAAAGAAAGAATGAAAGAATGATGATGAACTAGGAATGTTTGATGAATTACCTTGACTAGAGATGTGATTAGAAGCTTAGATTGAGTGTTGGAATGGTAGAAATCTATGGTGGTGGTGGCGGTTTATGGAGGGCCGAGAGCAAGGAGAAAAGAAAGAGAGAAAGTGTTGGTGGGTTCTTGAAATGTCTAAGTGTTTAAGTGTGTTTCAAGTTTATATGAAAGTGGGTTAGGGGCAGGGGCGGACCCTTATTAGACCCAGGGGGTCCCCGTGGACCCCCTCAACCTCGTACGCAAAGTGAAAAATTATGTGAACGGTTTTTTATAAAAAAAAGTTTGCAAAGAGGAGTTAATAAATACTTAATTTGTGAAAATTAAACAAAGCAAGCAACTTGCCAAGTGGTAAGAACCCTTGTTTGATTTTTAAAGGGTGCAAGTTCAAATCTTGCCCATAACATTTTTTTTTCCAAGCTTTTTCTATTTATTTTAGTGCTATAAATAAAGAGAGTAAATGATGGTACTTCATTTCTCACATCTTTCTTACTTACTTTCATTATAGAACAATTATTTATAAATACATTAATTCTAGACACATTTTATAATGAAATATTACAATATATAAAACTATAGACTTTTTTTAATAGACAAACATTTTGTCATATTATTTTTCTTCACACGTTATTTTTTCTCTTATCTTCATTTCTAGCCATTTACTATTATTTTTTTACTATTATATCGTTGTCAATGTTACGGTATAGATTTTTTTTTATCAAATCATATAGAGTTTTTTTAATCAGTTATTTTTTTCTTTACTCGCAATGTCGTGTCGTAACGCGTGCCTGCATTAAAAACTATTTAGTAAGTAATAGACCAAATTTCTTTATGTACATTTATATGAAACTGAAACATCTAAAACTAGTGACTCCATAAAAAAAATTGTGGACCCCCTCAAACACTTTTCTAGTTCCGCCCCTGGTTAGGGGCTTGGTGGTTCACGGTTTTAAAGGAACCAAATAAGGTTCGGTTGGTGTTGGTTCGAACCAAGAAAAGAAGAAGTGGGGAGATGGGCTTGAACCTCTTGAACTTGTGTTGGAAAAATGATCACATGATGGTGGCTTTTGTGGGTGTGGGAGCCGGTTCAAGGAAGAGAAGGAGAGGGGACAAGGTGGCAAATTGGTGGCTAAGGGGACAAGAGTGTCAAGTGTGTAAGTGGTTAAATGTATTAACCAATGGATCAAGGTCTTGTTATGTACTTTAGGAGGCAAAGTTGTCTAATATCATCTAGACATGTAGTGGAATCTAGGTGCCAACACCCTTTTAGACATGTGATCTTGGGGTGATACAAACTAATGGATAGTTAGGAAACTAGTTAGGATGTAACAAGAAGATGAGAATGAGCAAAACCGGTTGGGAGGAAGGAAGGAAAAGAAAAGAAATGGGGGGAAGGAGATTCGAACTCGGGAAGGCCGAGAGAAAAGAGGGAGGAAAGAAAACGGGCTCGGGCCCAAAGGAAAAGGAATCGGGTTAGGCCGGTTGGGCTCGTGGGCCGAAGGGGAGGAAAACGGGCCAAGAGAATGGGCCGGCGGGTTGGGCCGCAAGAGAATGGGCCGAAGGGTTTGGGCCGAAAGGGAAGAAAAATAAAAGAAATGGGCCGGTAGGCCCATTGGGCTCACTGGGCTGAACCGGGTCTCGGGTCGGGTCAGGTTGAGTCCGGGTCGATCCAACGAGTCCAACGACACTTCGTTTGAGTCAAAAGGATAAACGAGTGAAAAGTCGGTTTTTGACTCGAGAACAGATGATTTATATATAAATATAAATCAATAAAAAAATAAATGATTAAGTGTCGCGTTAAATTTTGAATGAACGGGAATGTCACATGTCTTGATTGTTTGTCGTTTTGATTATCCACAATGACGTACTAACGTTTGGAAATAAAAACTTTGCTCGACATGAGCGTTTATTGTTTGGAGTTTTGGTGACAATGTTTAATATTTGTCTTGGTGAAAATATAATATAGTTTAGATTGAAATAGTTTTAGGAATAAAACTAATTATTGTTTGAACTAGATTATCGTTTTGAATGAATGAATTCGTCGTTTGAAACAACGACTCGTGTTGAACACGTTACGACGTAACGTAATGTTATGAAAAATATAAAATGAATATTTTATATTTTTATTATTGAAGTTCTTTCTTGAATAATCACAGAACTTTAAGTTGATTTCCACTACGGGTAAATGTTGTCGGACCTATGTTGTTTATGTTTGCACGTAAAGTCACCTAATTTGGGCAAATTAAGTCTAATGCATATATATAATCAGATAATTGCACGTTAATATAATACTAAAGTTAACCTGGAATATACGGGTTGTCACATACTCCCCTGGTTAGAGAAATTTCGTCCCGAAATTTAGTCTTGAGCACCGGAGTTAGCATCATTGGCAAAGACATGCGGATACCCTTTAACGTATTTGATCTTCTCGTTCCCATGTGTATTCAGGACCTCGACGCGAGTTCCAATGAACTTTCACAATAGGATCCTGACATTGCTTTAATCACTTAACCTCACGGTCACAGATTTCAGTAGGAGCCTCGATACAATGAAGACGATTGTCAATCTCAATCTCGTCCATAGGAATAAAAACAGATTCGTCAGACAGACACTTTTTCAAGTTACTGACATGAAATGCATCGTGAACTTTTCTAGTTTAGGCGGCAACTGAAGGTGTTATGCTACTGGTCCAATCTCTTCAATGATTTCAAAGAGACCAATGTAGCGAGGGCGTGACTTATCACGTTTTCCAAAACGAATAACACCTTTCAAGGATCGCGGGATCCATGATTGCCACGGGTATACGAATGAAATGGAGTTGATAGGCATTCAAGAATGGTTCTTTTATGAAGATGAGCGTTAGTCATTCAGAGGTATAGGATTCTGAATTAGAAGTTCTAGGCTAGGCATACTTACTCACGCAATAAGTTCCACCAGGATTTTTATGCAGTCCAGATTACAATTATGTGTGCACCCACAATTGTGATTTGTCTCGCATGATCAGCCTAGGTTTCACCTATTCTAAGTTTTCAGCTCTTGTTAGAACATGGAATGTGTCGGGGACACTGTTAAGCTCATGAGATAACTTAGGCCAATTAGCTACCGGTCAGATTCTTACTAGCATCTCGAAAGTTCCAGATCACATTAGTGACAGGAAAGCGGCTTTGAATTTTAGTGTGATAGTTGTTGCTATATGAAGGCTCAGCTAGAGGTAGATGGTCATCCAAACCATTACCAAATTTATCACACGGCACAAAACGTATCCTAAAGGGTTTGAATCGTTCTCTCGCTTTGACCATCCGTTTGTGGATGATAGATTGTACTTATGTCGATACAAGTACCCAAAGCTTTCTGAAGAGATTTCCAAAAATCTAGCGGTAAAACGAATATCTCGATCAGAGATGATAGAGACAGGTACTTCGTGGCGAGATACCATTTATTTCATGTAGATTTTGGTAAGTTGCTCGGAGGTATAGAATTTCTGGATATGTAGGAAGTGAGCAGGCTTAGTTAAGCGGTCTACGATTACCCCAATCACATTAATTTTGAATTGGGTCCTTGGAAAATTGGTAATGTAATCCATGGAGATTTCTTACCATTTACTTTATGGGATTTTAGGTTGAACGAGTGAGCCAGAGGGCTTTTGGTATTCGGCTTTGACTTTCGCACAAGTCAGGCACTTACCAACGTATGTGGCAATTTCAGCTTTCATGTTAGGCCACCAATACAACTCTTTCAAACCATGATACTTCTCATCAGAATTAGGGTGAAAAGAAAATCTTTATTTATGGGCTTTGTCTAAGATCAATTTCTTTACAGACCCGAAGTTTGGTATTCTGAGTCTATCCATGGAGTAGGATGATCCGTCGGGCTTCTTGAAGGAGAGATATGAGGTTAGATTGAAGGGTCAATCTAAGGGCACGAACGCGAAGAGGTTTCACTCGATCTTTCCTGCTAAATGCGTCGGCGACTACATTAGCTTTAACAGGATGGTAACGGATTTCACGACGTTGTCTCATGTTAAGCTCTTTTTGATTGAGAATTTGCTAAAGACATTTGCGGTCAACGTATATTGTACACTCTGTACCATAGAGGTAATGTTTCCAAATCTTTAGAGCAAAAACAACAACTCCGAGTTTCAAGATTGTGAGTCGAGTAATTCCTTACATGAGGTTTCAATTGACGGGAGACATAGACGATGACTTTATCTCGTTGCATAAGCACACATCCTATGCCTTGGCAGGATGCGTTGTAGTTTACTACGAAACCATTCGTTCCTTCAGGAAAGGGACATAATTGGTGCATTACGCAACTTCTGCTTTAACCATTGAAAGGCAGACCCAACTTTAGAATCCAAGACAACTTCTTGTCTCTTAGGGTGATAGCAGCCAACGGTTGAGCTATCATTGAAAAGTTTTCGATAAACCTTCGATAGAAACTAGCAAGACCTAAGTATTGAAGGATTTTCGATGGAGTGGATCAAGGTGTCGTCGATGAACACGATAACAAACTTGTCCAAGTATGGCTTGTACACCCAATTCATCAAGTCCATGAATACGGCTGGTGCGTTTGTCAAGCCAAATGGCATCTCTAAAACTCTTAGTGACAATAACGGTTTCTGAAAGTAGTCCTCGCAATGTCTTCTTCACGAACTCTCAACGGATGATAACCAGACCGCAGATCAATCCTTGAAGCCGGTCGAACGGGTCGCCGATCCTTAAAAGCGGGTAACGGTTCTTCACAGTCAACTTGTTCAGCTCGCGATAGTCGGTACACATGCGAAAGATCCATCCTTCTTTTGGCGAAAAGAACAGGAGAACCCCAGGGGAGCGATTAGGTCGAATAAATCCTTTATCCAATAATTCTCGCAACTGATTGGACGATTCCTGCATTGCAGGAGGGGTAAGGTGATAGGGAGGACGGGCTACGGGGGTAGCACCTGGAACAAGATCGATTCGAAACTCTACCTGCCTAGCCGGTGGCAGGCTTGGCAATTGTTCGGAGGATACTTCAAGAAATTCACGGGTGATGTGAACATCCTTCAGTGCCTTCTCTTTTGATTCCTTCTTGGCGACGTGTGCCAAGATGACATGACCTCCCTTACGAAGATATCTACAAGTTCTCACACAAGATACAATGTTTAGCTTGGTTTCACTCTTTTTACCTTGAATGACTAGAGTTTCACCATTTTCCAATGGGATCTTAAATTGCTTGTGATGGCAAACCATTTCCGCACGGTTCTTTGACAACCAATCCATGCCAATTACGATGTCATAACTTCCCAAGTCGACGGGCAACAGGTTAATGCTAAACATATGATCGGAAAGACGCGAAGAGCAATTTTGGTAAACCTTGTCGGTTTCGATTATACTACCATCTGCTAGCTTTACGGAGTACTTACTGTCTAACATACTTGGGTTGATTTTAAGTAAAGGGCAAAAATCGGTCGACACAAAGCTTTTCTCGGCTCCGGTATTAAACAAAATAGAGGCAATATAATCATTAAGGATGAACGTACAAGTGACAGTTTTTGGATCCTGTCGGGCTTCTTCAGCGTTCATCATAAAGGCTCTTCCACGGGCAGTTCCAACAATTTAATTTTTCTTTGGACATTGATTCTTTATGCGTCCAATAGCTTCACAACCGTAACAGGTTTTGGAAGGGCAGTCTCTGGCCATGTGACCTTTCGCCTTGCAGTTGTTGCAGTACACGTTACTGCAAACATGGTGAAAGTTACATTTTGAACACATTGACAGGTTCCCTGTGTAGCCAGACTTCTTTGTTTCTTGGACAAAAGCAAAGGCAACAAAATCCTTGGCTGGTTCAAGGGCTTTTTCAGGTTACTTCTCTGATCGCCTCTCAGAACATTTCTTGCCATGAAGACTGCGCTTTCGCTTACGGTCGAATTTCTTTCTAGGAGAAGGAGAAGAAGAAGAACAAACATCAAAAACAAGCTTTGAATCAGAAGTCTTCCTAGTAAAGGATGCTCCTTGGCGTGTAGCCTGGTACGTCAGACTATGTGCCAAACGAACGGCGCTTTACAGAGTGGTTGGGTTGGAAGACATCACATCTACTTGAATATTAGGAGTCATAATGCGCGAATTTTCTTGTACAATGGTATCACCATTGTAAGACAGGGATGGGCGAGTTCATGAAAATGCTTAGTGTAGCTAGCAATGTTAGATCAGTTCCAACAGATTCAGCATTTGAATTCCACCCTGTGAGACCACTGTCCATGAACGTGCAGGCGGAAAATTTAACATTGGAATGATCATGGCAAATGCTGACGCGGAAAACAGATATAGTCTTTTCAACCATGAATAAGGTTTATGGCACCATCAATACCCTTGAAGTTGTTGGACTTACAGTTCATAAAGTCCTGGTAGTACATTCTCGGACACCTGGAACGTTAGACATAACCTTGAAAACAATTCTTGCTAATCGTTTTCTCGGGTTTCCAACATTTATCGGGGGAAATCTTACCACTAGGGGAACCCTCGTGGTGTTCTCCAGCGGCACGGGTAGCTTCATTAATGGCTATAGCATCAACGATGCGCTGGGCAACTAGAGCCTCGATTTGCTCAGCGTTCAAAGGGACAGGTGGAGGTGTGGGAGCTCGGTTGTTCAACGGTGAACAACAGAATGGTCTCCTCCACAGCTAGCATACATCTCTCAAAAGACTCCATCACTAGCATAGAGGTAATGACAGCACTTAAGACATTAGTTACGTTGGCGTGCAATGAATCCATACCATAGCCATCAGTAGTAGATTGATCTTCAATCTCAGAGAGTCGTGACTCGAAAGTCTGAATAGTATCATATTCCAGCAGAGAACGAAGCTCGGTAATGACACGACGAATGGCGTCATTATAACCGGAAAAACGAGACTGTATAGAAACATGATCAGGCAGACGAACGGGAATGACATCTAGAATAATGGAAATGCGAGTAGTAATAGAGGCGAAGGACTCTCCAACTTCGTGAATGGAAGGAACAACTGGTGGATTAGATATGCATTTCCCTTTTTGGGGTAGGCTCGTCAACAGGGGTTGAAGTCACGGGACGACAATGAATAGCAGACGTCCTTGGTGTGAACTTAAGCCTAGGGCCTACTGGTACGAACGGTGTGACGGTGCCGGGTTGGAAGAAGAATGGTCAACGAAATGTACAGACGGAATAGGCTCAGGAATGTTTGGAATGGAAACAATGGGGTTAAGAACAGACATAATAGCTGGAAGAGGGAAGAATGTAGCAAGAACAGGCTCAACGGGGTCGTCATTGATCTCGTCGTCAGACGTGATAGGATCCCACATGCTCCTGGGCGAAGGTAGGCGAGGTGAGTGCTCCTGAACTGGTGCGGTCTCTGGGACAGGAGTCGACGGTGTATACTCCGGTGAACCAGGTACGTAGTCGGATGAAGATAGTGCGTAATTGGGCTCTGGCTCAGAGTCCGATGGTATCACGATAATCTCCTTGTTTGCCACGATGTGACGATTCCAAGTTATAACAATAATATATAACAATATATTAGGCAATTATCTTAGACAATAATGCATAACAGTTTGCAAGTTAGCACACATACAAGGCAATGCATGAATGCACACACACGAATGAATGATGCAGAGCTTAGGTTATAGACTAGGTGCAGACCGATGCATCCTAATTCACTATAACCATGGCTCTGATACCACGTCTGTCACACCCCGAGAATTGCTGAATGTGGGCATGTGACTGATTTGGCATCATGGTCATGGTTATGAATGATTGACATCTAAGTGAATATTTAGAAAAGTCATTTGTCTTTCAAAAACATAATTCTTAAACATTTATTTAAATATTTAAAACAGTGGCCGCGGAAAATAGTAGTGGAAGTACATGTTAAGTTTCAAAAGACAATGATATGAGATTTTAAATCATGACAACCCTAAGGTGTAATGTGACTAAATCTCCCAAGTGAAATGCATGAACACACGGCAAGCAGACCATGATATGAGACAAGCAGGATCTATGTAGAAAGACATTGAATTGCATCCTTAATCACCTGAGAATTCAAGAAATTTAAAAAGTCAACAGAATTGTTGGTGAGTTCACAGGTTTGATGACACATGAAAATGTTTGAACAATGTTTGAATCAGTGTTTGAAACAATGTTTGAAATGCTTGGCCGTCATGATATTATTTTTGTTGACTCTGATGTTGTAAAGATCAAGCATGAACCTTGAATTCAAAACTAACTGTTTACCCACTCCTGGTGTCCAACCCCATGTACACCGAATGACCAGAATAACTAATGTACCCCTTGACTATTTCCGTGGAGTCAGGACTGGCGCGACCAAGTCGGGGCAGGGTCGTCAACCCAAATAGATCTATTCACAAGCTATCGTTTCGAATGAACTAATTGAATTCAATTAATAGTGGGACTTAGGCATATAACATGAATCAACATGAATACACAGATTGGGGTTTATGAAAAGAACATGCAATCAGTACATTTTGCAGAAATCATAATATCAGCCAAAATGAAATTTGAAAGGCATTCATTGAATTCTCCCCCATAATTTGAAAACAGAAAAGTAAAAGGGGCCGTGAAACTCACTTGATATGAAGATGGACTGACAGATATGAATTGAATGAAGTAGCCTAGCAAGCGTCTACAATGTAATATTAAGACGTCTTAGGGGTCCGGCTATATGGGTTAGTGAATACGTCACCCAATGTTCAAGGTTAAGTCTCGACTGTTATTACCCGATGACAGTGACGGAAATCCCAGAATATTATTTATTGGCTAATAAATAATATTGAAGTTGATGGAATTTATTATTTATTTGAATAAATAAATAATAATTGAATTTTCGCGTTTGAAATATATATTGAATAATATATGTTATTTTTCATAAATCGTCACGTATATTTAATTTATTAAATATTTGTAAGGTTTTGAACCCTTTTGATTAATAATTAAATCTTTCATTTATTAACGTTTGAACGCGCGCATTATACCGCGCGTCAATACACGGTACATGTCGCGTTTTATGAAAAGAATTTAGACACTTGAAAATATGTCTATTTGTATGAGGAAATGTTTCCAAAAATATATGATATTATATTTTTGTAAAAATTAAGTGTCGGTTTGTCCGGTAGTAACCGGTTTCACCGGTTTGACCGATTTGACTCGTTTAATGACCTCTTAAGTTTCCTTAACACTTAGGATTTGTTATTAGACTTGTTTTAATGTGGTTTAGGGTTTTAAGTTGCCAAGTGTGCCGGTGGAAGTTTAACTTGTAAAATTGACATTTTCGAGTTACCGAAAATTACAGTTTTGGTCCGGTTTGCTTCTAAAACATATTTTTCCACTTTGAAACTTTGGGAAACACTTTTATATGTCAAAATAAGCATGTTTTATGTTCTGGACCAGATCCAACTTTTGTTCAAAAATAAGTTATATTTTCCGTCGAAATGTCGTATTACGGTATTCAATTGTTCCGTTTTCAAGTGTTTAACTTCTCGAATCGTGTTGTAAGTTTGAGACATAATCTTGGCAGCCCTAAATCATATGTTACAAGTCCCAAATGGTCATTTGTTGGTCACAATGATTTTCACTTAATTCCTTTATGAAAATGAATGATATTTTATCATGAAAATTCAATTTTTATATTTCTTTGTGTTTTCATGATCCAATCTTTAAATAACACTTTTTATGACTAAAAACCATCTTATAACATGTTTGGTTCTAGATTTGAAGTTAAAGTCATGGGGTGTTTTCAAGATTGCAAAATATATATATGTTTTATGGTAACTACATTTTTATGACACATAAAATGAGTGTCATCTCTTACCACTTTTAACCTAGTTTATATTTCATCTAAAACTTTATTTCCAAACATTATATTTATGAATTTTCATCAAATCAAACATACTACATTATTAAAAACTTATAATATGTTATGATTTATAAATTTTGTCACCAATGTAAAGCTTTTTAACATAAACATACATGTTATGTTAATATGTTTCTAAGTAATTTGTTCAAACAATATTCTAGTTTCCATCAAAGGCATATGTTGCTACTAACATTCAAGATTGTTAGTAAATCATCCAACAACACAACCAAGACTTAATCATGAACATGAATTTGTGACCTTATTTGAATAAATCATGGAATAAGTTAAGAAAGAAAGAGGTTCCTCACTTAAACTTAAACCGGATCGGTAAAGACTTGATGGGTTGTTGATTTAGCTTCCAAGTTTAGCTCCTAACCCACCCTTGACCTTTGTTTTAGGATGATGATGATGAAAGGATGAAAGGATGAAAGGATGAAAGGAACATCATGGATTTTCATAAGAAACAAGAGATTAGATTATGTGTTTAGAAAGATTTGAAAGAAAGAATGAAAGAATGATGATGAACTAGGAATGTTTGATGAATTACCTTGACTAGAGATGTGATTAGAAGCTTAGATTGAGTGTTGGAATGGTAGAAATCTATGGTGGTGGTGGCGGTTTATGGAGGGCCGAGAGCAAGGAGAAAAGAAAGAGAGAAAGTGTTGGTGGGTTATTGAAATGTCTAAGTGTATAAGTGTGTTTCAAGTTTATATGAAAGTGGGTTAGGGGCTTGGTGGTTCACGGTTTTAAAGGAACCAAATAAGGTTCGGTTGGTGTTGGTTCGAACCAAGAAAAGAAGAAGTGGGGAGATGGGCTTGAACCTCTTGAACTTGTGTTGGAAAAATGATCACATGATGGTGGCTTTTGTGGGTGTGGGAGCCGGTTCAAGAAAGAGAAGGAGAGGGGACAAGGTGGCAAATTGGTGGCTAAGGGGACAAGAGTGTCAAGTGTGTAAGTGGTTAAATGTATTAACCAATGGATCAAGGTCTTGTTATGTACTTTAGGAGGCAAAGTTGTCTAATATCATCTAGACATGTAGTGGAATCTAGGTGCCAACACCCTTTTAGACATGTGATCTTGGGGTGATACAAACTAATGGATAGTTAGGAAACTAGTTAGGATGTAACAAGAAGATGAGAATGAGCAAAACTGGTTGGGAGGAAGGAAGGAAAAGAAAAGAAATGGGGGGAAGGAGATTCGAACTCGGGAAGGCCGAGAGAAAAAAGGGAGGAAAGAAAACGGGCTCGGGCCCAAAGGAAAAGGAATCGGGTTGGGCCGGTTGGGCTCGTGGGCCGAAGGGGAGGAAAACGGGCCAAGAGAATGGGCCGGCGGGTTGGGCCGCAAGAGAATGGGCCGAAGGGTTTGGGGCCGAAAGGGAAGAAAAATAAAAGAAATGGGCCGGTAGGCCCATTGGGCTCACTGTGCTGAACCGGGTCTCGGGTCGGGTCAGGTTGAGTCCGGGTCGATCCAACGAGTCCAACGACACTTCGTTTGAGTCAAAAGGATAAAAGAGTGAAAAGTCGGTTTTTGACTCGAGAACGGATGATTTATATATAAATATAAATCAATAAAAAAATAAATGATTAAGTGTTGCGTTAAATTTTGAATGAACGGGAATGTCACATGTCTTGATTGTTTGTCGTTTTGATTATGCACAATGACGTACTAACGTTTGGAAATAAAAACTTTGCTCGACATGAGCGTTTATTGTTTGGAGTTTTGGTGACAATGTTTAATATTTGTCTTGGTGAAAATATAATATAGTTTGGATTGAAATAGTTTTAGGAATAAAACTAATTATTGTTTGAACTAGATTATCGTTTTGAATGAATGAATTCGTCGTTTGAAACAACGACTCGTGTTGAACACGTTACGACGTAACGTAATGTTATGAAAAATATAAAATGAATATTTTATATTTTTATTATTGAAGTTCTTTCTTGAATAATCACGGAACTTTAAGTTGATTTCCACTACGAGTAAATGTTGTCGGACCTATGTTGTCTATGTTTGCACGTAAAGTCACCTAATTTAGGTAAATTAAGTCTAATGCATATATATAATCAGATAATTGCACGTTAATATAATATTAAAGTTAACCTGGAATATACGGGTTGTCACAAATTATACGTTGCGTTATCAAGGGTGAAGAGCAAGAAGGGTCTGAAGATCTTGATTTTGAATGAAGACGGTCGTCCAACCAATGTAATAAGAAATATAGTGTATAAATCTATCTTCTCGAATTTGTAATTGTTATTGATTTTTTTTATTATTGAATATTGTTTTACCGATAAGAATTTTTTGGATAGTATATATATATATATATATATATATATATATATATATTTTACATTCTAGACCCGGGTATTTACCCGGGTAAGTGGCTAGTATCTTCTATAATAAAGGAAGCTTGGTAATCCTATGTGTCAACATTTTAGCTCACCCCCTTGATATATGCCATGTGTAATTTTTATAGTTTTTTAATTTTTTTTCTTATTTATAAATTATAATGGTAAGAGGATATCAATATGGTCAAGGGCAAATTAGTAATTACCTAAAGAAACAACCTGCATTTTTTTCAAATGGGTACCATCTTGACCCATCGACCCATCTCGTAGTTCTGAAAGAAAACCCTATTTGGGTGTCTGAAACAACCTGAGATTTGTTTTCAGAGGAGAACAACAAAGAAACCGGCCATATTCGTTTCAAAAAATATGTTGGTTTTGCAGAGGAGAATCAGAGAATCTCCACTTGTAAATCACTTGTTTTCCTTCTTTATAGTCGACGCAACCTAATCTCGGGAACACGTCAAGTTGATATTTCAATCGGGTAAGTGAGTTATCACACAAACTTCTTTGATTCTTTGTGTAATCGATTCAACCTTCTTGAATTTGGTAATTGGAAAATGACAGTTTAATTCAAATGAATATACAACTTCATTATAGATACGTACCATGGAGGGCTGATTGAAATTGCAATTCAAATCACTAAGAGCCAAAGAGGTATGATAATAATTGTATTTGCTAGAAGGAAGCTTTGATATATATTGAAGAAATCAGGTTAGTGAATTGAATATACATAGTTTTAAACATTGTATTGAAAATTGAAATTATGCATGCCAACTGCTTGATAAAATGTCTCTGATAAAATCTTTTTTTATTGTTTAGAATAGGTGTGTATATGTAGTGTGTTTTAGTCAATAAAACTTCCATGATAATTTTTAATTTGTTGTTGATGGTTTTCTTTCCACATTATACATTTGTATGTCTTAGTCTTCCATTGTATGAAATATGAAGTTAAAAGATTTAGGTATTTCTAATTGTGAGAGTTTTGCATCTCTTAATATGATGGTGTTTGATATAAACAACAAGGGAGAACCTAACAGTCAACGGCCTTGACAGTTTAGATTCTGGTAAAGTCTAGAAGTAAAATTGGTTTTTATTTTTATTTGTGTTCATGTTCGTTCGTCTGCTGTCTATATTTTTATTTATGTTGGTTGCTGGTTTGTGATTAGGTAAAATAAGAACATGTCTATATTTTTATTTGTGTTGGTTGTTGGTGTGTGATTAGGTAATAAAAACAAGTCAAAAGTTCGTTTGGTTTTACTCTATGTGTTCATCTCTTGAATGACTACTATTTCCTGTCTTTATTGTAGTGAAAATAAATAGTGAATTATTGTAATTGGGGTTCAATACATATTTAGTCTAATATTGAGTTCAAGCAGGATGAAGGGCCAGGAAATAATACAATTTAACTACACGTGTAAATTGGCAGCTGCATCACATTTTTATATGCGGCTATTCTATAATTAAATTCAGATCTCGAAGTCAAAGTATAGAATTGTTTAAGGTCTATTCTTTGAAGAAATGATGTGAAAGAGTATGTGACTAGCTTTTGTTACTACTGTTGGATACTTCTTCTATATTTTTATCTCTGCTATATTAAGGTTTTTATATAATCTAACTTTTATATGTAAATATAATTTGCAGTGATCTTTTAAGAACCTTTTGTATATAAGACTTGGAAACATGCTGATCAAGTAACGAATAATATATGGTTCGAGTTATGAAGAGCTTTTATAAAAGGTTTATATATAATCTAACTTCTTATATGAAAATATATTTTGAGTGAACTTATATGGCTGAATGGCAGGTAAATTATATGGGGATTTAAACCTTCTTTGATCTTTTTTTAGTATAATATTAAAAGGTAAACATATTTTTAATATTAACCCACTGTTGATCATGTATATTATATACATGAACGCTTTTATGATGAGTTTATAGAGAACGAAAATGTCCATGCTTTAAAAAATGTGGTTGGTGATGCCTCAAAAAAGGGTGTGTCCTTGGGTATTGCTTATCAATACTTACTCAATTTCTTTTTACAAATTTAATATTCTTTTGTGATTATTTCCATGCTACAGGTTGATTCTGAACAATTTGATAAGATTTTGAAGTATATAAGATCTGGGAATGATGGTGTTGCCCCCCTTGAAATTGGAGGCCAAAGATCTGGCTCTAATGGATATTATTAGATCCAACCCACTGTTTTCTCCAATGTGCAGGTAACATTTGCAACCACCATGCAAAAATGTTCAATTTAATTTGAATCAGTTATAAATATAGCCATGCTGGATTCTTGAGGCGAGTAATTGTTATATGAAGTTATGTTATTACGCCAATATAGCAATATTCTCCTACATCCCTAATTGTTTAATTTATATCTTCATAACTGGGTGTTTTACAAAATAGTTCAAACACCTTCTTGCCATGTTTCTATGTTCGATTATTGAAGCTTTCATGAAATGGACAGGGGAAAGTCCATAGTTTTAGATCTTATAGGATGTTGCATGCTAGAACCATAACATAACCAAAATCGACCCCTTCAATAGCAAAAGGGCCTGAAAGTGCTATTATTTTACATAGATTCTCAATTTGGCTGTTTTGCAATCTTTTTGCAGATTAAAGTTTTTCATTGAACTCTTCAAGTCAATGAATAAGATACTAAAGTTGTACGCATTACTGATTGAAAAGATGAAGCAAAGAAAGATCACTATCGTAAACCAACTTGACGTATACTAAAGCATCCAAGTTGGATATATGATTTCAGTCTGGCACATTTGTACTTGCATATCAGAATATGATGGCAATCTTTCTACTCGACAACTTTTTTTTAAACTAAAGAGTTAATTGAAGTGTAATAGATTTAGAAGTTTGTTGAAAATGCTAGAATGAAATATAAATGGCAAATTAGATTAACTACAACTTAAAATTTCAAAATTTTGTGAAATTTGTATCTTCTCATCATATCAAGATTTCTATTTATCATCTCATATTTAACATATAATTCGGTCATGGTTGATCTTTTATTCTCTTAATAGCAAAAGTTCAAATCATTGTAACTATTTGTAATTCAAAATAAGTATTATGATAACGTATTTTGATGTATAATAGTGCACTAAAACTATCACAATAATGTGTTAAAACTTTTTAGCTTTTGATGAATCGTTGAAATAAGTTTTGATGCATAAGATTTTGTTTGTTTCATAGATGTGTTTATACTTCGTTTTTTAATAACACCATCTATTATTATCTCAAATAAAACGACCTTTTAATCTTTAATATCAACCAATCCGGCATTATATCGATCTGTTAGGTTTGTGATTTGAAACTATTATTTGATCAAAGGTTGCTTTAGTTTAATTATTAATATGTATTGTAAAATTTTATACGCAACCAGTGAAACTCACGGGTATATAATCTAGTATTTATTTATTATATAAAAGAAAAGATTGATGCTGAGGTGGCATCACCACAACCCTCCTCAGCATCATTTTCCCGCCTAAATCACCCCTCTCTTATTTACACGCGGATCTTATAAAAGACCCACCCATCCATATCCGATCAAACTTCCGCAGGACGTTTCATTCCCCCATTTCATCCCCTAAAACCTCACCCTATTATTTTTATGCTGGATCTTATTCAAAACCCTACCAATATTTGTTTTCTCCTCCCACCTAAAAACTCTAAATTACGCATCGTCCATCTTTCTCGCACGATTTTCTCTCTGACGATTCGTGATCTCCATCGTCTTCTCTGTGAAAACTGAATAATCGAAGAACAATCGTTGTGTCATCTCACTCACTCCATCATCAATCGCTATTCAATCATCATCAGGAATCCAAGTTCTTGACTCCCCATCATCTTCAATCACAATCGAATCTGGATCGCGATGCCTCTCAGAATCTTGATCTCGGGTATGACCCTTTCTTTTATTCAGGTAGTTACAGGCACACCTGTGTTCATGTTGCTTGATGTCTAATTAATGTGTACTTTTGAGGTATTCTAGCTATACGTTACTACTAAATTGGCCATCTCCTTCTCAGTACCAATTGAAACATAGATATATTGAGGTGGGCACTTATCACCAGAAATTGAAGTTCATATAGGGCCAGATTTTCACAGTTCCATTTGACTTCTGATGCAATTATATTAGATATTTCATGCCACATTCTATTGAATAAGTCGTTTTATATGAATATTTGTTGAGGAATATGTGTACATTGAACAAGCCAGTCTGATGTTAGTTTTATACAGAAAAGACTTTGATTTGAGGGTCAAATGGGTTGGATTTTGATCAAGAACATAATAGAGCAAAATCGTTTTTTTTTTCTTTAGGATTTTGTGATCTATAGTTGCTTCAATATAGTTCAGGATCCTATGTATTTATTCTCTACTTTTGAATTCAAATATTATATAAAAAACCAACCTTATTCATTGCGAGCAACATGTAGTTGTATCATACATATCTTTTTTATAGAGAAGACATTATAAATTCAAGATAACGCCTCTGTTAATGTATCAACTCTGGTTTGAAAATACACCATTCTTTGTCTCGATTTGTTTTGACCTTTAGTATTCACATATTCTTTTGCAAGACAAAAAAAAATGCAATTTACATAATGATGCAATTCAAGATAACAACTATGTTACTGTATCAACTCAGGGTAAGTGATTATACACTCTAACTATGAGTTTTAATCGATGTGCTAAAAAATAAGGCTACAGTTTGATTCTTTGATTCTGATATCTGATTTGATTAACATGACAACATGACAAATGATATTGTTTTATGTTGCAGGCTGTATTTCCTTAGGTAATGTGATTAACTTTATTTATTTGATTAACTTTAGGTAATGTGTTTTGATTATTGTGATAGTGTTTTCTACCCATTTTCTCTACAACATAATGTCTTAAGATTTTGATTTGGCCGTTTACTACTGCTTCTACATGCTTTTCAGTTCTCTTCTTAACACTATCTTATTATTTAAATTTCTTATGGATTTAATTTAATTACAGGTTTATATAGAATTCGTATGCACAGTCAATGATCTTACTTAAAATCACACCCTCCACCTTTATAGTCCTTAACCGATGGCTATTTTGTTAGAAACAAAATGATTTTAATCATATTGTTAAAGTGGTATGTATAGCTTTTAGTCAATTCTGTTTCGATTTTGCTTATTAAAAATAACTGCATTGTCTATTTTTATTGGTTTCAAGTTTAACAATTTGTTGCATATATTCTTTCATTTCAACATGTCACCATTGGAGGCATCAAAAAGATTCACAATGATGGTTCTTGAGGTAATAATTCATTTATTTCGGCGATCTAATTTGTTTCGTTTCTTTTACAATTGTTTCTTTTTCATGGCATTTTGTTTTTAATATCTGAGTACTATTTTCTTTCAAATCCAACTTTTAATGTCATTTGTCTCATTTGCACATGTCTTCGATCACAATATCTGTGTTTTTTTAGGCATGAGTGTTGAAGTCCATGGCTCATGCGCCTAAGTCATTGCGAAAGGTACACTCTTTGTTTAACATTGGCTGTTGTGATTAGTTATTGGACAGTTGACGAGAAGCTCACTGAAGATTTTAACTAACAAGAGCACTGATCGACCTGCATTTCAAAGAAGCTAGCTACCGTATTGGCAGCAAGGTATTTGCATCTAAATTAAATACTTGAGATACACAATCAAATAAATTCAAGAATTACCATCATTTTAGTAGGACAGACTTTGGCGGCACAACCTACATTTCACTAATTTGATAACTGGTCTTATGTCTTTGTATATGCATATGAAATGACCCAGATGTATTTACTGAAGTATTTCATAGCTGATCTTATGTATTTCCATTTCAGTACTTGATACCTCACGTGTATATGCTTTAATAGTCTTCTTTTTTTTTAAATTTAGCAACAAATGTTAGGGCATTTATACAAGCCTATTTACACATACATATTTGAATATGATATTAGGCTCGATAGCCGATCTTATGTAGCATGAATGATCAAAAAGCATGTTTTTTTTCAGTTACATTTAAAATGATTATTTGATAATTCATGAATGAATGTTTGACTTTATGCCGGTTAAAAATAGCTCAACCTACGGTTTGATAATTCATTGAAAACGTTCCTATATGATTTGAGGGATCAAATACGGGGTGGGAATAACTCCACCCATATCTTCTTAAATTGATTTATAAACTTATCTATTATTACTTCTTAACTTATTTCAGCGCCTGTGGTACCATAGTGGATTAATATTGTTTTTAACTTATTATCTTTTAACATTGCCCGTGCGATGCACGGGTATCAAAGCCAATGTTAGTCACTTTCAAGAGTTGGACTCTATTTAAAGAATCCATGCTTTAATCATGGTCAGCTTTATGTTGCATTATCAAGTGTTAAGAGCATGGATGAACTAAAACTTTTCAAATTGACAAAACATCAAATGTTGTTTATAATTATGTATTTTCAAATTTGTAACTTTTTTTTCATTCTCCAATGTTAATTTTTTTCTTTAATTCTAATTATCGAATTACATGTATTATAACATGTTATTGTAAGTATTAGTTATAAAAATTGCCCGTGCGTGGCACGGGTATCAAAAACTAGTATATATATATATATATATATATATATATATATATATATTAAGTATATATGCGTTTTAAATGGATAAATAATAAAGTATTGAAAATACCGAGTTAACTGGATATTAGAAGTTCGTGCGAACCAGAAGGGTAAGCGCCTGTACATTGGGATTTCTGGGAAAGCGGGGGTGTCGCATAAATCCTAACTAGGACCTGGCATACCTCACTGGGCAATCCCGGAGTGAGCGTTTACTTATAGGAATGTGCGTCTTCGTATTAACAATAAAAAGAGATATTATTCTTCTAAGGGCATTTTGGTCATTTTAACCTATAAAAAGGTTAATCTTAATAATATAATAATTATATATTATTAAGATAATAAAAGATAGAAATAAACATAGGAAGCGTTTATAATGTTAAACCTTGCGTTAATGCCATACGATACGCGAATTAGGTTAACTGAAGGAATCTGTCGGAGGTTTCGTCCGAGTTTATCGAGTAAAGAGATAAGGTGAGTTATGCGAGCCCAATTTTAAATGTTTAAATGTTTTTGGTCTGATACACATACTGTATTTTGAAAATATATTTAATTTTTATATGAAAGTTTGATTATCTTAACTGATAAATTGATGAACTGTATATGCTAGTTTGCTTATCTTAATCGATAAATTGATGAACTATTTGAAGTGATACGTGTTATGGTGTGAAGATGTTTATGAATGATTACACATCTTAGTAATGTATATGAAATGAGTATTGAGATTATGTGTTATATTTTCTTTGAAATTAGGTATCCAAATGATAAGGGTTTGTTAATAAACGCATAAGTGAGTATGTATGATTATATGAGAACATGTGATGCATTTGTTGTATTAATATGTGGTGGATACGCCGCTGGTACATCCTATATATATGCATAGTAATATAAGTTACCCGGTATTTCGGAAGTGTGGAGGATACGTCGCTGGTACATCATGTATACATACACCAACGGTAAATTAAGGGATGTTCATTTGTTGCAATATATGAATGCATTATCATGTTTATTAGCACACCTAAGTCATCTGGATATTTAACTAGGGGCGGGTAGTAGTACTATGGTGGTTAAGAAGATGTTCGATAGAATAGAACGTCTTAAGAGTTAAGGTGACGAGATTGGTTGTCGGTACTGAGGTTAGGGGCTTCCGGTCAGTTTACGGATGAAGTCACCTGAGCAGTATTCGAAACTAGAAGGAATGAAGGTAGACGGGATTAGAACGGTTGTCGGTACTGAGGTTGGGGCCTTCCGATCAGTTTACGGATGAAGTTGTTGGAAATGGGGTGTGCTGACTCGAATAATTAACGAACCCGACCGATATTGATCCGTAAGAGTTACACCCGGGTCAACGGACTATAAATCTGATTGAGTGTTATTTAGAATTAAAACAAACTATGTGGTCGATTAAATAAATACTTGATTATTTATTTAAGTAAACAACAAAACTTTACGCCTAAAAATGTTCACAAAAACAAACCAAACGGACTGATCAGTTGTTACTGGATTAATAGACTGATCATTATGGTGGACTAGAGGAAGTTGCGACCGGGCCCAGTCCGTCAGAGCCCCGGTCCGTGATTTTAATAATAAAATAGGGAGAGAGGGTGGATTAAATCACAGGTAATGAAAAACCCTAATCTATTCCCACTCTCTCTCCCTCTGCGTCGATCACCAAACCGGCACCACCACCCAAGCTTCCGGCCTCCTTCGTTTGACGCCACCACCACCACCACCGATTATCGCCGTGTTCGGATGGATCCCCGTTTGGCCAGTATTTTCTCCTGACACGAAAAAGAAGCTGCAGCCGCCCGAGCCGAAGCCGAAGTCGCGACCCAAGCCGCCGCCGCCGCTGCCTCTGCCGCCTGCCGGTCGATCGCCGACCGGTGGTCCTCGCGTTGCCGGCGCAACCGAGGCCACCCCGCCCAGTGCCCTCGTCGTGGCCCGCTGAAACACCCCAAATTTCACAAATACATGATATATATAGCAAATACGTGTTTATATTACAAATACGTGAGCTTAGTTGATAAATGTGGTAAGACTATGCTTAGGTAAGTTGCATGTGTTAGAAATACATGTTTGATGGCCAACGTGATAAAATGCATAAACGGATGTGTTAAACGTTAACGAAAGTAAAGTATGAGATGAATATGTGTTTATATGAATAACATAATGATACATGTGTAAATTAATGGATATATACGTGTAAATACGTATGCTAATAGTTAACGGAAAAGTAAAAGGACTAAACGTGTAATTTATGCAAAGATATAAACGTATACGGATATTATACGTATCTATAATTATTACAAGTATCCCGAGGCTTAAAATATAGTAAAGATATATCCTAATATGATTCGTAACATGAAATGATAAGTATTGTAAAGTTTGAGGGGCTAAAACGTAAATTAGCAAATAATAAAGAAAATATATACAAATATATATATATGTTATTGTACGAATCCCGAGCCTTAGAAACCTTTATAAATATGCCCGATAATGTTTTAGTACATAAAATGATAGAAAGGTAGAAGTTCATGGGGTTAAATGGTAATTATAAAGTAGAGGGACTGATTCTGCCAATCTGCCAAACCGGGCCACGATACGCGAAGCCCAGCCTTCTCCTGGTGGCGATACGCGATGGCCTACAGGTGCAGAAATCTCCACGACTTCGACTTTCTCCCCAAGTTTGATCCTGATTCACCCCCCCCCCTAACGTGTTGATTCGGCCGAATTAGTCATTATAACACCTGGAGGAACCTTAGGCAACCTTGTTTAGTATAAATACGACCCTTAATCGTCAGAATTCATCACCAATTTACTAAATCTTCACTCGAAAAACCCTCTTTTTGGCCGCAACCTTTCTATGAGCAATTCTCTTAAACGGTGAAGTGTTAGGATCCAAATTTCTGTAGTCGAGAACCTTATTGTATGATCTAAAATAACCTCTTTCAGTTTTGGCTAATTCAATGTCTAAGTATGCTTTCTAAAACTATGCTAAAGTTAGGGTTCTTGAGCTTATTTTGCTAAAATTGGATAATCGGGTGGGAATTAGGGTCTGAATTTTTGTATGTAATCCTAAAATGATGTGTTTTAAGAGAGCCCTAAGTTTATTTCACAATTTAAAAATGTTTGGTTAAGGTTTTGTTAACGGGTCAAAATTAGGGTTTTGTAACGTTGTTCTGCCCAAATTGAGCAAACGGTTTTGAATTAAGCTTAGATATTTTAAATTATATTATAAAATGTTATTATGGATAATACCCTAATTTTGTTTGAAAAGAAAATGAGTTTTGATAAAGAAACGAGAAATATATGAAATTAGGGTTTCTAAATATGATTATTTAATATAAAATAATCCGGAGGGTATGGGTACTTGAATTTTGGTATGGAACTATGTTTATATATATATAATAAGTATATATGGGGTTAAAATGGATAAATGATGAAGTATTTAAGATACCGAGTTAATCAGATATTTAGAAGTCCGTGCTAACCCGAAGGGTAAGCGCCTATACACTAGGGTTTCTGGCATAGCGAGGGTGTCATATAAATCCCAACTCGGAAATGGCATACCTCACTGGGCGATCCTGGAGTGAGCGGTTGCTTATAGGAATGTGCGTCTTCATATTAAAAAAGGATATTATGCCTATAGGGGTATTTTGGTCATTTTGACCTTAAAAGAAGTAAACCTTAATAATTAGATATTAATAAGATAATATAAGAGATGAATAAACATAGGATATGTTTATAATGTTAAACCTTGCGTTAATGCCATACGATACGCGAATTAGGTTAATCGAAGGATTCTGTCGGAGGTTCTGTCCGAGTATAACGAGTAAAGAGATAAGGTGAGTTTTGCGAGCCCAGTTTTAAATGTTTTAAACGCTTAATGTTTTCGGACTGATATACATACAATATTCAACTGTTTACTTAAAAAGTATTTGAAATGCTTTTATCTGAAAGATTGATTATCTTAACCGATGAATTGATGAACTGTTTGAAATGATACGTGTTATGTTATGAAGATGCTTACGAATAGTTAAACGTGTTAGTAATGATAGAATAATGCATATGAAATGATTATTAGGGTTATGTGCTATAATTGCCTTGAAACTAGGTATCCAAATAATAAGGGTTTGTTAATAAACGCACAAGTGAGAATGTATGATTATATGAGAACAGGTGATACGTTTACTATATTTTTATGTGGTGGATACGCCGCTGGTACATCCTGTATACAAGCATGGTAGTTGATGTGCTGCAAACACATCATGTTTTCCCATGTAAATTGTATATAAATTGAGTCGGTTTTGAGTCATTTTTATTTGGTATTTTATCTATTTTAGTTATTTGAGTTTTAATGTGGTGTTGAGTCATTTTTGTATATACTGGTGTGAGTAGGAGTCTTTTATTTTTAAGTGTGTTTATTAGGTCAATTGTGTTCAAAATGGTTCATATATGTTTGATCATAGGTTGGTATAAAAGTTCAAGGGTGTGGTATGACATTACACCAAAGTTGAGGATTAAAAGAATTGCTTATGGAAGCTTGAGGTGTGCACTGCAAATGAATGAAAGATGGAGGGTTTAATTGTAAAATATGTTAAATTAGTAATGGTGGAAGAATTAAGCGTGGACTTCAAAGAGAAAAAAAAAAGAAAATAAAGTGGTAACAAATGGAAGAAAAGTGATCTGACCAAATTGTGCATACGTGACACATGAAATCAAAGAAATTAGAGTTATACATGTGGGCTCATATTTGATGGATCACGTGGGCTGGTTTCATACAAATGCTAAGGAAGTCAACAATTAATTGGGCAGCAGAAGATAATTATAAATTGAGGATAACTCTTAAAGAAGAAAAGGGGGGGGGGGGGGGGGTTCGCAAAGAGGAACCTACGCACAATCACGAGGACGGCAGGAGGGGGTTATCAATTGCATCAGACGAAGGAGCATTACGGACGAACTTTTTGAGAGCGAAGGAGGTCAAGAAACAAAGACGAAGCATCCGTGGTTCAATCATCCGACAACTTTTAATCATCCGGGTTCTTTTCTTCTCATATTTTCTTGATCAATTGTTAGACTAAAACTATGTTGGTGACTAAAGTAATAATTTTTATTATTGTTTCTGGTTCGAATATGGTGGTAGGCTAAATTGATTATACCACCTAGAATTGTGATGAATTTTTAGTGTTAATTACCTTGCTTGGTTTATGATAATTTTATGATGGATGAACGCTCTATTAAATTCCTTTAATTGGTTGCAATTGGTGTATATGCATGTTATCATTAGAGTTTTACTTATAAATTAATTCTTGAGTTGCCTTCGAATGTCTTTCGGGTTGGGTAATTCATCTAAAGTCGCTAGCTTTAGGGTTAGTAACCGAAGAGTGGTTTAGGAGACGTCTGGAGCCATAGTTATTAATTAATATTTATTATCTTGATTTTAATATTCTGCCTATCTAGAGACTCAAAAGGTAATAGATTGTCGGGTAGTCGGGTTGATTAATGAACTAGGATAACATTGTCTCAAAAGGAAGTGCCCTAGGAATTTAGCTAGTCTGTTATTCGTGTCAGTTGCAGTTATTAGAGGTAGCTCCGGCTATTTTAGGGTGCCTTAGATTATTTCGAGGGTGGCTAGGATAGTTGAAGTGGGAAGTACTTAAAAGGTGAACCACTTATCTGAGCGTTAGAGTTATCAATTAGGAAGGACTCAAAAGGTGAACTAATAAAACCAGTAAGCGTATTCCAGTCTTTAGGTATTCTATCAGTAACATCCGCAGAGTGATTCGGGGGCTCTTAGAGTTTCTATAGGTTGTGTGTTAAGATCCCGGTTCCATCAGAATTGTCATAGCCGAGTGAGGTCGTTAATGTTAATTAGGATTCTAGGTCTAGGTTGTACCTTTCTCGTTATTGATTTTCGTCCTAAGTTCCTTCGCGTCGGTCGTTAGTAGTTAATTAATTTAGTTAATTTAATTATATACTCCCATTTAAATCAATTTACTCATTTTTCCTATTCATAGAGTCCTAGGTTAGAGTCTAGCTATCTAGTGTCCTTAGGGTTCGATATCCGGTCTTCTGTAGCTATACTGCCACCGATAGGTACACTTGCCTTTAGGTTCGGTTTAGTTTTAGGAGTTTCGGTAAAATTAGGTGTGTCTAGGTCTAGAATTAGGTCTAGAATAATTTAGTTATTTTTAGGTGTAGTTCCGAACACATTAAGTTTTTGGCGCCGTTGCCGGGGACACTTGGCAATAGCAAGATTAACTAGGTCGTTGTTAGGAAGTTTTGAGTCTTTTAGGGTTTTTTCCGCGTCTAAAGTTTTAGGTTAGTTTTTGCGTCTAATTAATTTTTATTATTGTGTTTCTGTATTTTGTTTATTTTGTGTTTTTCGCAATGGCCACTATCGATCTACAAAGCTTCACTGTAAATATCCGACAGTTCGCGGAGGAGATGGCCACATGGAGTAGATATGATCCGCGATTACCTCAGGGCTTGGAGATTGTAGAGAATGTTGTTGGCCTGATAAAACGGCTTCATGAAGAAAACACGCCACGTTGTATGAGCTGCGGTGGACCACATAACTACCATGATATTTGTCCGGTTCGGGTTTGGTATTTGTAGAGAAATTTGTCAAAGGATCTACCGAGAGCGAGAGGAAAGAGAAAGGCGTACGGGGGAGTCATCAAGGACGGTGTTTGAGGAAATCCGATATCAGGAGACGTTAATGGACATTGAAGTCCCACCTCCGGTTAATCATGGTATCCAATGGGTCTGTGACGACGATGACTATGATCTAAATCAATGGACGAATAACATCACTTCGATAGACGCTGCCGAGATCGCAGAGGAGGAAGTCGCGAATGAAGGAGATGATGATTCAGATGGTATTAATGAGGAGTCTCCAACGGATGATGACATGGTTGATGAGGATGCATACTCTTCGGATCCAATTTGGGATTGGTCGGAGGATGAGGACAATATTGTGTGGGATGAAGAGTGTGAGGATGAGATCGCAGCGAGTGCAACAACAAATGAGGTAGATGAAGACGGATGTGAGGAGGTGCTTCAAAAGGGTGATTCGGATGATTTATTTGAAGCACAAATGGTGGAAATGTTTGGTGAGGAGTGGACGACGATGTCACCAGAAGCGTTAGATGAGGATCGGTTTGACCCGGAGGGTGATTTGCAGAAGCTTGAAGAGATGTTATACGGGGAGCCGACCGTTGAGGGTGAACACGTCCCACTTGAGGAAGAACTTCGTGAGGTTAGCGAGGCTCAAGCACCGAGGCACGTACCGTACTCAATCTCCATTCGGGACGTGTTGAGGTGTGCGAAATCAACAGAGGAGCCTAAGGATGTCCCACTTGGTAATGTGTTGAGTGTTAATGATGATTTTGTGTTTAGTTCAAGTGTGGGGACGATAGAGGAAGTAGGTTGTAAGAATGACCCTAGGATGAGCTTTCTCATAGTTATTAAGTTAATTCCGGGTAGGTTTAAACACTGGTGGGTCGACTGGTTCATAGGTATGTTTTTAGGAGGTTGGTTGTTTGGGGCCCTAGAAATTCTAGCTGATTTGATGTTTGGGGTCATGATTATGAAGAATGTTAAAGAGAAGCCTCCAGATTGTAGTTTGGAAGGTTGTCTTTCTGTTTTGTGCTAAATTGATAAGTGCCCGGTTTGTACATTATGTGGTTGTGTTTCTAATTTTCTGCAATTTTTGGTTTTTGTGCATTTTGTGTCTTTTGGGTTTTGTGTTTTTGGTGTTTGCAGGTAATTCAGGAGATTCAAGATTTGGAATAGGGGAGTTGTGCAGGCCAAATTGCAGTTCTGGACTGAGATTTTCGACCATAGGCCTGTTGTGGAGAAAAGAGATAGAAAATTTTTGGGGTCAAATTCCAAAAATTCCCTGGAAATTGCGTTCCAGGCGTATCGCCTGGAGGTTGGTAGGTTGTAGGCGATACGCCTGCAGGTTAAGAAGAGGCCGGTTGTTTGCAGTTCCAGGCGTATCGCCTGGGAGATGCAGTGAGGTAGGCGATACGCCCAGGCGATACGCCTGGAGGAGGTAAGTCAGAAAAAAAAAATTCAATTTACATTTTTTATTAATTCTGTTTACCGGATTTGCGGTGGTTCGTTTGCGGTCGATGTGCTGAGTCTCTGGAGTTTCAGGTGAACACGTTTCAACTTGTGTTATTTTATTTATTTTATTTTTCGTGTGTTTAATTTTTATTTTATTCTGCTTTATTTTTATTCCATTCCACATTGAGGGCAATGTGTGATTCAAGTGTGGGGATGGGAGACTTGCGTCTTGAGTCTTTTATTTTATTTTATGAGTGTGTTTAATTTGAAAAATTGAAAAAATTGAAAAAAATGTTCAAAAATGTCCGAGATTCTGGCTGCAATTAAATGGAAAATGATAGGTAAAACTGGGAATTGATTTTTTAATTGTGTGCTTGAATGTTAAAATAATGACTTAAGGTCAATAATATGGTAATGTGTTAAGTATGGTGAGAATGGAAAGCATTACTAAACTATGATGTGTCGGTAGGCCCAGCTGACCTAGGAGTAGCTTAAATAGCCTGTGTGTTTATTGTTGTATAAATATGCTAATCAGTCTGCTAGTGGGTTCCCATTTTAGAAGTGATAGGGATACTGAATCTGATGATTAGGAGGAAAGAGACCGCTTTAGGCTAGATACTCTTATGTCCTTAGAATTTCCAATGAGCATGTAGTTAATAATCTGGTTAATGAATTAGAGTGAAGGGGCATAATACACATGTACAAACAAAGGATAGTATCCCGTGGTAAGTACCTCTGATGATGTTCCGGATCTCGCGGGCAAAATACTCACGTATAATTTCGGGGGTAAGACCTTGTGAAAAAGTACCTCTGATGATGTCCGTTGGTAAGTTAGATAAAAGTAACCAATTAAAAAAAATGAAATGAAAAAAAAAGAGAAATGATAAGTTAGAGAATAAATGCTCAAGAATTTGCATATAAATAAATAGTTATTCTTTGGACATCTTAGTATCTGGTTTAAGGGGGGTTGGAAAATCTAAAAATTTAAATCATTTATACCCTTTGCTTTGACTGAATATGATTCGGTAGTAGGTTGAACTTGAATGAACTTTCTTTAGTGGGATCCATAGGTGACTGAACTTATATCTGGTAATTTCATAAACACATGGGGGCGAAAGAAAAGGTTGGTGGTTGGGTTTAGTCGGATAGAAATATCGATAATTGTAGTTAGTGTGTTAGTACGTTATGGATTGTGGAATTGATTGGTGGAGGTTAAATTTAATTGTTGAATGGTTAGAAGTCAATTTCCTGGTTATGATTCCATTGCAGTATTTTTCGAGGACGAAAAAAGAGTAAGTATGGGGATGTTTGATGTGCTGCAAACACATCATGTTTTCCCGTGTAAATTGTATATTAATTGAGTCGGTTTTGAGTCATTTTTATTTGGTATTTTATCTATTTTAGTTATTTGAGTTTTAATGTGGTGTTGAGTCATTTTTGTATATATTGATGTGAGTTGGAGTCTTGTATTTTTAAGTGTGTTTATTAGGTCAATTGTGCTCAAAATGGTTCATATATGTTTGATCATAGGTTGGTATAAAAGTTCAAGGGTGTGGTATGACATTACACCAAAGTTGAGGACTAAAAGAATTGCTTATGGAAGCTTGAGGTGTGCACTGCAAATGAATGAAAGATGGAGGGTTTAATTGTAAAATATGTTAAATTAGTAATGGTGGAAGAATTAAGCGTGGACTTCAAAGAGAAAAAAAAAAGAAAATAAAGTGGTAACAAATGGAAGAAAAGTGGTCTGACCAAATTGTGCATACGTGACACATGAAATCAAAGAAATTAGAGTTATACATGTGGGCTCATATTTGATGGATCACGTGGGCTGGTTTCATACAAATGCTAAGGAAGTCAACAATTAATTGGGCAACAGAAGATAATTGTAAATTGAGGATAACTCTTAAAGAAAAAAAGGGGGGGGGGGGGGGGGTTCGCAAAGAGGAACCTACGCACAATCACGAGGACGGCAGGAGGGGGTTATCAATTGCATCGGACGAAGGAGCATTACGGACGAACTTTTTGAGAGCGAAGGAGGTCAAGAAACAAAGACGAAGCATCCGTGGTTCAATCATTCGACAACTTTTAATCATCCGGGTTCTTTTCTTCTCATATATTCTTGATCAATTGTTAGACTAAAACTATGTTGGTGACTAAAGTAATAATTTTTATTATTGTTTCTGGTTCGAATATGGTGGTAGGCTAAATTGATTATACCACCTAGAATTGTGATGAATTTTTAGTGTTAATTACCTTGCTTGGTTTATGATAATTTTATGATGGATGAACGCTCTATTAAATTCCTTTAATTGGTTGCAATTGGTGTATATGCCTGTTATCATTAGGGTTTTACTTATTAATTCATTCTTGAGTTGCCTTCGAATGTCTTTCGGATTGGGTAATTCATCTAAAGTCGCTAGCTTTAGGGTTAGTAACCGAAGAGTGGTTTAGGAGACGTCCCGAGCCATAGTTATTAATTAATATTTATTATCTTGATTTTAATATTCTGCCTATCTAGAGACTCAAAAGGTAATAGATTGTCGGGTAGTCGGGTTGGTTAATGAACTAGGATAACATTGTCTCAAAAGGAAGTGCCCTATGAATTTAGCTAGTCTGTTATTCGTGTCAGTTGCAGTTATTAGAGGTAGCTCCCGCTATTTTAGGGTGCCTTAGATTATTTCGAGGGTGGCTAGGATAGTTGAAGTGGGAAGTACTTAAAAGGTGAACCACTTATCTGAGCGTTAGAGTTATCAATTAGGAAGGACTCAAAAGGTGAACTAATAAAACCAGTAAGCGTATTCCAGTCTTTAGGTATTCTATCAGTAACATCCGGAGAGTGATTCGGGGGCTCTTAGAGTTTCTATAGGTTGTGTGTTAAGATCCCGGTTCCATCAGAATTGTCATAGCCGAGTGAGGTCGTTAATGTTAATTAGGATTCTAGGTCTAGGTGGTACCTTTCTCGTTATTGATTTTCGTCCTAAGTTCCTTCGCGTCGGTTGTTAGTAGTTAATTAATTTAGTTAATTTAATTATTTACTCCCATTTAAATCAATTTACTCATTTTTCCTATTCATAGAGTCCTAGATTAGAGTCTAGCTATCTAGTGTCCTTAGGGTTCGATATCCGGTCTTCTATAGCTATACTGCCACCGATAGGTACACTTGCCTTTAGGTTCGGTTTAGTTTTAGGAGTTTCGGTAAAATTAGGTGTGTCTAGGTCTAGGATTAGGTCTAGAATAATTTAGTTATTTTTAGGTGTAGTTCCGAACACATTAGTAGTATAGTCACCCGGTATATTGAAAGTGTGGAGGATACGCCGCTGGTACATCCTGTACACATACACCTAGGTAAATTGGGGGATGTTCATTTGTTGTAGTATATGAGTAAATTATCATGTTTATTAACACACCCAAGTCATTCAGATATCTAACTAGGGCGGGTAGTAGTATTGTGGTGGTTAAGGAGATGTTCGATAGAATGTTGTCACACCCCGCCCCGCCGCGCCCTGCCAGACGCGGGGGAGAGGAGAGTGGGACCGGCTGCCCGTATCAGAACTTGCGGAAGCAAACAGATAGATACAAGAGTAGATAAAAGCTCACAACAACAGACGACCTGTCCAACAAACATAACTAGAGCCATGTCGGCTATAACATAGATCATGTTAAGTCTTACATACAAGCTTCACAAATAAACTAAGCCCTGGGACACTCTAAGGCTACAAGTACGGTGAGGGCACAAACAAACAACACAAGATAGTCATGACAGTCACAAAAACGACATAATAACAATATAATCCTCAAAACCCACAACACCATCTCATCCCAAAACAAGAACGTGACTTCCGCCATAACTTTACTTACCTGCACATGAACCAAAAAGACGTCAACAACATAAAGTTGTTGGTGAGTCATAGCGCATTTGACTCATTTAAGCAACCAAAACTTGTTTACAAAAACACTGTGCCTGCTATAAATTCCTATGGTTAAACCAGCACGCGAGAGGGGTAAACGGACTAGTGGTCGTCACCGCTCCCCATGACTAGGCATATACGCCATCACCCGACCCCTAATGGATCAACAAGAACGGGTATGAGACACCTTGATCTACCTCTACTGCTGTATTGGTGCAATATATGTCTTTGTGGCCCCACACGGACCTAAATTAACCATACTAATCTGTCATGAACGTCACGTAACATGCAGTAAATTTATAACACGGTAATAAATACTTAAGCACAGTAACAAGTAACAACACAAGACATGGTTCATGTACACCCCAAAACAGTTAAATAAAAGTAGGGGAAAAGCTATCAACTCACACATTACAATGGGCGGAAAACTAGAACGTCACCGGGCACGAGGAATCCAAGGTCCAACAAGTGTATCACAGATGCGAGTCTAAAATACATATATATAATAATATATCAGAACCTATCCAAACTAGAAGTGCGCACACGACACGTTGGTAACTGCAACGATAACAAACGGGGTAGTCAATGATATTCCCGAGGGATTCACCGAACGGCCAAAACACCCATACGAGATCATCGGGCCCAACCGAGTAGTAAAATATTCCCTACTGGTAATTTTACAGACCCTACTCGTAACCAACTATAACCGGGTAGCTCGGTGGTTCCAAAAATCATCCAACAAAACAACACATTAAACTGTCCAGGGACACATGAGGACCTCATGCGAAACAGAAAAACACCCTGTGAGGTCCTCATGGGTGGTCAACAGACCAATTTGACTTTCCAGGCGATGAGGACCTCATGCGAATCAACAAACGAAATCCATGCGGTCCTCATCGACTATTTTGTCATTTAGTGAATTTTTCCCATTTTGCGTTTTTAGCTCGTTTCGACAACGGGGTTTTGTTTCAACATGTTCCAGTAGCCAAATATCAAGAATTTAGGCACTGAGGCCCTATCCAACCAAAGTTATAAGTCCCGGTTTTGTTCCAAATTTACCCGAAATCATATTGCAAGCGGGTTTAACCAATTTTAATCATTCCAACATTTTGGTTTCCACCTATGGACTGATCCTAACTCAGATTTAGGGCCAAGAGCCACTGAGATCATTCAGGTGTCATTAACCCATTTTGAAAAGTCCAAAATACTCGGTTTTCGGGTTTTTAAACACAAAACTACAAACACCGCCTCCACCCAATTACCAATCTCTTCCTATGTGACAATCTTGTCACTGAGATGGTGGGTTTCCCAGGCCAAATATTCCAGAAGCATCAACAAACTCGAAAATACACATGCATGCATAAAAGACTTGTACCTTTAGCAACAAAACTTGTACCAAGCCTCAAAAACGGGTCTTTCACTTCCTCAAACTCCAAATTCACTCCAGAGGCTAGAAATCCCATTGCATGCATCATCAAAACATAGAATGAGTGACGGATCATAACAAAACTTGATAAAAACCCAACCGAACACAAAACTCACCACGAAATGTCAAGAAATCAGTTCCTCAAGCCATAGATTGCTCCTGATCGCACATGCAACTACTCCTGGAACATTACCAACAAATGATCAGTGGTTGATCATAGCAAAACCAAGCTCGAAATGAGGATACGAGGTGAATAGAGGCTTACCCGAACACTCTTAGAGCTCCCAAGGGCTTGAACTCCGACCACCGGACTTCCCTTGGCCGGAACTTGACGTCTCAGGTGAAGTAGGGCAGAGATATTGAGAGAGAACTCGAGTTGGAGAGGTGAAAATGAGCAGAAATGAGCAAAAACTCGTTTTTATAGATCTGGGCGTCGATGAGGACCGCGCGAGGTGCACAAACATACCCCCATGCGGTCCTCATGGGTAAAAAAGTACGCGGATCCTGACCCGGAAACCTGACGGGTCATGAGGACCGCGGGAGGTTGAACCAGAGAGGGCATGCGGTCCTCATGCCCTCCAGAAAAATATATATATATATATATATATTTTTCCTTTATTTTTCTTGAGATTTTATATTCCGAGCTCGAGGGTTTTACCAAAGGTGTTACAAATGTAACGTCTAAAGAGTTAAGATTACATGAACAGAGGTCGATACTGAGGTTGGGGGCTTCCAGATGAAGTCACCTAAGCGGTATTCGAAACTGGAAGAACGGAATGTAGGACGATTGTCGTTGCTGAGGTTGGGGGCTTCCAGATGAAGTCACCTGAGTAGTATTCAAGACCGGGAAGGTATAGAAGAAGTGGAGCGGTTGTCGGTACTGAGGTTGGGGGCTTCCGATAAAGTCACCTGAGCAGTATTTGTTGATGCAAGAACCTTGTGTGGCCATTACCTGTTCTAATTGTCAAACAGACTGATTTATCGAAAACATGAACTAGGGTCCGAAATCCAGCCGAACTCCAGGTTCGGAGTTGTCCGAACCTTGGACGAACTCCAAGTTCGGAGGGAGTTCGGACAGAGTTCGGAGCTTCCCAGTTCAGACAGAATGAAGAAGTATAAATAGTTTCGTCTTTGTATTTCTTTGTAAGTTTTTGTCCAGTGTCTATGTGTTGAGAGGGGAGGTTCTGTTAACCTCCCCCGAAGCTTAAACGTTTTGTATACTCCTTCGGTCATGTAATCATTCAACACGATATATGACAAAACTTCCATCTCATCCATAGAATCGACCCCGTATATGCTTTTTCAAGTGGTATCAGAGCTGTTGGCTCTTTCTTCGGTCCAATTTCATCATTTTTCTTAATTTCGAGACGTTAAACCTTCAGTTAGGTGTTATTGGAAGTGTTTCTGTTGGATTTTTAATCAATCGAGTCTTCCTGAGTCATGTTTTTACCTAACAGAAGTATCTGGATGTCGAAATTCGATCAAATTCTAAATCTGGTGCGATTTCAAAAATTTCCAGTGAAGTTCGGATAGAGTTCGGCCGAAGAACAGATCTGAAAAATAACCGCTCCGAACTCCAGGTTCGGACAGAGTTTGGCCATGTTCGGACGTCCGAAGGTCAGGTTCGGAGGAGGTCCGAAGTTCAGGTTCGGAGGAGGTTCCAAAGGTCAGATTCGACCATGTCCGAAGGCCAGGGGCTCTGCCCCTTGGACCCCGCCAGGGGCTGCCGCCCCTTGGACCCCGCTTCGCAGGGGCGCTGTCCCCAAACCCCTATTAGGTGGGAATTCGCGGATCAGCTATCAGGTTTACCCTTGATTCGGTAGTTGTGGGGTGTTATGTTTGAAGAAAATCCAGATCACGATATTTGTTACGAGTTAGTGATCGAATTTCAAGAAATGAGTTTGTGGGTAGTCATTGTTCTTGATGATGGACAGAGATTCAAGAATACGTGTTTCTAATGATAGACAGAGATTCGGAGACATGGTTATGATTACTTGGGAACGTTTGTCGGAGATTATCTTTCTACACAAACTGAAGATTAAATGAGATTAAAGATTCCGTTGTGGGCCACTTGAGTTTATCATTCCACTACAAGAATGTGGGGTTGGAATCATACGAAATTGAAGATTTGAATATGTCACTTGTTTAGGGGGAAATTGGGGCCCTAAACACTTTTAAAGTTTCATTATTGAAAAAGTGAATATTCAAAAGCATTCAGTTCAGGGTTGATGGTGATTTTTGATCTTCGTGGAAAGGTAGTGTATTCTGATGTTCGTGCAAACCGATATGTCAAAGTTTTCGGTTATGGTTTGGAACTCTTTGTCATTTGCCCGATACTTTCTTGAGTTGAGAAGACTTGGTCAGATTCCAGTCTGTAACGAGATATATGTTTACCGGAGTAATATATTGGGATGGATTTCATGCTGAGGGGGAATTTCCATGATTGAAGATGATGACCGTGTCTGTTTTCATAAAAATCAGAATGTATTACAGTTTGGTGAAGATTAAAGATTGTTGTCAATATGCAGTGATGTTTGGGTGTCTTTACAAATTCCGGATACGACTGATGAAGTGAACCATTATCAAATATGTCGGTTCCAGTTGGATGGTTGTGCTTGAAGCTAGGGGGAACTTTATTGGTTGTGGAGATTGTACAAGATGCGAACTGTTTCCTGCATGCCTGAAGTTCATCCCAAAACCATATGTATGTCAGGTTTATGTGAGACATCTGGGAGCAAGGGCGGAGCCCTCGTGATAAGAGAATGATCGGGCAGGCTATTAGAGGAGCTGTGGAGGTGCTGGCGTAGTTGTAGATAAATAAAGACTGATATAGTTAGTCGCTATATAGATAGATTGTAAATTATCTCAATTATTTACATACTTGGCTTTATTATAAATAAAAGTTTTAAATTTTCCACTGCTTATCTCTGCCGTGCCACGTGTTCATGAGTAAATCCGATAAGTGACCTCTCCTGGTGCCAAGTCTGGGAGTGGTGTCACACCCCCGCTGCTCTACCCGCCGGCCACCACCACCGCGTCACCGCCAGTCACCGGTGACGAGATCTTAGTGGGGACCGTTCCTGTCGCGATCCCGGTGGAGAAAGTTTTGTCACCACCACCCGTGGTAACCCTACCACCGCCGCCACCATTGCCGCCACCGCCGCCGATGGCTGTCACCACAGTGCATACTAGCGAGAGTCTGTTGAATCTGGGTGACTCGAGTGGTTGCTCGAATCCCGCCAAGGTATATCTAACTCGATTAGATATTTGTTTTATTTATTTATTTTAAAAAAAATATTTTTCTGTGTTTGTCGTGTACGGTGATTGATCCTGTTACAGTAATATTCGCGTGTTTTATTTAAGTCGTTTCCGCTGCTAAATTAATCTGGCATTAATTTATATTAAATCGGTTTTAATCGAATAAAAAAATTAAAATCGGTAACCCGGATATCCATTGTAAAACCCAACAGTGGTATTAGAGCCATTATCACCGCGCGCAAACCAGAACCGGTCTTTTCGTAACCGGTAGTTCGCAATTTCGATCAAAATCCAAATTGAGAATTAGAATTAATTTTACTCGCTTAATTTTAATTCTATCTAAATTTTATTATTGTGTGTTACGACCGACCCCTTATTTAAAATTGCATAATTGTATATGTGTGGCGTGTTTAGTTTTTCTCTGATTGGCCCAAATGTTTTGGCCCATTTATGTATTTCGAATTTTTGGTTTATTGGACCCGGTTTTAGGGTTTCAAAGTTGCACAAAACTTAGAGCTAGGTTACTATTTTTGTATTTGTAAATTTTATAAAAACCAAGACTCGAAGACTGGACACACGCCAGAGGGATATCGAAGCAAGTGGGAACTGAATCGGATCCAAGAACGCACTGATTGCCTCCTTGGTTGTTCACCGTTTATTGTATTTAATTTTAAATAAATAAGTCCCTTGTGATCTCGCTAGTATGGCTCGAGCGAGATCAAGACCTTATGCCGTTTAACACACAATAAGCCATTCACGACAACTTAGTAATTTTAATTAGGTTAATTTAATTTACTAGTCCCGAGTGGTGACAGGGTTTATCATTCGTGTTTGACGATAATTAAATATTAAAAGTAATTAATATCCTTAAATGGTAATTCTTAAAAACTGATAGTTCGTGTCATCCTATTTCAAGTCGAACTTGGAACGTTTTTACCAGAGCATCAGTGTTGGAGTATTTCAACACCGCACTTGGTGCCGAGGGTACCTTCTAAGGTGAGGACATTGGAGTATTTCAACACTGTGTCGTCACTTCGACCATTTAGGATTACTATCGCTTTAGGCGTATATATTTGTGGTGTTGGAGTATTTCAACACCGCGCCACGGGTATGTATTACTAAAGTGGGCACGGATGAGGCTAAACGTATCGCAAAATACAATTGTATGTATATAGTGGCCTCATACCGAGAGTTGTGACTTGAGTCTCACAATTGACAACCGTTGTCAGTTTGTTTACATGGCTTTGCTCCTGAGGCTCATTTGGCGGTCTCAAGTAATGTCGCCTAAACGAATTCTCGATTTCTTAAAAATAAACCTTACCAACTTATTTTTAAAGAAATATAAAACATCAAAAATACTAATTTAAATCTACTTTGCTTATTTCAGAAGGCTATTGAAAACTCACCTCCATTAAGTTCAATGGTACAACTCGACCCCTTCACTGAGACTAGCTTTCTCGCATGGCAGACTACCCTGAGGAACCTTTTAAGGATCTTCGGAACTCTATGTCATTGACCGACCTATCGCGAGTATTCCATCTTACTTGTTAAATGAGAACTCGCGATCTGAGCTCCAAAAGCACACTGACGATGATAAGGACGTCACTGACCTGATGTTATCTAGCATGACTCATGATTACCGGTACAATTTCATGGGGATGTCTGCGTATGACATCATGCATAAACTCAAGGATTTATATGAGTTAGGTCAGAGGACTGAGCGAGCCGATACTTTCACAGTTCTTGAACTGCTCTATGGCTAACGACTCCTCACCATACGATCATGTCATGCTGATGAAAGCGTATCGCGACATGCTGGTCGACCTTGGCTACTCCATCTCTGACGGGATGGCTCTTGATGTAGTACTCAGATCCTTGCCTGAACATTATCGCATTCTTGCGGTTAATTGTTCGGCTCAGTCGATCGAGGAGGTTATTCCGTTGATACCCAACGTGAAGATCAGGACCACGTCGGACGTGCTCAGAGTTGCTAATACAAAGATCTCCAAAGCCAAGAAGGTTAAAGAAGGCAAAGGCAAGAAACCACAGGTAGCAGCCTCCCGAGGAGCGCCTGTGCTATGAGTGCAACAAAATGGGACACTGGCGTCTGTCCCGTTTATCTTGCAAAGCTGAAGATGACCAAGAACCCTAATAAGGGTTGCTCATCAGGTATGTCAATAAATGTTATTGAAGTTTTCACTGTTTCCTCCAATTCATGGGTATTTGATACTGGATATGGTTATCACATCGTTAATGTTTTGCAGGAACCTGAGAAGTGGAAGAAGACAAAGTGAGCCTGCTCTTCTGGCCTTGTAGTTACTCTAGCTAACTGTTTGTATGCACAAGGTTTTCGGTATAAATTTAATGGAAATCTGATTTCTGACTACCTTAATGATATCTTTTATTTCGATGCTAAACCTCGACATGGTATATATGAGATATATGTTCAAACAAACGATCAGCTCTATCATGTTTCTAAAAGAAGCAAAGCTTATAGTAACGAGTCCTCGTTATGGCACCATAGGCTTGGTCACATAAGCAAGGCTCGCATTAAGAAGTTGCAAACTGCCGGGATTCTCGAGTCCCAAGATGCAGATTCCTTCGATGAATGCGAATCGTGCTTATCTGGTAAACTAACCAAGTCACCCTTCACCATACAGGTGAACGGGCCCAAGGATTGTTAGGCATTATTCACACCGACGTCAGTAATCTGAAAAAGTTCCTTGCCGAAGAAGATCTCACCATTCCCCTCGATGAGATACACTTGGATGAATCCCTACAATTCGTTGAAGAACCCGCCGAGATCATCGACCGCGCAGTCAAGAAGTTGAAGCATAGACGTATACCCCTCATTAAAGTTCGTTGGAACTCCCGCCATGGTTCTGAATTCACATGGGAACGCGAAGACCAGTTTCGCGCCAAGTATCCCCATCTTTTTCTTGTAGCAGCAGCTTAGCCATGATGACAAGCTAAATTTCGGGGCGAAATTCTCCCAACTAGGTGAGGATGTAACAACCCGTAAGTTTCCAAGGACTTAAACCGATAATATATACTTATGTGTTAACTGCGTTACGTAACTGTTTACTTGCAATGTGCCAATTTTATCATAATTACATTCATTTACAATAGGAATATAGCCTTGACGTAGCCTTAATTCATGTTGAAAACGATACTCGAACATGATGACTTTTTTGCACGAAATGGTCGCTGGAACTTCAATATTTAAAAAAGCGACTAACCAAATTCGTTTATCAGATTTACCAAACTATGTGGTAAACCCCATGCATGATCTCATCATCTTGGGATATATATTATTATTATCATTTATCATTTTACATTCATTTTAAATCATAAACCTTTTATCATTTTATGATTCACATATTTCACGTATGACTTCTACAAACAATTTCATATTAAATAACAATGTGTTTAAACAACGACAACAAAATGAGACTCGTGATCCAATCCCTACGTTAAGATCGATTTATGTTACGTCCGAAATATTTCATTTACCTTTACTAACGCCCACGACGAATATATTTCACATGCATGCACTATATATATACATGCAACGCAAATTTTCAATGTTATTAACCCTCGAGTGTTTTATTCCAAACCGAGTCATTATTTTTATTATTTTACGTCGTCGTGAATAAATATTTTATAAAACGTTAAAACCCGATTCAATTTATTTATTTTTCTTTCCTTTCTCCTAGTCGCGACCCGTCACCTTTTTCCCCTCTCCCTCTCGTGTTGCTTGACCCGGACGGCCACGGGGTCGAACCCGTGACCCGCCCCTTCCCGTTGGCCGGTTACGAGACCCCAACCACCACCATTACCATTTGTTTTACTTAGTTACTTGCAAGTACTAGAAGGTTGACTCCCTTTTTCCCATCAATTCAACCTCCAACATCATCCTTACACCCTATGCACACTTTAACAACTATAGGAGAGAGTTGTCTCCACAACACAACAAACCTTTTAACCATTGGATCTCCATTTCCCTCCCATTTGAGCTCACTCTCCCTCTCAAAGAAATTTGCACATTACCATCAAAAGAAACCACAAATAACACAAGTATTCAACCCTCTTGAGCCCCTTTGTGTACTTGTGAATCGGCTCAAGAGAGAGCTCGAACCCGAGCCCCTCTTCTTCCCTTTTCGGTCCGCAACCAAGAACACACACACACATAACACTTAACCTTTTATTACTCTCCCATTCCTACTAGATATTTACCTCAAATCAAGACCCAAACATTCATTCTCTCCATCTCTCTACCTCTCTCGGCTCACTCTCTCTCTCTCTCGATTATATTTGAACCGAAACCCACCAAACCAACTTCCAAACACTCCCTTTTCTCATTAACACACATACTTAAACATCTTTCTTGACTTAGCCTCATTTACAACATAAACATTTGGAGAAAAGTCTCTCTCTTGCTCCCTCCTGCCTCTAGAAACCGTAAGCTCTCTCTCTCTCTCTACTCTCTCTCTAGATTTTCTACTCAAACTCTCATTCTCTTGATGATTCATGATGCTAGGAAGCAAGAACACTCAAGAACAACCATCATCACCATCATTTTCGGCCATCATCATCTCCTAACAAGGTTCCATCTTCACTTCTTCTAGTAAAATCTTGTTCTAGCAAGTATTCTTAGTTTCCTTTCATGACTAGAACACTCCATTAGCAAGTCTTGACCTACATTGTTGTCTAAACATCATTTTACCCCATAAAAGCTTACTTACTTGTATTTATCTTCATGTTCCACCATGTATTTACCTACTAGGAACTCATGATAGTCTTTCCCTTGAAATATTATGTACAAAACTTGGATTTGTAGGACTTTTACACAAGTATTTGTTTAGTTTGCATTTCTAGACAATAACTTTGTATTTATTGTGTATTATGTATTGATCTTGTAACTTTGGACCCCTTGATGCCTATGACACGTTTTTAAGCTCTTAATATAGTCAAAATATGATATCTTGGACTTTAGAAAGAATACTAGTGCTTAAACTCACCATAGCAAACTTTTACATACAAAAGTACACTTTAAAAACCATAGAAATTGATTTTTACTATAGATCCGTTTAGACCAGAAAGTTTAGACTTTTAAATAGTAGGTTATGATGGTTTAAATGACTTTAGAACATGGCCAAAAGATCCCTTAACAAATTACTTGAATTTGGGCACAAACCGGGACTAAAACCGACACCCGACGGGCCCGGAAACACCATTTTTGTAAGGAAACCCAAATCTGGTCCAAATGAACTCATAGGGTTATTTTAATGGTAAAAACATGTTTACAAATGCATATGGTGAATTTATGAACCTAACAGTGTCATTTAACGGGCAAACGGGACCAAAACGGCAAAACCGACACAAAATCCACCAAACCGGCAAATTAACGCAAACTGACACCTAAAATAATTATCTACCTATTTTGGACAGAAAGTAATCATATTTTATTGAACTTGATTGATTTCTAACTTAAACGGATAAATATCGTGTAATCGGCGGTTACCGCAAAATCGCCCGGTTTTTGACTAACTAGTCAAAATAACCAATTTTCATATAAAAACCCTCATTTTGACTTAATATTTATTTCTATAAATATTTACCATCTTTAAATATTATTTGGGAAATTTTGTATATTTTATTTAATTAAAAATATATAATTTACATTATTTCCAAATAAATACATAACCAGATACATTCACTTTGACTTTTCAAATCACTTAACCCTAAGGCTACCATGACGTCAAGACTTGACCTACCTAATTGGAGTGACATTAATGTCAACCCAATTACTTATTATTATTGTATGTCTTATAATTATCTAGGCTTGCACTTTCCGTTGATCGTATTACCGACTACCGTTTCTGAATCATGTGAGTTTTTCACGGCCCCTTTTTCCTTTAACTATTTTATCTTTGGGGGAGAATTCATACATACAATTTTTCCATGTTAGACAATTAGACCTTGTTATTATAACTGTTTCATGTGCTTTTCCATTGTCCAAACTTGTTATCTCATGTTCATTCATGCTATAACCCAAACTCCACTATTAACTGAATCCGATTAATTATCATTTGCAAACGGTAACGTTTGAATAGATCTATTGGGTTAACGCCCCTGCTCTGATTGGTAGCTCCAATCGAGACTCTGTCTTTTAGTCAAAGAGTACAAATTGTTATGTCATATCTATGCGGTACCAACCGGACAAAAGGTACCAAGAGTGGGTAAACAGTCAGTTTCGGTATTCAGGGTACATGGTAACTTTACCAACTAGTCTTATCAGATATTGTCAATTATTAACATGAACTGTTTTCAATTACTATTTTCATTCAACCTTTAACTGCTAGAACTTTAAACCTGTGAAACTCACCAACAATTATTTGTTGATCGTTCTCTTGTATGAATTCTCAGGTACTTGAACTTAATTGTTGTGCATGCATCGAACCTGCTTGCTTGTTTCCTACCTTTGCATCTTAGGACTTTTCATTTGTTTCTGGAGTATGGTTTAGCTTTTGGAGATTTTCCTGACATAACACCTAATGGTGTCATGTCCTAAAAATCTTTTGAAAACTCATGTGTTGTAACTTAAAACAATTTACTTTTCTCATTACAATTAATCCGCTGCGTAATGATATTTGAAAAACTCCTATTTACTCCAACAATTTAACAATTTCCAAAACGGCTCTATTTGTTGAACCATCCAGAGTACGTTCGTAACCTTGACTGTGATAACCTTTTTCGCATCCCGACATAAATCTTACAGGGTGTGACAGAGTGGTATCAGAGCCAAGGTTATAGAACTAGATTGCATACATAGGGTCTAGACTATTGCCTAAGCTCTGTTAGTCATACTTGCATGCATCACTATTTGCCTATTTGACTTATTCACATATCATACGTAACATATATATTATCATTATCACTTGGAAACTTTGTCTCAGCATGGCTTCTCACGGACCGATTGACTTGACTTCTGACTCTGAGACTGAGGCACACTTCGACTTGGAGCAGCCAGCATCACCCGTCACTACTGAGGCTCCATCGCCCCCTCGTTCACTGACCAGTGTTCTTGATGGCCCTTACGATGCCGACTCCGAGCCGGAAGAGGATTCTGCGACTGATGAGGACCTGGAGGAGTACGCTCCCTTCACTGTTGACATCACCGATGCAGATCAGGACGGAGATACTCTCACTGTTACCCTATCCGCTTCTAGCCCTGTTTCCCCTGATCATGAACCCTCATTCCGACCTTACCGCTCCACGCCTAACGGTCCCCTCCGTATGCTTACCCCTAGGAAGTCAGTCATGCGTAGTAGACAACACGTTTCCGGTCCAGTTACCGAGTCTGAGCCGTCCCGTAAACGTTCCCTCTCCCCAGAGCCCGATGAGCTACTTGCTGAACCAGAGACGATGCCACCCAAGAAACGAGTGAGATTTGCCGATAACACTTTTGAGATCGGAGAGCCATCCGCCACTGCTGAGACCCAGGACGTGCCACTGCCACCTCATGCCCCAGCATCTTCTGATATACCTAGCCCTGTTCTTTCTGGTATCCCTGTTGACTCCCTTGTATCATCCCTCTTTGCTTGCATCTCCCGTCGTGACGATGAGATCCGTCAGCTTCACGCCACCATCCGTAGCCTTGCTCCACCAGCCACTATCACTGACCTTGCCACCCGTCTTGTTGTCTTGGAGGCCCGCGTGATCTCCCAGGACCAGGCCCTCGACACCTTACATGTTCACCTGTCTGACGTTTCTGGCACCGCCACTGAGGCCAACCAGGCCATCCGAGCTCTCGCAGCTACTACCCCCTCGGCGGAGGATTTCGCCGGCATTATCCGTTTGTTGCTGAAAGTGATTATCCAGATCCGTGACATCCTCGACATCGTTGATCGAGCACCATTTCATTAGAGTTGTTATTTCATGGAGTGACTGTTACTCTTTATGATATTATTATGATGTATTCGAAACTTGTATTATTGGTGAATCTGTTTTTATCACCGGACAAATGTTTATGTTGGTCTGAACAATTGTGGACAAGAATTGATTATGTTGTAGCATGTACCGTTATTATCAACTCTGGTGTACTTTGTAATGTAATGTGTTGCTATGTTATGTTATATTGTGGTGATTGTTATGGATTTTGGCATGTCATGTTTTGATTGCATTCACTTATACTATGTATAATGTCTTACTTTATTTTATCTGACACAATTTAAAGTAGAATGTCAAGACGCACGAATCGTGATAGTGACCCTCTTGGAACCCCAACCCTGGACGCCGCGGATATCGAAGCCCTGATTAACCAGCGTATAGCTGATGCACTTGCAACCGCCGAAGCAGATCGAGCTTCTGCCTCAAACGGAAGGAGATCAGGATCCCTGGTGGTAAGACTAAGACTTTTCTTCTACGACCGGAAGTTTATGACTACAATTTACGAATTGTATCAAGGTGTCCGAGAATGCTCTTACAAGGATTTCATGAATTGCAAGCCCTTACACTTCAAGGGTACTGAAGGAGCCGTTGGACTCATTCGTTGGTTTGAAAAGATGGAATCTGTGTTCCGTATGTGTAACTGTCCCGATGGTTACAAGGTCAAGTACGCCACTAGCGTTTTCGGAGAAGGAGTTCTGACTTGGTGGAACTCTCATGCTGAAGCCCTCGGACAGGACCAAGCTTACGCCATGGCTTGGGACGAACTGAAACTACTCATGCGAGATGAGTACTGTCCTCGTGAGGAACTGCAACGACTAGAAGTCGAATTCTGGAACTTGACCATGAATGGATCAGACATAGCTGCTTACACCCGCCGATTCCACGAATTGGCAGACATCTGCCCTACAATGGTGACCCCTCTGCACAAGAAAATCGAGAGATACATCTGGGGTCTTGCTCCCGCCATTCAGGGAAGTGTTATGGCTTCTAACCCCGCAACACTCCAAGCTGCTATCCGTCTGGCTCACAATCTGACCTATCAGGCAAACCACCAAGGCTTATCTTTCTCTCGTAAGGTTGCTGAATCCAAGACTGTACCTGCATCATCTGTTCCCTCTAGCCAGCTGAAATCTGACCGCAAGCACAAATGCGGCCATGATGGAAAGAGGAAGAAATCCTTTGATTTTCCCGAGAAAACCCCTGAAGCCGTGAAGGCTTATGCTGTAACAGCTCCTGCACCTGATGACAAGGAAACCTGGGTACACAGGAAACCAGCCCCTGTGTGGAAAATGTAACTTGCACCATACCCTGGATTGCAGCAATGTGTACTGCAAAGGCTGCAAGGCAAAAGGTCACATTCACCGTGATTGCCCAAACCGTTCGAACAAGACGCACCCCGTTAGAACCTGCTTCGAGTGTGGCAGCACTGGCCACTTCAGAAATGAATGCCCAAAGCTCAAACGAGAACCTGCCAGAGGAAGAGCCTTCGTGCTCAATGCTGCTGAAGCCCGTCAGGATCCCCACACCGTAACGGGTACGTTCTTACTCAATGATCATTTTGCTTCCGTTCTGTTTGACACTGGTGCCGACAAAAGCTTTGTGTCTAGTGAGTTTAGAAACTATCTTAACGTCACGCCAACTAGATTAGACACTAAGTATATAGTTGAACTAGCTGATGGTAAACAAATCGAAACGGAGGAATCTTTTCCAAACTGCTCTTTGAACTTATCCGGTCATCCCTTCTCGATCGATCTATTGCCGGTACAATTGGGAAGTTTCGACGTAGTCGTTGGAATGGATTGGTTGACTAAAAATCGTGCCGAAATCATTTGCCACGAGAAAAGAGTCAAGATACCCCTCCCCGACGACGAAGTGCTGAAAATTCAAGGAGATCATAGTGGAACCAAGCTAGACATCATCTCATGCATGAAAGCCCAGAAATTTATGTGCAAAGGCTACCCTGCCCTCTTAGCTCACATAACAGCTAGTCAATCCGAGGAAAAGAAACTAAAGGACGTTCCCATCGCACGAGACTACCCTGAAGTCTTTCCCGATGACCTTCCCAGGCTTGCCACCCGCCAGGCAAGTGGAATTCCATATTGATCTGGTACCCGGAGCTGCACCCGTTGCAAAAGCCCCTTACCGTTTAGCCCCGTCTGAAATGAAAGAATTGTCGAATCAGTTGCAAGAACTACTTGACAAAGGTTTTATCAGACCCAATTTCTCTCCTTGGGGCGCTCCTGTTCTCTTCGTCAAGAAGAAGGATGGATCTTTCCGGATGTGTATCGACTACCGCGAGTTGAACAAGCTCACCGTAAAGAACCGATATCCACTCCCTCGAATCGACGACCTGTTCGACCAATTGCAAGGTTCCAGTTATTATTCAAAAATCGATCTTCGTTCTGGATATCATCAACTGAGAGTTCGTGAAGAAGACATTGCGAAAACTGCTTTTCGTACGCGCTATGGACACTACAAATTTCTCGTTATGCCCTTCGGACTAACCAACACGCCTGCCGTCTTCATGGATTTGATGAATCGTGTCTGCAAACCGTACCTCGATAAATGCGTAATCGTTTTCATTGACGACATCTTGATCTATTTGCGTAGCAAGGACGAACACAAGAAGCACCTGAAGCTTATTCTGGAACTGTTGAAGAACGAGAAGTTGTACGCCAAGTTTTCAAATTGCGAATTCTGGTTACGAGAAGTGTGTTTCTTAGGTCACGTAATCAACGCAGCTGGAATCCACGTGGATCCCACAAAAATTGAAGCTATCAAGGATTGGAGTCCGCCTACCAACCCTTCCGAGATACGATAATTTCTTGGACTCGCCGGTTATTACCGAAGATTTATCGAAAACTTCTCCAGAATAGCCCAGCCATTGACCGCCTTGACGCAAAAGGACAAGAAATTCGTTTGGGATCACAAAGCCGAACAAGCTTTTCAGACCCTGAAGCAAAAGCTATGTAACGCACCCATACTATCCTTACCAGAAGGATGTGAAGATTTCTGTGTTTACTGCGATGCCTCACACCAAGGTTTAGGCTGTGTGTTAATGCAACGAGACAAAGTCATTGCTTACGCTTCGCGACAGCTAAAAGTTCACGAGAAGAACTATACTACTCACGATTTGGAACTTGGAGCCGTCGTCTTCGCCCTTAAGATTTGGAGGACACTATCTCTATGGTACTGAATGCAAAGTTTATACCGACCACAAGAGTCTTCAACACATCTTAGATCAGAAGGAGTTGGACATGAGACAACGCCGATGGATTGAACTGCTCAGCGACTATGACTGTAAGATCCTGTACCATCCTGGAAAGGCTAACGTCGTTGCTGATGACTTTAGCAGGAAGGAACGTGTCAAACCACTTCGTGTCAAATCTCTTGCCATGACCATTCAAACCGGTCTCGTCACTCAAGTTTTGGCAGCGCAAGCTGAAGCCTTGAAAGACGAAAACATCCGAGACGAAAGTCTCCGTGGCATGGATCAACACCTCGAAACTAAGCCAGATGGATTACGGTATTTCGTTAATCGTCTGTGGATACCCGTCTATGGAGATCTTAGGAACCTAGTCCTTGATGAAGCTCATAAAACCCGATATTCCATTCACCCCGGAGCCGATAAGATGTACCACGTGTAGGTCCTAAATCTCTCAAACACACGATATAATGATCTAATCACGAGTGCGGAATCCTCGTGAGAGATTGATTCAAGAAGAATAGTAGATGAATAGATTAGATCTTAGATGAAAGATCGAATCTTGAATGGAAATCCGTAACTACTATTTGAAGCAACCAACGGCTGATCGTAAACACTTGAGAGCAAGTAATGAAATCGTAAATTGTAAATATGGAAGCTTAGTCATAAACATAACCATGAGGTGGTATTTATACCACCTCATGTGATTACAAGGCCAATCATAAACACTAATCTAGCCCAATCATAAACAAGAAATCGGCCCACATGGCCTATTAACTAAACTAGATTAAGCCCAAAACAATTACAAACTAGCCCATTAACAAATGTTCATGCCTTAACTAAATCTAGCCCAACAATCTTCCCCTAGGCATGAATCATTTGACCTTTTTCTTCTACGGTAGCAGGAGATCGAATCGGAATGTATTCAGTGCGTTGTTCGACCACCATTTGTTTGCTACAATCCGCTCTGCAGTCCCATGAAAGATTCCCACCCTCACAGCATTCTCCATATCATTTTCATCACCAAGTATAGGCTGTGAGGCGAGCAACTTGATATCTCTTTCTCCGAATCTGAGCAAATCAACCGGATCATAAAAACGGAACTGCCTCATACACTTGCAGAGCACCACCACCTCGTGTGTTGTTGGATCATAAAACCAGCAGTCAAAGTTTTTGACTAAAGTGCCATCTTGAATTTCATCCAACATATTTATAACTCTAGTGCGCTTGGTAGGTGGTCTCCGTGCTTCTCCCATGGGCTCACCAGTAGCAAGGTCAGTACCTGTCTCAACCCACCTTACCTGCTTCAGCTCAAAATCAGTGAAATTGTTTTCCAGATGGCTCATCAAGTTGTTTCTAATAAGATCCCCATCGGTGCTGTTCCACCTGTTGATAAATGGAGCTCGAAGCAGACTCCTAATCTCGGGCTCAGTCCAGGAATGAAATTGCCCACGAGTTTTGTAGTATTCCACTGGACTGAAGCCTTCACGGATTACGGCAAACAGCCTCTTTTCTGAGTCATAGTGCCAGCAAAGGATGTTTTCACGACTCCCCCTCTTGTCTAATGTGCTCTCACCAAGATCAAGGGTGTATTGTGTGGGGGCTGGACCTTGAAAGAATTCACGGAACCAGTTGTCGTGTCCCTCAGGGGCTTTGGAGATGATTCTGCCACTTCGGGCGTAATCTGACATTTCAATGTTTTCATCTCCATCATCCTCAGTTGCTTCACTTGTACCTTGAGCTGAAGAGCTTTGACCCGAGGCACCTGAAGTATTTCCCTCTACTGCACTTTTAAAGGCATTGAAATTTTTCTTCAGGTCCATCAGAGCTTCATTGAGGTCCTTCATTCTTGTCTTGTTAGCCTCCTCTCTCTCTTCCATCCTTCTGTTATCTGCTACCTCCTTCTCCCTTAACCTTCTGTTCTCTGCTTGCAGTGCTATAATCTCATTCTGTCTGATCCTGTTCTGAGAAATCAGAAAGTTGATATGAGGATCTGCGCTTATCCTCAGTTCAATTGGTAGCTCAGCAGCTTGAAAAGGCCTAAATCCAGGAATAGTTGTTGGCTGAGTTACCACAGGATCTGCACTCACTCTTACAGGGCTTGGAGCAATGAATGTATGATCAACCTCCAGAAATTGACTCTCTTCCCGAACTGGGCTGTGTTCGATTGGAAGAGGAGTTTCAGTTTGTACAGAAGTAGGTCGATCTTGTACATCTTCAGCAGCTGTTTCTACTTGAGCACTGGGACCCTCAGAACTGGGTCCAGCTGATTGTACAACCAATAAGCTTGAACTTGTCTTGGTGAACTTGAACCGTACGCTCCTTGGATCAGATTTCTTTCGAGGAGATGGCTCACGAGCAGGAACGGGTTCCTCTTCCAGAACATCATCAACAGACAAATTCAGCTCTGGAGGAGTAGTGTCACTCCCAGATGAGCCAATCATATCATCCCTCGATCTTTTATGGGTTAGAGGCTCCAAGTCTCCATAAATATCATCTTCTGAGATGTCCTGACCAGCAAGAATGTCATCCATTACATTTTCCTCATCGGAGGGAATAACATCTTCATCTTGTACATTAACAGCCGGAGTTGCCGTTAAGTCTTGGTCTTCAGCCACCATGGCATTCACAACCGGCATGTCAGCTTCTGGTTCATCTTCATCAAATTCTTGTTCCCTTGCCACCTCTGGGAACGCACCTCTCTTAACCCATTCAAGTCTTCCTTGAAAGCTGTTTTTGCCCTTTCTATCTTGAGTTTGAAGACCAAAGACCCCACAATCCATTACTTTGATGTCCAACTTCTCAATCCTTTCTTCAATCATCGGGTATTTCTTCATGACCACCATTTGCACAAACCTTGGTGTCATCAAAAATTGCTCTCTGGCACTCAAATCAGCATTGCCTACCCAGTCCATCAGCATCATCTTTGAGAAGTTGAAATCCCAATCTAAGGCCAAAGAGATGAAAGCAGTTCCATGAAGTTGATTTAGTTGATCAAAACTGGTTCTCTTGCCTAGAAATGACTTCTGCATATAATGTGCTAGGCACCTCCAATAATGCGGCAGAAGCTTCTTAAAGATTGGTGGAAACTTTCCTTCGTATCCCATTGACTGAGCACCAGCCAGAACAACCTCCTTCGGATACTTGATTGGATCAGTGGCTTT
>JBCNJP010000017.1:72085268-72107785 GCA_039602395.1 Deinandra increscens subsp. villosa | reverse complement strand
CGAACCTGGAGTTCGGACGGCTCCGAGCTTGTGGCCGAACCTGAGTTTCGGCCGGTCGTATTTCAGCTTGTATAAATAGTTGTGTCTTGTGTTGTATTAAAAAACAATCTAAGCTTCCATGTCATATACTCTAATTGTACTCTGTGGTCTCTGTGGTTAATACAAAGCTTATTTGTATTTACTCTTTGTGTTCATCTCGTATTTCATTGATTTCACCACGACTAAGTAGAAGATCCGTACGCTCACGCACTTTCAAGTGGTATCAGAGCATTTGGTTTGCTCTACTAGTTGGAAATCACTGTTTTTCTGAGTTTTGAGTTCAAATTCATGCTTTTAAGAAAATGAGTATCGGTTTTGAGTTCATTTGATCATCTCGAGAGTGCTTCTCATCATAAATTCTTTCCTAATTCATTTCTATCGAGTTTACTTGAATTCCTGTCGAAAATTCCATTGAAAAACACTGAAAATCGAGAAAATAGAGTCGAGTGAAATCTGTCCCGTTTGAGGTTCGGACTCGTTCGGTCTAACCGCTCCGAACTCGAGGTTCGGACGGAGTTCGGTGAGCATTCGGTGTGTCTTTGAGTTCGGTGAGAGATCGGTCAACGTTCGAACAACGTTCGGTCTCGATTACTCCGAAGGTCAGGTTCGGTGAAAGCTCAGCGAGTTTGCGTTTCGGACTAGGTTCGGACTAGGATCGGTGAACGTTCGGAGTAGGTTCGGACGAGGTTCGGAGTGAACAGTAACAAATTTTTCGAAAATGTCCGATTTTCAAGCGTTCGCGGCTATTCAAAATTCGGTTCAAGCTACGATGCAAACAATGATGAATTATGATAATGAAACTGGAACAAATCAGAAAGTTCCCAAATTGTTAAAATTGGAAGATTATCATAGTTGGGTTAAACGATTTGAAGCGTTTGTCGATACGAATGATAGTGATATGTGGTTAGCGTTCACTGAGCAATATGTTTATCCTAAAGATGAAACTGGTGAACCTATTCTACAAAGAAAAATGTCTTCTGAACAAAAGAAAGCTTATCAAGCTGAGCAAAAGGCGTATGGTACATTAACAATGGCATTGCCTAAAGAGTTACTTCATCAATTTGCTGGTAACTACATATCAAAAAGTGTATGGGATGCATTGGAAAAACGATGTGAAGGCAATGACCAATACAAGAAAAGTCGCCAAAAGGTTTTGAAGAAAGAGTTTGATAGTTTTAAGCATTATCAAAATGAAACGATTCCCAATCTGATTGCAAGATTTGCTCATCTGATGAGTGAAATGCGTTTGGTGAATCTTACTAAAGAAGAGGTTGATATGAAAGAAAAGATTTTGGAAGCATTGCCTGAAAAATGGGAAAATTATGTGATGATGATTACTCATGATAAAGATTTTTCTGGATTGTCTTTCAATGATTTGGTTCAAAGACTTCAGGCTCGGGATATGGAGTTAATGGTGAATAAATCACTTCCTACACAAATTCAGAATCCTGCAGTGTATCATGGTGAAAATGATTCTACAATGAATGCTGGGAAGTCTAATATTCTTAGTTCTGCTCCTCCTACAGCATTTCTAGCAGGTAAATCTGAAATTCCAAATTATTCTTCTGTTGGTTGTACTGTGTCATTTCCAAGTTCCTCGACTCAAAGTGCATTGTCTGTTCAAACTGTCGATGATTATAATGCATTGATGTCTGCATTAGTATCTTCATACTTTGGTGTTATCACTGGTTCTGTGAGTAATGTTGAGTTAGCAAATGAAGATTATGATCAGATTGATTATGATCATTTGGAGGAAATGGATCTCAATTGGCAATATGCTATGTTGGTTTGACGAACGAAGAAATTTTTCAACAGAACTGGGAAGAAGAGATTGAATCAGGAAGGTAAGATTGGTTTGGATAAATCGAAGGTGAAATGTTATAAGTGTTCAAACTATGGTCACTTTGCTCGAGAATGTTCAAGTTCTGCAGAAAGTAAATTGAAAACTGGTCAGCATGCACATTTAGTTTTTCATCCATCCGATAAAGCTGAAAAGGTTGATCAGCAATCTGCTACTCTTGTTCATGATTGGACCAAAAATTTTCCACATTCAAGTGAATTTGCATGGAATGCAGATACTGAAGCTAAGAAGAATCATACTCCAATTTCAATTGCTTTAACTGTTCGTCATGATGATAATGATAGTCTTCTGACTGATTCTGATTCTTATTCAAGTGCATCTTTGGTTCACGAAGATCAACCTAACGTTTCTGATAGTTCAAAGGTTGAAGAATTTAAATGTTTTAAATGTGAAAAATTGATCCAGGAGATTGCAAGTTTTGAACAACATTGCCAAATTTCAACTGAAGAAATTGTGGTGTTAAAGACAGAATTAGGGGATTTTCAAAAGAAATATTATGCGTTGGTTCATATTCATGAAGATGTTTTAAAAGAAAAAGCTCAATTGGCTGAAGTTTGTGAGAAAGCCAAAGCTGAAGCATTAGATGCCGCTCAAGATTTTGAGACTTTGTTTGAGAAGAGTTATCCGGTTCATCAAAAATATGAAGAAGCTACGGCTCTTATTGCTAAAACTGCTGTTACCGTTGAGAAGTTTCAAAATAAGATTTCTATGCTTCAAGATGAGAATGTTCTGTACCGGGACAAGAATGAAGTCTTAACTAAAGATGTTGAAATCTATAAACAAAAGAGAGAAAGTGTTCTTCAAGAACTATTTGCAGAATGTGAGATCAGAAAGTTGCAGACGTTTACACAAGTATTTGTTTAGTTTGCATTTTTAGACAATAACTTTGTATTTATTGTGTATTATGTGTTGATCTTGTAACTTTGGACCCCTTGATGCCTATGACACGTTTTTAAAATCTTAATATAGTCAAAATATGATATCTTGGACTTTAGAAAGAATACTAGTGCTTAAACTCACCATAGCAAACTTTTACATACAAAAGTACACTTTAAAAACCCTAGAAATTGCTTTTTACTATAGATCCGTTTAGACCAGAAAGTTTAGACTTTTAAACAGTAGGTTATGATGGTTTAAATGACTTTAGAACATGGCCAAAAGATCCCTTAACAAATTACTTGAATTTGGGCACAAACCAGGACTAAAACCGACACCCGACGGGCCCGGAAACACCATTTTTGTAAGGAAACCCAAATATGGTCCAAATGAACTCATAGGGTTATTTTAATGGTGAATTTAGGAAACTAACAGTGTCATTTAACGGCCAAATGCATGGTAACTTTATCAACTAGTCTTATCAAATATTGTCAATTATTAACATGAACTGTTTTCAATTACTATTTTCATTCAACCTTTAACTACTTGAACTTAATTATTATGCATGCATCGGACCTGCTTGCTTGTTTCCTACCTTTGCATCTTAGGACTTTTCATTTGTTTCTGGAGTATGGTTTAGCTTTTGGAGATTTTCCTGACATAACACCTAACGGTGTCATGTCCTAATAATCTTTTGAAAACTCATGTGTTGTAACTTAAACAATTTACTTTTCTCATTACAAATAATCCGCTGCGTAATGATATTGGAAAAACTCCTATTTACTCCAACAATTTAACAATTTCCAAAACAGCTCTAGTTGTTGAACCATCCAGAGTACGTTCGTAACATTGACTGTGATAACCTTTTTCGCATCCCGACACAAATCTTACAGGGTGTGACAAAAAATATGAAAATTTTGTAAAGTTCAAAGAGTTTCAAAACAAAGTATAAAATCAGCTAAGTCAAACTATTAAAATACATCGATCTGATAGAGGTGGTAAATACCTAAGTGCCGAATTCCTGAATCATCAGAAGGAATGTGTAATTGTTTCACAACCTACTCCTCCTAGCACACCCCAGTTAAATAGCGTAAGTGAAAGGAGGAATCGAACTCTGCTTAACATGGTTCGATCAATGATGTGCAAGACCACCTTGCCACACTCCTTTTGGGGATATGCCATCTTGACCGCCGCTCGCCTAATAAATCTGGCACCGACCAAGAAAGTAGAGAAGACCCATATGAGATATGGCATGGATCTCCTCCTAAACTATCATACCTCAGGGTCTGGGGATGTGATGCTTATGTCACCAGCGAATCTGACAATAAGCTCGATCCCCGAGGCAAAAAGGTGACTTTCGTTGGATAATATAGTAATACCGGTTATTACTTCTACCATCCTGATGCAAACACTATTTCCATCAAAAGGAAAGGTCAATTCCTTGAGAAAGAGTTTCTTGCTCGAGGAACAAATAGTGATCCAGTGGATCTTGAAGAGATTCAAGATACAACTAACCCTGAGACGGTCGCTGAGTCTGACCGACAAATGGTTGTCGCACCATCAGACCCAAGCACAAGCGCAAGCGTTTGTAGCAGCGAAAGGACACGCAAAGAGCCTGAAAGATACCTTGGCTATCATGAAGCCTTTGACGTTCTGTTAGTAGCCGATTCTAACGATGAGCCTACTAACTACAAGGCTGCTATGTCAGATCCGGAATCTGATAAATGGCTTGAAGCCATGAACGCTGAGATGCAATCCATGTGTGACAATCATGTCTGGGACTTGATTGAGCTACCCCCCGGTACACGGACAGTAGGGAGCAAGTCGATCTTTAAGAGAAAAACTAACATGCATGGAAATGTGCAAACCTACAAGGCACGGCTTGTAGCGAAAGGTTTCACTCAAACCCAAGGGATTGACTATGATGAGACCTTCTCGCTCGTTATCATTATCAAATCGATCAGGATTCTCCTTGCCATAGCCGCATACCATGATTATGAGATATGGAAAATGGACGTCAAAACCGCTTTCTTGAACGGACAACTCGAAGAGGATGTCTACATGGTTCAGCCTGATGGCTTTGTCGATCCAGAAAATCCAAATAAGGTTTGCAAGCTAAGCAAGTCCATTTATGAACTCAAACAAGCATCTCGAAGCTGGAATCTTCGTTTTGATCAAAAGGTCAAAGAGTTTGGTTTTGATCAAAATAAAAATGAACCTTGTGTTTACAGAAAGACAAGTGGGAGCGCTGTATCGTTTCTCATACTGTACGTAGATGATATACTAATCATAGGAAACAACATACCCATGCTTAACGAAGTTAAGAAATGGCTTTCATCTTGTTTCGCTATGAAAGATCTTGGAGAAGCCGCTTACATTCTGGGAATTAAAATTCACAGAGATCGATCTAAGCGCCTTTTGGGTCTCAGTCAAAGCACATACATTGACAAGATCATAGCACGGTTCAACATGAGGAACTCCAAGAAAGGAGCTATTCCCATGACTAAGGGAACAATCTTGGACAAATCTCAAGCACCTAAAACGGAGCAAGAGATAAGCCAAATGGCATCGATCCCATTTGCCTCTGCTATTGGATCTATCATGTATGCCATGCCGACCGGATGTCTCGTATGCACTGAGTGTGACCAGTCGGTACCAACAGACGCAAGGACTAGCTCAGTGGACGGCTGTAAAGAACATATTGAAATACTTGAGAAACACCACTGATATGTTTCTCGTATACGGAGGTGTTAATGAAGAGCTCACTGTAAGGTGTTACACTGATGCTAGTTTTCAGACTGACCGAGATGATTCTCGCTCGCAGCTGGGATTCGTATTCACTCTTAACGGAGGGGTTGTCTCCTGGAGAAGCTCCAAACAGCCATTCGTAGCAGATTCTACTACTGAACCCCAATACATAGCCGCCTCAGAAGCTGCTAAGGAAGCTGTGTGGATGAAGAAGTTCATATCCGATCTCGATTTCGTGCCAAGCATTAGGCAGCCAATCAAGATGCTGTGCGATAACACAGGCGCTATAGCTCAAGCCAAAGAGCAAGGGTCTCACAAGAAGGCCAAGCACATCCTGAGGAAATTCCACTACATAAAAGAAGTAGTCGATAGAGATGAAATTAAAATAAGCAAAGCACACACATATCAAAATTTAGCTGATCCCTTCACTAAGCCTTGGACAATAAGTTCTTGTTCTAAATGAATTACATAACTGTGTTTAATATTAATACGTTTAATCCGTGGGCAATAAGTTCTTGTTCTAAATGTCCGTAGTCGATTAGTTTAGTGGGAGCTATACTAAAGTAAGATTATTGTGACTACTTAAACCTTAAAGCCGTTTAACGTTCAAACTCACGGACCTCAGTGCTGAATGACGTTGGACGTAACTCGCATCATGCAATGCAAACATGGAAGTCTTGCTTGCTTGATTACCACATGCTCTAATGTATCCTTAGACCTGAGACGCATATTCGAACTCCATTCTACTAAAGAACATTCTTTGATTGTAGCGTAACGTTGTCGCGTAACTACCAACCATGACGGTTACTTTTGAGAATGGCTCTGAGGTTTAGTGGGAGCTGTATGCCTCAACAAGGAACTGTACTTTTGCTTCGGTAACTGTTAGACATAAAGGCGCCCTCGTTGGTTCCAAGTGATAAGTGTGAGGCCTCACCCAAACTTACTGTGTGTTTGTTGGATCACTTAGAATTGTATCGAGAACGAAAATCGATGAATCATTTATGAGAGTCCATGTCTCATATTTCATCAATGTCTTAGATAGAAAAGAACATATGACAATGAATGCACAAGCCGTAAGTCTACTTGTTCGAAAATCAGATATACTTTGGCTAACGACTTAAAGTGTCAATATTGGTTGGTATAGCCATGCATAGCTAGAGTGCCTCTGACTGCGCTCGTTAAACTGTCGCGTTCAGTCCAAGTGGGAGACTGTTGGAAATAGGGTGTCCTGACCCGATGAATTAACGAACCCGACCGATATTGACCCGTAAGAGTTACACCCGGGTCAACGGACTATAAATCTGATTAAGTGTTAATTAGTACTAAAACGAACTATGTGGTCGATTAAATAAATACTTGATTATTTATTTAATTAAACGACAAAACTTTATGGATAAAAACGTTCGCAAAAACAAACCAAACGGACTGATCAGTTGTTACTGGATTAACAGACTGATCAGTATGGTGGACTAGAGGAAATCGTGACCGGGCCCAGTCCGTCAGAGCCCCGGTCCGCGATTTTAATAATAAAATAGGGGGAGAGGGTGGATTAATCACAGGTAATCAAAGACCCTAATCTACTCCCACACACTCTCTCTCTCTCTCTCACTCTCTCTCTCTCTCTCTTTGCGTCGATCACCAAACCAGCGCCACCACCTAAGCCGCCGGCCTCCTTCGTTTGGCCAGTATTTGCTCCCGACTCGAAAAAGAAGCTGCAGCCGCCCAAGCCGAGGCCGCAACCCGAGCCGAAGCCAAAGCCGCGACCCGAGCCACAGCCGCGACCCAAGCCGCCGCTGCCTCCGCCGCACCGCAGGTCGATCGCCGGCCGATGGTCCTCGCGCTGCCAGCACAGCCGAGGCCACTACGCCCCGTCCCCTCGTCATGGCCCGCGCTGCTCTACCCGCCGACCACCACCACCGTGTCACCGCTAGTCACCGGTGACGAGATCTTAGTGGGGACCGTTCCTGTCGCGATCCCGGTGGAGAAAGTTTTGTCACCACCACCCGTGGTAACCCACCACCGCCGCCACCATTGCGGCCACCGCCACCGATTGTCGCCGCCACAGTCGACGATCTGTCTCGTAGGTTTGCGTCGGACGTCTCAGTCCGTACTAGCGAGAGTCTGTTGAATCCGGGTGACTCGAGCGGTTGCTCGAATCCCGCCAAGGTATATCTAATTCGATTAGATATTTGTTTTATTTATTTATTTTAAATAAATATTTTTCTGTGTTTGTCGTGTACGGTGATTGATCATGTTACCGTAATATTCACGTGTTTTTTTTAAGTCGTTTCCACTGCTAAATTAATCCGGCATTAATTTATATTAAATCGGTTTTCATCGGATAAAAAAATTAAAATCAGTAACCCGGATATCCACTGTAAAACCCAATAGAAGTCACCTGATCACTATTAAACTAGAAGGTATAGAGGTATATGGATTCAGGTCATAGGAGATAAATGTTATCGAGGTAGATGTTTTTCTATAAAAACGTGTTTGATTATGATGTTATGTTATGTATGACTTTGTTATGTGTTATACTTGATAAATGTTTGTAAAAAGGGATTTTGCAAGTTCAAAGGTTTTAACCTCACAAACGAGGTAAAGTTTTTAAAATGTAGAACTCACCAGCGTAAGCTGACCTTTTCCCAAAAATATATGTATGTCAGGTGAAGGTGAGATGTCTGGGAGCAAGGGCGGTGCCCTCATGATAAGAGACTGATCGGGCAAGCTATAGAGGAGCTATTGGACGTGCTAGCTTAGTTGTAGATAAATAAAGACGGTTATAGTTAGTCACTATATAGATAGATTGTAAATTATCTCAATTACTTTATGTACTTGGCTTTATATAAATAAAAGATTTACATTTTCCGCTTCTTATCTCTGTTGTGCCACATGTTTATGAGTAAATCCGATGCTTGACACCTCCTTGGGCCAAGTCTGGAAGTAGGCATCACTAAGCATCTCGATCGTGAGCAAGAATTCGGTGAGATGTGGAGATTGGGATGAGTAGGAATCTTGGCATTGATGATAACAATAGTCGAATGATTACATCAAGAAATCACAACAATACGTCATAAGAAATCCATGGTCATCTTGGGTTGAGCTCAAAGCCCAGATGAGACTCTCTCAAAGTGAAGGATAGCTCACATCTCTCAACTTTTCCGTCTTTTAACTAAGGGAGCATTACCATCTATTATATAGTGAGAGCCCATGTGCTCACTAACCCGCTAACTAGTGAACACAAATAAATGAGCAAAAATACAAATAACATAAATATTAATTTAATCAAATTGATTAATAAATATGAAGCTTGACTCGCTCGAACCAATCTTCCGTTAACTTTTATGTTGACCGTTGACCCGAACGGTTGACTATTCCACAAAACATATTCGGACCAATCTGTAAGCTTCAATCATCACAACCCGCGTCTATGAATCATATCACAATGGTTCTTCAACTGAATGCTTTATCAACAGATTTGATGGTATCAGTCATCAAGATTATAGCTCCAATAATCACTGTAGAAATCAGTATGCGACCGCACTAGGGGTTTTCGACCGCGAGAGGGTTTTCGACCCGAGACTCGGTTTTTGACCAAGAAGCCGGTTTTCGACCGAAGACTCGCCGGTGGTTGGTGACAGCGGCAGGTAGCGGGTGACGGCAGGCGGCGATGGTGGTGCGTGACGGTGGTAGCAGCGGATGAGGCGTTAGCACAAACAAGCTCGAACGACAGAGGCAACTTGAGGTGGTCGTCGGCGATCTACGACTACGGGGTAGACCGGCTAAGACGGCGGACAACGACTGGTAGGTGGTGGCCGACGGTTGTGTCGCATAAACAGAGAGGGGCCAAAATTTACTGACAACAGGGTGGAGAAAAATCATAACCCTAAATCCTTATTTAGGCTCCCAATATATAGTCACCATAAACCAGCTATGGATAATCCATAACTGATTTATTTAATAGTTTCTGTCTTATCCTCCAAGCAATATTGGAAAAACCACAATTGTTTATTCTTCCATATTATCCGTTTGAGTTATGGATAATTATCAGTTAAATTTAACTGACTAAATTATCCATCCACCATTTTAGATAAACTAATTAAATAAACTAGCTTATTTAATTAATGTTTACTTATAATAATAATATCAGTATTATTATTTCACCGACTTTAATTATATATATATATGGGGATGAATATAATGAAAACCTCTTTGAGTTGAAAAAATCGTGGAAACTACCACAAAACGATTTTTTTTTCTTCAAATTTTTTGTAGTGATTATATGCGTTAATACAAGCCCTATGGTGAAAAAAAAATCAAAAAAACGCCCATTAGTTGTTTTTTAAAAAAATTTCCGAAATCTGACGTTACGTCATGTTACTTATGTAACATTTACCTGTTACATATGTAAAATGTCTTGTTACATATGTGACAAAATATGTAAATAATTTTAAAAAAAAAATCTCTAGGCACTTTTTTTATTTTTTTTTATCACCAAAACAATCAAAAATGAATGTAGAATCTATAAAAAATACATCTAAAAAATAACAAATTTTGAACGTCTTTTTTGGCCGGTTAACGTCTTTTTGCAAAAAAATCGGTTCTTAAATATTTTATAAAAAAAAATTACTCGGCGTTTTTTTAATTTTTTTTCATAAAGGGTGTTTTTTTAAGTTAGAGAGTCACCATAAAAAATCGGAACAAAAAACGAATTTTTTAGCTTAGTTTTCACGATTTTTCCAACTTGGAGAGGTTTTCATTTAATCCTTCTCCATATATATATATATATATATATATATATATATATATATATATATATATATATAAAACATTAGTCACTTGAAAGGCATAGTATAGTTTTTGCTTTTCATACTTTGATCACGACAGTTTAAGACTTTGGCAATTTCTACTCTTATACTTTTACACTTTATTTTATTTTATTTATCTTTTTTAGTTTTAGGTTCTTTTAATTAGGCCACAAAACTTTTAGGATTTTCTAATTTCGCCACAAACTTAGGTTTTTGGATTTTTAACATTGTCCCCAAAAATTTAGTACTTTGATATTTTCTACCCTTAAATTTGACACTTTATTTTTAACGGAATAGTAAACTTTAGGTTTCATAGTTTAGCCACATATGTTTTATACTTTTACATTTTCTGTCCTCTAACTTTTAAAGTTTTTTTTTGTTTTAAGTTTTGTGGTCTTCTACTTTGGCCAAAAAACTTTCTCAATTTTATGCTTTCCTACTTTCGTTTTCACATAATTTTCATACTTTTACGTTTTCTACCCTCTAGCTTTTAAACTTTTTTTTTAAGTTTTGTGGTCTTCTACTTTAGCTATGAAACTTTCACAGTTTTTCGTTTTTCTATTTTCGTTTTTAGTAAACTTTTAGAGTTTTGGACTTTGACCACAAATTTTTTATAGTTTTATTACACTTTTACATTTATACCCCTTAACTTTTCTACTTTCATTTTTAGTATACTTTTATAGTTTTATACTTCCACCACGAGACTTTTAGACTTTTATGTTTTATACCCCTTAATTTTTTTTTTACTTTCGTTTTTTATTTGACTTTTAGAGTTTTCGACTTTTCCCACGACTTTTTTATAGTTTTTTATTTTGACCACATTAAAAATTTTCTTACATGATATGACGGGTAAATTGGTGGCCCGCCGCGAAGCGCGGGCGGGTCACCATCCTCTAAATTTTCAACTTTATTTATTTATTTTTTTTGGTTTTTTTTTATTTTTGTAGGATCGTTATTAGTTAGAGTTAAACTAAAACAAAAGCCCTTTACTTGCAAATATAACCCTGCGGAATTAAATTATATTTCACTTTACTTAAGCGAGATTTAGTTCTTGTGTATAATGTAAATGATTGATTTGCAGAATGATAGTAACAACGAAGTAACAAATACTCGGCACTATTTGCATTAACTCAAAGCTACACTATTACAAGTTGTTCAAGAACAGATGATGTGTAAACTATGATCTAACTAAGCTATATATAGTGCTGACGAGATCAATGACAGCCATTGATCTCATGCAATCTAATCTAGACCGTAAAACATAAAGTCAAATACAAACTACCAAAAGAATAAACATCGACATTTGGAATTCTTGCGTGCTGGCAGCAACATACCACTTTAGGAGAGCGGCTTGAATCAGATATAGAAGCATACGAGAAGCTTTTACAGGATTGGACTTGCTGAAAAGACATCTCAGGAAAAGTCCGGTTGAACTCATTATCTGGTGGATAATCGAGTTCACCCGGAATATTCGCTAAAGGACAAAACTGCTTCTTTCCGCTTGGACTGCCAGTTCCGCTTGAAGTGAGAATTCCGCTTCAACTTCAGCCGGAACATAACAAAATTGGCATTCAACCGGAAATCTTCCAAGTGCAATATTCCTTACAATATCCCCCTAAGCTGATGCTGTCAAATTCCAATGTTTATCTTCAAAAACTGACTTGTACCCAAAAAATTTCTTCTTCTCAATTTACTTGTCCGTTGTTCTGATGTTGGCATCCAGATTTTGAGAAAGCTCTTTAGAATTTGTTTTGGTCACCTTCACATACTTGAAAGATTCCCAATCCATTTCACTCCATTCTTCTTGAAGAGAAATGGACTCATGAACTGTGAAGGTGCCATCGACTCTATAAACATAAAACAACTTCTCTTCTTCTTCCCAAATGACAAATCTTATCTCACTGATAGGCTCTTCTTCTTCTTCTGCTGAATCATCATCTAAATTTCTCCTGTAGAGCATTCCACTATCTAGCACCATTGGCTCTATGTGAAGCCTTAACAAGTGCTTAGCTCTTTAGGGACTTAGAATTTCTCTAAGCTTTAGAATGATTTCAGTCATTTGCAGCATAGGAAGAAATGTAGTGGCCTTGTGAGCATTTACCACCTGAGTTGTGCCAATTGCCAAGTTGAAAGTGAAGTCAATGGTTGCTTCATCTACTGTCTAACCCACGATCTTGTTCTTTCTGGGTGGAACTTTTCTTCTTTGCTTCTGATTTCTTTTGCTCTTGGCATGCATCATCTTCCTTTTTCTTATCTTCCTTTCTTCATCAGAATCATTTGCTGATTCTTGCACAATAGGTCTTTTGCCTTTGGCAGATGATGAAGACGGGCCAGATTGAACTTCAGTAGGTTTGGTGATGGTGGTTGAAGGTTCTTTAATGGTGAGTGGAGGTAGGGAAGTTTGATTTGGTGATGGTGGTTGAAGGTTCTTTAATTGGTGTAAAATTGTCAGTCCTGTATCTTGGGTTGGCAAGTTTGGTTGCTACCTTCTTGGAAATTGAAGGTGGTTTGTATGGAATGAGGGCAAATGACTATGGAAGTGATGAAGCTGTTGTAGATATGGGGCTTGGGTTATATGTAAAAGAAGGTGGAGGTGGCATAATTGCATCATCAGTAAATTCAGGTTTAACATTTAAGTTTGATGATGTACCTGCAGGCATCACAAGCTTTGGATTGACTGCGGCTATGTCTCCTTTGAGCTCATAAAAGATTAGTTGCAAAGTTCTCTGACTTTCAACTGAGCTATCTCTTCTTCTGTTTTCAATTTCTTAACCACAAGGGCTGTAAGGAAATGAAAATCTGAGTCAACCGGTTCAAGACAAAGATTTCCGGTTGAAGATATGTTCAAGCGGAAAACACTCAAGCGGAAGACTTGTCAACCTGAAAAGCTCAAGTGGAGAACATTTCCGGGTGAACTCTTTTATTCAACAGTATAAAGAGTTCAACCGGAAAAGTACTGAAAGATTACTTTTGTAGAAATCAGGCCTGCAACTACTTTTATTCTCCAAAGTCACATCCTAGCCGTCTCCTACTTATAGATAAATGCATTTTGCACATTTCCTCTTGTGTATGTTTACTAATGTTCTTTTAGTAAGTTTATTGTTTGACTTTTATGTACGGTTAGATTAGTCCGTATGAGATCAACGGCTGTAGTTGATCTCCTAAGTACTATATATAGTTGTTAGCTAGTTCATTCACAAGTACCAGATTTAGTGCTTACACTTGTAACAGTTTGAACTTGAGTTCATGCAAATAGTACCGAGAAATTTATTATCTTGTGTTCACTAGTTTATGCAATCAATACAATCAAACTACAAGTATGAGTAAAACAAAGCTTAAGTAAAAATAAGGGTGATACAACTTTATTCCGTATGGTTGTGATCCGCAAGTAAAGAGTTCTTGTTTTGATTATTTCTCTGAGTAATCAACGGTCCTACAAGGGCCTTTTTTATCTTTTTCAACAACAAGTAGTTTTCATCAGTCCTTATTAGCTTGGTAGGCATCTGTGAGGCAATAGAGATCAACCTTTGCCTATCAACTTCAGTCATTTCTTCCAAATTGTAGTCCTTCAATCTCCAATTAAGGGAACTAGTCTTTGCTTCTTCCAACAACCTTTCAACAACTTCAACCTGAGAATACAGATCCAATTCCTCTTGAAGTTCTTGGGCTAGCCTCTCATCTTCTGCTTGTCACACCCCGACCGATGGCGGAATTTGTCGGAGCGTGATAAATTGTCCAGATGCTCACAACCAAATAATATAAGTTGCGATATACTTAATCATGCCATTTTATTCCATAAACATAGTAGTTTTACAAAACATATAACAAACAAAACATGATTAAAGTTTAACTAGGTCCAGCAGAGCCTAACGTGATAACACAACGGAAGTCTCAAGTAGCATTTCCTGCAACATGTATAAAATATCTGTCAACTACAATGAGTTGGTGAGTACACATAGGTTTAATATTAAGTATAAGTATAAAGTATGCGATCAACGTGCCAAGTGTATGATTAAGAATATGACAAACAAGTATTAGAGGCAAGATATAAACGCGTAAAACAAACCTTGACAATTTAGGTTCCAATCACCTATTTGTAGACAAGATTACGTCTCAATATCCTAGGCGGGTTGTCAACCAATAGCTATTAATGAACCAAAGGCTTGGTGTTGTTAATGTTTACGCAAGAGTAAAGTTTCAAGTTTATCAAGTTTCAAGTTTATCAAGTCTCAAGTCTCAAGTTTCACGTATCAAGTCTCACACAAGTAAGCATATCAAGAATCAAACAAATACTCATATAATCGCATTGTTTTGTATCAAGAATAAAGAATAACGATTTTGATATAGGATACATGGTGCACCCTAAATAACAAAAAGAGAGGGGCTACGAGTACTCACTTGATGAGCGGATTGAGGATGAATGATAACGCTGAGAGTGATCATGATAGACCTTGAGATTAGCCTATTAACATAAATAGGCTAAATAAATACAAAGAATATAGTTTCAATTAGACAGGGTTCTTGAAGAGTGTAAGGTTTTATTATTATGTCAAAAGACTATATCTGTATTGATTAAAACAAAGATTAGTGATAATATGAAAACGAGTTTTCCTACAAGTAAACACTCACTCCAGGAATCCCCAGGTAAGTCTGCCAGGTCCAACGAGGGATTTATGCGACATCCTTACCTATGCCAGGAAACCCAGTGTACAGGCGTTTACCCTTCCGGTCTGCGCGAGTTCTAAATAGTTTTATAAAAATGATATTTCATAAATATAAATTAGGAATACTTATAGATCTTGATATATATATATATATATATATATATATATATATATAACAATATATTTAATAATTTTAAATATGTATATTAATTTTTGTTTTTAAATATATATTTTTATAAAATACATATATATTGATAATAATGTTTGTAAAGTTATATATATATATATATATATATATATATATAATCATAAAATATCAAATATCTAATTTTATGATCATATATATATGTGTGTGTATATATATATATTTGTTTTTAATAAATATTTGTATTTATCAATTTTACGAATAATATCAAACGTGCTCGAAAAATGATAAAAACACAGGGTTTTAATCTTGATGGTATATAAAGATATCCCCTAAAGTTTGAAATTTCAACTCATAACCGTTTGTTAAATTTGGGCATTATAACGTCATATAATACCGTTTTTACAAGAAAAAAAATAATGTTCTCCAATTATGAAATTAACTTAGGGGTTTCTTTAGTTATGTGTTCGTATGAAGATCCCCAAAATTACCGCTCCTAATTCCTAACAGATTGTTCTAATTTTAACAAAATAGTTCAAGAACCCTAGTTTTTAAGCAAATCTGGAACTTGATTAAAACAACGATATGAACAGAAATTGATAGAGGGCTTTTGTTCTATGTACCAAATAGAGGAGGACTGCAGAAAATTAGACCTCGAGAGCTCCTGAGTTTAGAGAATTTGGGCAGTGAAGTTTCGGGTTTGTATATAGGGATTTTGAGTGATAGATTCATCAATATTAAAGACTGGGTTTCGAATGATTGAAGCTGGTATTTATACTAACAGGGACGAAATGATGTTAAGACACGAGTCCTGGTGATTAATCGATCGAATTGACACGTTTTGGAAGGAAAAACGAGCTGTTTACACGAAGCAAAGCTAAAAACACATCTGCACGTTTTGGGGCGTACCGCCCAGGAATTTGACATTTGGGGCGTACCGCCCTAAAGTGATTTTGGCAGATTTACACTTTTAGCCCCTGAAGTTTCATTTTTGCAGTTTTAGCCCCCGAACTTTAGTAAATTGACACTTTTTACCCCCAAAAATTTGTAAAATATATTTTCATTATATTTATAATCTTGGAGTATAAATATTTTGATTTTGATAATTTACGAGACCTCCGGTTAATACCGAAATCGTGTAAAGTACCGAAATTTCATTATTTTTGTCATAAACCTCCAACTTTTTATGAAACCTCACTTGTATTTATTTGTATGTGTGACTAGTATTACACACAAATATAATACATGTTTGGATTTGCTAAAGTTGTCTGGTTTTAAATTAAATAACGAAATTGATTGAGATAGAATTTGAATTTAGACTTCGAGATAATTTCTATGAATCATATAACATAATATAATTCTTTATTGATTCAAGATCATAATTACAATCCGAATTTGAAAACGGGTCGGATAAAATACATATGGATTGACCGAAGTGTCACAGTCTCCCCTACTTCAGGAAATTTCGTCCCGAAATTTAGATTTAGGAAGACTGGTTGAAAAGTTGAGGATATTTGATCTTCATCTGGTCCTCACGTTCCCAGGTAAATTCTGGTCCACATTTAGACTCCCAACGAACTTTGACAATAGGAATACGACTACGTTTTAGTTTCTTGACTTCCCGATCCAAAATTTCCACAGGTTTTTCCACAAAATGCATAGATTTATCAATTTGAATTTCGTCCAAAGGAATGTGAAGGTTTTCATCAGCCAAGCATTTTTGAAGATTACACACATGAAAGACAGGATGAACGTTTGCAAGTTCAGGAGGTAACTCAAGTTTATATGCCATTTTTCCAATTCTTTTCAAGATTTTGAATGGTCCCACAAAACGAGGCGCTAGCTTCCCTCTTTTGCCAAATCGGATGATGCCCTTCCAAGGGGATACTTTAAGTAGGACCAAATCACCGACTTTGAATTCCAAGGGTTTTCGTCGCTTATCAGCATAGCTCTTTTGGCGACTTCTAGCAGCGAGTAGATGATTTTGAATTTGAGAGATTTTATCAGTCGTTTCTTGGATTAGTTCAGGACCTGTGATTTGTGTTTCACCGATTCCACTCCAACATATAGGTGAGCGACATTTGCGACCATAGAGTGCTTCAAATGGTGCCATACCAATGCTTGAATGATAACTGTTGTTGTATGAAAACTCAACCAATGGCAGATGAGTATCCCAGTTACCTTGAAAATCAATTACACAAGCCCGAAGCATATCTTCAAGGGTCTGAATAGTACGCTCAGACTGACCATCTGTTTGAGGATGATAAGCAGTACTGAGATCTAAATGAGTTCCTAAAGCTGATTGAAGAGATTGCCAAAACCGAGAGATGAAACGCCCATCACGATCAGATATAATGCTCAGAGGAGTACCGTGAAGTCGAACGATTTCATTAACATAGATACGAGCTAACTTTCTAATTTTGAAATTTTCACGAATGGCAAGAAAATGAGCAGATTTTGTCAAACGATCAACTATAACCCAAATACTATTATTCCCACTGGAAGTGCGTGGAAGTTTAGTGACGAAATCCATAGCAATGTTTTCCCACTTCCAAACTGGAATCATAGGTTGTTCGAGTAAACCAGAGGGTCGTTGATGTTCTGCTTTGACTTTAGAACAAGTAAGACATTTAGCCACAAAAAGCGCAATATCTTTCTTCATTCCAGGCCACCAATAATGACAACGAAGATCCTGATACATTTTATCAGCACCGGGATGAATTGAATAACGAGTCTTATGAGCTTCGTTCATGATAAAGGTTCGAAGATCATCTCGGTCCGGAATCCAAAGACGATTCATAAAATAGAGAAGACCATTTGGTTTGGTTTCCAACTGAAGTTCGGCACCACATGACATTTCTTCATACATATTGCCTTCAGTGACAGAGATATGTTGAGCTTTCAAGATACGATTTTGGAGATCGGATAGGTGATGAGTTCCTTGAAAAAGAATGAGCTTGACATGTTCCTTTCGACTTAGAGCGTCAGCGACGACATTAGCTTTACCAGGGTGGTATCTAATCTCACAGTCATAGTCGTTTAGAAGTTCGATCCAACGACGTTGTCGCATGTTGAGCTCTTTCTGGTTGAAGATATGTTGAAGACTTTTATGGTCAGTAAATATAACACATTTGGTACCATAAAGATAATGTCTCCAAATTTTCAAGGCAAAAACGACGGCACCAAGCTCAAGATCGTGTGTCGTATAGTTTTTCTCATGAATTTTAAGTTGCCTTGATGCATATGCGATTACCTTTCCTCGTTGCATAAGAACGCATCCGAGGCCTTGATTAGAGGCATCACAATAGACAACGAAATCATTCGTACCATCAGGAAGAGTTAAGATAGGAGCATCACACAACTTTTGCTTAAGTGTTTGAAATGCTTCCTCTTGGGCAGGACCCCACTCAAATGGCTTGCCTTTTTGAGTTAGAGCAGTGAGTGGTACAACGATCCTGGAGAAATTTGAAATGAAACGTCGATAATAGCCCGCTAAACCAAGAAAAGAGCGGACTTCAGTAGGGGTGGTTGGGGTATTCCAATTTTTAACAGCTTGAACCTTTGCAGGATCAACGTGAATACCCTTGCTGTTAACAATGTGCCCCAAGAATTGAACTTCTTTAAGCCAAAATTCACATTTAGAGAATTTTGCATACAATTGCTCTTTCTTTAGAAGTTCTAACACTAGGCGGAGATGATTTTCATGATCTGATTCTGATTTGGAGTAAATAAGAATATCATCAATGAAAACTATGACAAACTTATCAAGATACGGTTTACAAACACGATTCATGAGATCCATGAATACCGCAGGTGCGTTTGTTAAACCAAAAGGCATGACAGTGAATTCGTAATGACCATATCTTGTGCGAAAGGCGGTCAAGGGAATATCATCTTCATGCACACGAAGTTGATGATAACCAGAACGAAGGTCGATTTTTGAGAAATACTTGGCTCCTTGAAGTTGGTCAAAAAGATCATCAATTCTAGGCAAAGGATAACGATTCTTGATGGTAAGTTTATTGAGTTCACGATAATCAATACACATACGAAACGTCCCATCTTTCTTCTTTACGAATAGAACAGGTGCTCCCCAAGGGGAGGAACTAGGACGAATGAAACCTTTATCAGAGAGTTCTTGAAGTTGCTTAGAGAGTTCCTGCATTTCGGAAGGTGCGAGACGATAAGGCGACTTTGCAACAGGAGTAGCACCAGGCACCAGGTCAATGCGAAAGTCAATTTGGCGAACGGGAGGAAGACCTGATATGTCTTCAGGAAATACTTCTGGGAAGTCTCGAACTACTGGGATGTCTTCAATCCTCTTTTCCTTATCACGAACTTCCACAATGTGAGCCAGGAATGCCTCATACTCCTTACGCAAGTATTTGCGGGCTTTAGTACAGGACATGAGCTTAAGCCCGTTGGATGGTTTATCACCATAAATTACTAGGAATTGACCATCTGGACGAGGAATACGAATGGTTTTATTGAAACAAATAACCTCAGCATGATGTCGAGATAGCCAATCCATGCCTACTATGATGTCAAAGCTCCCAAGTTGCATAGGAATGAGGTCAATAGAGTAAGAATGATCACCAAAGTTCAAGGCACAATTTTGAATAATAGAATCAAGGGATATTGATTTACCATTAGCTACTTCAATAGAGATAGGAGGTTCGAGTGCAGTACGAGACATAGCAAGCAATGGTTCAAATTCTAATGAAACGAAGCTCCTATCGGCACCAGTATCAAACAAAATGGAAGCATAACGGTTATTAATAAGAAACGTACCGTTGACAACTTCCTGGTTTGCCTGAGCCTGATTAGCATTGATATGAAAGGCTCGAGCAGGTGCACCACGATTAGCATTGTTTCCAGGAGGATTTGCAGTGATAAGCCTTGGACATGCATTGCGGAAATGACTAGGATCCCCACAATTATAACATGCACGAACACGTGGAGCCTGAGCAACATTAGGCTGAACAAGCTGACGAGCCACTGGTTGAACCATTTGAGTTTGAGTACGAGCAGGCAATCGACAAGTATTCATGAAGTGACCATAGCAACCACAATTAAGACAAACTCGACATGCAATAGTGGTTGGGTGATGAAATTTACAGGTGTTGCACAAAGGATGATTGCCGGTGTAAAGCTTTTTAGCAGGAGGAGCATCAGGGGCAACCTGAGTAATGGGTACAGCAGGTGTAGCGGGAGTAGTAATGGCAAAGTTGCGGTTTTCAGACTTCCGCTTCTTTTTGTTGGTTTTGGAAGACCCAGCCTTAGACCCTTTAGTTGATTCAGACTTAGAATTCTTCTTAGATCCCTTTCTGGTTAAATTTCCCGCCTTAACGTGGTTATCAGTTAACCTTCCTGCAAGAGCGATGACGTCATCAAGTTTTTCAGGTCTACTTGCCCAAACAGCATCCTGCATGACCATGGGCAGTCCACCAATGTATCTCTCGATAGCACGATATTCAGGAGTAACGACATGGGGTACCAAGATACTTAATTCATGAAAACGATCAGTGAAAGCTTGATTTTCTCCACTGTCTTGCTCAAGTTCCCAGAGTTCATCCTCTAACTTCTTTCGTTCACTAGGAGGACAGAACTTACGTGTCATCAGTTCTTTGACTTCATTCCATGATAAGGCTAATAGAACATCAGCACCACGATTACGCTTCTCGCTGTTCCACCAAGTGAGTGCCTTCTTGGTTAAGGCACTAGTGGCATAACGGACTTTAAGATTTTCAGGACAATCACTATTAACGAAGGTGTTTTCGATACCTTCGAACCATTGCAATAAACCGGTTGCGCCATCAGAACCACTGTACTTAGGTGGGTTACATGAGTTGAAATGTTTAAAGGAACAAGTAGGGGTAGGAGCAGCTGAAGGAACTGGATTAGCATTTAGATTTTGCTGAATTTGGACCATCATATCTGGTATGACTGCTGCCATTTGTTTGGCAATTTGAGCAGCCAACTTGGTACCAGAATTCTTAGAACGATGATTACGACCCATGAGACGCTTAGACATGCTGAAAGGAAAAGAAATGATTTATGAGTCAAAAGATGTGAAACAACCGATAATAACATCTGAGTGGGTAAAAGGAATTACAATCGGAATGGTATAGAATGTAGATCATTGAGAATCAATAAAAGTAGTGCACAAATAGATAACCATGTTGGATTTGTGTAAAATCAATGGAACGGTTTCATTTCTCGATTGAGAAATAACACCAGGACAATTCAGAGTTATTTATAGTTTCTAGCAGTAATTAACATGCTTTGGCCTAATAGGTTCCAACACTCTCACCGGGGCGTCCCAGGTAGGTATCCAGGTCCGACGGTAGGTTCGAATTTGTACGCAACACCAACCTTTGACAGAGACCCCAGCTACCGGTGTTTTCCCCCTTCCAGTTACTACATGTCTACTACTAGAAACTTAACCCCGACGAGAATAAAGAAATTAATAAATAAAAATAATCAATTTTTCATAAACATTATTATTATGAAGAGAGGTTAGGAAACCTAAAGAGTTTAGTGTATAAGTGTGTGTTTAAGAGTAGAAATGAGATTTAGAGGAAAGCAAGATTAAGAAACATCAAAGGACTTAGCATATAAATAGGCATACTATACATGAGATTATCATGTGGACACCTATGGTATAGTCTAGGTCATCCGTTTCTAATAACCTAAATCCCTATAGCCATGGCTCTGATACCAATCTGTCACACCCCGACCGACGGCGGAATTTGTCGGAGCGTGATAAATTGTCCAGATGCTCACAACCAAATAATATAAGTTGCGATATACTTAATCATGCCATTTTATTCCATAAACATAGTAGTTTTACAAAACATATAACAAACAAAACATGATTAAAGTTTAACTAGGTCCAGCAGAGCCTAACGTGATAACACAACGGAAGTCTCAAGTAGCATTTCCTGCAACATGTATAAAATATCTGTCAACTACAATGAGTTGGTGAGTACACATAGGTTTAATATTAAGTATAAGTATAAAGTATGCGATCAACGTGCCAAGTGTATGATTAAGAATATGACAAACAAGTATTAGAGGCAAGATATAAACGCGTAAAACAAACCTTGACAATTTAGGTTCCAATCACCTATTTGAAGACAAGATTACGTCTCAATATCCTAGGTGGGTTGTCAACCAATAGCTATTAATGAACCAAAGGCTTGGTGTTGTTAATGTTTACGCAAGAGTAAAGTTTCAAGTTTATCAAGTTTCAAGTTTATCAAGTCTCAAGTCTCAAGTTTCACGTATCAAGTCTCACACAAGTAAGCATATCAAGAATCACACAAATACTCATATAATCGCATTGTTTTGTATCAAGAATAAAGAATAACAAT
>JBCNJP010000017.1:72069487-72084768 GCA_039602395.1 Deinandra increscens subsp. villosa | reverse complement strand
TCCATGTGGGTAGTAGGTTCCATTCGCGTAAAACCCGATCTTCACGATCTTATCGGATATGTAATCTTCAATCACAGAAGAACCTTCCAAGACGTTGATGTCATTAAGGGAACCCGCGACACCACATTTTGCGTACCAAATCCAACGATCGTTTGAGCATACGGCCTGCAGAATAACCGATGGACCTTTCTGATCAGCCCTCGTGTGATGTCCTCGCCATTCAACTGGACAATTATCCCAAGTCCAATGCATGCAATCTATACTTCCAATCATGCCAGGTAAACCATGAACTTCTTCGTGGTGATCGTATAGATTTTGCATGTCGTTCCAAGTTGGTTTTCTCAAATACCGCGTCGTGTACAAGTCGGCAAGACCTTTGCAAAATTCCTCCACCGTGTCTCTGGTTGTCTTCTCGGCCATCTTCAAATACTCATCGTTGATATCCGTAGTGTTGCCGTACGCAAGAATTTTTATCGCCGACGTACACTTTTGAATGGAAGTGAACCCAAGCTTTCCAGTGGCGTCGTACCGTTGCCTAAAATACGGTGAATGTTCTTCCAGATCCTTGGCTATACGCAAAAATAACCGTTTGGATATTCAAAACCGAGTTTTGAACATCTCGTCGGTGTAGAGCGGGTTGTCACCAAAATAGTCTCTCATCAAATTATCATTGGTCGCATTACGATCACGTTCAAGATGTCTCCGCCTAATAACCGGGCGTGGTACCGGCTCGTCAAAAAGTTGAATTGCGGCGGAAACAACCTCGTCTTCTTCATCGTCGTAGTAACCGAATAGAGTGGAGGAAGAGGGAGAACCCAATTTTTTAAAAAAAAATGTGAGGATTAAGTGAATTGAGAGAGAATGAGAGGATTTATAAAATGGGTGGAGATATATATATAGTGTGAGAGTTAATTAAAAATTTGAAAATTAAAAAAATATATATATTACCGTTGATATAGCCGTTCAACGGCTATATCTGAATTCTCTCGTCCCTTTTCCAGCGTTATGAGGCTGACGCCCAAGAATTTTTTTCGTCCATAACGCCCCATAACGCCTAAGCGTAGTGGGTCGGGGCGTTATAATGGGCGTTATAGGGCGTTAAAGGGCCCAGTAACGCCCCATTACGAATAGCCTAAGGAGCCTTAACGTATTCTGCACATAAGGGTGTAGTTTCACATAGACCCGCATATCAATTTCAAATGAGCATTCAAATCATTTCCTATCCACTAATTGCTTCATGAAATTGCTTGCACGTTTCAAAGAGTGTTTAAAACTTTAATCGTTTCCTCTCTATCCCTCACCAAGTCCTCCACTTGGAATTGTTTGGGATATATTGCAGATGTAAGGGGGTGTCATACCATATAAAGGCTGGAATGGGGTCGTTCTATCGGCCAGTTATATAACCAGGGATACAATGTCACGTTTGGTGGGGGGAAATGGAAAATCGTCAAGGGGAATCTTGTAACCGCAAGAGGTAAAAAGAGAGGCACTTCATATATGGTGGAAGTGCCTACAGACAGCGCAGTGATTAATGGGCCGGGTCAATCCAGATTGTGGCACCAAAAACTCGGTCACATGAGTGAGAAGGGAATGAAGATCGTTGGCAGAGGTAAGCTTCCAGAATTGAAGAAGGTTGAGTCCGAATTTTGTGAGCCTTGTGTTTTTGGGAAAAGAAGAAAGTATACTTTGTGAAGACGGGGAAGGCACCAAAGGCTCAGAAATTGGAACTTGTTCACATAGACGTATACGGGCCTACTTCAGTTTCCTTAGTGGGAGGATCACACTACTACGTCACCTTCATCAACGACTTAACATTCAAGTTATGGGTTAAATTTCTCAAACACAAATCTATGTTTCAGATACTTTTAAGAAATGGAAAGTTGCTGAGATTGAAACTAATCTAAAGGTTAAGTGCCTCAATTCGGATAATGGAGGAGAGTACATTAGCAAGGAGTTCATTGACTATTGTGTTGAGCATGGTATTCGGATGATAAAGACACTTCCAGGGACTCCACAGCAAAATGAGGTCGCAGAGTGGATGAACCAGACGCTGAATGAGACAGCCAGAAGTATGAGGTTAGATGCAGGGCTTCCTAAGACACTCTGGGCAGTTAACACTACTACTTATCTTATCAACTGATCATCCTCTGTACCGCTCAGTTTCAAAATTCCACAGGAGGAGTGGAAAGGTGAAGCGGTAAATTATCGGCACTTAAAGGTTTTCGGGTGTAGTGCTTATGATACGATGAAAGACGGCGACAAGTTAGATGCTAAAGCCAAGAAATACACATTTATTGGCTATGGTTCAAGTAGTATTGGCTACAGGCTATGGAATTTCGAAAGCAGAAAGGTAGGCCGAAGTAAGCATGCTACGTTTAATGAGGCTGAATTGTATAAAGACTGGAACGAATCAAACTCTGAGGTTCAGAAACTGCACGTAGAGTTCGAGACAGGAACCAATAACCAGGACGCTAAATCGGTTCCAGAAGCAGAAACAATGTCGACACAGGTCCAGAGTTTGAAGTTGGTGGTAATGATGAGTCGGTTCCAGAAGCAGAAACAATGTCGACACAGGTCCAGAGTTTCATTAGTCAGTTATCTTTTGTTAACAGAAAATGGCGAACTCGAATGTTACTCTGAAGCAGTTAAGCTGAAAGATTCGCTCCAGTGGGAGTGTGCTATGAAAGATGAGATGGGCTCTTTAATGAAGAGCAAGACGTGGGTCTTAACTAAGCTTCTGCCAGATAAGAGAGTCCTACAGAACAAATGGGTCTTCAGAATCAAGGAAGAACATGATGGATCTAAACGGTATAAAGCTCGTTTAGCGGCTAAGGGGGATTAACTACAACGAAAATTTATCCCCTATGGTGAAGATAAATACCATCAGATTGGTTCTAAGTATTGCAGCAACGGAGGAGCTACATCTAGAACAACTAGATGTCAAAACAGCGTTCCTGCATGGTGACAATGATGAAGATATTTACATGGCACAACCTGAATCGTTTTCAGGTCAAAGGAAAATAATATTTGGTCTACAGTTTGAAGAAGAACTTGCATGGTCTAAGACAAGCATCCAGACAGTGGTACATGAAGTTCGATGATTTCATGGAGAGAAATGGGCACAAGAAGTGTGAAAGTGACCATTGTTGCTAATAGAAAAAAATTCAGCAGCTCTTATATTATCTTACTTCTATATGTAGATGATATGCTGATTGTCGGGTCTGATATGAACGAGATCAGCAAGTTAAAGAAGTAGATGGCCAAAGAATTCGAGATGAAAGATTTAGGTCCAACTAAACAGATACTTGGGATGAGCATCATCAAAAACAAGAAAGGGGGATCGATAACACTATCTCAGGAGAAATACATCGGGAAAAGTGTTAGAGATATTCAAAATGAATGATGAGAAGACCAAACCAAGAAGTACACCTTTGGGAGGCCATCTTAAGCTTACCAAAGAACAGTCTCCTAAATCAAAACTAAGAAAGGGCAAATATGGCGAAAGTTCCCTATGCATCCGTTATTGGTAGCCTCATGTATGATATCGTATGCACGAGACCAGACATAGTACATGTCGTTGGGGTTGTTAGCCGCTTTATGTCAGATTCAGGAAAGGAACACTGGGAAGGAGTCAAATGGCTACTCAGGTATTTGAAAGGTACTTCGAAATTAGGTTTATGTTTCAAGGGGAAAGATGCGGTTCTCAAGGGTTATACAGATGATGATCTACGTGGTTGCAAGAAGACATTCAAGAGCACTACAAGGTATGTCTTTAGAGTGGGAGGTACAGCAGTAAGTTGGATGTCTAGACTTCATAAAAGTGTAGCTTTATCGACAACTAAAGCCGAGTACATGGTTGTTGCTGAAGCGAGTAAAGAACTAGTTTAGTTGAAGACTTTTCTTAAAGAGTCAGGGAAGAGACTGTCCGAGTATCCAGTGTTCTGTGACAACGAAAGTGTAGTGAAACTTGCAAAGAATCATGTGTATCATGGGAAGACGAAACACATCGGGATAAGGTACCATTTTGTCAGAGATTTGATTGATGATGGTACGATAAGCCTGAAGAATACCCAGGTGCGAAGAATCCAACAGATATGTTCACTAAATCTGTGACGCTGGATAAGCTGAAGTTCTGTGGAGCTTCAGCTAGCATTCAGGTTAATTGATGAGAAGGCGAGGTGGTAACTAGGGATGAGCCAAGTTCAGATGACGATTACAGAAATACCAATGGAGCGTAGTTGATCGTGTTCTGAAGCCTCCAAGTGGGAGATTGTTCGCGTAACGTAGGCTTCAGCCCACTTTGGGCTTGAACAAAAATTAGGAGAAGGGACGGTTAGGGTTCGGTGGCCCTAGTCCCATTAGGCGCAGTTGTTGCTTTTCTTGGAGAATAAGTTAGCAAGGGTGAAACCCTAATTAGTTAGTCTATATAGAAAATATATGGTACTTGTAATTTTATGTGCATTTAATAGTATACAAACCCTAGTTACCATCGTGGACGTAGGTCATACACCGTGAACGAACCATGTTAAATTCTCGTGTCTTACTTTCGTTTATTATGTGAGTGTGTGTGATTCAGCCCTAACACAAATATCTATTTTCTAGCTTTAGCAGGACAAACACAAGGGAGCACATCGACTTGACTATTGGAGGAGGACTGGTAGTGCACGCAAACAACCAAGTTCAAGTATTTAGGCTCCTTTGTCCAGAGTGACATGGACATGGACTGTGATATAACCCACCGCTTTCAAGCAATGCGGTGCAAGTGGAGAGCAGCATCGGGTGTTTTGTGCGATAGAAGGTTTCCCAAGAAATTAGAAGTAAAATGATATAAGGTGGCGATCCGACACGGTATGTTGTACTCATAGAATGTTGGCCAATCAAGAAGACTCGAGATTACGACGAACCAATTTGGATTACGATGCTAAGAAAGATGTGTGGCCACACGAGGTTAACCCGGATAAGGAATGGGATCTTTAGAGTTAAATTAGGGGTAGAGCGTATCTCTGATAAAATTAGGGAGGGGAGGTTCAAATGGTTCGGGCATGTGAGGAGAAGACCGTTAATTTCACCAGTAAAAAGCGGGGAGACACTCACCGTTAAGGGGAAGAGGTTCAAAGGTAGGCCTAAACTGACGTGAGAGGGGCAGATTAGGGATAATTTGTTAGACTTGCACCTATCTAAGGACATGATCACTAATAGAAGAATATGGAGAAGTAGGATAAAAGTGAGGGGATTTTTAGGAATGTGTGTATCCATGTCTCCCCATTTCCTATACATGTGGTTGATACCTATTAAGTGTCATATTTGGGTGTGTATATGTTTTTGTTTTACCCCAACTCTAGACTTATATATTGCATTGCGTGTTATTATTCGTGTCTTTTTACGGTTCATACTTTTAAGCTGCACTTGTTCTTATATATGGTTGTAATACTAGATATTTGAGGCTTATTGCTTATCGTATGTGTGTTTTGCGAGTTGGGGGTCTCTCTGGATGTAGTCTCTTTATCCCTTGGGGTAAAGGTAAAATTTCCCTTCTTCTCACCCTCCGTAGACCCTACCATTTAGGTTGGATCTTACTGGCCATGCTGTTGTATTCTTGTCATGGACACTTTTCTTTTTCCACATGTACTCATAGTTGGTGATGGGCTTTAGACATGTACCAATTCGAAGTTAAAGTCCTTTCAAGTTTTTTTTTCTTTGAACGGCTTATATTTTGCTCTGAAGCACGGAAACGGCTGAGAACCGCCGTACCACGCTTCGGAATCGTCCAGGGGACGGAAACGGCGACGGAAACGGCTGAGAAACGTTTCCCTTCCGCTTCCAGTTCGCCGGAGACGGGGGTTGATCTTGGGGACGTTCCGCTTCCGTTGATTTCGTCGATTCGTTGTTCGAATTCGCTAATTGATCCGTTCCATACTTGTTTGGTACAACGAATTGGCGGCTAAGTGTTGCCATTTTCGCCGGAAATCAGAGGAAGAAGAACAAAGAAAAAGGAAGGAGGAGGAAGAAGAACCAGGGAGGCGGCGATTGTTTTGGTTTTTAGGTTTTATTTAAGTTTTATGTATTTTACAATTTAACCCCCTCTATCTTTCACTAATTTACATTTTATCACTAAACTTGTAAACTTTAACATTATAATTGTAAAATTAGTTTGAGTATTTTAACATTTAACCCCTCTATCTTTACTAGTTTACATTTGGTCCTTAAAATTAGTTTTGTATGGGTAAACGAATATCGAATTTTGATATACGTACCGATTCATACCGAAATTAGTTCTTTTTCTGGGGTTTTTGTTACATTATATGTAATATATATTTATTTTTTATATGTATTTATTGCCGTACCCATGCCGTCCCCGTTTCTTGGATTTTTAAGTTTTGCCGTTTCCCGTTCCCGTACCAATACCCGTTTCCCGTTCCCGTACCCGTTCCCGTGCAACATAGATATTTTGTCATCAACGGGATCTCACCATATGGAAAGGTTTGGTAACTCCTTTCATTTGTCGTTGGGCTTTAGACATGTTGTACAGGTCACATTCATACATGAGGTTCGTGGATGCCTCATGGGAATAAGTATCGTCTCGTGGTGTGCTTCCTTAGACCAGCTTTCAACTTTATTAGATCTACGCAAGGGAGTAAATATAACTTAAACAAGATGCCATGTATGTTAAGAACCATGAGGAATCTCCCTCTATCAAACACTACATGCTTAAAAGTTTGTTGGTCAAACTTCTAATAAATATAATAGAGCTCGGTTAGGGCTTTGCATGTTCGATATACCTATCTATTTGAGACATTGCTGTAGGTAGCGTGTGCTTTATCAATGCTCAAAGATTTTCTTATAAGTTGTTTTAGTTCTTACTTGTAGCATCCAGAAATGGCATAAATCTATTGTCTGTGCTTCTTCACATAAAATTCTTTTAGTTCGAATTAAAAAATCAATTTCCACATGCTCAATGTCTTTTTGTTCGGTGGGTTGTAATTAAATAGGACCAAAATGATGGTTCTCATTAGAGTTGCTAGATTTTGGACCCAATGTTGTGGGTATTTGGATATGTTTAGGTCTAGTTATGTTATTTACCAAGGTTATGCTTAGGTGGATGTTTTCTTGGTTAGAGTGTATTGTCTTTTAGATGTTTTGTTTGAGATCGTGCTTACAACTCGTACTTTTTCTTAACATCATATGTGTCTATTAGGTTGTGTTTTAAAATTTTAACGATATTTTGTTGTTCGAAAAAAAACATGAGCATGAAATTAAACATCAAGTCATACCTTGAAAAACAAAAAGGTGTGTAATAAGAGACACGGTTAAAGCATTACCTTCACTTCATCATAGAGTTTCCTTTCCCATGCATACAGTCTATCAAGAGTTGACGAATGGCTTCCGGCAACCATGCAAAAGTCTTCAATGAAATCGCTTCCATTAACATCAATAACATCTTTTGATCTTTGTGCTAGATGGTTTCGTGAAGACGATGAATGTAATGATGTAGATCGTTTCCATGTAATAATATTTGCCACGTCTACTAGTGAAAACACAAAATTTGAACTTTTAAGTTGATAAACGAAGCCGAGGTAGTCGATTGCATATATCTCCTATGGTCTACATATCGATTTTGTTTAGATTCGGTTTAATAAACTTGAATTTCACCTGGAATATTCGATTCGATATGAGGTTGTGCTAATGAAGATGAATCAGTGAATTTCATAAAAGTCGTGTTCTGATGATTCGAACAGACCGAACCAATTGATGTGTTTTTTTTCAATAAGGGTATAATTGTCATTAAGTAAAATTTTATAAGAGAACAGGATATATGCAATTGTTATTTTGCTTTGGGTAATTATGCAACTAAAGAGTGGAAATAAGGGGATATATGCAATTCTCCTAATATAATATAACAAGCAAACAGGGTTCAAGTCAATACAATCCATATATCCTTGACTAACTTGTAACAAGCAAATAAATAGTTAGAAGTTAGTTTTTCCAAACATGACCATGGATAACAAAAGCTACAATACAATAATACTCACCATGTGAAACGTGTGTTATTTTCCCTTTACCACAGTTTCCCCACAACAAAGCTGACGATGTTGAGCCACCACCTACAGTACAGTTTCAAACAAGTAACATCATACGAATTTGACGAATACAAAATCCAATTCAAAATCAAAATAAGCAATAGCAAGCAAGCAAGCAAGCACCTTTGGATTCAGAGTAGCCAACTCGGATTTTATCTACCTCGAGCATTCTTGAAACTTCATTCCCAGATTCAGATGCTTGAAAGAATCGATTCTCGATTTCTTTGATGCTAGAAAGAAAATCTTTAGCCCTATGTGTGATAAACTCCTCCTCCCTTTCTCCCTCAGTCAAACAACTATCCTTGTTTGGTTCAGCAGCAGCAGCAGTAACCACCGAATTGACACTATTATCATCATCATCATCATCATCCTTTTTAGCAGCAGGTTCGGGAACATTAAACTCTTTGTGCACACTACTCCTATCATTGAAATTCCCATCAAAATAATCCCAGGAAGGTGGGGGTGGAGGTGGTGGGGGTGGCATTGTGAAATCGACATAATCATCTGCTGCTGCATAATCATAAACCCTAGTATTAATTTCAATCGCAGATGGATTGAGACTAACAGTCACTGCTGCATTGGTCCCACCAGACCGCATGTAACTTGCTCTTGAAACAGGGGGAGGAGGAGAAGGGGTTTTCTCAATTCCTTCTTCATCATCCTCTTCTGCAGCATATCTACGCAGGGCAGTTCCCATGTCACGAAGCGATTCAAGATAAGCAAGATGAGCTGCCGCAAAATCGTACCTCGAATCAATCGTTTTTTTTATGAATTTCAATCTTTCTTTGCATAAACGTAAAGCTTCACACCTCTCTGTGTTTGATTTTGACTGTGATATCCCCATTTAAAACCTTCAAATGTAGCCCTTCCTCACTCCCTCTCGCTGGAACAAAACTAAACCCAATCAACGATTCACTAATAAGAATGGAGAAAATGAGTCGGGTTTTGAAAGAGAATGTGCATTTGCTAGGTGAGAGTGTAAAATTAGGAAAGCATTCACATTCCCGTAGGTTTTTAAAGAGAATGCGCATTTGTTGGGAGAGAGAGACTGTGTGTAAAATTAGTAAGCATTGACGTCCCGTTTCTTATTCTCGCTCCCTGCCGCCGCTCACACTCTTTAATCCTAATGCTATGTAACAAACAAAGAAACAACCACTTTTCTCTATCAAGATGAGATCCTTTCGCTGTGACAATTGGTAATTTACGGGTTGACTCCGTCAATAACTTTCGTTATCTTTAGGCTGTGTTTGGCGTGCCATAAGCTAGCTTATCAGCTAACTTATAAGCTAGCTTTTTGACGTTACCAAACGGGGTTTTTTTAATAAGCTAGCTTTTTTTAAAAGCCCCGTTTGGTAACGTCAAAAAGCTAGCTTATAAGCTAGCTTTTGAAAAGCTAGTTGGAGTAATTTTTCAACTAGATTTTCAACTAGCTTTTATAATATTTTCAATTTTACCCTTCCCTAACTTATAAATAAATATCTTTATTTACATTTATGACATGTACTTTTATGTCAATTTTATTTTTTTAAGCTAGTTTATCAGCTAGTTTTTACCAAACGTTATTTTTTATCAGTTAGCTTATAATTTATCAGCTAGCAGCTAGCTTATCAGCTAGCAACTAGCTTGGATAAGCTAGCAGCTAGCTTGGATAAGCTAGCTGCTAGCTTGTCAGCTAGCTTATCAGCTAACAGCTAGCTTATCAGCTATCAGCTAGCTTTTCAGCTAGTGCGCCAAACACAGCCTTAATAACTTTCATTATCTCAGTTAACTAGAATAGTTAACGTTACATGTCATGTTAATGTCATGTGTGTTTATTTTACCGAGTCTGTTCCCGGACGTTGATTGATCAATTAAATAAATCACAGATCGAATAAACATGGTTTGTATAACATATGTTACATGATTTTATGTGAAACCGAGTGTTAATTAAATTATGTGACTATGATCTTATGTGACTCCGTGTATTCATAAAATTACATGACTTATGATTATTTGTCTAATAATTTTATAGAAAATGCATGCAACATCCAGTTACATGGGTATTAAAACGACTAGAATGTTACGTGAACTTTTATTTACAAACCATGGCATGTCACGCTCGTAAGAACTTTGCCTCTTGGCCCTTGTGTTGGCCCAACCGATATTGAGTACTGACATAGGAGCTCATTAGCAAACTCATGGCCCATGTAAACCTCCTAGTCACAAAGACTTATTCCATAAGTCTTTCAAAAAAAGTTACAAAAAAAAACCTAGTTCTCCCTCTCCTCCATCTTGGAGCCGTCGGCCTCCCACCACCACCATTCGTCTATCATTTTCACAATTGCTTGTGGATACAAGGTTCATCATGTGTTTAAGCAAGTCTGTTGTTCTTTTCATCCATAAAATACGAATCCATGTAAGATTTCTTTGGTGATTTTCGAGTTTATGATTTCACGAAACCCTAGTTCATCCGATATGAGTTCGACATGTGTTATATGATTTTGTTGGTGTTTGTTATTGCATTTGACACATGTTGGTGATTGATCTAATTGTTATAGGAACTTAGAATCTGAAATTATTGAATATAATGGTTGATATTTGCTGTGAAAAATAGTTATATGTTAACTAAGAAACGAATTCATGGTCAAGACAATTTTTAAGCAACCAAATGCATAACCCCTTTTTTGGACAGATTCGTCCTAGAAATTAGGCCAACTTTGAATGTCCATAACTCATTTAATTTTTCACGGATTTTAAAGATTCTTTATGTAAAACTTAAGTCTAGGTCTTAGCTTTAAAATGGCTACTAATACACTTTCTATAGCCAATGTTTGTTCCCCGAAATTGTTGTCCCAACTTTAGTGTGCAAATCGCATGTGTTTCAGAATTTATGATTTTGTGTGTGATTTTATGATCATGATACATGAGTTTAATATATGTGAATTCTAAATTAAAATTGTGTGTAATATGTGTAGATTGACATCTGGAAAATTTTGTGGTCAAACTGTAAGATTTGGTTAGGTTGTTGGCCGTCTAATGTAACGTTCACAATTTTCATTAACACCAACAACACAGAATTTTTGTCGCCTTGGGAACATTATAACTCACTCAATTCTTAACTGAATTGTGACGCCCACTCCCAGACTTGGCACCAGGAGGGGTCACTCATCGGATTTACTCATGAACACGTGGCACAACAGAGATAAGCAGCGAAAAATTTAAAACTTGTATTTATTATAAAGCCAAGTACGTAAAGTAATTGAGATAATTTATAATCTATTTATATAGCGACTAACTATATCCGTCTTTATTTATCTACAACTAAGCCAGCACCTCCAACAGCTCCTCTAATAGCTTGCCCGATTATTCTCTTATCACGGGGGCTACGCCCTTGCTCCCAGACGTCTCACCTAAACCTGACATACATATGATTTTGGGAAAATGTCAACTTACGCTGGTTAGTTCTACATTTTAAAAACGTTACCTCGTTTGTGAGGTTAAAACCTTTGTACCTGCAAAATGCATTTTTACAACATTTATCAAGTATAACACATAAGAAGTCATACATAACATAACATCATAATCATACACGTTTCTCTAGAAAACATCTACCTCGATAACCTTTAACTCCTACGACCTGAATTCCATGCACCTCCATATCTTCTGGTCTCGAATACTGCTCAGGTGACTTTATCGGAAGCCCCCAACCTCAGTACCGACAACCGCTCCATTTCTTCTATACCTTCCCGATCTCGAATACTGCTCAGGTGACTTCATCTAGAAGCCCCCAACCTCAGCAACGACAACCGTCCTACATTTCGTTCTTCCAGTTTCGAATACCGCTCAGGTGACTTCATCTGGAAGCCCCCAACCTCAGTATCGACCTCTGTTCACGGTTTAGACGTTCTATTCTATCGAACATCTCTTTAACCACCATAGTACTACTACCCGCCCCTAGTTAGATATCTGAATGACTTACGTGTGCTAATAAACATGATAATGTACTCATATATTGCAACAAATGAACATCCCCCAATTTACCTAGGTGTATGTATACAGGATGTACCAGCGGCGTATCCTCCACACTTTTAATATACCAGGTAACTATACTACCATGCTTGCCACTACGTCAAAATTCACCTTTGGCCACGGAAAAAAAACCGTGACAAAAGGTGTTTGGTCACGTTTTTTTTTCATTCCAACCGACACCATAGGTGTCGTGACCATATGTACCCTACGGCCACGTTACAATATCAGTGGCTGAAGCCACCTATAACCGTGGCTATAGGGTACCAATATTTGTTGTTGTAATCAAACAATTCTTCAGAAAAGCGTGGCCAAAGGGTCCCAATGGCCACATGTGTTTGGTTAACGTGGCCTTTGGTATTTTATGGTCACGTATATTCGTGTTTTAGCCACATACATTATAAAAATACGTGGCCAAAGGGTTGCTGAAATCATACATTTTGTCACAGTACGTGTGGCCAAAGGTTGGCAACGGCCACGTTAAAATATCAAAAGCGTGGCCTTTGGTATTATATGGTCACGTATATTTGTGTTTTAGCCACAAATGTTATAAAAAAACGTGGCCAAATGGGTTGCTGAAATCATAAATTTTGTCCCAATAAGCGTGGCCAAAGGGTGGCAACGGCCACATTAAAATATAAAAAGCGTGGCCTTTGGTATTATATGGTCACGTATATTTGTGTTTTAGCCACATATATTTGGAAAAAAAAAGTGGCTAAAGGGTAGTTGAAATCAGATATTTTGTCCCAATATGCGTGGCCAAATGGTGGCAACGGCCACGTTAAGATATAAAAAGCGTGACCTTTGGTATTATATGGTCACGTATATTTGTGTTTTAGCCACATATATTTGGAAAAAGAAAGTGGCCAAAGGGTAGTTGAAATCATACATTTTGTCTCAATACGGGTGGCCAAATGGTGGCAACGGCCACGTTAAGATATAAAAAGCGTGACCTTTGGTATTATATGTTCACGTATATTTGTGTTTTAGCCACATATATTTGGAAAAAGAAAGTGGCCAAAGGGTAGTTGAAATCATACATTTTGTCTCAATACGGGTGGCCAAATGGTGGCAACGGCCACGTTAAGATATAAAAAGCGTGACCTTTGGTATTATATGGTTACGTATATTTGTGTTTTAGCCACATATATTTGGGAAGAAGAAAAAGTAACCAAAAGGTTGTTGAAATTAGATGGGTCCTTGCTATACGCGTGGCCAATTTAAAAGCTATTACAAAATATTAATTACAAATCAAATAAAATTCAATTACAAGTCAATACAAATGAAATACAAGTCAACAACACTACCGCGTACGTGGTCTTCATCTTCAACTGTCCAGAATTGAGCTTAATTAGGACCATTTTTTATTGTATTCCTTCCTATACCAAAACATATAATTGATAATTAGGTTATGGAAATTGATCATAATATATATAGCAATTTTGAAATACTTACCACCATGATAGATATGGACTGAGGAGTGCCATTTTATTGCAAGTAGTATGGGTTATCAGGTCCTACAGTTCAATTGATTTCCAGATGAACATTAGATATCCAGATGAACTTAAAACATCTGGATGAAGATCACATTAAGTTCCAGATCAACTTCAAAGTCAGTTGAACTTTGTTTGCTACACATCTCACCATTTGTTCCAACAATCCCTAGCTGGCCCAAGTGTTTGAGGTACCAAATAACATTTAAAATGGGACTACATGACATTACCAAACAGATTACTGTGAAACTATAGAACGGAATGAAACTTGACTGGCAAATATTTACCTTTTTCTTTTCAACCCCTTCAGACGAGGTTGATCGACCACCGATTTCACGCCCTACAGTTCAATTAATTACTTTATGTAAATGAGCAATCAAACCTATAATGAGTTTGACAAATACTAACCGTTGTGTGTATGTCAGCATGATTAGTGCTGTGGAAGATCCAACAAAAATCTCCTTAGAACTTTCCTAGAACAATGTTTTTGAATTGGTAAAAAGTTAGAGCAGAATAATGACGCAGACCTATCATGAAAGTATTTATTCTGTTTTTTAATCTAACATAAGTTGTTCCAGTTTTATTCATACAGATTATGTATATACTCTATTTTTTTCATATTAACATACATTTTCAATGAATCATAGCAGGGCCCCATTTAACTCATAACTTTGTTCTTACATGAAGTATATATTCTTATGTACCAGGAACTTGCATCTATTTGTGTTCTTCAGGAACAAGAGTTCATCCGGATTGTGTTCTTCATGAACAAGTGTGTATGTGATTATAAGGTACTTGAAAATAGTATGATTAAGTTGTGATGTAAAGAATTCACCTCTGTAGATGCCGGAGCATTAAGTTTGTGTGGTAACGGTGGTCCAATTGCAGATAGATGAGCTATAAGTAGGTCAAGTTTTTTCTCCGATTCTTGAATCTTCAAGAAGAGGGCCTTAATTTGTTCATTTTTTTCATCCCTAAGAAGTCTCTCCTCTTTAAGTTCGAACTCAAGTTTTTCCAATTGACCATTAGTGCTGTTGGATCGATCCTTGAATTTTGTACAATTAACAGAATGTAGTTAGATGCTTTTTAACAAAGTACATAAATGTTGGGAATCGAGATACCGAGCCAACATGATTTGGATAGATGTGATAATACTCAACGACCACTTAACGTCTACCGTCCCGACAACACGGTGAAGAACATGACAACTCAAGACACAAGACTCAACTAAAGAAGATGGCTCTAGTGAATATTATTTATTGTTTAAATATTGTCACTAGTTGGTAGTTTTACTTTTATGCCCTTAGTGAGTTTTGTAGTATATATAGTAAGTCTTTCTCATGTGAAAGACTTGATGATGTATGTCTAGTGAGAGAGAGTTAGTCATGGTTCTTTGAAGCTTGTCAAGGGTTCATGAACTCACCTAGTAAGTTCATGATACCCGGGAATGCGTGGGGTAGGTAATGTAATCATTCGGTTATTATTAATCATTTGGTTATCCTTTGTTATCTATCTTTCATGTTGATTATCATAGATCTATCTTGTTCTTCATATATCCATGTTTACACTAGCTTTGCTCATCATCATCATCACATCTCAAACACCATCGTGTTCATATCCGGGTGTTCATTTGTTTCTATAAAAACGAGCTACACAAAGACTCGATCCGCTTCCGCAACCAAGGTATTTGGTCACCACCTCGGTT
>JBCNJP010000017.1:72035105-72068987 GCA_039602395.1 Deinandra increscens subsp. villosa | reverse complement strand
AAATTGGGGGTGTGACATCCTGTATACATACACCTAGGTAAATTGGGGGATGTTCATTTGTTGCAATATATGAGTACATTATCATGTTTATTAGCACACGTAAGTCATTCAGATATCTAACTAGGGGCGGGTAGTAGTACTGTGGTGGTTAAAGAGATGTTCGATAGAATAGAACGTCTAAACCGTGAACAGAGGTCGATACTGAGGTTGGGGGCTTCCAGATGAAGTCACCTGAGCGGTATTCGAAACTGGAAGAACGAAATGTAGGACGGTTGTCGTTGCTGAGGTTGGGGGCTTCTAGATGAAGTCACCTGAGCAGTATTCGAGATCGGGAAGGTATAGAAGAAATGGAGCGGTTGTCGGTACTGAGGTTGGGGGCTTCCGATAAAGTCACCTGAGCAGTATTCGAGACCAGAAGATATGGAGGTGCATGGAATTCAGGTCGTAGGAGTTAAAGGTTATCGAGGTAGATGTTTTCTAGAGAAACGTGTATGATTATGATGTTATGTTATGTATGACTTCTTATGTGTTATACTTGATAAATGTTGTAAAAATGCATTTTGCAGGTACAAAGGTTTTAACCTCACAAACGAGGTAACGTTTTTAAAATGTAGAACTAACCAGCGTAAGTTGACCTTTTCCCAAAACCATATGTATGTCAGGTTTAGGTGAGACGTCTGGGAGCAAGGGCGTAGCCCCCGTGATAAGAGAATAATCGGGCAAGCTATTAGAGGAGCTGTTGGAGGTGCTGGCTTAGTTGTAGATAAATAAAGACGGATATAGTTAGTCGCTATATAGATAGATTATAAATTATCTCAATTACTTTACGTACTTGGCTTTATAATAAATACAAGTTTTAAATTTTTCGCTGCTTATCTCTGTTGTGCCACGTGTTCATGAGTAAATCCGATGAGTGACCCCTCCTGGTGCCAAGTCTGGGAGTGGGCGTCACAATTCAGTTAAGAATTGAGTGAGTTATGATGTTCCCAAGGCGACAAAAATTCTGTGTTGTTGGTGTTAATGAAAATTGTGAACGTTACATTAGACGGCCAACAACCTAACCAAATCTTACAGTTTGACCACAAAATTTTCCAGATGTCAATCTACACATATTACACACAATTTTAATTTAGAATTCACATATATTAAACTCATGTATCATGATCATAAAATCACACACAAAATCATAAATTCTGAAACACATGCAATTTGCACACTAAACTTGGGACAACAATTTCGGGGAACAAACATTGGCTATAGAAAGTGTATTAGTAGCCATTTTAAAGCTAAGACCTAGACTTAAGTTTTACATAAAGAATCATTAAAATCCGTGAAAAATTAAATGAGTTATGGACATTCAAAGTTGGCCTAATTTCTAGGACGAATCTGTCCAAAAAAGGGGTTATGCATTTGGTTGCTTAAAAATTGTCTTGACCATGAATTCATTTCTTAGTCAACATATAACTATTTTTCACAGCAAATATCAACCATTATATTCAATAATTTCAGATTCTAAGTTCCTATAACAATTAGATCAATCACCAACATGTGTCAAATGCAATAACAAACACCAACAAAATCATAGAACACATGTCGAACTCATATCGGATGAACTAGGGTTTCATGAAATCATAAACTCGAAAATCACCAAAGAAATCTTACATGGATTCGTATTTGATGGATGAAAAGAACAACAGACTTGCTTAAACACATGATGAACCTTGTATCCACAAGCAATTGTGAAAATGATAGACGAATGGTGGTGGTGGGAGGCCGACGGCTCCAAGATGGAGGAGAGGGAGAACTAGGTTTTTTTTTGTAACTTTTTTTGAAAGACTTATGGAATAAGTCTTTGTGACTAGGAGGTTTACATGGGCCATGAGTTTGCTAATGGGCTCCTATGTCAGTACTCAATATCGGTTGGGCCAACACAAGGGCCAAGAGGCAAAGTTCTTACGAGCGTGACATGCCATGGTTTGTAAATAAAAGTTCACGTAACATTCTAGTCGTTTTAATACCCATGTAACTGGATGTTGCATGCATTTTCTATATAATTATTAGACAAATAATCATAAGTCATGTAATTTTATGAATACACGGAGTCACATAAGATCATAGTCACATAATTTAATTAACACTCGGTTTCACATAAAATCATGTAACATATGTTATACAAATCATGTTTATTCGATCTGTGATTTATTTAATTGATCAATCAACGTCCGGGAACAGACTCGGTAAAATAAACATACATGACATGAACATGACATGTAACGTTAACTATTCTACTTAACTGAGATAATGAAAGCTATTAAAGATAACGAAAGTTATTGACGGAGTTAACCCGTAAATTACCAATTGTCACAGCAAAAGGGTCTCATCTTGATAGAAAATCTAAAATGATTTTCTACTCTATTATCCTCACCATTTGTTGGGTGATTTGGAAGAGTAGGAACGATATGACTTTTGAAGGAAAAAAGCCGTTCATCCTGGCTATCTTCAAAGACGTTAAATGCTTGAATTTCTTATGCATTAAACATAGAGAAAAGTGGTTGTTTCTTTGTTTGTTACATAGCATTAGGATTAAAGAGTGTGAGCGGCGGCAGGGAGCGAGAATAAGAAACGGGACGTGAATGCTTACTAATTTTACACACAGTCTCTCTCTCCCAACAAATGCACATTCTCTTTAAAAAACCTACGGGAATGTGAATGCTTTCCTAATTTTACACTCTCACCTAGCAAATGCACATTCTCTTTCAAAACCCGACTCATTTTCTCCATTCTTATTAGTGAATCGTTGATTGGGTTTAGTTTTGTTCCAGCGAGAGGGAGTGAGGAAGGGCTACATTTGAAGGTTTTAAATGGGGATATCACAGTCAAAATCAAACACAGAGAGGTGTGAAGCTTTACGTTTATGCAAAGAAAGATTGAAATTCATAAAAAAAGCGATTGATTCGAGGTACGATTTTGCGGCAGCTCATCTTGCTTATCTTGAATCGCTTCGTGACATGGGAACTGCCCTGCGTAGATATGCTGCAGAAGAGGATGATGAAGAAGGAATTGAGAAAACCCCTTCTCCTCCTCCCCCTGTTTCAAGAGCAAGTTACATGCGGTCTGGTGGGACCAATGCAGCAGTGACTGTTAGTCTCAATCCATCTGCGATTGAAATTAATACTAGGGTTTATGATTATGCAGCAGCAGATGATTATGTCGATTTCACAATGCCACCCCCACCACCTCCACCCCCACCTTCCTGGGATTATTTTGATGGGAATTTCAATGATAGGAGTAGTGTGCACAAAGAGTTTAATGTTCCCGAACCTGCTGCTAAAAAGGATGATGATGATGATGATAATAGTGTCAATTCGGTGGTTAGTGCTGCTGCTGCTGAACCAAACAAGGATAGTTGTTTGACTGAGGGAGAAAGGGAGGAGGAGCTTATCACACACAGGGCTAAAGATTTTCTTTCTAGCATCAAAGAAATCGAGAATCGATTCTTTCAAGCATCTGAATCTGGGAATGAAGTTTCAAGAATGCTCGAGGTAGATAAAATCCGAGTTGGCTACTCTGAATCCAAAGGTGCTTGCTTGCTTGCTTGCTATTGCTTATTTTGATTTTGAATTGGATTTTGTATTCGTCAAATTCGTATGATGTTACTTGTTTGAAACTGTACTGTAGGTGGTGGCTCAACATCATCAGCTTTGTTGTGGGGAAACTGTGGTAAAGGGAAAATAACACACGTTTCACATGGTGAGTATTATTGTATTGTAGCTTTTGTTATCCATGGTCATGTTTGGAAAAACTAACTTCTAACAATTTATTTGCTTGTTACAAGTTAGTCAAGGATATATGGATTGTATCGACTTGAACCCTATTTGCTTGTTATATTATATTAGGAGAATTGCATATATCCCCTTATTTCCACTCTTTAGTTGCATAATTACCCAAAGCAAAATAACAATCGCATATATCCTGTTCTCTTATAAATTTTTACTTAATGACAATTATACCCTTATTGAGAAAAAAACACATCAATTGGTTCGGTCTGTTCGAATCATCAGAACACGACTTCTATGAAATTCACTGATTCATCTTCATTAGCACAACCTCATATCGAATCGAATATTCCAGGTGAAATTCAAGTTTATTAAACCGAATCTAAACAAAATCGATATGTAGACCATAGGGATATGCAATCGACTCCTCGGCTTCGTTTATCAACTTAAAAGTTTAAATTTTGTGTTTTCACTAGTAGATGTGGCAAATATTATTACATGGAAACGATCTACATCATTACATTCATCGTCTTCACGAAACCATCTAGCACAAAGAACAAAAGATGTTATTGATGGTAATGGAAGCGATTTCATTGAAGACTTTTGCATGGTTGCCGGAAGCCATTCGTCAACTCTTGATAGACTGTATGCATGGGAAAGGAAACTCTATGATGAAGTGAAGGTAATGCTTTAACCGTGTCTCTTATTACACATCTTTTTGTTTTTCAAGGTATGACTTGATGTTTAATTTCATGCTCATGTTTTTTTTCGAACAACAAAATATCGTTAAAATTTTAAAACACAACCTAATAGACACATATGATGTTAAGAAAAAGTACGAGTTGTAAGCACGAGCTCAAACAAAACATCTAAAAGACAATACACTCTAACCAAGAAAACATCCACCTAAGCATAACCTTGGTAAATAACATAAGTAGACCTAAACATATCCAAATACCCACAACATTGGGTCCAAAATCTAGCAACTCTAATGAGAACCATCATTTTGGTCCTATTTAATTACAACCCACCGAACAAAAAGACATTGAGCATGTGGAAATTGATTTTTTAATTCGAACTAAAAGAATTTTATGTGAAGAAGCACAGACAATAGATTTATGCCATTTCTGGATGCTACAAGTAAGAACTAAAACAACTTATAAGAAAATCTTTGAGCATTGATAAAGCACACGCTACCTACAACAATGTCTCAAATAGATAGGTATATCGAACATGCAAAGCCCTAACCGAGCTCTATTATATTTATTAGAAGTTTGACCAACAAACTTTTAAGCATGTAGTGTTTGATAGAGGGAGATTCCTCATGGTTCTTAACATACATGGCATCTTGTTTAAGTTATATTTACTCCCTTGCGTAGATATAATAAAATTGAAAGCTAGTCTAAGGAAGCACACCACGAGACGATACTTATTCCCATGAGGCATCCACGAACCTCATGTATGAATGTGACCTGTACAACATGTCTAAAGCCCAACGACAAATGAAAGGAGTTACCAAAGGGTCTTTGACCTAGTGGTATCTTGGTGTTGGATAAAGCTTAGCCTTTCCATATGGTGAGATCCCGTTGATGACAAAATATAAGTCGTTCAAAGAAAAAAAAACTTGAAAGGACTTTAACTTTGAATTGGTACATGTCTAAAGCCCATCACCAACTATGAGTACATGTGGAAAAAGAAAAATGTCCATGAAAAGAAAACAACAGCATGGCCAGTAAGATCCAACCTAAATGGTAGGGTCTACGGAGGGTGAGAAGAAGGGACATTTTACCTTTACCCCAAGGGATAAAGAGACTGCATCCAGAGAGACCCCCAACTCGCAAAACACACATACCATAAGCAATAAGCCTCAAATATCTAGTATTACAACCATATATAAGAACAAGTGTAGCTTAAAAGTATGAACCGTAAAAAGACACGAATAATAACACGCAATGCAGTATATAAGTCTAGAGTTGGGGTAAAACAAAAACATATACACACCCAAATATGACACTTAATAGGTATCAACCACATGTATAGGAAATGGGGAGACATGGATACACACATTCCTAAAAATCCCCTCACTTTTATCCTACTTCTCCATATTCTCCTATTAGTGATCATGTCCTTAGATAGGTGCAAGTCTAACAAATCATCCCTAATCTGCCCCTCTCACATGAGTTTAGGCCTACCTTTGAACCTCTTCCCCTTAACGGTGAGTGTCTCCCCGCTCTTTACTGGTGAGATTAACGGTCTTCTCCTCACATGCCCGAACCATTTGAACCTCCCCTCCCTAATTTTATCAAAGATACGCTCTACCCCTAAATTTAACTCTAAAGATCCCATTCCTTATCCGGGTTAACCTCGTGTGGCCACACATCTTTCTCGGCATCGTAATCCAAATTGGTTCGTCGTAATCTCGAGTCTTCTTGATTGGCCAACATTCTATGAGTACAACATACCGTGCCGGATCGCCACCTTATATAATTTTACTTCTAATTTCTTGGGAAACCTTCTATCGCACAAAACACCCGATGCTGCTCTCCACTTGCACCGCATTGCTTGAAAGCGGTGGGTTATATCACAGTCCATGTCCATGTCACTCTGGACAAAGGAGCCTAAATACTTGAACTTGGTTGTTTGCGTGCACTACCAGTCCTCCTCCAATAGTCAAGTCGATGTGCTCCCTTGTGTTTGTCCTGCTAAAGCTACAAAATAGATATTCGTGTTAGGGCTGAATCACACACACTCACACAATAAACGAAAGTAAGACACGAGAATTTAACATGGTTCGTTCACGGTGTATGACCTACGTCCATGAGGGTAACTAGGGTTTGTATACTATTAGATGCACATAAAATTACAAGTACCATATATTTTATATATAGACTAACTAATTAGGGTTTCACCCTTGCTAACTTATTCTCCAAGAAAAGCAACAACTGCGCCTAATGGGACTAGGGCCACCGAACCTTAACCGTCCCTTCTCCTAATTTCCGTTCAAGCCCAAAGTGGGCTGAAGCCTACGTTACGCCAACAATCTCCCACTTGGAGGCTTCAGAACACAATCAACTACGCTCCATTGGTATATCTGTAATCGTCATCTGAACTTGTCTCATCCCTAGTTACCACCTCGCCTTCTCATCAATTAACCTGAATGCTAGCTGAAGCTCCACGGAACTTCAGCTTATCCAACATCACAGATTTAGTGAACATATCTGTTGAGTTCTTCGCACCTGGGTATTCTTCAGACTTATCGTACCATCATCAATCAAATCTCTGACAAAATGGTACCTTATCCCGATGTGTTTCGTCTTCCCATGATACACATGATTCTTTGCAAGTTTCACTACACTTTCGTTGTCACAGAACACTAGATACTCGGACAGTCTCTTCCCTAACTCTTTAAGAAAAGTCTTCAACCAAACTAGTTCTTTACTCGCTTTTAGCAACAACCATGTACTCGGCTTTAGTTGTCGATAAAGCTACACTTTTATGAAGTCTAGACATCCAACTTACTGCTGTACCTCCCACTCTAAAGACATACCTTGTAGTGCTCTTGAATGTCTTCTTGCAACCACCTAGGTCATCATCTGTATAACCCTTGAGAACCGCATCTTTCCCCTTGAAACATAAACCTAATTTCGAAGTACCTTTCAAATACCTAAGTAGCCATTTGACTCCTTCCCAGTGTTCCTTTCCTGAATCTAACACAAAGCGGCTAACAACCCCAACGACATGTACTATGTCTGGTCTCGTGCATACGATATCATACATGAGGCTACCAATAACGGATGCATAGGGAACTTTCGTCATATTTGCCCTTTCTTAGTTCTGATTTAGGCGACTGTTCTTTGTTCTTTGGTAAGCTTAAGATGGCCTCCCAAAGGTGTACTTCTTGGTTTGGTCTTCTCATCATTCATTTTGAATATCTCTAACACTTTTCCCGATGTATTTCTCCTGAGATAGTGTTATCGATCCGCCTCTCTTGTTTTTGATGATGCTCATCCCAAGTATCTGTTTAGTTGGACCTAAAACTTTCATCTCGAATTCTTTGGCCATCTACTTCTTTAACTTGCTGGTCTCGTTCATATCAGACCCGGCAATCAGCATATCATCTACATATAGAAGTAAAAGATAATATAAGAGCTGCTGAATTTTTTCAAGTAGCAACAATGGTCACTTTCACACTTCTTGTGCCCATTTCTCTCCATGAAATCATCAAACTTCATGTACCACTGTCTGGGTGCTTGTCTTAGACCATGCAAGTTCTTCTTCAAACTGTAGACCAAATATTCTTTTCCTTTGACCTGAAAACGATTCAGGTTGTGCCATGTAAATATCTTCATCATTGTCACCATGCAGGAACGCTGTTTTGACATCTAGTTGTTCTAGATGTAGCTCCTTCGTTGCTACAATACTTAGAACCAATCTGATGGTATTTATCTTCACCATAGGGGATAAATTTTCATTGTAGTTAATCCCCCTTAGCCGCTAAATGAGCTTTATACCGTTTAGATCCATCATGTTCTTTCTTGATTCTGAAGACCCATTTGTTTTGTAGGACTCTCTTATCTGGCGGAAGCTTAGTTAAGATCCACGTCTTGCTCTTCATTAAAGAGCCCATCTCATCTTTCATAGCACACTCCCACTGGAGCGAATCTTTCAGCTTAACTGCTTCAGAGTAACATTCGGGTTCGCCATTTTCTGTCAACAAAAGATAACTGACTAATGAAACTGATTTACCCGATGGACTAGTCTGGCTGGTTTGTCTTTCTCGTGGATCTCCTAACCCAATGATCATTCTGGTCAGGTTGTGGTGGGGACTTTTCATCTTCAGACTCGGAACTCCCACTGTCAGAAGCTTCTACCGACTCATCATTACCACCAACTTCAAACTCTGGATGTGTGTTGACATTGTTTCTGCTTCTGGAACCGATTTAGCGTCCTGGTTATTGGTTCCTGTCTCGAACTCTACGTGCAGTTTCTGAACCTCAGAGTTTGATTCTTTCCAGTCTTTATACAATTCAGCCTCATTAAACGTAGCATGCTTGCTTCGGACTACATTTCTGCTTTCGAAATTCCATAGCCTGTAGCCAATACTACTTGAACCATAGCCAATAAAAGTGTATTTCTTGGCTTTAGCATCTAACTTGTCGCCGTCTTTTATCGGATCATAAGCACTACACCCGAAAACCTTTAAGTGCCGATAATTTACCGCTTCACCTTTCCATTCCTCCTGTGGAATTTTGAAACTAAGCGGTACAGAGGATGATCAGTTGATAAGATAAGTAGTAGTGTTAACTGCCCAGAGTGTCTTAGGAAGCCCTGCATCTAACCTCATACTTCCGGCTGTCTCATTCAACGTCCTGTTCATCCACTCTGCGACCTCATTTTGCTGTGGAGTCCCTGGAAGTGTCTTTATCATCCGAATACCATGCTCAACACAATAGTCAATGAACTCCTTGCTAATGTACTCTCCTCCATTATCCGAATTGAGGCACTTAACCTTTAGATTAGTTTCAATCTCAGCAACTTTCCATTTCTTAAAAGTATCAAAAACATCAGATTTGTGTTTGAGAAATTTAACCCATAACTTGAATGTTAAGTCATTGATGAAGGTGATGTAGTAGTGTGATCCTCCCACTAAGGAAAATGAAAGAGGCCCGTATACGTCTATGTGAACAAGTTCCAATTTCTGAGCCTTTGGTGCCTTCCCCGTCTTCACAAAGTATACTTTCTTCTTTTCCCAAAAACACAAGGCTCACAAAATTCGGACTCAACCTTCTTCAATTCTGAAAGCTTACCTCTGCCAACGATCTTCATTCCCTTCTCACTCATGTGACCGAGTTTTTGGTGCCACAATCTGGATTGACCCGGCCCATTAATCACTGCGCTGTCTGCAGGCACTTCCACCATATATGAAGTGCCTCTCTTTTTACCTCTTGCGGTTACAAGATTCCCCTTGACGATTTTCCATTTCCCCCCACCAAACTTGACATTGTATCCCTGGTTATCTAACTGGCCGATAGAACGACCCCATTCCAGCCTTTATATGGTATGACACCCCCTTACATCTGCCGTATATCCCAAACAATTCCAAGTGGAGGACTTGGTGAGGGATAGAGAGGAAACGATTAAAGTTTTAAACACTCTTTGAAACGTGCAAGCAATTTCATGAAGCAATTAGTGGATAGGAAATGATTTGAATGCTCATTCGAAATTGATATGCGGGTCTATGTGAAACTACACCCTTATGTGCAGAATACGTTAAGGCTCCTTAGGCATTCTAAGCTCTATCCAAGGTATGGGTCATTTATGTCCTGGAAAAGATTGACCAAGCTGAATACCAGTCAGACATTCCTCCATAGTCACAAGTCCATCACAATTCCATCCTTTGTTACTTAAATAAGCACTCGTCCACCTACTACCCATGTGACTTCAATACCAGCTCATGCAAATGGTGAACTAGTTCCTCTTGCGATATTAGACGGTTAGTTGGTTAAACGAGGACAACAAGCTGCAGTCAAACTGTTGATATAATGGAAGGACACACCACTAGCGTATGTTAGAAAATTAGATTGCTTGGAAACTCTAGAAAGCGTGACTCACTTTAGGACTGAAATCCTCGAGGGTTCGCTCAAGATTTTAATAGGATACGATCTGGAGATCTTTTCGAATTCAAGAATGAAATTGTGAAGAAAACCGAACCAGAATTTTTGATATATCGTACATTCAAATAGAGGAGCGTATTTGCAGTTATAGGATAACTGCAAATTCGATTTTGCACAATTGGTCCCTCGATTTTGCATGAGTTTCAAAAGTTAGTTAGGGTCAATTGTGTAATAACGAACTACTTGTACTTTCAAAAGTTAGTTAGGGTTGTTGGTGCTTTACACAAGCAGGATGAAGCAACAATATGGGTCATGCATGATGAGCACAATCTTCTTCTCTCTCTAAAACTTCTATCTTTCTCATTTAACAGATCATGGAGCGCGTTTCTTGCACACGTCTGTAAAAATGATGACCTGTGACATTTGACACCAATTTTGAAACGAACATTCTTTTGTAAAAATTAGGCCCAAACTACAACCATAAAATAATGGAACCAAGAACTGCACCAATTTAAACCTAATAGATACTCAAGTATATTTTAATTTAAAAATTACAAATCTGAAGTAGTGTTGTTTAACTTAGCAAAATAAAATTGAAAACATGAGCTGACTGAACCATGAACAGGTTTTTGGAAAATATCTTGAGCCAAGATCCGAACTTGTCCCCGTATGGCTCTTCGGTTTTGGACTATGTTTTGCACATTCACTATATAATGAAGTCTTCTGAAATGCTTTTTTGGGGGATTCTGCAGACCAGTGAATCCATCAGGAAAGTGTATGACAGAAAATGTGACCAGCTTAGGAACCAATTTGCAAAGGATCTCAAAACTCATGTGATTGATAAAACTCGAGCTCTTGTGAAAGATCTTCATTCAAGAATTATTGTTGCGCTGCATACAGTTGATTCCATATCAAAACGGATTGAAAAAATGAGGGACGAAGAGTTGCAACCACAACTCTTGGAACTCATTCAAGGGTAAGAGTCATTTTTATTACAGCTGATTATTTGAATCTAATAATTGAATATCACATAATCACTTTCAAAACAAGTGTAGGTTAAACAGAATGTGGAAAGCGATGCTGGAGTGCCATCATGCACAGTATATAACCAGTTCACTGGCTTACTACTTGAAGAAATCAAAAACTGGAAATCATCAAGAAGAAACAAAGAAGCAGATTATGGATGAGCTTCAACACAAGATTGGATGTTTTGGTCTAAGCTTTGCAGGCATGGTCAACAGTCAAACTTCATATGTCGAATCAATTAACAATTGGCTCCAAAACTGCATTATTCACCCAAAAGAACGTATGAAAAGGCGACCCTTTTCTCCTCGGAGATCCGTGGCCCCACCTATATTTGTTATTTGTCGGGATTGGTCAGCCGGGATTCAAGCTTTGCCATCCCAACAACTGAGTGACTCTATTAAAGCTCTTTTATCTCATCTCCCTCAGCATTTGGTCAACGAACTTGACCAGAAGCAGTCGGCTTTGAATGGAGAGGAGCATAATGGTGGAGAGACACAGAATGATGATGTGAAATTGCGGTCAATTCATTTGAGTTTAACTAAAGTTCTGGACTGGTTAACCAAGTTTTCTGAGTCATCATTAAAGATGTATGAAGATATTAAGCAGAAAAGTGAGACCGCTCAAAATGTGTATTCTAATTACAGGCCACCAGCAAGAGCTTTTAGTATATGAAATTCATCCATTTGAAATCTCTATGTAGTCGTGAAAGATTAGTATGTGTTCCGTTTGTTTTCTCAAGTAATATAATTAATCTAATCTTTAGGTCTCTATGCAATTACTATGCTGTCTTTTGTTACTTTGCTTACAAGTTAGAATTGTATTCACTCGAGTTATCATGAGTTTGACTTTTAGTTTGCTCTTCTTTAGTTTTTTTTTTTTATTTATTTTTTTTTTTGTGAATGCACATGGAGTTTGTCATTCTATTCAAATTCAAAAGTATTTATATCAAAATATATGACAAACGGGCAACAAGTTGTCTTGCTAGTCTTTTTTTTATAGTAAAACTAAGTCTCTTAAAAAACTATGTTTATAGATCCTAGGCTCACAACGTTATTATGTATGAAACAAAAAGTATCAAAGGTAAATGGTATATATAAATAAGTGTTAATTGTAAGATACGTTTTCTCATGTTTGATCACTTTGCCTGAAGCAGGCTTGACCCCTCTTAAAATCGCTACTTTCTAAGCCCATAAAAGGGGTAAACCCGTTAGATTTACACATGCATGTTTCCTTTCTATTCATCCAAACACCAAAATGTTAACAGGTTTGTCACACCCTCAAATTTCCACCTGCGGGGTTTATACCGCAAGGCGTGTGACAAACTAGGATCCGAGTTATTAGTCATACCAAACCATGCAAAAACAGTTTTAAAGGAAGGCGGAAGCGTAAGTAAACGTAATAACAATGTTGCGCAAAACACGCGCCCAAAACCTTAATGAAAGTAAATAGCCTAATATAGTTTAAATCGATTATTAGACCCATATGAGATTCATGCGTCCTAATTGTGCTCCGAATATAGATACCTGAGAAAACATGCTAAAGTGTGTCAACACAAAGGTTGGTGAGTTCAAAGGTTTAAACAATATGTAAGTTCAAGAGTTTGCAGAAATGTAATCACAGTTATGTCATTAGCTAGCTAGGTTGTGTTTCAATACCACTATGCGTTCGCAACCGAAGCATGACTGTTTGTGTTTGTATTGCCTTACTGCCTTGTCTAACACGAACAAGGGCGTTTGATAGGACAAATATTACACCCGTTTGACCTCCAGTCAAGTTAGAGCGACTAACTCGGGCGGGGTTTGTCAGACCCAGTAGTACTACTCAATACCTCCTCGCTATAATCCATATATTAACAGTCCGATATGTTAAGGACTTTCAAGTGTGTTATGTAAGCACATCAGTGGAAAGAGAGTATAACTGAATTACCAGAGCTCAATGTTTGTAAGCATGTTTGTATGTATGTTTGTAAGCATGTTGGTAAGAATGTTTTCTCCCCCAAAGGAGATACTTAAAAAGCGGGGCAGTGAACTCACCTTAGGGTGCTCGGCAAGAGTTTGATATGATGCAGATAGTTACCCTACGAATCACCTATATGTATGTAACTGTGTGAGACGACAGTGCAAAAACACTCAGATTGACTCAGTCGACCCTGACGACACGTTGGTGACTTAATAACAGTTGTGTTTGTTTGTTTGACTCCACCTTCCATTTATGGAAGGTTTCTATTTCTAAGTATAGCAAATTATCAAGTAGAACATACAAAAACATGTTACATATGCCAAACAGCGTAGTCCCAAGTTCACCCATCAACTCAAGTAGCATGTAATATATATATGTCATACATTTCATGTTAAGGACGTTTAATAGTGGATCATACAAATTTGACACAAGGGTAACATGTTAGCCACGTACATACACTACCATGATTCACTATCAAACATAAGGTTCCTAAAAACATGTTGTTACATAGCTTTTCGCATTTAGTTGAACTCCCATATTTTAACCACAATAACACACGGGTACTATGACCTATCACCATAAAAAACTCAGACTCAACATTAGCTTAGCAAAGCCAAATGATTTATTCCGTCAACATGTTTCAGAAAATGGAGCTGCTACGCACTGATTTTGCAAGGGCATAATGGAGGTCGAAACTTCATTTAAATGGAGTGCTACCACCTGGACTTGAAATCTAACATATTGATGTAAATTCAGGAAAAAAAATCACTCAGTTTCGTTAAGAGTTGAGTGAGTTATGGTCTTACAAAGTCGACTCAAAACATTGACAGCACGCTGTCAAAAAACGGATTTTTATATAAACTTGCATAAAATTTAATTTGATCCTTTTTATGGGTTCTAACACCCATGGGGCTGCTTTAATTCACTGCTAACATTTTCTAACAGCAACAAAACCAACCATAACCACCCAAGGCTATCCTCTAGATCAATAACATACGAGAGCTCATGCATACATCCAAAGTTTATCATGTTCATGCGCTATGCTAGGCCACACATCAATTTATGACCCCCACTTATTCATATTACTAGCAATATAAAACAAGTTATCCCTAACAACATCATCATCTAGTCCATAAATCTTATAACCCATGCATGCACTCTCATATTTTATGATTTGGTAACATCAAATCTGCACATAGCACATCAAGCCTTTGCGAATAATAACACAACAACAGCATACATTGATCTTAGCCTCAACTAAAAAAAACGTAAACATCTTAGGACCCCATTCATCTATACATAAAAACACACCACCGATGGGAGTCCCGGTGTCCATGACCCATTTAGATTTTTTGAACCGGAGTTAGGTGGTACCTTTTAGACCGGAGGTTAGAAGTAGATTCGAGGGTGCTGCTTGAGACTTTTAGGGCTGATCTTTCTGCTCGGTAGCGATAAACCAAAGTGGTTTAGTTCTTTGCGAACTGCGTACAACATCAAGGGAGGGCTGGACCGATCGGATTGGGGCTGGGATGCTCTGCCGTACGTAATGGAGAAGAAGGGGGAAATAACTTAGGGTTAAGGGGGTTGATCACCATAAATCGTGGATGGTGGTTGGACCTAGCTTCCCCCATTATCTAGGAACTATGTGGAAAATACAAGTAAACCCCTAGGGATAATGGTTAAGTCGCAAACAGTCCCCAGAATTCGAATCCTTGTGTGCTGCGCTTCAAAATTTGGTGAACGAGGTTCACGTAACGATCGGGTATTAATAATCCTTCATGCATTGCACGTGTTTTTCCCATACCCATAAATGTTAGTTCTAATGACGACCAGGATCCCGTCACACAGTTAATTAAACATGTAAGTTCATCAAAAGAAAACACACCAAATGAGTTGTAAAGTTATCCGTTCGCTTGTTTAATGATTGTTAATTAATCACCAATGTTCGAGGCCGACTCATGTGTGAATGCTCGTGGACTCGTTGACACATCTAAGAACTCTAAAAGCTGTGTGAATGCATGCAAGTTTAATATCATTATTGTTCGTGTTCATGTTTGTACATGAGTTTTGGCGGGGGTCACATCATCACCTTGTTGAAGAAATTTTCGTCCCGATTATTAAGATCGTTGTTTGTTCGCTGGACAAAAGAAAAGAAAAAGAAATTCAGTTGTCACATCATCCCCTTGTTGAAAGAAAGTTCGCCCCCGAAACTTAACTTGTGCTTTAGTTGATCGGCGTTTGTCTGTTCAAATAATTGAGTAGACATTTCGTATCCTTTTGATCGTTGTGTATCCTTGTGAGCTCTGGTCAATCCCTCATGTTTCCAACGAACCTTGAATTGTGATACATTTTTATATTCGCAACATTTCCCGATTCGGCTCATTGTGAAACGAGCTACGATTGTTCATCGAGTTTCAACTCCTCGAGTGAAACGATGAGTGTTTCATGTGATAACCACCCTTTAGGTTAGATGCATGAGAGACGTTGTGTATGTTGTGTGTACATTTACATTATTTTGGTAGTTTCTACTCTCGTGCTAGAGGAATGTTGATACAAGGTTTCTGATCGTAATGTGAAGTATCGAATACAAGACGGATTGTGCATGTTTAGGTCTGGCCGAACCTTGGCCGTAGGGGTGTTCAAAAATATCCGAGTCCGAATCCGTATCTGAATTATCCGAAATTCCGTATCCGAATTATCCGAAAATTTCGGATATCCGGAATTTCGTATATCCGAAACTCGGATATCCGAAAATTCGGACTTGGACTTGGACAAGAATTTACAAAATTTTCGGAAGTTTCGGATACCCGGTATCTGAAAATTTAAATAAATTAAAAAAAATTATATTAATAAAATAAGGAATTATTGAATACTTGGACTATGTTTATTTGTTTTGTTGTTTTTTAGGTCGAACTTATGTTTATTTGTATTTGAAGACCTGGAATATGTTTATTTGTTTTGTCGTTTTGTCGTTTTTTTTGGTTAAATTGTGGTTTTTTTTTAAAAAAAAACTGGATTTTCGGATATCCGTTTTAACTATCCAAGTCCAGTCCGAAATTTCGGATATCCGAAATTTCGGATATCCGAAATTTCGGACTTGGACTTGGACAACGAAAATTGATATCCGAAATTTTCGGATACCCGAAATTCGGATATCCGAAATTCCGGGTATCCGGTTTTGAACACCCCTACTTGGCCGAACCTTGGCCGAACTCTAGGTTCGGACACTGCGAACCTTGTCCGAACAGGAGGTTCGGACCAGCGGGATTACATGTGTATAAATAGTAGTCTTGTAATAGAGTTTGCAACTTCTTGGTCATATCTTCTAAGTGTCTCTGTGTAAACTCTCAGTGGTTAATACAAAGCTCATTTGTATTTACTCTTGTGTTTCAACTCGTATTACATTGATTTCGTTACGACTAAGTAGACGATCTACACGCTCACTTATTTTCAAGTGGTATCAGAGCATTTGGTTTGTTCTACTGCTCAGAAATCTCTGTTTTTCGGAGTTTTGAGTCAAATTTTTATGTTTTAAAAAAATGAGTATTGGTTTTGAGTTCGTTTGATCATCTCGAGTGTGCTTCTCGTTAAAAATCCGTTTCTAGATTGTTTCTATCGAGTTTGCTTGAATTACTGTCGAAAATTCCAGTAAAAAACACTGAAAATCGAGAAAATGGTGTCGAGTGAGTTTGGTCTCGTCTGAGGTTCGGACAACTTCGGAGTAACCGCTCCCAACTTGAGGTTCGGACGGAGTTCGGTCCTTCTTTTAGTTCTGTGAGAGTTCGGTTAGGTTCGGAGGTAGTTCGTTCCAAGTTCGGACAGTGTTCGGTCATCTTTCGGTACAAGTTCGGTCCAGTTTTTGTTTGTTCTTCCGAAGTTCAGGTTCGGAGGGAGTTCGGCCGAATTAAAGTTCGGAGCTGGTTCGGACGTAGTTCGGAGGAGGTTCGGCGGAGGTTCGGAGTGAACAGTAACCAATTTTTTTTTTCAAAAATGTCTGATTTTCAAGCGTTCGCAGCTATTCAGAATTCTGTTCAAGCTACGATGCAAACGATGATAAACTATGATAATGAAATCGGAACAAGTCAGAAAGTTCCTAAATTGCTCAAATTGGAAGATTATCATAGTTGGGTTACACGGTTTGAAGCGTATGTTTCTGCGAATGATATTGATATGTGGTTGTCATATTCTGATCAATATGTATATCCTAAAAGTGAAGATGGGGAACCAATTCTTCAAAGGAAGCTTTCAGGTGAACAAAAGAAAGCGTATCAAGCCGAGAAGAAGGCATATGGTACTTTAACAATGGCATTGCCTACATAATTATTACATCAATTCTCAAGTAACTACACAACAAAGAGTTTGTGGGATGCTTTAGAAAAGCGATGTGAAGGCAATGACCAATATAAGAAAAGTCAACAAAAGGTGTTGAAGAAGGAATTTGATAGTTTCAAGCATTATCAAAATGAATCGATTCCAAATCTGATCGTAAGATTTGCTCATTTAATGAGTGAAATGAAGTTGGTGAATCTTATAAAAGAAGAAGCTGATAAGAAAGAAAAGATTTTGGAAGCTTTACCAGATAAATGAGAAAATTATGTGATGATGGTCACTCATGATAAAGAATATCCAAAATTGTCATTTAATGATTTGATTCAAAGAATCCAAGCAAGGGATATGGAGTTAAAGGTGAATAAGTCACTTCCTGAGCATGTTCAAATCCTGCACTATATTATGGTAACAATGATTCAACTATAAATGCTGGGAAATCTAATATTCTTAGTTCTGCACCTCCTACAACATTTCTCGCAGGTAAATCTGAAACTCCAAGTTATTCTTCTGTTGGTTTTACTGTTTCAATTCCTAGTTCTTCGACTCAAAGTGCATTGTCTGTTCAAACTATCGATGATTATAATGCTTTGATGTCTGCGTTGGTATCTTCATATTTTGGTGTTATCACTGGTGCTGTGAGTAATGCTGAATTGGCAAATGAAGATTACGATCAAATCGATTATGATCATTTGGAGGAAATGGATCTAAACTGGCAGTATGCTATGTTGGTTCGAAGAACGAAGAAATTTTTCAATAGAACTAGTAAGAAGCGGTTGAATCAGGAATGTAAGATTGGTTTGGATAAATCTAAGGTGAAATGTTATAAGTGCTCTGTTTATGGTCACTTTGCACGGGAATGTTCAGGTTCTGCAGAAAGTAAATTGAAATCTGGTCAACATGCTCATTTAGTTTTTCATTCACCAAATGAAAGTCCCAAAGTTGAAGAAAAATCTATTTCGTTTGATGAGGGATTAAATGAGGTGTTTTGGCATCCAAATGAGTTTGCCTGGAGTGCAGATTCTGAGGCTAAAAGGAAAATTGCTCCAATTACAATGGCTTTGACTGCTCGTCATGATGATGATGACAACTTTTTGACTTATTCTGATTCCTATTCAAGTGAATCATTGGTTCAAGAAGTTTTACCAAAGGTTATTGAAAATTCAAAAGCTGAAAAAGTCAAGTGTCTAGAATGTGAAAAATTGCATAAGAAGATTGCAAGTTTTGATTCACGTTTAAAAATGTCAACTAAATAGATTGTTGCGCTTAAGAAAGAGTTGGATGATTTTCAGAAGAAATATTATGAATTGGTCCATATTCATGAAGATGTTTTGAAAGAGAAGACACAATTGGCTGAAGAGTGTGAGAAAGCCAAAGCTGAAGCTTTAGATGCAATTCAAGATTTTGAAAATTTATTTGAGAAAAGTTATCCAGTTCAGCAAAAATATGAAAAGGCTAATGCTCTTATTGTTGAAACTGCTGCTACTGTTGAGAAGCTTCAAAACAAGATCACTATGCTTCAAGATGAGAATGTTCTTAATCGAGATAAGAATGAAGTGTTGATTAAAGATGTTGAGATTTATAAGCAAAAGAGAGAAAGTGTTCTTGAAGAGTTATTTGCTGAATGTGAGATCAGAAAACTACAAACTTATGAATATGATGATCTCAATGCAAAGTTCATCAAGTCACAAAAGGAGGTGTTTGAAGCTCAACAGAAGATTAATGATTTGCAGTTGAAGATTTTGGAGTTGAAAAGGCAAGTTAAGAATTGCAATTTGTCCCCAACGTTGCTAAATTTCTTGTACAAGCAGGATAAGAGTGCGAAGAATTCTCAGAAGGATTATGTTCACTTGGTTCCTCAACCAGTGGATTTAATTGAAGTTACTTCTGCTCTAATTGATCCGAAAGCTGAGTTGAATGATTATTCAAAATTTGCCACTCCACCCAAGAAGAAAAAGTCAAAGTCTAAGAAGAAAGAAAATCCTTTGGGTGAAACTCCAAAATTTGTTTCAAAGTATGTTTTGTTGGAGAATGAAAACGTTTTTGATAAAGTTGCTTCAAGGTTCTTCATCTGCAACTGAGGAAGACAAAATTTTGATTAAGAAAAACAACTTGAAAGATATCAAAGCCAAATTCACTAGCGAAGCTAAGGCGAGAGAAGCTTCGGGTTCTTCTTCCAATTCTTCAAAGAATCAAGGATTCAAACACAAAGGCTTGGGTTACGAAGTGAAAGAAGAACCGGTTCAAACTAAGAAACCAGTGAAGGCTGAGAAGGTTGTTAAAGCAAAAGTTGCAAAGAAATCACCTCCTCAGAAGGAATCTTCTTATTATTCTGGAAGATCATCATCTTCACGGAGTCCATCTCCTAGGTATGACTCTTCTGATGATTTCCTTGTTAATTTTGATTCTGAGCATTCATCTGGTTTTCTTAAATCAAAACAATTTTCAAACATTTTTAGAGAAAGACTTTGTTATGCATGTCGTCAACCGGGACATCTTGCTGCTGATTGTCCGATGACTGCATATATCCACAACACTGCCAAATATGTGGATAACAAAGGTCGAATTTTTTATGAACCATGGTCTCCAAAGATTAAATCAACTTGTAAATCGTCTTGGTCTAATCCGAGTAGGTCAGTTGAATCTGATTCCGGTTCTGATAAAAAATCAAAAATTTTACAAATTTGGAAACCAAAAGTTGTTTCCAAGGCCAACAAAGACTTTCTGGAAGACACCGGGCGACTCGACGCTGTTGAATTGGGTCGATCCCAGAGTGACTAATGATTTATTTGGTGTCTTTAGGTATTTCAAGAAGACCTATCGGTGATTGAGACATTGCTGATTGTGAAATATCTGTGCTAACTTAATCTAAATTTCAAAATCAATCTGATTTTTCCAAAATGTTTAACTGAAAGTATTCGTGTTGGTTGATCAATTTCTGCCTTGCTTTTCACTTCATCTCATTTTGAGGGGGAGTTTGTTATTGCAAAATCTAAAAATAGTGTTTTGTTTTTCAAATCGTAAAAATGAAATTCTATAAATAGAGTTGTTATTTTTAGGGGGGAGAAATTTGAAAAAGTCAAAAAATGGAAAAATGAGAAATTGTATTCGACATGATTGGGAGATGATGGTATATTGGCTGACATTGTCTGGCTCATGGATAAAATAGATGAAAAAGCCATAAGACCATTTGATCGATGTGTAAGGTAGGCTCGGCTAATCAGAAAGTATTCAAATGTGATATTCACTAAATCTGATGCTTGACCTAGTGGACAACATCTTGATGCATATCTCACGATATATCAAGAAAAAAAAATATGTGAAAAATAAAATGAGAAGTCACTGTGTATACATATGTTTATTTTGTCAAAGATTTAAACTTGTTTGATTTTCTTTATTTTGTCAAACGATCAGACTTTCTCTGCGTGCTCACAAGGCCGACCTGATTGTTGTTCGTTTGACGTTCTGCTTTATTTTCTTTGGTGTTTCGTATAACTCATCGGACTTTCTTTGCGTGTCCACAAGACCGACCTGATTGTTGTTGAGTTATACAATTTCAACTTGTTTTATTTTCTTATTTTGTTAAATCCGAGGCCTTATCTACGTATCGAAAGATCGACCTTAAGGTAGACGATTTAACGTTCTTATTTCTTTTTGCATGGAACACAGTTGACTATATCATAAATATATTCATTATGTGATTAAAATCACAAGTGAAATCACAAAATGTGATAAGCAAAAGCATATCTGAGTATGTCTGATAGTGTGGGGTACAGTGGTCAATGCACATTTAATCAATACCTTAACATATCCAGATGATATGAGTATGATTATGCCAGAGTTTAAAGTTGGACAAATTATATCTTCAATCGGCATGGCTTATGTACTACAATAATCGAAATTGAAATGTAGTTCAGCATGTTATGTCCAATATGATTCCAAGTCGTGATCTTTCTCGCAAAAGATAAAAATAGTGTCTGATTCTGTATTGTATTTACATTTCATCTCAGAAAATACCAAAATAGTTTAGGTGTGTTTTGATATAAAGTTTCTAAAAGCCAAAAAGATTTTGTTTTTGATTTGTTTTCGATTGATCAACACAAAATACAAAATCAATCTCAAAACCAAAATATCTTGGAGTCTCGAAGAGACGTTTTGCACCAAGATTATTTATGTTGGCAGGTTTCTATGTGGAATGAGATCATCACAACTTCAAGTCTTCTAAAGATTGTTGATAAAGAAATTGCACACGATGCAATATCAAGTATTCAAGATTGAACTCATCATCAAGATCGAGGAAGAGTTTGATTGAAGATACAAGATACAAGGTTTAGAAGGAAGATGATACTGCACATGCCGAGGGGGAGTTTGTTGATACAAGGTTTCTGATCGTCATGTGAAGTATCGAATACAAGATGGATTGTGCATGTTTAGGTCTGGCCGAACCTTGGCTGAACTCCAGGTTCGGACTTAGCGAACCTTGTCCGAACAGGAGGTTCGGACCAGCGGGATTACATGTGTATAAATAGCAGTCTTGTAATAGAGTTTGCAACTTCTTGGTCATATCTTCTAAGTGTCTCTATGTAAACTCTCAGTGGTTAATACAAAGCTTATTTGTATTTACTCTTGTGTTTCAACTCGTATTACATTGATTTATATACGACTAAGTAGACGATCTACACGTTCACGCATTTTCAAGGAATAGTTTTTTTACAATCCCGAATATTTCCTCATACGTTAATACTGAGACCCTCAATAGACTGTGATCGACATAGATCTTTTGATGCTTGCGAGACGTTGCCATATGGTCTCGGGTTTGCATGAATCTCTCTTGTACTTCATGCACCGCTCAGAATCTGTGAGCTGAGTATCATCAACCACTACCCAGCAGGTGGGTGACCTAATTTTTTGTCTGTAAGAGTGCATCAAACGGTGCAGTCTGAATGCTAGTGTGTTAACTATTGCCGTAACGAACCCGCCAAGTATTAAGAGTGTTCCCCAGCTGTTGTTAATATTCATAAAAAATGCCCTAGACATGTTTTTTAACGGCTAGGGTAGTCTGGTAGTTCGTTCCTTTTGTTTGAGAATGATATGCAGTGCTTGTTTCCATACGTGTTCGCAACGTCTTTGGTAATGCTTTCAGAATGAGATGTAAGTTAAATCTCACGACTCGATATGGTCGAAGTGGCACCCCGTGCTGTGAGATGATCTCCCTCAGGCAGCTTCAAGATAGTTTCTCCATTCTATTTGTCTCTTTAATTGTCAAGAAGTGTGCAGACTAGGTCAGTTATTCATCGTCTACCCAAATCGTAATATGTTTTCTTGATGTTCGAGTAGTTCGGTGCTAGAGCCAATAGATGTTTGTCCCTGCTTCACATAGGAATGTTTCTGGTTGTAGTAATAGTCCGGATAATTTCTAATATACGGTCTTAACCGTAGAACACGTCAGGCTCTTGCTCACATAGCTTCCATTTTTGGCTTTCGTGTTTCAGTCACCAATAGAGTGTTCTTAAATGTTTGTACCACTTATCCGAACCAGAATGAGCAGATTTTCAAGAACTACGGATTTCATCTAGTACCAGCTCTCTTAGATTCCTGTACCATGGTACTCGTAATTTAACGGATGCCATCTAGTTTGACCTCAAAGAGTTTGTTGTTTCCTCATAAAGATTCCATCCCTACACTAGCTTTTCACAGTGCTGCGAGTCGATAGTTCCGAGTTTGCACTGGTAGTCCAATGTGTATAGTAAGTTAAAATGCTCAAACTTGGCTGAGTTTAGGAGTTTCCTTTCCGCTCGGGCATGATCAGCTACAACGTTGGCCTTGCCTGAATGATGATTAGGGCTAGTTCTTGGTATAACTCCCGGCCCCACCCCCAAAGCGCCATTAGTGTTTATATATAGGGTGTACCACAGCTAACCCACCACACCTTTGGTATTCCAGAAGTGTACTAGTCACCTATCAGAACTACCCTTCCTCTTATTAGTAAGTAGACAAGCTTTAGAGATATGCCAAGGCTCATGATAATAGTTACAAAATAGGGTTCTATCCCATACTATGTACATGAGCATCCACGCTCGCGTTATGTTCTCTGAAATCTTGCAATCTTTGTGGGTGGTGTGTTTGGTACCATATAGATAGTGTCTCCAAATCTTCGATATGAACACCATTTCACCCAATCCCAAGTCATGGGTGGTGTAGTCCTACTCGTATCTTTAACTGACGTGTGACATAGGTGATGGACCTTCTCGTGTTGTATCAACGCACAACTGAGACCTTGTATGGAGGAATCTCAATATGCCATGAAGTCTTTACTCTCCTTAGATAAGATAAACTCAGTGCATTGTGAATCTCCTGCTTCAGCATTTGGAAAGTCACTTCGTGATCATCACCTCAATGTATGTAGTATCTTTTGTGGTCTACGGGGTAAGGAGTTGGGTAGTCAGAGAAAGTCTTCTCAACGAATTGTCGACAACCATCCATCAAAATATGAAATTGATGTCATCCTTGTTGGTGTTGTTGAAGGTGGCCAGTCCTCGATGCCTCCACAGTAGAGAGTTCAACCTGAATCCCTTTCTAAGCACGATAGGTTCAGAGGGAGGTGTTTCTTCATGTTCTTCCTGGGTCTTGGGGTGATCTGAATATCGTTAATAACTCGATGTCAAATTAATCGAGGTAGGGTTCATACACACGGTTTCCGAGATTTCTGAGCATTGTAGGTGCGTTGGTCAACCACCGGCTATGGCTAAAACTCGCAATGGCCATACTAATTTTCTAAACGTAGTTTTTCGTGACATCCTCCTCCTGCCTTCTTAGATGATGGCATGCAGATTTTCCATTAACTGTTGGAGCCGTAGTTTGATCCCTAAAGTTGATTGAGTAAATCGTAAACTCAAGGTAGCGTTAATGGTGTTGGAAGGTAACCTTGTTCCTCTCATAAAAATCGATGCACGTACATGATTTCCGATATTTTGTTTTTTTTTGGACAGCGAATTGGGGCTACCCACGACGATAAGCTTGTCCTGATATATCCTTTATCTAGCTACACATGAAGCTGGGTGTACAACTACTGTAGTTTGTCTAGTGCAGATTGGTATGGTGCTCGGGCAATAAACGCTGCCCCGGGTGCATGGTCAATCCGAGGTTCGAGTTGACAATGAGGTGGAAGACCGGGTAGGTCTTTGGTGAATATTTTTTTTGAAGATTATGAATGATATGAAAATTCTTGATCTTGCTATCATACTTAAGTTTCTCATTAATATGAGCTAGAATAGCGATGTGATCCCTCCGTAGACACCTTCGTGTCCTTAGATGTGATATGTTGCTTAGGATAAACCCATTCCTCTATCCTTGAACTTGGCAAGACTTCCCACTAGGGAAGATAATGTAGATGACTCTTCGCCTGATAAAGAGTCTCAGCTTGACGCTTAGACAATTAATCCATCTTGACAAATCTTGTCGGATCTACTTAGAGTGATTAGCACATGGGTTTATTGGTTCCAGTTACATCTCTTGACAACATTTCTTGTTTCCACTCAATTCTTCCATTTGTTAACTCTAGTGCATGCCTAGCCCTTGTTGAGGTTTAGATTTCTCTCATCTCATGCACAATTCTAATGACGCTTGAATAATTTATGGCATTGCCTGAACTAATCACGAACACACGGCCATTTGTTCCACGGAAAATTTCTCCTAAGGTGCTCCTTTCTGCCTTAGACATTCAGTGACGGCTTCAGTAGCCTTAAGTTGGTGGTTCTGACATTTAGTTCCTACAATCTCTAGTCATGCGACTCATCCTTCCGCAGTTCTGGAAACAATGCTTGCCACACGTGCTGGTGTGTTGGTAGTTACACTCGTTATACTTTAGGGTAATTTCCAGTACACCCGCATCAGCCCTAACTGTTTGGCCCTGATTGCTCTGCTTGCTAAAGAAGTTTCTTGTTGAATTACTATGCTGTGATCCTGTTGTTGTTGGCAGGCAGATCAAACCCGATTCTAGAATTGTTACCACTTGAGTTATCCCACAACACATTCTCTTATGTCCTAAGGTACCTGTAATACTCCCTCAGGAAGGGGTACTTTAAGCTACAGCCAGGTCGGTAAGCCCACAGGCTAACCGAGTTTCTTGTTGAATGGTAGTAGGGTTTTAAAGAAGTTACATGCTCTGAGTCTGATGGCCAACCTAGCCACGTGAAGTTTTATTTGCTTGCAACCCGGTTTCATTGGGCGAGGACATAAAAGAGTCCATTCATTGGATATAGTTATATAAGTTATGTTTTTAGAATTCTCCATCTTGAGTTTTCATAGCTTGCTCTTTAGTTTCTAAACAACATTTCAGAAACTCTACTCCTTTCTCGGTGAATGTAGTGAATTTCCTTCCAAGTTAGTGGATTTTCTGCGTTTAGAACTAACGTTTATACTTGGGTATTCCACCAGGTGAGTGCGGGTCCCTTGAATGTTCCTATCACTTGTTTGATTCTATTAGCTAAGGAAAATCACACATCCCAAATGTCGATTTCCATCTTTTTAATATATATGAGTGAACTAAGCACTCATTCTGTCTTGAATGCATGAGGCTTACAGACATACGGTTTTCTGGAAGTCCATGTTTCTTATCCTCCTTGCCCCTGCCCTTGGGCCTCATGAGCTGCTAACATTGTCGTTTAGTGTTGATCATTCAGTTTTTTCCATTGGGTTGTAGTCGTGTCAGTGTTAGTACCACCATGACCTCTTCCTCGGCTCCTCTTCACCCTCCTCGGCGTGAAGTGTTTCGGTTATCGAACAAATGACAACCACGGCCCGCACCTGGGCTATCTTTCTCGTGTCCTGTTGTTATGTTTTTGGATTTTGTTACGCCCGCTTGGGCCTTAGCGTCCCAAAATTTGAGTTTTATGTGTGAACAGATGCTTCTCCAGCTCTATGTGAGAATCGTTATGTGGCTCATGTCAACTGCCCTGATGTTGTGGCTAAATTTGTTCGTAAAGACTCGAAGATCCTTCTCGATCTCCAGTAAGCTCGTGATCTTTCCTGCTGTATTACACACGTCCTGTAGCTCGCAGTCCACTGACCCCAACGTGCTGCGAGAATCCGTTATGTTCTGCTCCTCTTGGGCGTTAGTGTAGATAGTCAGCTTCATTCACTGTTTCCATTAGTTTAGATGTTCGCTAGACTAGCAAGTCTCCAACCCGCGCGGGATGATGTAGAGGATGTCGACATGTTTGTAATGTAATATGTATACATATATGTATATGTAATGAAATGCTAGATTAACAAGAACATGGGCGTGCGTCTGTGTACGACTAATGCAACTCTAAGGCTATAGTTGGCCTACATGCAAGACCTAGTTCACTATAACCAATGGCTCAGATACCAATCTGTTACACCCTCAAATTTCCACCTGCGGGGTTTATACCGCGAGGCATGTGACAAACCATGATCCGAGTCATTAGTCATACCAAACCATGCAAAAGGAAGGCGGAAGCGTAAGTGAACGTAATAACAATGTTGCGCAAAACACGCGCCCAAAACCTTAATGAAAGTAAATAGCCCAAAATAGTTTAAATCGATTATTAGACCCATATGAGATGCATGCATCCTAATTGTGATCCGAATATAGATACCTGAGAAAACATGCTAAAGTGTGTCAACACAAAGGTTGGTGAGTTCAAAGGTTTAAACAATATGTAAGTTTAAGAGTTTGCAGAAATGTAATCACAATTATGTCATTAGCTAGCTAGGCTGTGTTTCAATACCACTATGCGTTCGCAACCGAAGCATGACTGTTTGTGTTTGTATTGCCTTACTGCCTTGTCTAACACAAACAAGGGCGTTTGATATGACAAATATTACACCCGTTTGACCTCCAGTCAAGTTAGAGCGACTAACTCGGGCGGGGTTTGTCAGACCCAGTAGTACTACTCAATACCTCCTCGCTATAATCCATATATTAACGATCTGATATGTTAAGGACTTTCAAGTGTGTTATGTAAGCACATCAGTGGAAATAGAGTATAACTGAATTACCAGATCTCAATGTTTGTAAGCATGTTTGTATGTATGTTTGTAAGCATCTTGGTAAGCATGTTTTCTCCCCCCAAAGGAGATACTTAAAAGGAGGGGCAGTGAACTCACCTTAGGGTGCTCGACAAGAGTTTGATATGATACAGAAGTTATCCAACGAATCATCTATATGTATGTAACTATGTGAGACGACAGTGTAAGAACACTCAGACTGACTCAGTCGACCCTGACGATACGTTGGTGACTTAATAACAATTGTGTTTGTTTGTTTAAGTATAGCAAATTATCAAGTAGAACATACAAAAACATGTTACATATGCCAAACAACGTAGTCCAAAGTTCACCCATCAACTCAAGTAGCATGTAATATATATATGTCATATATTTCATGTTAAGCACGTTTAATAGTGGATCATACAAATTTTACACAAGGGTAACATGTTAGCCACGTACATACACTACCATGATTCACTATCACACATAAGGTTCCTAAAAACATGTCGTTACATAGCCTTTCGCATTTAGTTGGACTCCCATATTTTAACCACAATAACACACAGGTACTATGACCTATTACCATATAAAACTCAGACTCAACATTAGCTTAGCAAGGCCAAATGATTTATTCCGTCAACATGTTTCAGAAAAATGGAGTTGCTTTGCACTGATTTTGCAAGGGCATAATGGAGGTCGAAACCTGTTTTAAATGCAGTGCTACCACATGGACTTGAAACCTGTACGTAATGGAGAAGAAGGGGGAAATAACTTAGTGTTAAGGGGGCTAATCACCATAAATCGTGGATGGTGGTTGGAGCTAGCTTCCCCCATTATCTAGGAACTATGTGGAAAATACAAGTAAACCCCTAGGGATAATGGCTAAGTCGCAAACAGTCCCCAGAATTCGAATCCTTGTGTGCTACACTTCAAAATTTGGTGAACGAGGTTCACGTAAAGATCGGGTATTAATAATCCTTCATGCATTGCACGTGTTTTTCCCATACCCATAAATGTTAGATCTAATGACGACTAGGATCCCGTCAGACAGTTAAATGACCATGTAAGTTCATCAAAAGAAAACACACCAAATTAGTTGTAAGTTATCCGTTTGCTTGTTTAATGTTTGTTAATTAATCACCAACGTTGGAGGCCGACTCATGTGTGAATGCTCGTGGACTCGTTGACACATCTAAGAACTCTAAAAGATGTGTGAATGCATGCAAGTTTAATATCTTTATTTTTCGTGTTCATGTTTGTACATGAGTTTTGGCGGGTGTCACAAGGTTTGAGTGTTGATCTTCTTTCCAAGAGGTCGGTCAAGAAGTTATTGTGTGCTTTTTTCTTAGCATAAATATGGGTACCCTTGAAAATATTAAAAAAAGATCCCTAAGCAAATCATTTCGGTACTTAAACTGTAATGCATTAACCGCAATTTCACATGAACTATAATGATGTGAGGACAAAAATAGAGGTCAATTGGAGCATTTAAAGGTCTTTCCTACCACCCAGTTTTCCAACTCAATGCCAGCCTTTTTTATGCCATTTGTAGTTAAAGTAGTGTAGACTTTTACCTTTGGTTTTTCTTGTAAAACACCTATAAATGGTGGCTCATACTCACGCAATGTAACGCCCTACTTGAGAAGACAGAATCGATCTTGCTAGTGCATAACGATCACAGATTTGGTAAACAACAAGGTAAATAACACTTCGTTTATTGCTCAAACCTTCAGAGAAGAGAGTTACAGGTTACACCTTAGAAAACACACAGTTAACAGCTCAAAACCTCACAACTACTACTCTCTAAACGAGCTAAACATATATATAGGTGTTCTGGCCAGCGGACCAACTAACCAGCGTACCAGATGGTCCGGCGTACCATCTGGTCCGCACCTGGTCCGCTGGGACCAGAAAACACAAACTAACAATTACAATGACACTTCACCTAGACCTAGCACTAGACACTGAAATATGCTTCAACAAACTCCCCCTTGTCTTGTGCTAGTCTTCTGAAGTTCTTGATTCAGTCTCCTTCCAGTGTTGTCTTCTGTTGTTCCCCGCATGAATCCCAAAAGCAAAACATACTCTGATCACCCGTTGAAACTGCAAGGCTTGTTCAGCATGCTCAGCCTTATATAGAATATTACAGTGATAGAGTTTGTCTATGTCATTCTTGGATAAGTTGATTAACCACATCGGATCGTACAGTCTGACTACTTTGTTTTCTTCTTTAATCACCACCACTACTTCACCAGAACTTTCATCATAATACCACCATCTCAATGTTTTGATGAAATCCTGTTCAAGCTTCTTTAAAGGATTTTTCTTCAACTGAACAGGCTTTTTGTACTTCACAATAATCATTGGCTTTCCAGTTTTCGGGTGAATGTCAGTTGGATGCTCAACAAGCTTCGGCCGTTGAGGAGTTAGAAACTGCAACTTTCCTTGACATTCTTCAATCAGTTTGTCTCTGAAAACTCCAGCCAACTTATCATTTCCATAATTCAAAAATGGAGTTCTGGATAAGTCTCTTACATCACAGACCGGCAGTGTACTAAACCTTGTTGCATACTTCAGATAGATGATTCCAAACTCTTTCTTGATTGCATAGCATTTGAGTTGTGAATCATACATCCAACTGATTATTCTGCCAGATGCTTCTCTACCTTTTCTTTCAAATAATTTCTTTTGATCAACATCCTTTGTAGACGATTTCACCGGCATCTTCTTCGCCCTTTGCTCTTTCAACCATGCATCAAATAACATCTTTTTCTCTTGTTCTTCAGATAAATCTTCAGATTCGGTTGATGCTGGCTGTTCAGATTGTTTCTCAGACTCTTTCTTCTTTAATTCTTCTTCAATCTTTTCTTCATCGTCTTTCCCAAAGAAATTGAAACCTTCCGACTGATCATTATCCGTAAAATTTCCATAAACCTTCAGATCAGTAGAATATTCTTCAGCAGTGATATCTTCTACTTCTACCTGCTCTTCTTCATAATCAACATGCTCATCTGAATCTTCTTCTTTATACGGATCAGCAAATGGAACATTATCCACATCTTCCACATTCAGAGCAAAAATTGCAGCAAGTTGCTCTTTCGAATAAGGATTCACAAACTCCCCTTCTCCTAGCTCAAATCTTGTAATCGGGGTCACATCATAAACATGATCGTCAGACTCCCCCTGAGATGTAGTAGACGGACCAGTAGCAACAGATGATCCAGCTGCCCCAGTACCCGAACCAGCTCCACCTACACCTCCTTCAGGATCAGGATCATCATTCAAATATTTCAATACATCATCATCTTTACAACCTTCATCAGTATTCGGTCTTGTCTCCCCCTGAGCAGGTAAAGCTTTGAGCAAGAGATTTAACTGCTCACCCAGGGAAAGAGATAATTGTTGTAACTTCGCAATTTCACGACCCTTTTCCTCATCTCTAGATTTTAAACTGGCAATTTCACGATCTTTAGATTGATCCCGAGACACCTAATTCCTTTACTAGATTCTTTAACCCTCTGATTTCATCTGCCTGCTGACGATTCGTTGATTCTAACGCATCAAGTCTAGTCTGATGAATCGCCAGCTTCAGATCAGCAGAAGAAATGGTTGATTGAGTAGCAGCAGCAATGGTAGAAGCAGTAGCAGAAGAAGTAGTAGTAGACGACCTTCTGATGATTAACTTTTTAGCAGGTGGAACAGAAGAACTTTGAACATTCACACTTTTTGTTGTTGGTTGCACTGGAACCGAAGACTGAGGCTGAACCTTTTGCTTCTTACTAGGCGGACTTCGACCAGATTTTCTAGCATCAGCCAAAAACGAACCATGCTTTACTGAAAAATTTGGTCTAGCCATTCGTTTAAAACGCTTTCCAGTACCCACCATCGGAGCTTTGCCTTTATCCACTGGCTTAGACTTTGCAACAGGTTCCTCCATCACAGGAGTATATAATGGATCATCATCATTATCCTCAACCTGCTTGGTTCTAGACTCATATATTGAAGTATCCTGATTTTGAGACTTTAAATAAGCAATATGAGCCTTAGAACCCCTCTTCACGGGAATTTCTCTGGTATTATGTAAAATTGTGACATAATCACCAGAGTCTGATTCGGTTTCAGATGAACTCTCACTAGCATCATCACCCTTAGACATATCAGCATCAGCAATCATATCATCATCTTGAAGATTAACAGCTTCAGGTTCACCGATATTCTCATGAACAACAGGCTCAGGTTGTTGTTGTTGTACAGGTACGTGGTCTTGATTAACAGGTTGTTGAATATTTTGTGCTTGATCTTCAGGAACATTCTGATTCTCTTCTTCATCTTCTGCTATCTCAACAGGAAAACCTTTGTCATCATACTCCAACTCGTCATCAGAACTATCAGGATGTTTGGCAGCTCCATCAGCCGGAGCTACATAATCCGGTTTTGCAAGATGACCAATTAAACGTTTAACCGGTGGAGCAGCTTTGTTTCCTTTACGCTTCTGATATACCGGGATTTTACCAACAGCAACTCTGTTCATATGTTTCATTTCCAAAGCTGCACCCGGATTCTTTGGAAAACCAGGATATAATGCATCTAAAATCATCTGCACAAACCTCGGATACATAATACTTCTCACTTGCTTTGTCAAGATGTTGTCTTTCATGTAGTTGAAAATCCAGCCAGAGAAGTTAAATTGCCTATTCAGTACCAAGGCAGAAAAGAATGATAAGACCTTTAAATCAAATTCTTCTTGACCTCTTGTTCGGTTTCCAAAACACTTGATTATAACATGCATGAGATATTTGTACGGAGGACTCAGATTAGCTTTAAGATACCATGGAACATACAACTGACCATCATACTTTATCCTTTTGAGTAAAGCTACCAAGTCAGCTTCATGAAATTCTGTTGGATAATCAGCTTGATCATTGAATCTTAAAACCCTCCTCACATCAGCTTCAGAAATAATCACATCAGTCTCAAGAATTCTTGCACGGATTACTGATGGAACCACTGAACAATCCACTTGAGCTGAATTCCAAAACATAACCAGCAAATCTTTATATGGTGTACAAACATGAGTGGCAGCATAGTAAATTCTTGATCTTCTAATAAAATCAAATATGTCGAGGAAATGAGGTTTCCAGCGTTCAGCTGCATCTAAGAATGCACACACGTTATGTTCTCCAATCGACTTAAACTCAGTCATATCTGTACAAATCATCACAACAAACTGACGTTAAAAGCATATAATAGAATCAGAATGACCAACAAATATCAACAATTTTCAAAATTTTATCAGCGGACCATCTGCGGACCAATTTTGGTCGCGCGGATCATCTGGTCCGGCGGACTAGAAAAATATTGACCGCGGATCACTTTTGGTCAAACGGACCAAATGCGGACCAGTTGGTCTTCAGCGGTTCATATGGTCCGGCGGACTAGAAAAAAATTGACCGCGGATCACTTTTGGTCAAACGGACCAAATGCGGACCAGTTGGTCTTCAGCGGTTCATCTGGTCCGCCGCGGACCATGTGGTCCGGCGGACGATCAGAATACTGAACAGTCACTTCTCGATTTTGATGCACAATCTAGTGTTTGTTTTGAAAATGAACACCAAGGTTTTGATCTAGACAAGTTTCCGACCCTGTACATGTGCTCAAAGTGTATTAAAAACGAATAAAACCAGTTAAAGCCATCCAAGTCAGTTTTCTTTAAAAAACCGAGACTTAAACCTATATAAATCTAACAATCTAGACCATTATATCACAAATCAAGACCATCAATAGATGCGCAATTTGAATACCTACCTGTAGCAACAAAAATCACATGCAAAGGTTTGTTATTCACCGAGAAATCGAACAAAAACAGTTGAGAGAATTTTAGGGTTTTTCAGAGTAAAACTGTGTGTGGTCCGTGAGTTATGCAAACCCCGGATCAGTTTCCTCTATTTATACACAAAGTGGTCTGCCCGGCGTACCACATGGTCCGCCGGATCACTTTGTGACAAATAAAACCCTTCAACTTTCAAATGTTTCATTTTTAACCCAAAACTTCAATTTCTTCAAAATTCAAACATGATGTACTGATTTTAGCACCGATTGTGGTTTAATAATCAACAGATTTGTTGTTTCTGAATTCAGTTGATCAAAAATAACGCAGAAATAAAATC
>JBCNJP010000017.1:71974830-72034605 GCA_039602395.1 Deinandra increscens subsp. villosa | reverse complement strand
GCCATTGATCTCATAGGATCTAATCTAGACCGTAAACTAAAAAGTCAAATACAAACTACCAAAAGAATAAACATCGGCAATTGAAATATCTTACGTGTTTGCAGCAACATGCTACTTTAGGAGAGCGGCTTGAATCAGATATAGAAGCATACGAGAAGCTTTTGCAGGATTGGACTTGCTGAAAAGACATCTCAGGAAAAGTCCGGTTGAACTCATTATCTGGTGGATAATAGAGTTCACCCGGAATATTCGCTAAAAGACAAAACTGCTTCTTTCCGCTTGAACTGCCAGTTCCGCTTGAAGTGAGAATCCCGCTTCAACTTCAACTTCAGCCGGAACATAACAAAATTGGCATTCAGCCAGAAATCTTCCAAGCGCAATATTCCTTACATATGGTTTTCATTTTAAGGGGGATAATTGCATGTAAGGGGGAGAAATTGTGAAAAATGTATGTTGTGGGAAGAAGGTGAATACATGCAAAATATATAAGGAAGGTGAATACATGCATAATATATAAAACTTTTGAGAAATTGATCATTGGGAAATGATGGTACATTGGCTTACATATCTGACTCATGGATAGAGTAGATGAAAGAGCCATAAGATCATTATGTGATATGTTTGGTAGGCTCGGTAAATCCGAAAGTATTTAGATGTGATATACACTAAATACTAATGTTTGACCATATGGATAACATCATGATGCGTATGTCATGACAAAAAGAAAAATAAGTGTGAAAAATAAAATGAGAAGTCACTATGTATACATGTGTTCATTTTGCAAAAATATAAACTTGTTTGATTTTCTTTATTTTGTCAAACGATCGGACTTTCTCTGCGTGCTCACAAGGCCTACCTGATTGTTGTTCGTTTGATGTTCTAATTTATTTTCTTTGGTGTTTCATATAACTCATTGGACTTTCTCTGCGTGTACGTGAAAATGCGTGAGCGTATAGATCGTCTACTTAGTCGTAACAAAATCAATGTATAACGAGTTGAAACACAAGAGTAAATACAAACAAGCTTTGTATTAACCACTGAGAGTTTTCACATAGACACTTAGAAGATATCACCCAAGAATCTCACAGTTCTATACAAGACACATATTTATAGTTGTTGAAACCCATTGGTCCGAACTCCAGGTTCGGACCTGTCCGAACCCTAGGTTCGCCAGGAGTTCGGACCACAACAAACATGCTTGTCTCCGTCTTGTATTTGATACTTCACATGACGATCAGGAACCACGTATCAACAAACTCCCCCTAGGCATGTGCAGTATCATCTTCCATCTAAAACTTGTATCTTGTATCTTCAATCAAACTCTTCCTCGATCTTGACGATGAGTTCAATCTTGAATATTGATATTGCATCGTGTGTAATCTCTTTATCAACAATCTTCAGAAGACTTGAAGTTGTGATGATCTCATTCCACATAGAAACATGCCAACATAAATAATCTTGGTGCAAAACGTGTCTTCGAGACTCCAAGATATTTTGGTTTTGAGATTGATTTGGTAGTCAGTGTTTATCAATCGAAAACAAATCAGAAACAAAATCTTTTGGCTTTTAGAAACTTTATATCAAAACACACCTAAAATCTTTTTGGTATTTTCTAATATGAAATGTAAATGCAATAAGAATCAGACACTATTTTTGTCTTTTGTGAGAAAGATCACGACTTAGGATCAAATTGAACATAACATACTGAACTACATTTCAATTTTGATTATTATAGCACATAAGCCATGCCGATTACAGATATAATTTGTCCAACTTTAAACTCTGATATAATCATACTCATAACATCTGGATATGTTAAAGTATTGATTAAATTTGCATTGACCAGTGTACCCCACACTATCAGACATATTCAGATATGCTTTTGCGTATCACATTTTGTGATTTCACTTGTGATTTTGATCACCTAATGATTATAACCATGATATAGTCAACTGTGTTCCATGCAAAAATAAATAAGAACGTTAAATCATCTACCTTAAGGTCGATCTTTCGATACGCAGATAAGGCCTCGGATTTAACAAAATAAGAAAATAAAACAAATTGAAATTGTATAACTCAACAACAATCAGGTCGGTACTCCCGTACACGCAGAGAAAGTCCGATGAGCTATACAAAACACCAAAGAAAATAAAGCAAAATGTCAAACAAACAACAATCAGGTCGGCCTTGTGAGCACGCAGAGAAAGTCCGATCGTTTGACAAAATAAAGAAAATCAAACAAGTTTAAATCTTTGCAAAATGAACACATGTATACACAGTGACTTCTCATTATATTTTTCACATATCTTTTTCTTGATATATCGTGAAATATGCATCAAAGTGTTGTCCACTAGGTCAAGCATCAGAGATCTTTAGTGTATATCACATTCGTATATTTTCTGATTTGCCGAGCCTATCTTACACATCGATCAAATGATCTTATGACTTTTTCACATACTTTATCCATGAGCCAGACGATGTCAGCCAATGTACCATCATCTCCCAGTCATGTCGGATACAATTTCTCATGTTCCATGTATTTTATTTTTTCAAAATTCTCCCCCTAAAGATGACAACTCTATTTATAGATTTTCATTTTTACGATTTGAAAAACAAGACACTATTTTTAGATTTTGCAATAACAAACTCTCCCTCAAAATGAGATGGAATGAGAAAAAATCAGAAATTGATCAACCAACACGAATACTTGCAGTTAAGCATTTTTGAAAACAAAATTTGATTGTAAAATTCAGTTTAAGTTAGCACAGATATTCCACAATCAGTAATTTCTCAATCACCGAAAGGTCTTCTTGAAATGCCTGTTGACACCAAATAAATCATTAGTCGCTCTGGGAATGACCCGATTCAACAGCGTCGGGTCGCCCGGTGTCTTCCACATAGTCGTTGTTGGCCTTGGAACAACCTTTGGTTTCCAAATTTGTAAAATTTTTAATTTTTGATCAAAACCTCAATCATATTCAACTGACGTACTTGGTTTAGACCAAGACGATTTACAAGTTGATTTAATCTTTGGGGACCATGGTTCATCAAAAATTTGACATTTGTTATCCACATACTTTGCAGTGTTGTGAATATATGCAGTCGTCAGACAATCAGCAGCAAGATGTCCCGGTTGACGACATGCATAACAAAGTCTTTCTCTAAAAATGTTTGAAAATTGTTTTGATTTAAGAAAACCAGATGAATGCTCAGAATCAAAATTATCAAAGAAATCATCAGAAGAGTCATACTTAGGAGATGGACTCCGTGAAGATGATGACCTTCCAGAATAATAAGAAGTTTCCTTCTGAGGAGGTGATTTCTTTGCAACTTTTGCTTTAACAACCTTCGCAGCCTTCACTGGTTTCTTAGTTTGAACAGGTTCTTCTTTTACTTCGTAACCCAAGCCTTTGTGTTTGAATCCTTGATTCTTTGAAGAATTGGAAGAAGAATCTGAAACTTCTCTCGCCTTAGCTTCGCTAGTGAATTTGGCTTTGATATCCTTCAACTTGTTCTTTTCAATCATAATTTTTTCTTCTTCGGTTGCAGATGAAGAACTTGAAGCAACCGTATCAAAGACATTTTCATTTTCCAGCAAAACAGACTTTGAAAACAAAATTGGAGCTTCACCCAAAGGCTTTTCTTACTTTTTAGACTTTGACTTATTCTTCTTGGGTAGAGAGGCAAATTTGGAATAATCATTCAACTCAGCTTTCGGATCAATTGGAGCAGAAGTAACTTCAATTAAATCTACTGGTTGAGGAACCAAATGAACATCATCCTTCTGAGAATTCTCCGTACTTTTATCCTGTTCGTACAAGAAATTCAGCAATGTTGGTGACAAATTGCAATTCTTCACTTGCCTTTTCAACTCCAAAATCTCCAACTGCAAATCATTAATCTTCTGTTGAGCCTTAAACACCTCTTTTTGTGACTTGATGAACTTTGCATTGAGATCATCATATTCATAAGTTTGTAGTTTTCTGATCTCACATTCAGCAAACAACTCTTCAAGAACACTTTCTCTCTTTTGCTTATAAATCTCAACATCTTTAGTCAATACTTCACTCTTATATCGATAAGAGCATTAGCTTTTTCATATTTTTGCTGAACTGGATAACTTTTTTCAAATAAATTCTCAAAATCTTGAATTGCATCTAAAGCTTCAGCTTTGGCTTTCTTACACTCTTCAGCCAATTGTGTCTTCTCTTTCACAACATCTTCATGAATATGGACCAATTCATAATATTTCTTATGAAAATCATCCAACTCTTTCTTAAGCACAACAATCTCTTCAGTTGACATTTTTAAACGTTGATCAAAACTTACAATCTTCTAGTGCAATTTTTCACATTCCAGACACTTGACTTTTTCAACTTTTAGGCTTTCAATAACCTTTGGTAAACCTTCTTGAACCAATGATTCACTTCAATAAGAATCAGAATCAGTCAGAAAGCTGTCATCATTATCACTACGAGCAGTTAAAGCCATTGTATTGGAGTAATTTTCCTTTTAGCCTCAGAGTCTACACTCGGGGCAAACTCATTTGGATGCCAAAACACATCGGATTAAATCCCTCATCAAACGAAACAGATTTTTCTTCAACTTTGGGACTTTCATTTGGTGAATGAAAAGCTAAATGAGCATGTTGACCAGATTTCAATTTACTTTCTGCAGAACCTAGACATTCGCGTGCAAAGTGACCATAAACAGAACACTTATAACATTTCACCTTAGATTTATCCAAACCAACCTTACCTTCCTGATTCAACCGCTTCTTACCAGTTCTATTGAAAATTTTCTTCGTTCTTCGAACCAACATAGTACACTGCCAGTTTAGATCCATTTCCTCCAAATGATCATAATCGATTTGATCGTAATCTTCATTTGGCAATTCAGCATTACTCACAGCACCAGTGATAACACCAAAATATGAAGATACCAACGCAGACATCAAAGCATTATAATCATCGATAGTTTGAACAGACAATGCACTTTGAGTCGAAGAACTAGGAATCGAAACAGTACAACCAACAGAAGAATAACTTAGAGTTTCAGATTTACCTGCGAGAAATGCTGTAGGGGTGCAGAACTAAGAATATTAGATTTCCCAGCATTTATAGTTGAATCATTGTTACCATAATACACTACAGGATTTTGAACTTGCTCAGGAAGTGACTTATTCACCTTTAACTCCATATCCCTTACTTGGATTCTTTGAATCAAATCATTAAAAGACAGTTTTGGATATTCTTTATCATGAGTGACCATCATCATATAATTTTCCCATTTATCTGGTAAGCTTCCAAATTCTTTTTTTTTCTTATCAGCTTCTTCTCTTGTAAGATTCACCAACTTCATTTCACTCATTAAATGAGCAAATCTTGCGATCAGATTTGGAATTGATTCATTGATAATGCTTGAAACTATCAAAATCCTTCTTCAACACCTTTTGTCGACTTTTCTTATATTGGTCATTGCCTTCACATCGCTTTTCTAAAGCATCCCACAAACTCTTTGTTGTGTAGTTACTTGAGAATTGATGTAATAATTCTGTAGGCAATGCCATTGTTAAAGTACCATATGCCTTCTTCTCGGTTTGATACGCTTTCTTTTGTTTACCTAAAAGCTTCCTTTGAAGAATTGGTTCCCCATCTTCACCTTTAGGATAAACATATTGATCAGAATATGACAACCACATATCAATATCATTCGCAGAAACATACGCTTCAAACCGGGATACCCAAATATGATAATCTTCCAATTTGAGCAATTTAGGAACTTTCTGACTTATTCCGATTTCATTATCATAGTTTATCATCGTTTGCATCGTAGCTTGAACCGAATTCTGAATAGCTACGAACGCTTGAAATCTGACATTTTTTTAAAAACCAGTTACTGTTCACTCCGAACCTCCTCCGAATTGCGTCCGAAGCTGTTCTGAACTTAAATTCGGCAGAACTCCCTCCGAACCTGAACTTCGGAAGAACGAACAATAACTGGACCGAACTTGTACCGAAAGATGACTGAACACTGTCCGAACTTGGACCGAACTACCTCCAAAATCTAACCGAACTCTCACCGAACTAAAAGAAGGACCGAACTAAAAGAAGGACCGAACTCCGTCCGAACCTCAAGTTCGGAGCGGTTACTCCAAATTTGTCCGGACCTTAGACGATAGCAAGCTCACTCGACACCATTTCTCGATTTTCAGTGTTTTTGACTAGAATTTTCGACAGGAATTCAAGTAAACTCGATAGAAACAATCTAGAAATAGATTTTTGACGAGAAGCACACTCGAGATGATCAAACGAACTCAAACACGATACTCATTTTTGTAAAACGTGAAAATTTTGACTCAAAACTCCGAACAACAATGATTTTCGACCAGTAGAGCAAACCAAATGCTCTGATACCACTTGAAAATGCGTGAGCGTATAGATCGTCTAATTAGTCGTAACGAAATCAATGTATAACGAGTTGAAACACAAGAGTAAATACAAACAAGCTTTGTATTAACCATTGAGAGTTTTCACAGAGACACTTAGAAGATATCACCCAAGAATCTCACAATTCTATACAAGACACCTATTTATAGTTGCTGAAACCCGTTGGTCCGAACTCCATGTTCGGACCTGTTCGGACCTGTCCGAACCCTAGGTTCGCTAGGAGTTCGGACCACATCAAACATGCTTGTCTCCGTCTTGTATTTGATACTTCACATGACGATCAGGAACCATGTATCAACAGTATGGGAGTACCGACCTAATTGTTGTTAGGTTATACAATTTCAACTTGTTTTATTTTTCTTATTTTGTTCAATCTGAGGCCTTATTTGCGTATCAAAAGATCGACCTTAAGGTAGACGATTTAACGTTCTTATTTCTTTTTGCATGGAACACGGTTGACAAATATCATGAAAACATTATGCTTTGTGATAATCACAAGTGTAATCACACAAGAAAAGGAAGAAATCACACAAGAAAAAGAAAATGTCTGATTATGTCTGATAGTGTGGGATACACTGGTCAAAGCAAAATCTAATCATTACCTTAACATATCCAGATGTTATGAGTATGATTCTGCCTGAGTTTAAGATGGACAAATTATACCGGCAATCAGCATGACTTATGTGCTTCAGTTAGTTGAAATTGAAGTGTAGTTCAGCACGTCATGTCCAATATGATCCCGTATAGTGATCTTTCTCATACCAAAAATAGAGTTTGATTTTGTATTGCAATTTCATTTCATTTCAGAAAAGTACAAAAAGATTTTTGGTTTGTTTTAGCATAAGTTTGAAAAATCAAAAAGATTTTAGGTTTGTTTTGATATAAACTTTCAAAAAGCCACAAAGATTTTGTTTCTGCTTTATTTTCGATCTGATCAACAAGTGATACAAATCGAGTTTTCAAAATCATGTCTTGGAGTCTCGAAGAGACGTTTTGCGCCAATATTATTTAAGTTCTGAGCAGGTTGCTAACGTGAAAGATATCACAACTTCAAGTCTTCTGAAGCGGCTAATAAGAGACAGAGATACACCAGACATTCTCAAGTATTCAAGATCAAGCTACGATCAAGTTGAGGAAGAGTTTGTTCGAAGATTCATTTCATTGGACGAATGGATTCTACATTTTAGGGGGAGCTTGATTAAAGATACAGAATGATGATGTTGAAGAGATACTACACACGACGAGGGGGAGTTTGTATATACATGATATGTGCGTCATGTGAAGTATCGAGCCAGGACAAGAAGGAGTTCAAGACAAGGTCATGATCTGTCGGCCGAACTAGGTCCGAACTCAGAGTTCGAATCAGACGAACTCCAGGTTCGCCTGAGGTTCGGCCAGTTGCTATAAATAGTGGGTTTGTCTTTTTTTTCTAGATGAGAGAGAGTCCAAGCTAGTGTTAAGTGTGCGTTTGTCAATATATCTCTCTGTGTCTGTATTCTGAGTGTTAGACTGATTGTAATTGTTCTTTGATCAATAAAACAATCGGTTAATTACTTGTTCCGTATCCGAATTAGCTAGATCGAGTAGACGATCCGATGCTCACGTAATTTCATTCATGACATAAAAAATGCAAACTTGATGATGATAACCCATAAATCTAACCATAGATAACTTGCATGGTGAAGATCTAAGCAATTTGAAGCATAGAAATCCAATCTTACATGATGGAACCCTAGATCTATGACATATTTACATATAAATCAAGAAACATGGAAGCTTCATAATGATGGCACCTTTGTTTATAAAACCCCTAGATCTATCAATCATAATATAGATACAAGTCATATAACACATAAAGTTGAGATCTTAATGGAGAAGGAAGAAAGAATTAAGGTGCTAAACACATGGTTTTGAGAACACATACCGAAAGGGGTGACATAAACTTGATCCTAAGCAAGAAAGCAATGATCTTCAGTCTAAAATATTCAAAGAAATGGATCTCTAGGGTTTACAGCCGTTTTGGGTCGTTTGAGAGTGATTTGGGGTGAAATGAGGAGAGAATGGAGGCTTAAGTTGCTTAAGGAGTCATTAGGGTTTATGCCCGATTAGGTCATGGGCATGTTACCCTAATATGGTATTAAGATCTGGGCGTACCGCCCAGAACTACAATCCGGGTCTTAATGATCGATTACTTGATTCGTGTGCTCGGTTCTTCAATTTTTTGATATTCTTCAATGTTTTTGAGTCCCGATTTCACCCAAATAATCCATTTCATTATTCCATCATGTTAAACACATAAACTCCACTCAAAACGAATATAAATACGTCATATAACATGTATGGATGCATAATTTCGGTCAAAACACATAATTTTGGTTGGTTTTGGCGTACGTATCGATTTTGGGCAATTCACCAACGTTTCTCGACTCGATTAAGTGTGTGATGACTTATCACATGATAATTGATTATTAGACTCATGATTATGATGAAATTGGCATACGAAGACCAATTAAGAAATTCCTGGTAAACGATGAATCACGTATCGAAGTCGCGTAAAAACTGGAAATTGCTTTATTTTCAATTTGAGAAATCCAATTTGATCCCAATTGATTATAATTAAATATTTTATCATTTAAAAACATTACTTGGGTTAAAGTACCTCAAAATTCTCCCGGTACTTAATAATTCGCAAATCGGTAAAATGCGAAATCCCAAAATAGTTCGGATTTCACAAATGGGTAAAGTGTAAATGTGACATATGTAATTCAAATCCACTTCTTCTTTCTTTAAATCTAAACTAAAAAGTTTTGTTGATACATTATTTGTCCGCCATGTGAAGTATCAAGACAAGACGGTATGAAGATCAAGACCAACTTCAAGCTACCATCCGAACTGGATCCGAAGTAGCGCCTGAGGTTCGGTTAGTCGGGTATAAATAGGAGTTTGTGCTTTGTAATTCATAACTCAGGGTGTAGAGTCTGAGCTTAAGTGTGTGTTCTAAGAGGTGTTTTCTCTGTGTCTATTCTCAGTGTTCTGTGATTGTAATTGTTCTTCTAGATCAATAAAACAATCATTTTAATTACGTTTTATATCCGTAATAGCTAGATCGAGTAGACGATCCGATGCTCACGAACTTTTAAGTGGTATCAGAGCTTTCTGGTTCATTTTACTGATATGTGGTTGTTATTTTCAGAGTTTTTAAAACAAAAAGTGTTGTTTTTTTTTAAATTTGGAGCAGTTTCACAAATTTTTGATTGTTTCGGTCGAGGATTTTGTGAAAAATGTGTTCCTAAATCATTCCTCATCACTTTTTCTGATCAACTGCTGAAAATCTCATTCAAATCTGTCCAAAATCGCGAATTTTGAGTGAAAATGTTTCAATTCGGTTGAAGAACTTACTATTCGGAATAACCGTCATCCGAACTCAAGGTTTGGCTCATGTTCGTCTCATCCGAATTTCAAGTTGGTCTAAGTTCGCTTTAGGTTCGGTTGAGAGGTTCAGTTCGGACGAGGTTCGATTCAGGTTCGGATACATCTCTGTTCGGAACAGTCTCGGATAGTTTGTTCAGTTCGGATCAGCTCAGTTCGGATAAAGTTTTCTGTTCGGGTTGAGTTCGGTTAGATTTCTAGTTCGGCTAAGGGTTGTTCTGTTCGAATCAAGTTCGGCTCAGATTGGGTTTTTTAGTTGTTTTACGAAAACTGAAGTAACTTGAGAACCGTTAAGAGTTACGGAACCCAATACCAGCCAAAACGACCGTCACGAAGAGATCTACACTTTTACTAGCCTAACCGCTAGTACCCTCCGTTTCGATACCCAAAATCCACTTTTAAGACCTTCGTTTTTTAGTTCGAAGTTTTTGGAGCATCATATTTCGGAAAAGATGTCGGATTTTCAAGCTTTTACCGCTATGCAAAATGCGATGCAAACAATGCTAAACTTTGATAATGAAATTGGAACAAGCCAGAAAGTTCCCAAATTGTTGAAGTTGGAGGATTATCAAAATTGGAAACAACGATTTTCTACATATATCAGCACAAATGATATCGATTTGTGGAGTCCAATTAAAAAGCTTTACACACATCCTACTGATCAAGAAGATTTCAAAGAGGTTCATACTTTTGACAATGCTGAGAGGAAACTTTATGAACTTGAATAAAAAGCGTTTGATTATCTTACAATGGCATTACCCACCGAATTACTACATCAATTCAGCACATGTAAGAAATTGAAACAATTATGGGATGCGTTATCAGCAAGGTGTGAAGGCAACAATCAATACAAGAAAAGTCGGGAAAAGGTGTTCAATAAGGAGTTTGAAAACTTTCAACATTATGAAAATGAAAACATTACAGCTCTAGTTTCAAGATTTTGACATCTGATTAGTGAATTGAAAGTTGTTGGGATTGAGAAAGCTGATGAATAATTGAAAGAGAAGATTATGGAGGCATTACCAAAAAATTGGGAAAATTATGTCTTGTTGCTCACTCATGACAAAGAATTTTCTACATTATCATTTCATGAGCTCACTGGTAAACTTCATGCTCGAGAAATGGAAATGATGAATTCAAAGAAATCAACGGCCAAATTGCAAAATCCAGAGTTATATCATGGTGAAAATGCTGCAAGCATAAATGCTAAGGCTAAACCAAGTCTTAGTTCTGCACCACCTACTGCATTCATTGGAAATATTTCTAGAAGTTCGGATAATAATTCTTCATGGGGTTGTAGTTTTACGATTCCACAATCATCAAATCAAGGTGCTTTCTCTGTAAAGTCGGTAGATGATTGTACAAAGTTGATTTTTGCTCTTATTACATCTTCATTTGGGATGATTATCAATGATGTTAGAAATGCTCGACTAACTGAGAAAGATCTTGATGAAATTGATGATGATCAGCTCAATGATATGGATATTGCTTGGCAATTGGCTATGTTGAGTCAAAAGTCAAAAAGATACTTCAAGAAAATTGGAAGACAACATTTTGGATCAAATGGAAATTTGGGTTTTCACAAATCTAAGATTAAATGTTACAAATGTTCAAACCTTGGACACTTTGAAAGAGAATGTCAACAATCTCACACTTCCAAAGCTACAAGTCTCAATCATCTTCAAGCAATTCAAATACGACCGCTTAAACTGTTCAGAATAACGGTACTTATGGTACTTATGATTAGGGTAAACAGTTTGATATATCTGCATTGATTGTTACACATGAGCAAGATGAGTATTATTCAGATTCGAGTTCGTATAAAGCTGCTGAAAATGAAAAATTCAAGTCTAAGATTGAAAGTTTGTTAACGGAAAATGAAGGGTTATTGAAAGAAAATGATTCATTGGAAAAGGAGGTAAAAATGGTTACCGAAGTTCTTAAACTGGTAAAGAAAGATTTGGAAATATCAAAAAAGAATGAAAAGAATTGTGAAGAAAAGATGGCAAAGTTGGTTAATGAAAAGGATGAGTTAGTTAAAGAGGTTCAGAAATGGAATGATGAAGCAGAAGATGTTGCTAATGATTTTCAAAATTTGTTTGAAAAATCAAAAATCAAGTTTGATCTGCTTACAAAGAATTCTGAAGAGTATGTTGCTAAAATTGAAACTTATCAGATAGATATGGGGAAGTTATTTGATGAAAAGCGAGAGTTAGTGAGTGTGAATACTGCAAATCTAGAAATTCAGAAACGAAACGAAGATAGATGGAAGAAAGAATTGTTTGTTGAATTAGATAACCTTCGATTGCAGAAATTTGAAACTCACAAAGTCGCTAAGAGATTGATAACTACTGAGAAGGAATTGGCTGAGGCACAACAAACGGTCTCCAATTTAAGAATTCAAGTGATCGATGCAAATCGACTTCTAAACAATGTCACCAATTCACAATCGTTCACAAGCTACTTAGCAAATGATAAAAATTTTAAAAAGATGTTTGACAAAACAGCATCACCTCCAGCAAGTGTTAAAGAAGCTGTTAAAGATGTGAAGGAAAAGGTTGAAGAATGTGATTACTCGAGGTTTTCATCATCATCGAATTCAGAAGAAGAGAAGGTTGTGAAGAAGGAAAAGAATGATAATAAAGGTAAAAAGTTTGATAAGAATTCTGAAGTTCCTCAAGTTCCAAAGTTTGTGTCTGGTTCGACGTCGATAAAAAATGAGAAATCAACTACATCTAGTGAAAAGATTCGGTCTCAACCTGATTTTGATGAGACGATTTTCTATGAACAAAAGAATGTGCAAGAAGTCAAAGCTGAATTTTTTCGTTTGGCGAAGAATGGGCATAAGTCATCAAGTTCTGAGGAAAAGATTTCTGGAAAGAATGTTGGATTGGGTTTTAAAGCACAAAATGATAAAGCTGAGGAGGTTCAAGTTTCAACATCACAAAATCTGAAGAAAATAAGATGAAGCAAATCAAGAAAGAAGTGTTCAAAGCTGAGAGGGTTCAACCTGAGAGATTTTATAAACTTAAGGGTTCAAAACAAATATTTTCAGATCAAGAATTTCCAATTCATTGCGTTGATGCGCAAAAGATTTCTGAAGTGTTTGTGAAAGATGTTTATCCAACAATCAAGAAGAAACAAGCTGATAAATTTTCTGATGGTTCTACTTCAAAAAGCCCTACTTCCAAATGGGTTCATGATCATCGACATCAGGTATATGATACTTTTTATGATCATTTTGAAGATAGACATGTTTGTGAAGTTATGCAGGTACCTAGATGATGGGACAAAGCTAGTCATTTATGTTATGATTGTCGTCAAAAGGGACATATGGCAAAAGAATGTCCAATTCCTGCTGCTATTAACACACAAACTCAAAGAGTTCCAATTTTTGGTAAATCTGCCAAACAAAGGTTCCTTGATGAACATGGCAGAGTTTTTGATGAATTTCAACCCACTTTCTTTCAAATACAGCAAAGGTTTATTCCAAAATTTTCAAAAATTCAAAGTGTTGGTTGTTCGTCGCATCCGGTTGTGGCGGATTCATCAAAAACTAAATTACCAAAACAACAACAGCAATGGAAACCTAAAGTGGTTTCAAAGCAAAACCAGGACACTGGTGGACCAGAAGCACTTCGCTTCGAGTCATTACTGATAAATTTAACCAGTGTGTAGGAACTTCTAGAAGACCTATCGACGATTGAAAAGTTGTTGATGAAAGAGTTTCCTGCTTAACTTAAATTTCATGCTATATTTTTCTAATCTGAAAGTTTACTGAAACTTTAAACTGCAAGGTATCCGTGTTGGTTGATCAATTTTCTTTCTTTACATTTCATTTGTTTGTTTAAACAGAGAAAATTGACAAAACAAAAATAGTGTGTTGTTTTTATAGAATGAAAAATCCAAAAATAGAGTTTCTCATTTTAAGGGGGAGAATTATAAGAAAGGGAGAGTAAACGCATGCAAAATGAGAAATTGATCATTGGAAATGATGGTACATTGGCTTACGTATCTGACTCATAGATAAAGTAGATGACAAAACCATAAGATCATTGTTTGATGTGCTAGGTAGGCTTGGCAGATCAGAAAGTATTCAGATGTGATATTCACTAAATACTAATGCTTGACCATGTGGATAACATCTTGAAGCGTATTTCATGACAAAAAAAAATATAAGTGTGAAAAACAAAATGAGAAGTCACTGTGTATACATGTGTTCATTTTGCAAAGATTTAAACTTGTTTGATTTTCTTTATTTTCTCAAACGATCGGACTTTCTTTGCGTGTCGAAAGATCGACCTCATTGTTGTTCGTTTGAGGTTCTGCTTTATTTTCTTTGGTGTTTCGTATAATTCATCGGACTTTCTTTGCGTGTCGACAAGACCGACTTGATCGTTGTTGAATTATACAATTTCAACTTGTTTTTTGTTTTTTGTTTTTTTGTTAAATCCGAGGCCTTATCTGCGTATCGAAATATCGACCTTAAGGTAGACGATTTAACGTTCTTATATTGCATGGAACACAGTAGACGATATCATGAAAAGCATTATGCTATGTGATAATCACAAGTGTAATCACACAAGAAAAAGAAAATGTCTGATTATGTCTGATAGTGTGGGATACACTGGTCAAAGCAAAATCTAATCATTACCTTAATATCCAGATGTTATGAATATGATTCTGCCTGAGTTTAAGATGGACAAATTATACCGGCAATCAACATGACTTATGTGCTTCAGTTAGTTGAAATTGAAGTGTAGTTCAGTGCGTCATGTCCAATATGATCTCGTATAGTGATCTTTCTCATACCAAAAATAGAGTCTGATTCTGTATTGCAATGTCATTTTATTTCAGAAAAGTATAAAAAGATTTTCAGTGTGTTTTAAGAGGTATACCAAACAGCCCCTAAGTTTGAAAATCAAAAGGATTTTAGGTTTGTTTTGATATAAACTTTCTAAAAGCCAAAAAGATTTTGTTTCTATTTTGTTTTCGATCTGACCAACATGTGATACAAATTCTACTTTCAAAATCATATCTTGGAGTCTCGAAGAGACGTTTTACGCCAAGTTTTTTTAGCAGGTTGCTTAGTGAAAGAAATGTCACAACTTCAAGTCTTCTAAAGCTGCTGATAAAGAGAGAAACACACTCTGCATCGTCAAAGTATTCAAGATCAAGCTACTATCAACTTGAGGAAGAGTTTGATTGAAGATATTTTAAACTAACTCTACACTTGATGGGGAGTTTGATTGAAGATACAGTTTTGTTATGTTGTTAAAGATACTGCACACGACAAAGGGGAATTTTGTTGATACATAATATGTGCGTCGTGTGAAGTATTAAGACAAGACGATGTGAAGATCAAGACAAAGTTCAAGCCGTCATCCGAACTGGCAGTTCGGATCAAGCGAACTGGTAGTTCGCCTGAGGTTCGGCTAGTCGGGTATAAATAGGAGTTTGTGCTTTGTAATTCGTAACTGAGCGTGTAGAGTCTGAGCTTAAGTGTGTGTTCTGATAGGTGTTTTCTCTGTGTCTATTCTCAATGTGCTGTGATTGTAATTGTTCTTCTAGATCAATAAAACAATCATTTTAATTACGTTTCGTATCCGTAATAGCTAGATCGAGTAGACGATCCGATGCTCACGAACTTTCAAGTTTTATAAACAAATAATTATTTTGTCTACTATAATCTTCAATCAATTACCCACCGTTTCTTTTACCTTCATTTACTTTTGTTTGTTTATTTAATTTGTAAGTTTCTTTTCTTCTTGTAACGCACTATTTATTTCTTTCTTTGTATTGTATCTCCATCTCTTTCCTTTGTAATAATATTAGAATAGGCACATTTCCTTTGGTTGTACTGTAATAGATTAAATTTCATTGTTTGTAATCGTACCAAAAACCACATAATATTTATTTTACCAAAATTTACGAACGATTTTCCTACAGAAAACAAGCCAAACAATGTTAATGGAGCGATGGTGATCCATGTCCAATCCGTTTCGTTCTTCGTTCGTTATTTCAGGACTATTGAGCACCTATCATTTAAGGTTTGGATTCTATACAACTTTATGTGTATGAATTTTGATCTTTTCTACCTTGTAGTGAAAATTAAAATTCATTGTTATGTGGCTCTGAATGGGGTTCTAAACATGGCTTTGAATTCATTTACTGTTTTCATATTGATTCTATGTATTCTGGTTCTGAAGGTGTCTCTGAATGTGATTACTACACTGGGACTATGTGCATACTGAATATGAATACTGAAACTGGCACTTCGTGCATACTGAATGTGAATACTGGACATGAATACTAAACGTGGATACTGAATGTTGCACTTTATGCAACAGAATGTGATTAATGAAATTGTTATATTCTTTTGATAAGTGGTGATTTATATGGATTTATATATAAGTATGTGTTATAGTTGTTATCCCACTCAGTAAAGCGTATTACTGAGGCATATATGTGCTTGCATGTGCTTAGGTTACAGTGCTGCTGGGGAAGATATTAGAAGTGTACTCGAGAGGTTCTTTTTAAAGATATTTTTTTATTTATTGTTCCAACAATTATAATGAGTTTTATTTGTAAAAATCGTTTATACTTGTAACGTTTTGAATATTTATTGGAATGAGGTTTGATATATGTTATTGTTAAGTGACACGTCATCTCTAGCCGGGTTGGGGTGTTACAGTTCTAGTCCCTCCTCTACGCCCCATTAATCAAGTCATAACCAAAAGTTCTAGTTTACACTTATACCCTCAAACTTTCCTTACTTATTAGCCACCAAATCAGCTTAGTAACTAATATTATATTTCATTATTTTACCGAGTTATACAGTAAATCATTTACCCAATACACCCGCGTTCGTAAAATTTAATAAAATAATATAAACGAGTTCCGGGATGTTACAACTCCACCCCCTTAAAGTGGAGTTTCGTCCCGGAAACTAAATACATACCTTAAAGGTAAGGATAGTATCTTCTCATTTCTTCTTCAGACTCCATGTAGTGGCTGATCCTTTGCGGTGCTCCTACTTTAGCGTCACTTGATCTATTTCTTTATTCCCTATTCGTGTAGTTTTACAATCAAGAATAGCAATAGGTCTCTCCACGTAGTTCGGCTTGTCATCTAGTGGCACATAAGTAGTTTCATCTGCTACGCACTTCCTCAAGTTAGACACGTGAAATTTGTTATGTATGCCACTTAGCTACTCGGGGAGCTCCAACTAGTAAGCCACTTGACGCATCCGAGCAATTATTTTAAACGGCCCAACGAATCTTGGGCTTAACTTGCCCATCTTCCTAAATTTGATCACTCCCTTCCACGAGGATACTTTTAACAACACGTGATCTCCCACCTGAAACTCAATAGGTCTTCGCCTTCGATCTGCATAGGATTTTTGTCAATCATGCGCAACTTTCAAACGTGCACGGATCACATCAATATATTCAGTAGTTTCCTTGACACCATTCTTATGAGCAATCTCCCTTTGACCCACTAACAAGGTCCGACATTTCCTACCATATAGCATTTCATATGGTGGCATGCCGATACTTGCATGGTAACTATTATTGTAAGAAAACTCCACTAAGGGTAAATAAGTATCTTAACTTTCTTTAAAGTCCAAAGCACAAGCCCGCAACATATCCTTAACGGTTTGGATAGTTCTCTCACTTTACCCATCGTTTTGAGATGGTACGCGGTACTAAATTGCAACCTGGTGCCCATATTTTTCTAAAATTCTTGCCAGAAACGAGATGTGAAACGGGTATCTTTATCTGACGTTATCGACACTGGAATACCGTGTCGCGACACTATCTCTTTAACATAAACATCTGCCATTTTTTCTTAATTGTAATCATGTGCATTGAGCTAATGAGAAAACCCTAGTTGCAGTCCGTGGACGTAGGTAACATCGACCGAACCACGTTAAATCTTGTGTTGTTCATATTTTCTACCCGTTTGTGTGCATGTGTTGTCGCTTCTGCTAACTACGAACCTAACACATACTCATTTCCTACTTGGAACCGGTTCCTTCTCGAACTCACCAAGAACCGGCTATAGCCATTGGGTCGAAAATGGACTTTTACTAGCCATTGGGAACGGTCTTCTAGTCGTTCCTAGCAACTTGTTTTTTAAGCCCCCAAGGTTAGTATAAATACACATTAGATGATTTGGTGAGTAATCAACTTGAAAGCGCAAACCAAACGCAGAAAATGCTCACTTTCTAATCTCACTTTCTAGTTTTTAGTTTTCTACTATGATTTTCTACTCCCATTATGGCTCAACCACAATCATCCTTTGGTGAAGGTTCCAACAACATACCAATCGTTGTCCGTGTTAATTCGAATAATAGAAATCCAGAGATTTGGTGTAATTGAGATTTGGTTTTGGGAAGTGACGGGTCGGAAAGGGCTCGTTGCAAGTTTTGTGATCTTTGTTAGCGAAAGAGTCGAATCCAAATTTAAAGAAACGTATTCTTAAACCTTATTATCGGGCGGGTGTTGATACAAGATCAGAAGTGACAACAAACACAAATCGGTATTGAATTGGGTAGCAGCCCGGCCCAGCCCCCAGCCCATTCACATACCCTGACCTCCCTGGCTCCCTTCCTCAGCGGTTATTAAAGCTGTTCGAGTGCAGGCCACCAAACACACAACAGAAAAGAAAAATGTCGTCTTTCAAGCGCGGGAAGGGCAAAGACAAGAGCGACGATGACTCCGAGCACGCTCCTCCCCAGAAAACTGCCAAGAAAGACACTTCCACTGCCGCTGATGAACAAGAAGAAGAAGAAGACGGCAGCATCTTCATTTGTGAAGTCTCCAAAAATCGGAGGGTTTCCGTCAGGAACTGGCAAGGAAAGGTTTACGTTGATATCCGTGAGTTCTACCTCAAAGATGGCAAGCGAATGCCTGGGAAAAAAGGTAGTTACTGAAAAATGCATGCTCCATCTCTAGGGTTTATTTGTTTGGCTTTTGGATATGTATGCCCTAGCTTTAGTTTTTAACTAAACTGGAGTATGCGAAATTCAATATGCTTACACAGAATGTAGATAGATATATAGATGAGCTTTATTCTGTAAGTCGCTCCTCTTTACCCAGGTTTTATCTGCTAAAATTGAATTTTGTTGCTCATTACGATTTTCATTTTTATCTAAATTGATTTTAGCTGCATTCTATTTTCTAATGTTACTCATAGGTTTTTACTTCTTTTTCGCCTAATCTGAAGGTGTCATTGCTAAATGTATATGAAGCTTAAACTGATTTTTAGCTAGGGTTTGTTTTCTTTATTGGTTTGTGATGTTTTTTAGTCATCTTTATCACAGTCTTAGCTAGGGTTTGTGCGCTCAAGTATATTATAAGCTTTGCATTACTTGAATTTGGATTTGGCTTATGATTGTTGCTTGAACCAACACATCAAAATCTCTGTTCATCTTTAATGCTTCAGTTCCTACTGATTAGGAAAAAACATGAGATTCCTTAATCTCACCCCTCCGATTAAAATCCATGAACCCTGACCATGAATTTCACGTCTAAACTATTAAAGTCATACCATGTCTGGTGAAGAAATATAGCTGAATTAAAATGTATAATGGTAAATGAGATCTGAGCAGTTTGACCATGATAATAAATCATGCAGAACTTATGTTATACAAGTAACTTAGAAGGTTTTCTGTTGAAACTGAAAAACAAAGTCTTCTTCTTGGAATAGTAATGGAATATGAGCACATTAACCCGTCACATCTAAGTTACTTTTTTTTAACGGACCTAAGTTACTTGTATAACATAAGTTCTCTATGATTTATTATCATGGTCAAACTGCTCAGTTTCTTCTATATTTCATCGCAGTGGTTTTTGCTAGCAATGTGCTGACATATGGTGTAGAAATGGATCATAAGCGTTTTCTGATAACATGTATCAATCATTATCATATTTAATCCATTGAGCTTTATTAAAATTCTAGAAATTGGGTTATTGATGTATTCTCTCTTTTGATTTTGCACTTTATTTTCAACCAGTCTTCTCAAAGGGAACTTTAAGTTTTCATGTTCTAATTTTGTCAATTTTTAAAACCCACTATGCTACCAAGCTTGTGGTCTCCTTGTTCTGAATTATGCCGACTTCCCTGCAGGTCATACAAGGTTACAATGGGATTCTTGTTCTTATGAACCTTTAGTCTACTTTCACACTCTATCATGCTGAAAACGCGCTTTGCATCTTATTCTTTAATAACAAATATGACCTTTTCTGCTGTGATGCCTGTGTTTTTTCTTATATCCCTGTTGCTATTTTAGTTAAAGCACCTCCCTTGAGGTTGTGTCATCTACTTTTGGGTCAAAGTTGGTCAAAAATAAGGTGCTGTAGAAGGCTGAAGAAGTTATGAAAGGTTTACTTAATTAAAATGTTGTTATGTAAAACAGATTAGAGACTTGGCTTCTGGATGTAAATAGAGCTTATCTGGTTATATGGAGCAATGCTTTGAACATGTAATGCACACGCCTCGCTCCTTAGCTTTGGGACCTAAACGCCCAATAGTATCTTGTGCTCTTTTAAACCAAGGTCGCTCTATAATTTAGAGGGCTGTTCCTTTCATTAACGCCCAAATTTTACATAAAAGGATGTGGGATGGCTTATTGATAAAAGTACATTTATCTGTTAAGTCCACTTTTGATTTTTCTCATTCATGTTTCTGTTTTCCCACACATTTTACCTGGCTACTTTTTGCTTCTTTTAGTATTATCATTATTTTATGTTCTATTTGTATTTTTTTGCATCATGGTGTCAAAGAAGTAGACAATTTGTTTGGACATCTGGTTGGCTATTTAGCATCCATGAGTTGAGTTGTGGTCGAAAAAACAGCTACTGCATGCATTTTCACTGATAGTGTTTTTGTTATTTTTTCAGGTATCTCATTGAGCATGGATCAGGTAAATGATTGGTCTTGTTTTCTTGTTGTACACTTACAATCCAAATATATTGTTAATGTTGCTCTTATTATGGATGCAGTGGAAAGAACTTCGTGCTCATGTGGATGAAATCGACAAGGCTCTTGCCTAGGCACTATTAGTAACTAGTAAGACTAAAATGCTGATTTTTGAACCAGAATGATTAGCCTAAATCTGAAGTATGTAGTTGGTAGAATGTTTTGGTATGATTTGGATGGAGGTCTTATCATGCGGTCTCATTCTGCATCTTTATTAAAGGAATATGTCTGCTACTTGGTTTTTCAAATGGCTATATGTTTGGGTTAGATTATGAGTTTAAATGGATTCTAGTCAATATTAGCCATTTTCAAGTCCATGTCAAGTTGATGCGGTCAGCTTGCTTTGCTGCATTGTTTATGGTCTCTTGAACTTATATATTTTTCTCAAGAGAGAGAGAGAGATAGTGTGTATGTGTGTGTTTGAAACATCAATGAGTAGTGTTCAAAATACATTGCAGATTGTTTGCATATCAAAAAGTTGGTGTCGGAGGTTGTAGAACATATTTTGGTAATTTTTGTTAACATTACTCGACGCTTGAAATGGTGATAGTGTAATTAGTGTTGCCTCCAAGTGACAAGTATATGGGTGATTGTAAACATACGCAAAAGTTGGTCATATGTCCTCAAATGTGGTGAGCTTTCTCCTGATGGGGATTGTAGATAATTTGATAGGTGGTGTAATGTTTTTGTCGTTGATTCAAATTTACCGTTCAAATATATATATATATATATATATATATATATATATATATATATATATATATATAGGGAGATGATCATTTGAGAACTAATTGGGTTTGATAACTAAAAAAAACTAATCTTAGCCACTAGTTTATATATATGGAAAACCCCTCTATGAATTTGAATGCTCCTCTCTTGAAAATTAGTGGCCCAAATTGGTTTTCAAAAGTTCTCAAAAGAAAAAGTTCTTATTTGAACCTAACCCTATATATATATATATATATATATATATATATATATATATATATATATATATATATATAGGGTGAGGTTCATTGTAGACACTTTCGCATGTGAAATAGCTCTTTTTCACATGTGAAAGTTTCTAATTAATGAGAAAAAAGAAAAAAAAGAAAAAAGAAAATTAATCACAACCATTAGATCAAGAGATCTAATGGTGAAAAAGGGTGTGTCTACACTTATGGGGGTGTCTACAATGAACTTTTCACTATATATATATATATATATATATATATATATATATATATATATATATATATATATATATGTCTTCAAATGTGCGAGAAAATGTAAAAAAAAAAAAAAAAAACATGCATATATGACATTATGTGATATAGGTGTTCTATCAAACATTCAAACACTGTTAAGTGCTATATTATTAAGTTGTAGGGCTTTTTCATGAGCTAGGCTGGACTCCAAACTTAAGTGTTATATATGGATTGATGTAGGAGTTACATCTTGCATAGCAAATGTTAAATCCTCTTAACGGGATTAACAGGTAATTAATAGAAGATTTATTATTTATGCAATTTACAAATAATAAATATAATTAAAGTTTAATTATTTATTTAAACTTTAAGGGGTTCGGGTTATTATTATATTATGAGTTGGATTAAAGGGGCTCGGATGGTGATTAGGGTTGTGATTAATTATATCATAATCACATTGGAAATGACATACAACTCTTCTAAAAACCCAACCATGGCCGTCCGTGCTCTCTATCTCGGTTGCGACTTCCAGCCGACAACCCCCTTCTATCATCACTGCTTGCTGCCGGTAGCCATTGCCGCGCTCCGCCGCCCACCACTACTCTACCGTCAGTGACCCCCGTTCGATCGTAGCTGCTGCCATAGTGCACTGCACTTGCTCGGTTTTTGTTTTGTCTTGCATCTTGTATTCGTTCGTCGAATCTAGTGTCACAAACGGTTACTGGAATGGTATATCTAATTCATGTCAATTAGATTATTTATTGTATATCGTATTTGCATGTTTAGTAACGATTAATCATGTCAGGGTTTTCACTGCTATTGGTTTTTTTATTTAATATATTCACTGCATTTTATATCTGAAATCTAATAATTAAGTTTTGTTAAAACCTTAATTGTTTTATAAACCCTATAATCAGAAACGACCAAAAGATACCACTGGAACCTGACAACATGAGATAGTTTAGCTCGACCATAAATCCTCTACTGAGTTAAAAGTTTGTGCTTAGAATCGGCTCATTTACAACTCTGGTCTTGCTTGTGGCTTGAAAGGTTGACTCAATAAGGTGAGAAGTAGATATGGGTAAAGAGAAGAATCAAGAGAGTATATTATTGAGAGTTGGAAGACTCAAGAGAGAAGGTAGATCTCAAATTAAGACAAGCAGTTTTGCAATACAAACCATGACAAAGTCAAACAGACAAAATCGTTACGGATATTGTCGTGGATATGTAGCCTAGGCACACGATTACATTACTGACTATCTGTCAATCATGGATATGAAAAGATTCATTACGGTGTCTCGAGTTTATATAAGTTAGCTCAGTTCGAATCAAAAAATGTATGGAATAACCGCCATCGGGCCTTTTGTAGCTGTTATCGAGGATCATGATATTTGCGTAGCCATACATCATGCGATTGTAAAATTTATGAATATGTAACTTGAATGCTAGCTACACATAATCAATTATACCTTCTTGATCTACACATAAAATTTGTAAATTTGTGTAGAGAGAGTATAAATAAAAAGCACACTAATGAGATAGAAAACTAACTACACACGGTAATTGCTACAAATTCAGTCAACAGAGAACATATAACCTTTCACGTCCAATTAAGTGTTCTTAGTTTTCGTTGCCTCCCGCCACCAGGTTGTTCTTCTTAGTCTTGTAATAGACATTCAGATGTGCTCGCAAACTGAAGTTAAAATCTCCTTTAAGAAAGGTTTCACAACTCTTGCACCGAGCCTGGTTAAATCATTTTTCAACTCACACGTGTCAAAAATGGGAAAACAAGTCCAGGTCTCTTTTCGTTGGTATGATGTCCACAACGGTGTATTCTCATTGCCACTAGAACTTACCATTGGAGTGAAAGAAATTAGTGTTTTTGAGAGATGGAGAAGTGGAATAATGAAACTAACATACCATACCATTATGCTATATATACCATAAACTAGGGTCAAAATTGGTGAAAGGAACACCCTCAAACGGTCAAACTCGGTTATAAATCAACTGCCAACGATCATATAACGGATATATTGTGGGCTTAAACACTATGTGTAGCAACCGATTAGTAACTGGTCATGGAGAAACTGGTTTCTTCAGTTTCTCAATAACCAGTTACTTACCGGTTGCTACGTCAAAACTCCAAACCAGTCGGTTAGAATCGGTTGGGAAACCAGTTGCGCTCAAGCCGGTTTTGACTGGTTCCGGATTCCGGTTCGGACCGGTTTGTAATTTGTAACTCCAATCACCATGCTACTCTCAAGGCCTCATTGTATCTGAGTTATTCTAAGAAACTGGTCATCTTAAAACACCCATTAAATTGAATGGATTTTTTCATTAGGGGAGTTTTACATCATTTATTTTGTGTGGCCAGGGTAAAACTTCAAATCTGGCTTTCATGTTGGCCAGAAGCGAAATTTCAGTAAACGACCGCAAGCTTTCTAAACCAAAAAAGCTTAATTATATTAATATAATTCTGAGCTTTCATTAACACTCTAAAGTTGAAGTTTAAGCAACACATAAATAGGCAACGGTTCTGTTGGTGACTGCTTACAACAGGAATGGTTGATTCAAAAATTTTGGAAGACAACATGACCCACAGATGGAGGGGAGAACGAATTTCTCATTCACCTAATACTTTTTGCTTCTTAGACGTGTTCATAAACGATCTTAATACCCATTCGGTTTGAGCTTCATCTTGATCAACCGTTCCAAGCTTAATCTAGAAACAAAATCAAACAACAGATAAGCTTAGACAGGGATGCGCGGCCAAAAATACAAAAAACGACATAAATGTGTATGGATGATTGTTACCTGATACAACCGTAATTCAAACCGAGGACCAACCTCCTTCAGATCAACCGATTTAGAACCCCCACTCTGTCTGTAGACGTGATGCCTATACATACACAAGAATAAACCATCAACTAACTTCAAAAAAAAAAAGACACCCAAAAGAGTTTCCGCCCAACATTCTATAGAAAATTAACATTAACATGTTGATAATATGATTATAACAATTTAAATTTTATTCATTTAAACCAGTTTGACCCATTTCCTTATAGGTTAGCTTAACCCATTTGGCCTTTTAAAGATAAAATAAAAACAAAATCAACCCAGAAGTCGATAAACAGCTCTAATGTCTTTATTTCAAACTCGGCGTGGAAACTAGGCAAATATACAAAACTGGTGGGCAAAAACCAGCACGCCACGGAGGGGGTGCTAAAATTTGTGAGGCTCATTTTCTGTGACTTGTCAATTGGGATTGACCCGTGGAAAAAATTCACGTTGAAATGCGTTTAAAAGGACACCTTATAAAAGTTATCATGAGAAATAAAAGGACACCTTTTAAAAATTGTTATAAAAAAACAAAAAATAAAAACACTGAAAAAAGCAAAACCGTAAGAAGTTTTGAGGACCTGTACGTTTGTGCTTCAATGACTTGTTCATTATCATGTACCGGTTTTGAATAAAATTTACATCGAAGCGTAATAAACATAAGCGCATTGCAACGGTACAATCGGAATATTATAAACATCATATTTTAAAGTTATAGGAGGAAAAAGAAGTTGTGAGTGAACAACCTCACACAATCTGCTTTGTTTAAAAGAAACAGAAAAGTTTAGGATATAAGTTGTAAGTTCAATTAAAACTTGATGGGGTCGTGTAAGTTTAATAACTCAAGTTGTGATGGCTTGTACAATAGTGCTTCAAGCACTTGAAGGTGTGATTTAACAAAGTGTTTAGTTACCATTGTTAGTGAACCAACCCTTATAGTTACTATATTTATAATGCAAGTCCTCTCAACAAAAAGTATAAAGTCTACAGAAAACTCATGCATACCTGAAAGAAACGTAATCCGACTGATTGGCAAAAGTGATAATGCGTTTTGAATCAGGTTTGGGCACTGGAAAAAGATGCTTCAAAATGTTTGCAGTTCTTTCACCAATCTATATAATGAAATGAGATATTAATCACCATGAAAGTAAATGAAAGAGGGCATTTAGTGCACTAAATTATAAATGCGCCATTAACGACCAACAAAAAAGAGGCTTATAGAAGAGCAATAAAACTGTCATAATTCCAACTTCAATTAGTTTATTTGTTTCCATCTGGGGTTGCTCATCATTCAGGTCGACAGGATAATCTATTTGTTATTCGGTTGTTTGCTCAGGCTACTCGGTTCTTGACCTCGGGTTCGGTTTTCAGATGAACCCGATTAAGTTATTGGTTTTAGAGCACTCACTTCCCATTCTCCATATACATCCCCAACTCTACTCTCTAAATTTTAGAGGTTTTTTCTATATTTCTTCTCCATCCCAATCTCCATCTTCATCTATATCTCCAAAATATAAAGGTTTCATTAAGGTTTTACTTAAATGAAACTCTATATATATATAGACAATGGTGATCTTTTAAAGATGGAGATAGAAAATGGGATGTGAATGCTCTAATGGTTTAGTTCCAGGTTATTATCTGAATATGGTGCCACTTGAAAGCAGAAAACCACATAAACATTTACTACAGCTGTAACGGGGTAACCCAAACTCCATGATTGATTTTCAGTTTAGGCATTGGGTCAATTGATGGTTGCGCAACAGCCAAATAACCCCTTTGACCCAAAACCTGGTCATAAAACACCCCCTAGACCTATTTGTTGTTTCCCATCACAGAGTCATAATGACAGCTCACCACTTGACATTACTTCTGCCATCATCACTATTGACACAGAAATCATATTTCTTCGCAACTTGAAAGCTACGTTAGCAACTCAATTCAAACCCAAAGCGAACTAGAGTAGTGCAAAAACTAGGATGCCCGACACTATTTTAACCTTCCCTTTTTTAATAGGGCACCATTTTTCTCTTGATTGAGAGGCATAAATTAGACTTCAAACTGAATCAATATGACAAGGTGAGTTTTAACCTTTGTAGAGAAGTTGTTCAGAATCAGATGTGGATAAGCCTCTGAAACAGTTCCCATTTCCTTCTTGTCCTTATTGTCATGTCTTGTAACCTACATTAAAATCTGTATTTAATAACTAAAACCAACTTTGAATAAGTAGTTGATAAGAGAGAAGAAAAGCAAGGTCACTCACCACATTGAGGATCTGAAAGTAAGCAGTTGGACCAAAAGGTAAGTGACTTATAACTATCTTATCGGGGACACCACGATGTTCATAAACTAATATAAGATCCGTGAAATCATGTGCTCGGCAAGTCTCTACTATTTCAGAAATAACCTGCACAACCCAACATTATAAATCATATTCAAATCGAAGTCAATCCAACAGAGCAAAGCTCTTCTGTCACCCTGTTATTTACCTAGATGTTTATTCAACTAAGAAGTTGAATAACAAAAGGTTGTAAGCAACACATGTTAAGCCATTGCTCATGATATTCCCTTGTGATGCATGCATAATAAATCACATATATGTTGCCCTTAAACTAATCACGCATGTAAATATTGGTTAGCTGACTACGTATATTTGTCAAGTGAGCTCTCCTGTACATTTTAAACGAAAACACACACACCCTTAAAATCTACTCCTAAAAGTCCACCTATGCAAACTTTTTAGAACTTAAACAGGCACCATTAAAATTTTAATAGGGATAAATATGGGTGCCACTAGACCCAGAAAAATTAACATATGCTGTCAAGTGAGTTCTGAGTAAGTGATTTTTAGATAATGATATGGCCCCAACTCCCAAAAAACGGTAATTAATTCATCCCCTATTTCAGTTACAGATATTTAAACTCCATCACTGCCTCACACGCCACTCTCCCTCAGCCACACTCCGCCTCTCTCTGTATCTCCTTCCAGTTCCCAAATCCACCACATTAGCAAGCTTCTTTCAGCATCCTTTATCCTCATGATTCCTAACACTTTCCAATCTGATTTCTCCCTTTACCTCATAAGTTCTTTATCTCAATGTCTACCTGTTGTAGATTAAATCATATGGTCACAACTTATACAGTTTGTTTCTTATTTTTATGTTTTTATCATTGTGTGGATTTCATGTTTTTAACAGCCGTGGCTTAGGTTTACAGCAGCTTGAAAGCCTTCATCCCTAATTAGACTTAAAGCAAAATCCAAGGGAACTTATAGAGTCTCGAAATCCATAGCTTCTGGATTGAATTTAAGGCTGTGAGACTTGTACTGAAATGTTATATCATACTTTACATTCCAAATAACTATGAAGGATTTAGAAATGCATATGCAATTGACTATTTTAAAAAGCCCCCATCTGAAATAGAGCAGATGCAATAGCAATTTGAAATATTTTACCTCTGCAATGAAGGTACAGAATACACATAAAAGAAAAACACAGAACACTGATTTTGATCCGACTATCTTTATTAAAAATTGGAATAATCAAAACTACAAAACATCATATAGATAACCCAACTCTAACCCAACCTCCAATCTATAAGGAAACTAAATTAACCCTTACCAAATGTAAAAGAAGATGAAACCAGATGAAACAAAGTATATACAGATGGAGAAATATCCTTGTATTTCACACTTTGGTTACATGCTATTACATGAATATATATAGGGATACAAAATGCAGACTAACACTTTAGCAACTTGCCAACTTGCTCTAACATAAATGCTAACTGCCCAACCCATATCTTGGAGAACACTCATAATATATTATCTAATAATATTCTCTAACACTCCCCCTCAAGCTGAAGCATAGATGTTAATCATGCTCAGCTTGTTACCAGAAGCACACGAGGTACTGCAGCGGAAGCACAACAGAATCTCGAAAGTCTTGAAGGTATACTGAACCAGAACAGACGAGCTGTAGAACCGATGTTCACCAGCGGCAGAAGCAAACCAACAAACCAAAATCTGAACTGAAGTACACTCTGCAGTCTTCACGTAACAGGACAAATGTGACCGTAGTCACCAGATAATAACACCACAGATGTGATCAAGATCACGAAAAGATAATACTCACCCTGAGCAACATAACTAGGTGGTTGCTTAACCGGATAGCCAAGATGCAGAAGGTGTTTAGCCAGATGTTCCAAATACCCAGGTGTCCCTAGCCAGAGCCGACCAGATGTTTCTCATAACCCGATGTCCAGAAGGACCAGATGACTGTCTTCAGCCGAAGTTTTACCAGAATGTTGTGTCAGGGTTGCTATCAGGAGTAGCAACGAAATGAGTTGTGAGAGCTCGACCATTGTAACCGCCACGTGAACTACATCGATGGCCTCCTCGGAATCCCCCTCGACTAACTAATGCACTGTTATGGACATAAGTTATGGGGGACGGAATACTTTCATGCCGAAGTATGCGAGCAAATGTCTCCTGAAGAGACGGAATAGCAGATTCATTCAAAAGCTGAGATCGACTGATGTCAAGAAACTCATCACGGTAATTTGCTCACGTTGGGTTTGCATAACCCGCACATCAACAGCACTAAGGGGTAGAAGAGAATTTAACTCTTCATACGTCTTCTTGAACTCCATGACATATGTGATGAGTGACATATCAGATTGCTCCCCCCTATATAGAAATTCCAAATAGTCCATTAACTCTTTGACGAACTCACAGTGATTAACAAGTGAAATGACAGACTTGTCGATTGAATTCCTAATATATAGGAACAACCGAGCATCACTTTGTAGCCATTGATCTTTAGTATTATCTGTCTATGCAGTTAATACGGCCGATATCCCACCGGGATATTGGTTATCGGACCTCTACTAAAATACGGTGGAAAAATACGGTTGAAAAATACGGTTCCGATAAAATAGGCCGAATCCGCCGATATATCACCGTATTTTTAAACCCAAATTCGGTGATAATTTTAAAAAATACGGTAGGTCGAAATTTGGGAGCTGCACGAGGAAGAAATTTGAAGAAAAAACCCCAAATTAACGAAATTGCCTCACAGCGAGCACACAGTTACAGAGAAAGCTCAAATCCGTACCTTGTTTTGCAAAGCCACCGTAACCATTTTTGTTGAATGACAGAGATTTACAGCTTAAATCCGATCTTATTCTCCATACATGTCAACCACCGGAGAAAGCTTAAATCCGATCTTGTTATGTCAACCACCGACGGAGAGAAGCCGGAATCTATGGGGTTCTTGGTTTAGAAAATGAAGGATATGGGCTTCTTGGGGATTTACAGCCGTATGGAAATGAAGATTTACAGCCACCGACAGAGAAGCCGGAATCTATGGGGTTCTTGGGGAAGTGGGTAGATGCATTTTTACATATATGCCCCCAATAGATTTACAGCCACTTATTTTAAGTTATATATATATATTAATACTCCCTAGCTAAGTAAATGCACACCATGCAATATATATATATATATATATATATATATAGGCTAAGTATATATATATATATATTAAAATGACCGATATTTCACCGATATTTCACCGAGATAACCGATATCTCGTATATCGGTCCTTGACCGTATTTTGAATTTTTACCGTATTAACTGCATAGTTATCTGTAGGAGGATCTGAAGTGAGATGAGAAGCCATCCCAACACTTCGTAAAAAGATCCGAACTGTTTTGCTCCATTCATAGAAGTTGGAGCCATCCAGTTTGCTGTCTGGGAGTCGGGTTGCTATTATTTGGGTCTCAAAGTTACTAGTAACTTTAACACCTTTTCCCGACTCATTTTCAACTTTATCAGTCATTTTTAATTGCAGTTAAGATTGAGCAATAAGACTTGAACAAAGAAAGACCAGATGATAGAAAAGCAGAGTCAAATAAACTGACCAGATAACTGGATCAAATAGCAAAATATAACTGACTAGGTAACTGGATAGGCCTCCTCGGAATCCCCCTCGACTAACTAATGCACTGTTATGAACATAAGTTATGGGGGACAAAATACTTTCATGCCGAAGTATGCGAGCAAATGTCTCCTGAAGAGACGGAATAGCGGATTCATTCAAAAGCTAAGATCGACTAATGTCAAGAAACTCAGTCGACTGAGATCGGCTGAGATCGACTAGGTAACTGGATAGGATAACCCAAGATAACTGAAAAATAACATAAGTTTTAATTTTCTTTTTTTTTTTCTTGCCTTTTTTTTTGTTTCACAGAATTAGTAGATTTTAACAGAGTTACGTGACAGAGATCCGTTCGCAACGTGTAACGGAGATAGCGGATTTAACAGAGTTTCTATTAGACTTAACAGAATGTTGGTTACAAAATTTATGTACTTTACAGACTCACTACAGGAATTCTGTATGAGTTATGTAGGTTTTAGAAGATGACCAAAACCCAAAGTTGAGTCCACAGATGGGATCAGGAAGTCTGGCGACGGGTACAGAAGAATTCCGATTGAATTCCGGCGTGAAACACGCCCTCACGCGCCAGGGAGGTGGGTGGCAACGGCGGCGCGTCGCTGGAGACTGGCGACGCGTCGGTGGTTTTCCGGCGACGAGATTTCGGGGTTTTGCAATTCGAGTGGCAACGAGGCTGATGGTGGTGGAGGTGAGATTTAGAGGTGGGCGGAAAATAGATTTAGGTACTGGGTTGCTATCTGAGTGAGTGAGGATTAATAAACTGAAGCAGATTTCTGCAACCTATGATTCAGGGGCTGATGAACTGATTTAGACCGGATGAAACTGGATTGCAGCAACTGGAACTTGGAACTGGACTGAGCTGATGGACTGAATTGATGTAGTGGAAAACTGGAAACTGATTTCAATATGAGAGCTTGTTAGGCTCTGATACCATGTAAAAGAAGATGAAACCAGATGAAACAAAGTATATACAGATGGAGAAATATCCTTGTATTTCACACTTTGGTTACATGCTATTACATGAATATATATAGGGATACAAAATGCAGACTAACACTTTAGCAACTTGCCAACTTGCTCTAACATAAATGCTAACTGCCCAACCCATATCTTGGAGAACACTCATAATATATTATCTAATAATATTCTCTAAAACCAAATAAGCAATATCACCCAAATAGTAAACCAAAACTAGACTCACAATATTCCACCAAATCAAACAAGTAAAACAAAAACTTACTAAACGACCCCTCCATAAAAAAAACTTGACAAGATTAGTCCAACATATAAGACTAATTTGACTGCATCGAGAAATTGAGCTTAGAAATGCATTTGTAAGATTAGTCCAACATAAAAAAACTAATTTGACTATTTGAAAAGTTCCTGTTTGTGGAGTAATGCAGTTTATTTTCCACCATATATAAACGTGATTTGCAAAGACCTTTAGCTTATTATAGATATATTTCATCCTTACAAAGATTTTGTAATTAAAGAAACTCTGCATGCATACTAGGTATAGGCTAGGTGTATTTAGGTATGCTTATAACTTTAGATGTTGCACGCACGCGTATGTCCTACATATATATCCCTTGATTGGCATAAATACACTCCCCTGACTACTTGCCCTCATGCTCATCCAATAAGCGTCTCTCTTTTATATTTTTTGCGATTTGCTTATGGTATAAAGCATACCTGTCTTAAAGCACTGGTCAAGCACTCCTAATTCTCAAGACCATGTTAAGACATTTTTATGTTTAAAACAAAAGCTTCTAATATAAAAGCTTATGTAAACACAGCAGCTTTTAGAAGGCTGGGCATTCTTAAACATCACCAAAGAAAAATAAAATGTCAAGTGGTCTACCTGTAGATAAACACATATTAATGACTTTATGACTTAAAACAATTAACTAACCTGACCACCACGATTCATTCGTTGGGAGTTAGGAAAGACAAACTTCAATTCCTGCAAGTATGAGCTAATAAACAATTGCTTTTCGAGAGTACAGAAACTAAAAGAAAAACAGCAAATGCAAATCTTAACAAACCTTGACAAACTGTTTAAGAGGAGCACTTGGGTCATGAGACGTGGTTAGCAGAATTTTTGGATCACTTTCAGTTGCATTTGCATATTCATCATCTATGGTTGACCTTGGAACTAAATTTAAGAGAAACCGAAGACATTGTTACTTGAGAAATTCTACATAAAACTAATTTCTTAAAGAAAGGATGCAGAAAGAAAAAACACAAAACTCGACTAACTTATATAAACCTTTAGCCCAACAACAAAGTTTATATTTTTTTTGTGTTGTGGACTTCCTATTGCATTATGTGACCCGTAATCGCTATACATTAAACACAGAATTTACTTTTATAAAAATCCCAACAGTTATAACAGCAATCGGCCTCTGATTACAAACAATTTTTCAACAATCATACTGGTTTTGAAGGCAACGTACCTGCAGTTCGTTCATCTTCAAGGTCAATTTCTTGTCGAAGTGCAGCATCCTCGTTTCGAAGCTCGGTTGGAATTGGTTTGCCCTCTGCGGATCATATGATATCATTAAAAGGACGCAAAGTAAAAGATTTATTGATTAATCGATGAGGAAGAGAAAGAAACCTTCAAGAGCCTGTTTGATTTTGCGTTTCTTCTCGTAAAGCAAACGTTCTTTGCCTTCCAAACTTTTCCTGTACAGGTACTCTCTTCTCAGCCTCACATTCCTACGCAACATACTTTCTTTCTGCTCACGCGGACGATTGCAGGTTTTCGGAGTAAATATGAAGTCGTGTAGGGTTTTGTATTCAGCGTGCAGTTTAGGGTGGGGAGAAACGATGAGTTAAGTTAGGGTTTTAGGGCTACGCGTAAAATAGAAAAAATGCCACCCAACTATTACAAACTAGTGCCCTTGGGTTTTAGTTATATAGCCATTTTTTAATGGTTTTTCACACTTTTATAACCCCGTATATTTTTGAAAAATTGGATTTTAATAATAAAACTTTTGCCTTGTTGGCGGATAAGTTTTGAATTTTCCCTACAATAATACCAGTTTTCAAGGTATTTGATTCTAATGATATGCCGTTAGTTTTTTAATAACGGTGTTAGTTTTTTACTAACGGTGTTAGTTTTTGCTGACTGGACTGGTGACGTGGCATGCCATGTGACATTTTTTAACAAGGTTTTAAAGCGAGGAACTAGTATTCTAATTTATTTAAAAAGGAGGGACTGGTATCCAATTTTTCAAAAAGAAAAATGTTTCACAGATTGGACACGCCGGCGAAGTGAATCCGGCCAACTCAACCAAAATCTAGAAATCTTCAAAGGTTCATATCTTTGTCGATTCTCAACCAAAATCTAATCTGAAAACACCACTATGATCGTAATCAAATTCCGAACCTAACAAGATCCATATTGCAAGGATTTCGAACAACTTTGAAAATCCGTTAGCGAAGTGAAGATGGTGGTGGTCTGGTGGTGGTGGTAACACGGAAATGGTGGCGGTCCGGTGGTGGTCGGCGGTCTGGTGGTTGCAATGACACGACACGGAGATGGTAGCGGGGCGGTCTGCCGGAAGTCGCCGTGAATGGTGGATGGTGAAGGCACAAGATGGTGGTAGGGGTGAGGCGGAGGAAAGTGAGATGGTGGTGGTGGCAGGTGGATGGAAGAGGATGGTGGCTGGGAGTTATGATGAAGAGTGATTAGGTTTTTTTCACCCCTCATCTTTAAATAAATTACAATACTAGTCCTTCGCCTAAAAACCTGGTTAAAAAATGTCACATGGCATGCCATGTCACCAGTCCAGTCAACAAAAACTAACACCGTTAGTAAATATCTAACGGCGTATCATTAGAATCCAATACCTTAAAAATTGGTATTATTGTGGGGAAAATTCAAAACTCGTATTATTATCCGCTAACAAGGCAAAACTTGTATTATTAAAATCCAATTTTCCTATATCTTTCCATCCATTATCATATGTTACTTTTTTAAATAATATTAAATTTAAAAAAGTTAGAAAAAGAAGAAAAAGAAGTGAGACAGAGAGAAAAGAGGTAGCCTAGAGTGCGGATCCCAAACGCCACACCAATAAAGTTTACGGTTCTATGACCATGTTAATGATGTTCTCACACTTCTCCGTAGTACACATCACAACCCCCATACCTCGCAGCCTTCCCGCTACAAATAACCTAAGGGAGATTAGTGTTGTAAACGAGCTAAGCCAGGCTCAAGTTAAGTTCAAGCTCGAAACTAAACGAGTGAGCTTGGATTGGCTCTTTTTTTAATGAGCTGAAAATTTAAGCTCGAGCTCGGCTCGTAAAAAGCTTGAGCCAACTAATGACTTGCGAGCCGACTCGTTTTTTTCAAACTTTTGCTTACAAACTAATTAATAAGAAAAGACAAAAAAACATACATAATGCAAAATTTATAAAACAACTTGAACACATAAACAAGTTCCGATAAATACTAAGTGTCTTGACAAAAATTTACTAAGTATAATTTTAGAATTAAATTAGTTCACGAGGTTAAATGCTTGATATTAATCATAAAGAAACTCAAAGTAAGCAAGGTAATAACACATGATGTGTACGAAGGAAAACCCTTGATCTCTGGAGATCTCTAGCATAAAACATCGGGAGGTGACTAATTAAAGTCACACTGCCTTAAGACTTTTTATTGAACAAAAAGTAAACGAATAGAGAGTAGAGCGGCTCAAGTGTTTGTGAGTGAGTGCAAGTACAAGTGTAATGGTGAATTCATCGTGTGTAAAATGAACTCCGAGCCCTCTATTTATAAGATAACGAAATAATAAACTATCCTAAAATGGTGGCTGGTCTACGTGACCGTTTGTTGTGACATTTCGGTAGGGGTGAGCATGGGTCGGTTTGGGTCAGTTTTGGACCTTAACCGTGACCATAACCGAAAATTCGGTTAATTGGATTTGCTTAACCATCGGTTTCGGTTAATGTCGGTTATGGTTAATCGGTTTTCAACATCAAGACGGGTCGGTTTGGGTCGGTTAACCGTTACCTGATTTGGGCCTAATTTAACTGGGCCTGATCAAGTTAGCCCAAAAATTTCCAAGTTTGGACCTGAGAAAATATATGAATATAAATACATAGAACAATAAAAGTCATAACAAGGTTTAATAAAAAAAACCATCCAACGTGTTCAATAATCCATCCAAAACATTTAAAAACAACCATCCATCCAATATATTCAAACACAACAATCTCACAAAAGTCATAACGAGGTTAAAAAAACATCAAGTACCAAAACATGATAGAAAATTTCGAAAATAAATAGTTTTGCTCGAAGCTTAATTTCAATCTTCATCTTCAAAGAAAAAGTCTTTACTTGTATTCTTCTCGGGTGCCAAATCTATAAAGAAAATATATAAATATAAACATGTGCATTAAACCATATAGTACCTTCTTAAATTTTTCCAAGTAATAGAACAATATAGTAACAAATGAGAAAACTAGTACCTTCTTCCATTTTTTCTAAGTTCTCAATCATGTCTTCCAATTGTAGGTGAGAATCTTGTGAGTCCATTGATGTAGACCGCAACCAATCTAAGTAATAATCAATGTTGCTGCCTTTTTTTTTAGCATATATATGTGTTTCTTGTTTCTAAAACATAACAGCACCTGATTCATATATCATTGACTTTAAAATCACATACTAAAGGCAGTGTGGGCTAAAACTCATTTAGCCAATTCATAACTGACCCACTGTTATTAATCCAGCCAAAATACATTTTAAATATATTACAATCAATTGTTATGAAAATGTGAGAAATGACTAGTACCTTGCATTTTCCCAATCTTTTGAATTGGGTGCTCCCAATTCTCTATCACTCCTTTTTCTTTTTCCATTTCTCGTACTTGCATCATCATCTTCAACTTCCGAATCAAAGTATGATCTATAATTAAAATTCACATCTCGAAGTCTATAGAGAAAAAAACATAAAGTATAAGGTTATTAGTACTAAATAAAAATAATAATTATAAAGAATAATTCATTTAGATGTATATGGTATACCTATCAAACGCTTTCACAAACTTGAGTGCCGTTTCCAACATTAGGAATGTCGAATTCCACCATGTTTCAACATCAAGACACGGTTTCCTCTTGCACTCAATTCTTACTTTCTCGACACTCTCTTTAAAACATTGATATCGGGAAGGAGATGATCTTAAATACCTTATGGAATTTCGAATCTTTCTTATTGATTGGTCTTGTTCTTCCAAACCTTCTTTCACAACTAGATTTATTATATGAGCATTACATCTCAAGTGTAAGTATTTGCAATCTAAAATTGCATTGGGACCCTTAAGCATCAATTTCAGATGTTTGATTGCCATATCATTCGATGATGCATTATCTAACATTACGGTAAAAACACTATCAATCTCCCACGCTTGTAAACATTTATAAATTAGCCTACCAATCGTCTCCCCTTTGTGATTTAATATTTTGACAAAAAAATACAATTTTTTTCCTAAGAATCCAATCATCATCAACCCAATGTACCGTAAGACACATATAGTTATAATTTTGAATGGATATCCACGTGTCGGTAGTTAACGAAATAGTCTTATCTTTTAAAAGAACTTTTAACTTTTTTCTCTCTTCTTCAAATAAAGACAAACAATCCCTAGCTATAGTCCACCTAGACGGAAACTTGAACATCGGGTTTAACTCCCATACAAATTCACGAAGTCCTTCATCCTCTACTATACTAAAGGGTCGATTATCTTTTGCACACATTCTAGCTAGGAGATTTCTACACTTTTCTTGGTTAAACTTATGACAAGCCAAGCTACCACTAGTTTCACCCCCACTTGGTTGCTTAAAACCTAACACAGTTTGTTTCTTCATATCTTTCTTATCTAACTTTTTGTAAACCGGTGAAGTTGTACAAACATGAAGTAAATGATACCTCAAAGAACTTGTACCATTCGTTTTCGAAGTAGCAGCCATTAAGTACTTACAACAGGGACATTTGGCTTTTGCCGGTAGTCTTGTCTTTGGTAAAATGTTGCCAAACAAAAGATTTTAACCTACTATTCTTCTGCTCTACATTTTGCTCATCATTGTTAACAACCGGATCAGTGTTGTTTTCTTTATCTATGTCAACAACTGGTATATTCTCACTTGTTTCCATCTGCATATGTATTATATAATATTCAGAAAACTCAGAACTCAAAGATGGTCAGATTTGAACAATAAAACTCAGAGAACGATGGATTTAAAGAACTCAGAGAACGATAGCAGTGTTTCACTGATTTGAGAGTGAATCGTGAAACAATAAAATACGTGAATCGTGAAACAGATGCGTGAATCATGAAATAGCAGAGAACGATGCGTGAATCTTGAAATCGTGAAATGCGTGAAATAGCAGAGAACAATAGATTTTAGAAAATTAAATGCGTGAATCATGAAACAATAGAATACGACATCGATGCATACCTGAAGATTGACGATGGATGCTTGATGTATTTGAGACTTTAATCTTGATCGAAGATGGATGCTTGGGAAGCAAGATGTGTATAATTTTCAGAGGTACTGAGTGACTAAGTGTGGCTAAACAAAACCCTAGCTTGGGGAATAATTTTGAAAAAAATAAAAACAATCGGGTAAGAGGAAGAGTGACGTAGGAGTCAGAGAGTTTCTTGGAGTATTGGTATTCCCATTCCCACCTAATTGCCTAAATTACATATTCAGTCAAAACGGTTTGGTGATATGGCACGAGTTGGGTCAGTTAACCGTGTACTTAGGGGAAGTCGGTGCGGTTCGGTTAATTTGGTTATGGAAAAATGCTCTGCCGAAACCGAACCGATAATTTCGGTTTTTATAAAAACCTTAACCGAACCGTTGGTTTTTGTTTCGGTTCGCTTTTTTTTTGTTCGGTTTGTTCGGTTTATTCGGTTTTTGGTCGGTTAATTCGGTTTCTTGCTCACCCCTACATTTCGGTCTATCCATTTGATCATTCTAATCTTGTGTATTAATGTTATATGATGAGCATCTAAAACTTCAACTCAATTTTCAACTGTTATGTTTACATCTTGATTAATTACGCTTTAAAAATACTATTTTTCCTTAACTTTTTGCATAAGGTTTGACATGGACACTTGCGTGTTCATATTGGATCTTGACTTTTCATCATAAATCAAAGGCCGTGTACGATGGACTTTCCTAATGATGTTGCACATGCATATTGGTAACTTTGTACTATTTTTGCCAAGCTAGCAAACGTTAGGGACTAAATATGTAAATAGTCAATTTCCATGTTTTTTCCATTGTAACCTTTTGAAACTTAAAAATGTAGTCATATGAATCATGTTAGTATTCTAGTAATTAGCAATACCCTAGTGTAGTCTTTTGACCAATAAACAACTTTAGTGATTATGCTTAAACGCGAATGACATGTAGTAACCGGAAGGGTGAAAACACCGGTAGTTAAGCTTCTATCTAGGTCGTGATATATTAAATTATACATATTTTTATAACAAATATTTCCCGCATTTTGGGTTATTTCTAAATAACTATTAAGAAAATAGTGTCATATTGTTTTCTTTTTAGTTTTTCAATGTAATACAGGTTAAAATCACAAAAAAAGCTAAAAACGCAGAAAATATGAAGAAAATTGAAGACTTTATGAATTTTGGCCTTAAACACGGCTCGTGCCCTGATAGGCATGCCCCATTTCGATCTCCAGCAACCTTCTGGAAAGTTGACTTATGCTTCTGACAGGCATGACCCGTGCTTCCTGACCAACACGGCCTGTGTTGACTGACAATTGATAGGCACGAGCGTGCCCACTACCAAACACGACCCGTGTCAACTGCTATCAAGATTTCTGCAGATCGCCTGACAAGCACCGCCCGTGCCCTAAGAGGCACACCCATGCCCAACTCTCGAAATCGCCTATAAAAGCCCAGCCTACTCCCACCATTATCTTTGCTCAATTTCTCATCTCCTTTAAATATTTTATTTTTATACTTTCATGCCAATTCATTTTGGTGTTTTAAGTCTTGTCTTTCAATTTTGTAAGAAACTTAACTTAGTAAGATTTTGATTTGAGTTTGTATACGAACCTTTCATCATCTCTTAAGCAAATCATTAAAGTCATGCTTGACTAAACTTTTAGACTCACTTGGGAGAAAACAAACCTTTTGAGTTGGTAAAATGAGTTTTTAAACTAACCTTAAGGTGTGGATGGATAACTTTGGCTAATGTTTTATATTGAAAGTTTATTATTGGAATTTTTGAACAAATGTGCCTTGTGTATTGCGGACCATTTGAGACGTTGGAAACACAGTAGTCGGTGAGTGACACCCGACTAGGGGGTGATGCATGATCCAAAAAAAGTGGAGACTCGTTCTCCATGCAAAGCAATAAATTCATGTGTTTTATGTCTATGTAAACAAAACATGGGATTCACGCGAGAGCAGGTTAAAGGTATTGGTTAGGAGATTTGGTTGGTAATATTTTGTCACCGCATAGACACGATGGTGATGTGTTAGTGGACTTGGCTTCGATCACGACCAACTGTGCTCGAGAGCGGTGCATGCGCAGAAACCGGTCTAGTCCCTTATAAAAAAAATTCTCAATAATATTATACGGTGCATGGGTTGTTCCCCTGCGGGTTCATGACAGCCATCCGAGTGATCTACGCTAAATTATACATATCTTTATATCAAATATTCCTAGCATTTTGGATTAATTTTTACTAACTATTATTAAAACAGTGTCATGTTGTTTTCTTTTGTAGTTTTTCAGTGTAATCCAGGTCAAAATTACAAAATGAGCTAAAAATGCAGAGAATATGAAGAAAATTAAAGAATTTTGTTATTTTTAGCCTTGAGCATGGTCCGTGTCGAACTCCAGTGATCTTCTATAAAGTTGACATTTGCACTGACAAGCTCCTGACAAGCACAAACTGTGCTTACTGCCAAACACAACTCGTGCTGACCCACAACCGACAAACACGACCCATGCCTCTTGACCCACATGGCCTGTTGTAGAACCACGATACGATCTTACTACTGTATGATTCGGTAATCGGATAGCAACAAGAAGGTAAATAAAGCTTTGCTTTATTGATTCACAAAGAGATTACACAAAGTCTAGAGAGAGAGAGACACACTCAGTTTCACACAGTAAAGATGTAGAGAATGACAGAAGTTCTTACTAGCTCTCTCTAACACGAACTATTTATAGTCACTAACATGCTGTTGGCGGACCACTAGCGTACCAAATGGTACGCCCGTACCAAATGGCCTGCGGACCATTTGGTCCGGCCACCTCAGCATGAAGCCACTAACTCACACAGAAGCTCTTGTCTAGATATAATACACGAGACACAACGTTAGCATAGGAATATGCTTCTACAAACTCCCCCTTAACGTGTAGTGTATCTAGTTAACTATCTATCTAACAAAACTTCAGTCTTCAATCTTCAGCATTGTTGCATCCGATCTTCAACTTGAAATCTTGCCAGACTTAGAGCTTGCATGGCTGGATCAATCTTGAAAAATCTTTGAACTTCAAGATCCACTTGTGAAAGATATAACATACTCCCCCTTTCACCATGCTTGAGTCTTATCACACAGAAACCTGCAATTTCAGAAGACAGACACACAGCTTTCTTTTCTTTTGAAAATTAATTTAATCTTGGCGCAAAACTTCTGTTCGAGAATCCAAGATATAGTTTTGAATTTTTAAATTTTGTATCATGTATCGATCGGTCGAAAACAAATAAGAAACAAAATCTTTTTGGCTTTTTGAAACTTTATATTAAAACACACCGAAAATCTTTTTGGATTTTTCTAAGTTTATGCTAAAACACATCTAAAATCTTTTTGAATTTTTCAGATATAAAACATAAATGCAATACAGAATCAGACACTATTTTTGTCTTTTGTGAGAAAGATCACAACTTGGGATCATATTGGTCATAACATGCTGAACTACACTTCAATTTCAATTACTTCAGCACACAAGTCATGTCGATTACCGGTAAAATTTGTCCATCTTAAACTCAGGCACAATCATACTCATAACATCTGGATATGTTATTAATTGATTTAGTTTGCTTTGACCAGTGTACCCCACACTATCAGACATACTCAGATATGTTTGCTTATATCATTATTTGTGACTTCATTTGTGTTTTAACACATAGTGATTGTATTCATGATATAGTTAACTGTGTTCCATGCAAAAAGAAATAAGAAAGTTAAATCGTCTACCTTAAGGTCGATCTTTCGATACGCAGATAAGGCCTCGGATTTAACAAAATAAGAAAATAAAACAAGTTGTAAATTGTATAACCCAACAACAATCAGGTCGGTACTCCCGTACACGCAGAGAAAGTCCGATGAGTTATACGAAACACCAAAGAAAATAAAGCAGAACGTCAAACGAACAACAATCAGGTCGATCTTTCGATACGCAAAGAAAGTCCGATCGTGTGACAAAATAAAGAAAATCAAACAAGTTTAAATCTTTGCAAAATGAACACATGTATACACAGTGACTTCTCATTTTCTTTTTCACATATCTTTTCTTGATATATCATGAGATATGCATCAAGATGTTGTCCACTTGGTCAAGCATTAGTATTTAGTGTTTATCACATCTGAATACTTTCTGATTTAATGCCGAGCCTACCAAGTACATCAAACAATGATCTTATGGCTTTTTCATCTATTTTATCCATGAGTCAGACACGAAAGCCAATGTACCATCATTTCCCAATCATGTCGGAATAATTTCTCATTTTTCAATGTTTTTTGTATTTTTCCATTTTTCGATGTTTTTGTATTTTTCATTTTCTCCCCCTTAAAATGAAAACTCTATTTTTGGATTTTCATTTTAACAAAAACACAAACACACTATTTTTGGTTTTTCAATTTTCTCCCCCTAAACTTCAAACAAAATGCATTAAAGAAAGAAAATTTACCAATCCATACTGATACCTTTTCAGATTAAGCTTTTAGAAAATCTTTCAATTTTGAAAAATTAATCATTCAATTTAAGTTAAGAACGCAGAATACTCCTCCATCAGCAACTTTGCAATCACCAACGGGTCTTCTAGGAATACCTGCACACTGGTTATAAAGATTGAAACTCAAATGACCCGAAGCACACAACTTCTGGTCGACCCGTGTCTTCCACAAAATCAGTTGCAGCTTTGCGGACCATCTTAGGTCGCCACTGCATTTTTACTTTTTTATTTTTAACTGAGTCATCATCATATGATGAACCACCAACACTTGAATCAAATTTGAAAAATTGTTTTGTTTTAGATTTTGATTTGAATGGTGTTGACTCAGTAAAAATTCTGCCTGATTCGTCGATAAATGTAGCAGATTCGTTTGAAAATGATCTTTTACCAGTCTCAGGACAATCCTGTGCCATGTGTCCCTTTCGGCGACATTGATACCACAAACGATAAGATCGTTTAGATTGTGATTTGCCCTGAACTGGATGACATCTATCATCAGATTCAATACTATCAGAAATATCATCAAAAACTTGAAATCAGTTAGAATGTACCCATTTGGAAGTAGGACTTCGATGAGTGGAATTTGATCCAAATGAAGAAGATTCTTTCGGAGAACTTGTAGATGAATCTTTCTTCTTTTGTGCTCCTCCGAATCCTTTCTCGATAGTAGAAATGAATACATGTGCCAAATGATAGATTTGTTCAAGACTTGTATCTTTCTTCGCCTTTTGAGTCTTCTTTGACATGTTCTTCGGAACTTTCTGAGCAACTCTGTGATTATGATTACCCAAACCAGATCGTTTATAACCAGGTAACTTTGATAAATCCATTTGAGACTTAGAAGAACCAGCTTGAGCAACTTCAGTAAATTTAGCTTTAATACCCTTCAAATTGTTAGCTTGAACAAGCTCAGCAGCCAACTTTTCATCTTGCAACTGCTTGTCATCCCCCTCCACTTCTTTTCCAACAGAACCAACTCCCTTTTTGGAAATAAAACCACCTGAAACAAACTTTGTTGGAAAATTATCAACCAAAATCTCCTCTTGTGCCACGTTCATCTTTGATTTCTGTGATTTCGTCAATTTAGACTTCGTCGCAACAAATTCAGAATAATTACCAGTTAGAGCTGAAATTTGAATATCAGCAAGAGCATCAGATTCAATAACTGGATGCGGAATCTGATTATACTCCTCGCTTCCAAAAACCTTTTTGAAATTCTCGTCTTTGCATAAGTAACTGGTAAAAGAATGTGAATTCTTCAAATTATTCAACTACCTCTTAAGATCCAACACTTCAACATTCAGATCAGATATTTTCTTTTGAGCTTCACCCAATGCTGTTTCTGATTCAATTAATTGCTCTGAAGCTGTATTAAACCGAAACTTTTCCTGTCGCATCTGATCATGAGCATCACACACTTCTTGAGTAATTTTCTTGACACGGCCTTCATGAATCTCAATATTTCGTTTCAACAACTGATTGTCATGTGTCAAAGTTGTGACTTTATCAAGTAATATTGAATGTTCCATTTGACGATCATTTTCCTTAGCAGTAATTTCATCAAACTCTTTCTTGAGATCATCATAAGCTTTCTTCAGCGAATCTACTCGTACAGTTGATTTCTCAAACAAATTATCAAAATCATTAATCGCATCTTTTGCTTCACTTTCCCATTTCTCAACATTTTTAACCAACTCTTCATTCTCACTTTGCAACTTCAAAATTTGTTCTTTATCGGCACTAATGAACTTATTCAATTTATCTTGAACTGCCATCAACTCTTCCTTCAAAACATTCTTTTCGGCGATTAATTTCTCATTTATCTTGCAAATCTTATCAGAATTTTCAACTTTCTTCTTGAAACTTTCTAATTCTGTTTCCTTTAGTGTTCTCTCAACCATTAACCCTTCCTTTTCTCGAACCAATTCACGAATTTTTCTATCCTTTTCAGCACGAAATTCACAAGTTGACTCATACCCACTAACTTCAGAATCACTTGTTTCAGATGTAGTGATCTCAGACGTATACCCACTTGATTCAACTTCAATATTTGCCATAAAAGCCACAGGTTGACCGTTGATATAACAAATTTCATCTGGTTCTGCACACGTATCTTGAATAGCAGTCAAAGCAATAGGTGATTTGTCAAATTGTTTTGACCATTCATCAAATTCTTTATCTGCTTGAGCTTGAGCCATCATAGCTTTTGCGTCATGCTTATCATATTTATCTTTATCAGATGATGATTGAGAACACTCACGAGCAAAATTTCCAACCTTGGAACAATTGTAACATTTTACTTTAGATTTATCCAAACCCAGTTTTCTACTTCCTGGAACAAAAGAACTCTTCCCATGTTTCTTGATAAATCGTCGTCCTTTTTCAACCATCATTGCAAATTGCCAATGCAGATCTAATTCAGCCAATTGATCATCATCCAGCTGTTCTAACTCAGTTCCACTCAGACCAGCATCACTAACTTGACCAAATATCGATCCAGACGACGAAGATATAAAAGTAGATAATAATGCAGCCAATTCTTCAGTTGATTGAGCTGGATGCGAATTATTTGTTGATCTATCAGGAATGGTAAAACGACACCCTGGAGAATAACCAGAATTTTCAGAATGCCCAGCAAGAAAAGCTGTTACCGGCGGATTACTGCTTGAAATAGCATGTGACTTTGCCTTAGAATGAACGGTAGCATTATTTTCCCCAAAGTACAATTCAGGATTTTGAACTGTAGGATGTGCAGATTTCTTCACCAGCAATTCCATCTCACGAGCTTGTAATTTGCTAGTTATTTGATTGAATGTCCAATTTGAATAATTTGGATCATTTGTCAACATCATCACATAATTTTCCCATTTTCTGGTAAAGCTTCCAGAATTTTCTCTTTCAATTCATCACTATCTTTCTTGACTCCTACAACATCAAGTTCATTTATCAAATGGGAAAACCGAGCAATCAAATCTGGAATTTTCTCATTCTCGCAGTGCCTGAAATTATCAAACTCTTTCTTCAAAACTTTCTTTCGAGTATTTTTGTATTGATTATTACCCGTACATCTCTATTCAATAGCATCCCACAACTCCTTAGCCGTTGTATATTGCTTAAATTGATGCATTAGATCTTTTGGTAAGGCCATTGTAAGATAACTATATATTTTCTTTTCTCGAGAAAAAAACTTTCTGTTCATCAGCATCGAAACTACTAATCATCTTTGGTTTGTTGGGACTTATCATCGGATATTCATATTCTTTCTCAATTGGAATCCAACTTTCAATATCTTGCGAATAAATGTAAGATTCAAACCGACTTCTCCAATTGTGATAATCTTCAAGCCTTAGCAATTTAGGAACTTTTTGAGTTGTTCCTATCTCATTATCATAGTTCAACATGGCTTGCATTGATGTTTGAGTAGCAGTCATTGCATAGAAATCACTCATTTTGATGTTAAACCTAAAACCCCAAAACTTTGAACTCAAAAACGAGGGTCTTCCAAGCGGATTTTGGGGGTCAAACTGGGGGGTACAGACCTTTTAGGTGAGTACAAGTGTAGATCTCGGAAAGACGAACGTTTTGACTGGTATTGGGTTCCGTAACTCCAAACGGTTTGCAAGTTACGTCAGTTTTGAAGGTCACTATTCTGCCAGCGGACCAAAACAAATCTGCGGACCAAAATACTACCAGCGGATCAGATTTGTACCTGCGGACCAAATCCGGATCAGATTTCGTACGGCGGACCAGATTTCGTACGGCGGACCAGATGATACGCTGAAATAACTGCCGCGGATCAGATGGTACGCTGAAACTGCCACGGATCAAAAATATGAAGATTGCCTACCCGGACCAGATTAGCGGACCAGAATGCTGATGAAGATACACGGGCGGACCAACCAGCGGACCAGAAATTTCATCCGGCGGACCAGAAATTCGTCTGGCGGACCAACTGATTTCGAGGCTGATTTCACTGATTTTCATGAAATTTGACGTTTGGAGCTGGAAATTGCTTTAGTATGATGCGAAAATACTCTAGCAACACTCGGAAATTATTTTCCATCGTTGAAACACTCGGAATTGCGGAAATTTGATGAAAAATGAAGAAAACCCAAACTTTCTCTCTTTAACAATCCGAAAATTGCCAAATCACAGCAGTAGAGCAACCAAATGCTCTGATACCACTTGTAGAACCACGATACGATCTTACTACTGCATGATTCGGTAATCGGATAGCAACAAGAAGGTAAATAAAGCTTTGCTTTATTGATTCACAAAGAGATTACACAAAGTCAAGAGAGAGTGAGACACACTCAGTTTCACATAGTTAAGATGTAGAGAATGACAGAAGTTCTTACTAGCTCTCTCTAACACGCACTATTTATAGTCCCTAACATGCTGCTGGCGGACCACTAGCATACCAAATGGTACGCCCGTACCAAATGGCCTGCGGACCTTTTGGTCCGGCCACCTCAGCATGAAGCCACTAACTCACACAGAAGCTCTTGTCTAGATACAATACACAAGACACAACGTTAGCATAGGAATATGCTTCTACACCCGTGCTGACTGACACCGAAGATTTCAACTGATTGCCTGACAAGCACAACCCGTGTCCTGACAGGCACGACCTGTGCCCAACTTTAGATTTCGCCTATAAAAGTTTTGCTTCCCCCCTCCCATTTTCCTTGCTCAATTCTTTCTCCCCTCTAGTTTCCTACCATAATTTTCTTATTTTGTGCCACTTGTTTTGGCGTTATTAGTTGTTTGTCAAGATTGTAAGAACTTTAACCTTTTGATTTGCATTTGTCTATGAATCTTTCATCTTCTCTTAAGCACATCTTTAAAGCCATGTTTGACTAAATTCTTAAACTCACTTGGGGGAAAACAAACCTTTGGTGGGTTGGTAAAATGAGTTTTTTTAACTAACCTTAAGGTGTGGATGAATGACCTTGGGTAACTTTTTATATTAAAAGTTTATTATTGCTCTTTTTGAATAAACATGCCTTGTTTACTGTGGACCATTTGAAACGTTGCGAAGGTTCAAAACTCAATAGTTGGTGAGTGACACCCGACTATGGGGCGATGCATGATCCAGAAAAAATAGAGACTCGTTCCCCATATAAAGCAATACATTCGTGTGTTTTATGTCTATGTAAACAAACACGGGACGCACGCGAGAGCGGGTTAAAGGTATTGGTTGGGATATTGGGTTGGTAATATTTTGTCACCGCGTAGACACGGTGGTGATGCGGTAGTGGACTTGGTTTTGATCAAGCCCAACTATGTATGCGCGAGAGTGGTGCATGGGTGGAAACGGGTCTTAGTCCCTTATAAAAATATTTTCTCAATAATATAATCTGGTACGTGCGTTGTTCCCCTGCGAGTTCATGACAATGTATCCGAAGTGGATATGCGGAAGAGGCATCCTCATCTCTTTGAGACTTAAAGAGCAAATTTTGAGATGTAATTCCTTTAGGGGGGGGGGGGATGTAATACCTAGGACAAAACCGATGAGAAGGGGACCAATGTATGAATAAAAATAAAAGAGAAAACTTGATATATAGTCGGGACGGACTGTCCCGACCTTTAAAGTGGTTAGATGGTCCGCTTACCCGGTCGTGTTTCAGGTTAGGTTAGGTCCGCATGTTTTCTGAAACACAACATCAGACCGTCCCATGTTAGTTGGGGACCCCAAACGGTCTGCTTCGATGTCGGACGATATAAACAAGGTCTTAGCTCATTTTGGTTGGTTTTGTTTTAAAATTTCAACTCATGGATGGATGTCCCAACCGTCTATGCTATAACCAAAGTATCTTGATTTGTGGAGTCACGAGCAAGCATGATGGTACTTTGCTGAGCCATTTCATTTATGTAGTACAGTCCTCGATGCTCAGTGTCATGTCCAATAATCGCCCCCGTCTTGATGTCCTGTAGGATACAAAAGGTGAGGTACATTAGAACCACATAATTAAGTTCTTTTGTAATAGTTCACTATTGGAAATATTTCAATTGTTCATCCTCCGTCAACATATACTATTCCCCCATTAGCGGTCCGAATATGTGTCTTTGTTGGTTTAGAATGGGCTATTATGTCGGAAAAATTGCATGTCATAGTGTCGATGACCATCATTCCACCATTTTAACACCGTTCTTTAGTGTGTCTGCTCATCCCGCAATAGCTGCACTTGAGACGGGTTTTCTTAGTCTAGAATGATGATTTGGAAGACGGGTCTGGTCAGTGTTGTCCTCTTCAAACGAATCCTCCTCCTCCAGCATCACCTGGCCGAGTGACAACTAATTTGGGCGCCACGCCCTGTCGTGAGGATGCATCGCCTGTAGTTTCCCAGTATGCTCTAGTGAGCGGTTTCCTTCCTTACGGCTGCGTAGGGACCTTCGGCTGAGGAAAGCGTTTCATCTCAGAATTTCTCGTTTAATCGAGTCATAGATGTGATCTAGGGCATTGAGAAAATGAAACAATTTTCGTTCACTTATGATATTATTGTAGGTGGCGATATCTACGGAGCATCTCATGGGGTTAGGATCTCTCCTCTCAACTTCACCCCAAATGCTTGTAATGTAATCTATAAGTCTTCGAGAGGAACGCCATTCCATTTTATTTCATTTTCCTTAACATGTAAGTCAAAAGTTTGCAATTTGTCTTTCGCGCTGCTATACGTCTGTTGGGAATCTAGGACTCTTTTAGGTCAAAATTAAATTTTTTGACTTTTAATATAAAATCAAATTATATATATATATATATATATATATATATATATATATATATATATATATATATTAATCTATCAGATATTATAATGACGAATAATCAAATGCGGAAGCAGTGAATTTTAAAACTTTTATACGAGTCAGGTATTCCACACCCGTCATCCAATTACAATAAATTCAGATAAATATATAAAACACAACCATAGGGTTTATAGAGATTTACATTGAGAAAACCGAGATGGAGACAATCTGAATCGACAAACACATCCGCTAGAAATCCTTTGATCACGTGTTCTGGTGTGCTGTGGTGTATATATAAAATATAGCATTATTTTGTGACACCTTTTTAGCATTTGAAGCTTTTAAATTTATAAAACCTGATATATCGACAACTAGTATTGCACCACATTCACGGGCAAATGCACCCATCGTGGGCAATATAGTAGTGGTAAGTTGAATCGGGGTCGATCAAAGACACAGAGGAAAAGGAGGGCTTTTGATACTTTATCTTTGTTGACGTCTAACCTGAGCATTCTTTAAGTGGAGATGTTAGTAAAATATGTAAAAATAGTAAAATAAAATATCTATTCTAAAAACGGCGTGTCTTGATCAATTCGGTTGTAGATAACATCATTTGAGAGACTTATCAGTGGTGAATTGGTACCCTGGATTTTATATCTTTTCCTTAAGATTGATTATTGGCAGAAAGTCGACCGCCTTTTGGCCCACCTGGTTAACCACCATCTAAGTGCTAATCGTCTACGAGGAGTACGAATGCCGAGGGAAAGTGCTATCGGATCAAATGAAGTGTTCTAGTGCCACTTAGTCGTAGGGCCCCTTGGTCAGGCAACCGTTACGCATGACACGTCGTCATGAACCAGCAGGGGAACAACCCTGCGTGCCGGATTATTTTATTATAAAAATTACCTTTTTAAGGGACTAAAGGCCGTTTCTTCCGTACACCGCTTTCGCATATGTATGTCCAGCGTGACCAGAGCCAAGTTCACAACCGCGTACCTTTCGACTTTCGTGAAGTGACAAAATATTACCAACCCTCATTCCCAACCAAATAATTTCAGCCCGCACTTGCGTGGTCAGCCGAGTTTTCTTACATAGACATAAGGACCTCGAACGTATCATGTAGCATGGGGCACGAGTCACCTTTCAGATCATGCATTATCCCCCGACCGGGTGTCACAAGTCCGGCCCTTGGGATTTGACTCCCCAAATGGTCTGTGATATGTGAAGCACGCTTGGTTCAGAAAATCAGTAATACACTTTCAATAAAAAGGGTTTTTAAAAAGTCACTGGACACGCCTTAAAGAAAGTTTATTGAAAAGTCATGAGCGTCGGATCGTCTACTAAATCTAGCTATATCGGATACAAAACGAGTAATCAAGCAATAGTAAGTGTATATCACATCTGAATACTTTCTGATTTGCCGAGCCTACCAAACATATCAAACAATGATCTTATGGCCCTTTCATCTACTCTATCCATGAGTCAGATATGTAAGCCAATGTACCATCATTTCCCAATGATCAATTTCTCAAAATCTTATATATTGTGCATGTATTCACCTTCCTTATATATTGTGCATGTATTCACCTTCTTCCCATAACATGCATTTTCACAATTTCTCCCCCTTACTTGCATTTCTCCCCCTTAAAATGAAAAACTCTATTATTGGATTTTTCATTTTACAAAAGCAAGACTCTATTTTTGGATTTTTAATCAATTGAAAATGCATAAAGAGAGAAAAATTGATCAATCAACACAGATATCTTGCAGTTTTTTAGAATTTCAGAAAATTTGCAGGTTAGAAAAGTATATATTGCAAGCAATTTAAATTAAACAGAATACTCCTCCATCAACAACTTTGCAATCATCGATAGGTCTTCTAGAAGTACCTGCACACTGGTCAAACTAATTAGTTCATAAATGACCCGAAGCGGATCGCTTCTGTTCGACCAGTGTCCTGGTTTTGCTTTGAAACCACCTTGGGTTTCCATTGTTGTGGTTTTGGTAATTCAGTTTTTGATGAATCAATCACAGGTGACTGCGATGAAGAACCTACGTTTAGAATCTTTTGAAACATAGGAACAAAACGTTTTTGTATTAGAAAGAATGTAGGTTCACATTCATCAAAAATTCTGCCTTGTTCATCAAAGAACTTTGGTTTGGCAGGTTTATCAAAAACTGATATCTTTTGAAACCTTTGGTTTGATTCAGCAGGAAGTGGACTTTCTTTTGCCATATGCCCTTTTTGGTGGCAAACATATCATAAACATTGAGATTTGTCTCACCTTTTAGATCCCTGCACAGAATTACAAACATGTCGAACATGATCAGAAAAAGAATCATATACCTGTCGGCGGCGATCATGAACCCATTTAGATGTTGGGCTACGAGAATAAGAACCATCAGAAGAAAATTTAGTGGTTTGATTCTTCAAGGTTCTTGATGCATCCTTCTTCTTAAAAACTTCAGAAATTTTCCTAGCATCCACGTAATGAAGAGGAAACTTTTTGTCAAAGAATATCTGTTCCGAACCCTTGAGTTTGTAAAAACGCTCAGGTTGAACCTTCTCAGCTTTGAAAACTTCCTTCTCCACTTGCTTCATTTTGAGCTTCTTCAACTCTTGTGATGTTGATGCTGGAACCTCCTCAGCTTTGACATCTTGTGCTTTAAAACCCAAACCAACATGCTTTCCAAAAACTTATTCCCAGAATGTAAATTCTGGTGTCTATCCTTTACTAATTTTGAAAATTCAGCTTTGATATCTTTAATATTTTCTGTTCAACGAAGATCGTCTCATTAAATTCAGGTTGAGAACAAATATTTTCACTGAAGTAGCTGATTTTTCATTATCAATAGAAGATGAACCAGAAACAAACTTAGGAGCTGGAGGAATTTCATATTTCTTTCCTTTATTCTTTTTTAGTCTTCTTGGATTTTTTCTTCTTCACAATCTTCTCTGCTTCTGAATTTGATAATGAAACCTTTGAATAATCATACTCTTCAACCTTTTCCTTCACTTCTTTGAAAGCTTCTTTGATATGAGCAGGAGGTGAAGCTGTCTTATCAAACTTTTTTTCAAAATTTTCATCTTTAGCTAAAAAACTTGTGAACAATTGAGAATTAGAGACATTTTTCAGCAATCGATTGGCATCAATTACTTGAACCTTTAATTCTGAAATTTGCTGTTGAGCTTCAGCCAACTCCTTCTCAGTAGCTATCAACCTTTTTGCAACTTTGTGTGTTTCAAATTTCTGCATTCGAAGATTTTCTAGCCCTTCAAACAATTCTTTCTTCAATTTATCAATTCCACTTTTGAATCTCCAAATTTGTTGTTTGAACTTTATTCACACTTACCAATTCACGCTTCTCATCCAAATATTTCTCCATCACAGCGTGATAATTTTCAATCTTAGCAGCAGATTCTTCAGCATTCTTTGTAAGCAGATCAAGCTTGAGTTTTGATTTATCAAAAAGATTCTGAAAATCATTTGCAGCGTCTTCTGCTTCATCCTTCCATTTCTTAATTGCATTGCAGCTTTAACATTCTTTCTATCTTGTTTTAATATTTCTAAACTTCATTCAACAATTTGATCTCTGTAATCAGACATTTATTTTTCGAAAATAATTCCTTCTCATGTTTCCTAGACACCTCTAAATCTGAATTAACCAACTTGAATTCCTCAGAAAGCTTTTGAATTTTATTCAATAATGAAGCATTTCCGTTCAGCAAACTTTCCAAGTTTTCAGCAGATTTATAGGAACTTGGTGCTGAACTTGTGTCTGAACTTATATCTAAACTTTAATCTGCTTGTTGATCATAAGTGACAATCAAAGCAAATGAATCAAAATGTTTACCCCAATCATAAACACCATCATTCTGGCTTGTTAAAGCTGTCTTGTTTGCATTACTTGACGTTGGTTGAGTAAAACCAGGTTTGCTTCCATGAGCTTGTTGACATTCTTTAGCAAAATGTCCAAGCTTTGAGCATTTGTAACATTTCAACTTGGATTTATCAAATCCCAATTTGCTATTGAATTCAAATGAACTCCTGCCATGTTTCTTGAAAATTCGTTTTGATCTTTGTCCTAGCATAGCATATTGCCAAGCTAAATCTAATTCGTTCAACTGATCATCATCAAGTTCATCAAGATCATCCCTCGTAATCTTTTCATCAGCAACATTCTTGATAACCAACCCAAAAAATGATGTAATTAAAGCAGAAATCATTTTAGCCTAATCATCGGTTGTTTCAGCAAACAATGCATTCTGATTTGTGAAATATGGAATGGTAAAATTGCAGCCTTTTGAAGAATCAGAATTTCCAGAAACTCCAGCCATAAACGCAACACTTGGTGCAGAACTCGGATTTGGTTTAGCTTTAGCATTCATGCTAGCAGTATTCTCTCCATCATACAATTCAGGATTTTGTAAAGTAGCAGTGGACTTCTTTGAATTTAACATTTCCATGTCCCGAGCATGAAGTTTTCCAGGAAGCTCATGAAATGTCAATGTAGAGTATTCTTTATCATTAGTGAGTAACAAAACATAGTTTTCCCACTTTTCAGGCAAAGCTTCATAATCTTTTCTTTCAAATCTGCATCGGCTTTCTAAATTCCAACTACTTTTGATTCACTAATCAGATGTGAAAACCGTGAAACAAGAGCGGTAATGTTCTCATTGTCATAATGCTGAAAATTATAAAATTCTTTATTCATCACCTTTCGTCGACTCTTCTTGTATTCATCATTACCCTCACATCTTGCTGATAAAGCATCCCACAATTGTTTTGATTTCTTACACATACTAAATTGATGTAATAACTTAGTGGGTAATGCCATTGTAAGATAACCGAAAGCCTTTTGTTCAAGCTTGTATGATTTCCTTTCAGCAATGTCGAAGGTATGAACTTCCTTGAAATCTCCTTGATCAGTCGGATGTTGATAAAGCTTCTTGAATAGAATCCACAAATCGATATCATTCGTGCTTATGTAAGCAGAAAATCGTTGCTTCCAATTCTGATAATTTTCCAACTTTAATAACTTAGGAACTTTCTGACTTGTTCCAATTTCGTTATCAAAGTTCATCATAGTCTGCATTGCACTCTGCATCGCGGCAAAATCTTAAAATTCCGACATCGTTGAAAATTTGAATTCTGTATGTCCGAACCTTATCCGAACCTAAACACCTTGTCTGAACCTGCTCCGAACACTCTCCGAACCTCAAACGATAACCGAACTTCAAACGAACCTAACAATGCCGAACTATCACCGAACTCCTTCCGAACCTGTACCGAACCTATTCCGAACTTGTTTCGAACACAAACCGATCCGAACCTCGACCGAACAAGAACAGTTTCAAAAAAATGACCGAACTCTAGACGAACTCTTAACGAACACTGTCCGAACGTTGTTCGAACTAAGACTTCGGAGCAGTTAGTCCGAACCTGATCAGTAACCTCCGAACCTAAACATAATTTTCTCAAAACGCTCGATTTTGAACTGATTTTGACGAGATTTGCAGTAGTTGATCAGAAAAAGTGATAAGGAATGAATTAGGAGCAAAATTTTCACAAAAGACTCGATCGAAGTGATCAAAAATTTGTAATAACACTCGAAAATCACAAAAAATCACCCATTTTGTTTAAAAAAACCGAGAATAGCAACCACAGATCAGTAGAATGAACCAGAAAGCTCTGATACCACTTGAAAAGTTGTGAGCGTCGGATCGTCTACTCAATCTAGCTATATCGGAGACAAAACGAGTAATTAAGAGTTGTTTTATTGATCAAAGAACAATTACAACTCTGGACACTTAGAACAGACACACAGAGAATCACACCTTAGAAACACACACTTAAGATTCACTCTGGTACATACTCGTGTCCAAAACAAAGACCAAACTCACTATATATACACTGCTGGCCGAACCCTGTCCGAACTCCAGGTTCGGCCAGTCCGAACTCCAGGTTCAGACCAGGTTTGGCTGGCAGTGAACCTAGCCTTGAATTTGGACTTGTCTTGATTCAACTCGATACTTCACACGACACACAGATCATGTATTAACATTTATAAAAACAGTTTACCAACCCACCAAAGATCCGTTTATTCCCAAACGAGTGTAAGAATTTGACTAACACTTGAAAAATTGAGACTGATAAGTGTTAGTCTAAAGATATGCTTAATAGACAATGAAAGATTCATAGATAAATAACAATTTATTATCACCATAAGTTAAAGTTCTCACAATCTTTGACGAGTAGATCAAGAACACTAAAACAAATGGCTCACAACCGAAAATATGGAAACTAGTGGAAGAGAGGGGGAGAAAGTGAGCAAGGAGAAATGAAATCAGTTCCTCCTATTTATAGGCCAGCTGAAGTGGAGCACGGCCCGTGCCTGGCTGGGCATGGGGTGTGTATGTCAGGCAACACAGGTCGTGTGGCTTGGAGCACGGGGCGTGCCATCTCAGATTTGTCAGTCATTTAGCAAGCTTGTCAGCGGCACGATGCGTATTTATTAAGCACAGGGTGTGCCAAGTCAGAGCTTTCTGCCAACGGTGTCAGTAGCATGGGGCGTGCTTGAGTGGGCACGGGCTGTGTAATGCAGACTAGTACAGAGGCACGACCTGGAGCTTCGCTGGTATTGGGCACGGGTCGCGCCTAGTGGGGGAAGGGGTATGTCACGCTTTAGAAATCCATAAGTTGTTTCTTTTGTTATCCTTTCTTTGCGTTTTCCGTTCCTTCTGTGATTTCAGCTTAGCAAAACTCGAAAAACTACAAAGAAGACAAAAACACTGTTTCTTTGTGATAGCTAGTAATATTTTACTTAATAAGTTGGGGGAAATTAGTTATAAAACATGTATACTTGTAAGGCATATCAAACATCCCCACACTTAAGTTTTTTCTTGCCCTCAAGCAATCTTAGAAAATAGCCGCCGTTCGCCGTTCTGATTTCTGCCTTCTACCTGTTTGTGGACCAATCACTTAACTAAAAACCTATCCTCTAATTACCGAGATTTTTATCCAGTTGGTTGTTTTATTGAGGCATTTACGGGGGACAGCATTACCTACTGAAAAGTTTAAATTTATACAACTATGTACACCTCACAAGGGATCACTCGACACTCGGGTTAGATATGTACGGACTTGAGATCACTCATACCAGTAGAATCAACAAGGGTCATGGCTGTGAGGATCAATCCGCCACAGATCTCGCCGAAATCCATGTTGTAATCATGAGGGCTTACGAGTTTTTTTGAGGGTAGGCTAGGGATAAAGGGTTTGGAAGTTGGTGTGAAAAGGGCGAAAAAATTATAAAACTAAGTTTCTTTAGAAAGGTCAAAGTTTTTCGTGACCGGGGACAACAAATACAAAGAGCTTTTTGCTCCTTTATTTCCAGATACAGAAACTCACACATTTTTTTAGACAAATAACATGCCAGCGTAGATATTTCCTTGACTCGGGCGTATTTCTGCAACAATCGTCTGGCCGCTAATATCGTATTCTGGTGATAAGGTAGTCACTTTTTGAAAAACTTTTGAAAACTTCATTTAAAAACTTTATCTTACGAAAGATAAAGGGGGTGTAAAGTTGCGCTAGAGAGCTTGCGGATTGCAAAGCTTGGTGCGAAAAAGCACCAAAAAGTTTGGTGTAAAAATAAAAAAGTTGTTAAGGGGGTGAGATTGAGAGAAAATAAATTGCGTGTTAAGAAATGAAAGGTTTAGGCTCAAAGGGGTTAACTAGGGGGATATATTTGGGTGATTTTTTTTGGGGGGGGGGGGGGGGAGAAAATGGGTTTAATCCTAGGGGCCTCAATCATCTGATGACATACTTTCCGACTTTATCCATCTTGGACTGTATACCCTTACTAAGTTCTGGCTTGAATGCCTTACCTGGTTTCTTACTATTTTTGTTTAGGTTGAGCGAGTTAGATATTTACTGGAGTTAGGCTCAAAACACTCATTGAAAAAGTGGGGAAAAAAGGTTTTAAGTACTAGTTGTATAAGAATAAACTTTGGTTCGGTTTGTTATTTTGAAATGCTTTAATAATTGTTACTAGGTGGTAAAAATCTCTTTGTTTTGAGACCAGCATTTATTCAGGTGACTTTTTGTCCAGAATAGGTATTATTGGTTTTTTTCAGAAGACAAAGTTTGGCATATTTTTGAAAAAAAAAATTCAGGCATAGAAAAAGTTTAGTGTTGCTTAGTTCCAGCGAAAGCTGACAATCCCGTCCACACACTTAAATTGCACATTGCCCTCTATGTGCTTATTTGCACAAACAAAGCAAAGTGTGATTTAAATAATTTTAAGGGTAGGAAATTGTCACCGAATTCCATGCGTCTATCTTCTGAGGTTGCAACACCCTGTCGAAACTCCTGGCTTTTGCTTGCTTTCTTGTTGTCTTCCTTATTCAATACTACAACACTAAATTAAACTATAAAATAATTGTAGTGGAGATCCGGTAAATCTGCCCGTGTCTCAGTAGAAGTATCTTGTACTAGTCTGAGCTCAGAGTTACACTAGGCGAACCTCGATCTCCAGTACTAGTAACTACTAATACTAAAAGGTAAAAACTACGCTAACCTAAGATAGATAAATAAAGTTAAACTAAGACGGAAAGGAAGGGGAAAAATTCTGATAATCCTGAAGATATGTTCCTTGGAGTCCGTCCTGTTCTTCCTTGCTTTTACTTTAGACTTTCCATGGTAAGCCGCCATGGCGCGCCACGTTTATTGTATGGGTCTACTGGCTAGACCCGTAGTTCTGGTCTAGAAGAAGGGTGGTGAAGGAGAGGCGTCCTTCATCCGTTGATATGCAAATGCTAGACCTGACTCGATGTTGTCTACCACGTGTAAGGTACTGTCTAACTTCTTACCCACGCTCGAAAGTTGCTTCCTTGTCGCCAAACTTGATCGTTAGAGTGCCACTGCTCATATCTACCACTGCTTGTGTTGTTGCGAGGAATGGTCATCCGAGGATAAGTGGTACCTCCTTGTCTTCTTCCATGTTCAGCACGACAAAGTCGACAGGATAAACGAACTCTCCGATTTGAACTAGGAGGTTCTGAGCAATACCTGAAGGATACTTAACCGATCTGTCTGCAAGCTGGATGCTCATCCTTGTGGGAGTGGGTTTTTTGAGGTTTAGCTTGTTGAACATGGAGGAAGGCATAAGGTTTATGCTGGCCCCCATATCAGCGAGTGCATTTGAGACCTCAATGTTTCCTGCTACACAAGGTAGTGTGAAGCTAGCAGGGTCTAGCTGCTAACCCGGTTACTGACTGTTTACGTTGTTCCTCCACCCAGAGTTCTGATTGTTCCTCCACTTAGAATTGTTGTTATATTACTGGCGGGGCTGGTTCTGCACAAAGCTGACATCTTCTGGCTTACCATCCACCATACATCTCCGGTTTACGTGTGGGCCTCCACACCCTTCGCATCGCGGGGAAACTTCTGCAGATTTGCAGGTCTCTAGCTTCTTGACTTTGGAAGTCAAGGCCTCAATTTGAGCTTTGAGGGCTGTGGCATCATCTAGAGAGTGCGTACCTGGAGCATTTGCCTTGGCATTGCGAGCAGTGTGCCACTGGAAGCTGGTTTGTGCAATGTCTTCAATCTTTGAGAAGACTACCTCAGGACTTCCATTTCCTAAAATGTCATCGGAGTTGGAGTCGAGAATCTGGCGGGTTTACGGGTGCAAACTGTTGTAAAATATGGAGGCTTGTTGCCAGATCACTAGACCATGGTGAGGGCCTTTTCTCAAGAGTTCTTTGAAGCATTCCCACATGTCATATAGTGATTCTCCGTCTTCTTGAGTATAAAAGTTGATTTCCGTAAAATCTTGGCTGTCTTGGCAGGAGGGAAATACTTGTAAAGAAATTTTTAAACAAGCTCATCCCAAGTGGTGATGGAACCATTGGGGAGATTGTTCAGCCATGATTTCGCACGATCCTTGAGTGAGAAAGGAAACATGCGAAGTTAAACGACATCATTGGTTGCTCCGTTGAATTGAATGTTTCGCAAACTTCTAGGAAGTTTGTGATGTGAGAGTGAGGGTCTTCATCGGGCAAACCGTGAAAAGTAGGAGAATTTTGGAGCATCTGCACCAACTGGGGTCGAATTTGGAAGTTGCTAGCGTCGATACTAGGAGGAGCGATAGTTGCACCAAAATT
>JBCNJP010000017.1:71958436-71974330 GCA_039602395.1 Deinandra increscens subsp. villosa | reverse complement strand
TCGTAAATATTATCAGAATAAAAGTCGCAATTGGTTACATTTGGTCACATTGTTTGAAATGTGACTAGTAATTGTCACACATGTAATGTAAAAGTGTGACCATATGAACTGATCACGCTTGCTATGGTCACACAAACTGATCTTAAATGTCACCGAAACATGTCTAGAAAATTAAAAACGAACTACGGTCACACTTTTAATCGAAAGTGTCACAGGGTCGAAACGTGAAAAGTGTGACCGTATGTCATATTTGTACTAGTGTAGAGCATATTCCTATGCTACAATGTGTCTCGTGTATTGTATCTAGATTAGAGCGAGTCTGTGAGTTGTAGTGGCAATATCAATGGTGCCGTACCAATTGGTTCACCAGTTGGTACGTAGGCAAGTTTGTCACTAACTATAAATACCGTGTGTTAGAATGATAGCTAAGAACTTCCTGTCATTTTTACACCTTTCTATGTGTGTTCTAGAGAGAGAAACCAGAGCTTACTTCTTGTAATCTTCAAATGATTAATAAGAACAAAGCTTATTTACTTCTCGTGTTCACTAGATTGATCAAAGCATGCAGTAGTAAGATCGTATCTCGGTTTTACAAGTGGTATTAGAGCATTTGGTTGCTCTAGTGCTGTGTTTTTTTATCAAATTCGGATTTCTAGTGAGAGAAAGTGGGTGTTTCTTCATTTTTCATCGAATTCGTTCAATTCTGAGTGTTTCTGGTGCTAAACTTGATTTCTGAACCTTCCTAGTGTGTTTTCGCACCTTACTGTAGCAAATTCTAGCTCAAAACTATCAAATTCTGAAAAATCAGTCAAAAATATCGTGGTACGCCTGATGAACATTCGGGTACGCCATTTGGTACGCAAGTCAATCTTCATCTGAAAAGTGGTACGCTGGTTGGTACGCTATCTGGTATGCAAGGCAATCTTCAAACGTGGTACGCGACGGTTACTGGTTGGTCAAGGAAGTTTGCAAGCTGACGTAACTTGAGAACCGTTAAGAGTTAGAAACACTCAGAATTGAGAAAAGGCTGAGTTAGTCAAGGAAGTTTGCAAATGGAAGGATGAAGCAAAAGATGTCGAGAATGATTTTAATGATTTGTTTGAGAAATCCAAGATCAAGCTTGATGTTCTTAATAAGACTTCCGATGAATTGGCTGCTAAAGCAAAAAGTTATTCTATTGAGAGTGAAGCGTTATTAGAAGAGAGGAAGGAATTAACAAGGGTGAATAAGCTGTTGAACGCAAATCTTGATATTCAGAAAAGGAATGAAGATAAGTGGAAGAAAGAATTATTTGATGAGCTTGACAATCTGAGAGTGCAAAAATATGAAACACACAAGGTTGCTAAGCAGTTGATTACATCAGAAAAGGAATTGGTCGCGGCACAACAAAAGATTTCCGATTTGAAGATTCAAGTGATTGATGCAAATCGTTTGTTGGATAATATTACCAATTCACAATCATTCACCAGTTTCTTGGCCAAAGATGAGAATTTTGAGAAAGTTTTTAATAAGACAGTTACACCTCCAAGTATTATTAAAGAAGCTGTCAATGTTGTCAAAGAAAATGCTGAACAATGGGATTTTTCAAAATTATCATCATCTAATTCTGAAAAAGAAAGGGTTGTAAAGAAGAAGAAAAACAAGAAGGCAGGAAAGAAAAATGGAATACACTCTGAATTTCCTAAGATTTTAAAGTTTGTGTCTGGTTCGTCATCAACAGAGAATGAGCAATCAGCTACTTCTACCGAGAAGATTCATACTCATACAAATATTGATGAGACAATCTTCTATACCAAGAAGAATGTCAATGATGTTAAAGCTGAGTTCTCTCGTTTGGCGAAAAATGGGCATAAATCATATATTTCAGAAGAAAAAGGTTCTGGTAAAAGTGTTGGATTGGGTTTCAAGACCAAGAATGTTAAAGGTGATGGGGTTTAAATTACAAAACAACAGAATATGAAGAAAGCCAAGTTGAAACAAGTCAAGAAGGATGTTCTTAAGGCTGAAAAAGTTCAACCCGAGAGGTTTTACAAGCTCAAGGGTTCAGAACAAATATTTTTTGACAAACAATTTCCACTTCATTGTGTGGACGCTCAGAAAGTATCTGAAGTTTTTGTGAAGAATGATGTGTCAAGGAACAAAAATATTCAAAATGCTAAATATTCTTCTGGAAGATCAAATTCTACTTTAAATAGCCCAACATCCAAATGGGTTTATGATCATCGACATCAGGTATGTGATTCTTTCTATGATCATTTTGGAGATGCTAACTTTTGTGAAGCTTTGCAGAGACCAAGGAGGAAAAATGTAAACAATCGTTTGTGTTACAATTGCCGATAAAAAGGGCATATGGCACAAGATTGTCATGTCACTGCTGCTTCTAGTTCAAGGAAAAGACAGGTTCCTTCTGTTGGTAAATCTGCCAAATATAGATTTATTGATGAATATGGCAGAGTATTTGATGAATTTTAACCGACATATTTTAAAACTCAAAGAAGGTTTTTACCTAAATTTCAAAATGATTCATCTGTCAGTTGTTCGTCACAATCTACTGTGACAGGTTCATCAGATACTGATTTACCAAAACAATAAATTTGGAAACCTAAAGTGGTTTCAAAAGGAAATCAGGAAATTGGTCGACCAGAAGCGATTCGCTTTGGGTCATTTATAAACTGATGTGTTTGACCAGTGTGTAGATACTTCTAGAAGACCTATCGGTGATTGAAAAGTTGCTGATGGAGGGGTATTCTGCTGATTTAAGTTAAATTACATGTGACATCAAATTTCAAAAACTGAAATTTTTCTGAAATCTAAATCGGAAAGGTATCCATGTCGAAAGGTTAATTTTCTTTCTTTAATGTATTTTGTATATAGTTTAAGGGGAGAAAATTGAAAATACCAAAAATAGTGACTTTGTGTTTTTGTTAAAATGAAAATCCAAAAAGAGAGTTTTCATTTTAAGGGGGAGAAAAAGAGAAAAATACAAAAACATTGAAAAACATAAAAGTACAAAAACATTGGAAAATGAGAAATTGTAACCGACATAATTGGGAAATGATGGTACATTGGCTTATGTGTCTGACTCATGGATAAACTAGATGAAAAAGCCATAAGATCATTGTTTGATGTGCTTGGTAGGCTCGGCATTAAATCAAAAAGTATTCAAATGTGATATTCATTAAATACTAATGCTTGACCAAGTGGACTACATCTTGATGCATATCTCAAGATATTGAATAGATATATGTGAAAAAGAAAATGAGAAGTCACTGTGTATACATGTGTTCATTTTGCAAAGATTTAAACTTGTTTGATTTTCTTTATTTTGTCAAACGATCAGACTTTCTCTACCTGTCCACAAGACCGACCTGATTGTTGTTTGTTTGATGTTCTGCTTTATTTTCTTTGGTGTTTCGTATAACTCATCGGACTTTCTCTGCGTGTACGGGAGTACTGACCTGATTGTTGTTGGGTTATACAATTTCAACTTTTTATCTTTCTTATTTTGTTAAATCCAAGGCCTTATCTGCGTATCGAAAGATCGCCCTTAAGGTAGACGATTTAACGTTCTTATTTCTTTTTGCATGGAACACAGTTAACTATATCATGAATACAATCACTATGTGTTAAAACACAAATGAAGTCACAAATAATGATATAAGCAAACATATCTGAGTATGTCTGATAGTGTGGGGTAGGGGTGTCGAAAGTACCCGAACCCGATTAACCCGACCCAATCCGAACCCGAATAAGTTAATTAGGGTCGGGTCTAATAGGGTTTAAAAAGCTTAATCGGGTAAAGCGGGTTAACCCTACAAACCCGAAATGTTGTTAGGGTCGGGTATCGGGTTATTTTCTTAAAAAAATTCGGGTTACGGGTTAACCCGAATATTGATAAGGTTATAAGGATAAGTTTAATTTACGCCCAAAATTCGTAACTAAGTTTAATCTTGTCTTGAAATACAAAATTTATATTTTTGAACCTTACTACGTCGAAGTTGAAGAAAATAGATCTCAAGTTTAATATTCTTGGTACAAGATGATGCAATGAAGGAGTTAAGTACTTAATTTCTTAAACAAAAGTTTCACTCTAATACTATTTCTTAATTTTTGTTACTGTAAAACTATGAAATTTGGTTCCCTAAATAATGTCTCCATATATATATCCTAAGAGGAAAAAAAGTACACAGCAGTGCAGACTAAAATATATAGCCCAAAGGAATCCCTGAAAGAAAAGCATGTAACTTGGTCAGTGTAGCGCTGATTAGCTTTGTTCTTTGAGATGCAAATAGAACATATAAGTGTAACTCATGTATGAGTTGAAACTCGTAGTTACAAGGAACAAAATTAAACAAACATTACTTAGGATTTTATTTAAGCATCAATGGTTAAATTAATAGTCTGCACCAAGCGATATAAAGCTACTGAGAAACAAATTTTGGTCGATGCACACAGCACATTCCATGTCATTTCCAAAACAAAGCAACCCATAAAATGAATAAACCCAAGCAATAAATCATAGGAACATTGGAACTATGTTGCAACATCAGTGGAGGACTTGCATTTTTAACTTAAGACAAGTGAAAAATGTATTTGTGTACAATACCCGACTAACCCGACTAGCCCGACCCTTATAACCCGAAACCCGACTAACCCGAACCCTACTAACCCGAACCTTAGTAGGGTCGGGTTGCGGGTAAATTTTTTTAATCAAAAAACCCGACTAACCCGACCCTAATAACCCGAAACCCGATCGGGTTGACCCGATTAACACCCCTAGTGTGGGGTACACTGGTCAAAGCAAATCTAATCAATACAATAACATATCCAGATGTTATGAGTATGATTGTGCCTGAGCTTAAGGTGGACAAATTATACCAGTAATCGACATGACTTGTGTGTTGAAGTAATTGAAATTGAAGTGTAGTTCAGCATGTTATGTTCAATATGATCCCAAGTTGTGATCTTTCTTGCAAAAGACAAAAATAGTGTCTGATTCTGTATTGCATTTATGTTTCATATCTGAAAAATTCCAAAATGATTTTAGGTGTGTTTTAGCATAAAATTAGAAATTTCAAAAAATATTTTAGGTGTGTTTGATTTAAAGTTTCAAAAAGCCAAAAGGATTTTGTTTCTTATTTCTTGTCGAGCGATCGACATGTGATACGAAATCAAATTTCAAATCTATATCTTGGATTCTCAAAGAGAAGTTTTGCGCCAAGATTAAATTAATTTTCAAAAGAAAAGAAAACCGCGTTTCTGTCTTCTGAAATTGCAGGTTATGTGTGTCAAGACTCAAGCATGGTGAAAGAGAGAGTTTGAAGTATCTTTACAAGTGGATCTTGAAGATCAAAGATAATTCAAGAGTGATCCAGCCATGCAAGCTCTATTTCTGACAAGATTTCAAGTCAAAGATCGGATGCAGCAATGTTGAAGATTGAAGAATGAAGTCTAGTTAGAGAATAGATACACTACATGTTAAGGGGGAGTTTGTTAGAGCATATTCCTATGCTATAATGTGTCTCGTGTATTGTATCTAGATTAGAGCGAGTCTGTGAGTTGTAGTGGCAATATTAATGGTGTCGTACCAACCGGTACGCCGTACCAATTGGTACGCCGTACTAATTGGTTCACCAGTTGGTACGCAGACAAGTTTGTCACTAACTATAAATACCCTGTGTTAGAATGATAGCTAAGAACTTTTGTCATTTCTACACCTTTCTGTGTGTGTTCTAGAGAGAGAAACCATAGCTTACTTCTTGTAATCTTCAAGTGATTAATAAGATCAAAGCTTATTTACTTCTCGTGTTCACTAGATTGATCAAAGCATGCAGTAGTAAGATCGTATCTCGGTTTTACAGGTGGCTTGGTGGTTCACGATGGCTGGACAGCAGCGGCAGCAGGAGCACCGCGGCAGCAGCACCGGCGATCAGCAGTAGCTCCGGCGGACATCAGCAGTTTCGGCGAACAGCAGCAGCAGCGTGGCAGTAGCAGCAGCAAGGTGGCGGAGCACAGCAGCACGGTGGCGGAGCACGGCAGTAGTAGGAGTTGTGGTGGTTGCTGGATGTTTGGAGTCTTGCTTCCATTCCCAAGTGTTGGAGTAGGATACTTTGTAGCGCCCAAGGGAATTGGATAAAGAGAAAGTCTCTTACTTTCAAGGTTAGGAGCGGGTGAAGGATGTGATCCGAGGTCGGGGCTGGTCTCAGATATCACCTATCGTCGTTGGGGAACTGCTCTCCTCTAGTATTAGCATTAGCATCCCCCGCTGAAAGAATGAATTCCCGCCCATATAGATTCTATTTCGTGCTTTGCTATAACCTTCCTCGCTCATTTAACTTTTCTTTGGCCTGGTGGGCATGAAAAAGAAGACTGGAAGAGCCATGCTGAACCAACTTTTTCCTTTCTTGACTGGTGGTGAACCCTCCTCTCTTCTTTCTGGGTCCGCCCGTACCAGCTAACTCGCTTTCCTCCTAAAGGGTCGGCCGAGAGGAGAAAGGAAGAAAAAGGTGCGGGGAGGGGTCTTTGGCCGGGAAAAGAAGAGGAGAGGAGGAGGGGCGGCTGTTGGTGATGGTTGATGGTGGTGGCGACAGTTAAAGGAGGTGGTGGTGGCTGTGTTATTTTCAACAGAAAAAAAAAGGAAAGGGGAGGGTGAAGAAGTCGGTTACTTGAGGAAGGAGAAGGAGAGAGTGAAGGGGTTGAGTGTTTGTGAGGAGAAGTTGGTGAATGGAGTGGTGTGTTGTGTCATGCAACACTATTTACCAATGATGAGAGCTAGAGTGAGGTGATTAGGGTGAAAGGTAGCCAAGTAACTTCCACAATTTACTAAAAAAATCTCCTACCCACACTTTTATAAAACTTAATGTGTAGGTGATTTATTTATAAAAACAAATTTTGGTTTATAAAAGATTTTCATGATTTATAAAAAATATGTTGTGTATTGTAAATGTTTATAAAACATAAGATTATTTGAGGAGAAATAATCCACAACCTTCTTATTTAAACAATGTATATAAAAAAATACAAGTTCATGACAAATTTTATAAAAAGAATAAGTGGTAGAAAGTTTTATAAAAATTAATACAAGTTGATGGGCTAATAAAATATAAAATAATCTGTTGGGCTTGATATTGACATTGGGCCTAACAATTTAAAAGGAATGTAATCGGGCCGGTTTGTCGTTTTTTGGGTCGTACGGGTCCAAACGGGGCGCCGGTTCGAGGTCCGGGCCCGGTGTGCATCGGCTGAGGTTATGGGTCGCCACGATCATTTGGTTTATCAAATTGGAGTAACGGGTCAAGGTTTCGGGCTCGATTTCATTATTTTCGGGTTATTGGGCCTATTGGGCCAAGTCGGGCCCAATTAGGTGATCGATTGGGGTTCGGCTTAAGTCTTGAAAACGATTTCAGTTTGTGATGTTTTTATTTCATAAAAACAATTGTTTAAGTCGGTTATAACTGTTTTTCATAAATTAGTTATATTTTTCAGTTTTTTTTCGCACGTGTTACGGTTAACGTTTTTAGTTTCGACAGTTCGTGACAGTTTTAAGCTCGACCGCCCAGATTTTTTAAATCCGAATAGTTTTAAACACACGATCGCGTATTAGTTTGTTGTGTCAATTATATAATGTTCGACACCAGTTCCATATAAAATATAAAAATACATTTTATATTTATTTTTCTTGTTATTATAGTTCCATGATTAATATATGAAATCTCTATGAAGTTTATGTAGGGATATGATCACGTATTAATAAGCGTATGTCCGGAAAGTATTTAAGCCTACGGGGTTACACGTCTCGACACTAATGTATTTGTATTGATTAATTAGTTAATTAATATTTATCACGAACATTTAACGAGGAGTCGTTAAAAACTAACGGTTAATTGTTAACAAGGGTGTTAGTTGTAATTAGAGAGAGTTATAATTGGATTACAATAGAGAGAAGGCTTTGGGATAGGGCCTTAGGCCGATTTCGATTAGGGCTCCCTATCTCAATCCTTCACTTGTTTTCCAAGTCTCCAAACACTATAAACAAACCTTATGGGTTTGAGGTTTGGTGGCTGCAATTAACTTGTAAAGTGCAAACCCTAATCTCTCTTTTCTCTCTCTAATTTTCGGCAAAGGGAAAAGAACCCAAGGGGTTCGTTTTCTTGTGTGGTTCGACCAAAGCCTACATCAAGAGGAGTTCGTGATTGAGTACTAGCATACGTACATCGGTGTGTCGTGTGTGCGATCGTAGAGGGATTTACTTTAAATCCTAAGAAGACCTTCTCTTGTCGAGCTAAAAAGGTACACGTTGTCTATCCGGTTAGTTAGATTAATTCATAGGATAATATCCGTTGCGTACTCGTGTTTATATCGATAGATTGTTATATAACCTAACAGTGGTATCACGAGCCACCTATGATTTTAATTAATTACCGGGAATAAAAACTTGGAAGGGGGTAACCAAATCAAGATTCTAGCTTTTCGATCCACTTAAAATCGTGTTGCACAATTGGAAAAAGGTTTCGCAAATTAGTAAAAACGAAAAACCCTAATCTCGATCGAAAACCGGTTCTCGACCCGTGGCTTGGTTCCCAAATCGAAAACCGGTTCTCGACCCGTGAATAGGTTCTCGATCGAAACCGGTTCTCGACCCGTAGGTTGGTTCTCGATCGGAAACCGGTTCTCGACCCGCCCTTATGTTTCCGATCGTAAACCCTCAATTCGATCGTAAACCCGTAACTTGATCGGAAAATTGGTTCTCGACCAGATCGTAAACCCCTAATCCGATCAAAAACCCTCATTTCTCGACTTGTTCATCGTAAACTCGAAGTCGTCGTGATCGAAATCTTAATTTTTTGGATCGAAAACCTCTAGCCGAATCGGAAACCCTAATTTTAGGTCTAAAATTTGATTTTGTGATCTAAAATTAAGAACCCAAGTTTTTGTTATTTGATAATCAACATGTTGTACCTTTAATTTTAAATGTTAAAAAGACGTAAAAACCATGAAGTTTCATGCAAATCGTTTATGGTTATTACTTATATCAAAGAGGATTAAAATTATGTTAGATAATGTAGAGCCTAGAATTATGAGGCTTGCAATATTAAATGTTACTTATAGTATTGGGCTTGTAATAGTTAGTAAAATGTTATGTGGGCTAGTTTGTAATTGGGTTTAGATATTGGGCCCGGTCCAGTTTAGAGGGATTAGGGTTAAGTTTGTTATAAAAGCAAACTTAATCCCTCATATCAAGGGTTCACGATTTTGATAGAGAGAGAAGGAGATTGCGTGGAGCTAGGAAGAATTCTTGTGTACCAGACGATTATTTAATCGTGTGCACGAATCAAAGGTGATTAGTATCGTTTGTTTATTTAATTGTGTTCTTCATCATTTACTATTTTCATCTTTGTTCTTGAATCAATCAATTGTCGGGATTCCGCACCTTCGATTGATCGTCGATATCGTGTAAGGATCGTTTTGGGACTTACAATTGGTATCAGAGCCAAGAAACGCTGTTTCAAGGCTCGCACGATATCTGATTCAAGATTTTTCAATGTTTTTTTGGTTGATTTTGGGTGAGTTTGCTTTTGACGGCTAGGTTTATAAATTAGGGTTCATAATTTTTGTGTGCTTTTTACATATTTTGGTCTTTAATTTTCGAACTTGATTGTTCGTAATTCAAGATTTACGTAATCTGTTTTGCTTCAATTTGAGATTTGAAATTAAATCACTTGGTGGTTGGTGCATTTATTTATTCTATTTTAATTTTCGATTCTCTCTTTCTCTGATCTTTTAGAGGTTGGTCAACGTGGTCAAGTGTTTTTAACTAAGTGATTTTGAGATCTAAAAATAAAAATAAGCATCCGGTCAAGCTCGTGATCCATGCTAGCAAGCACGTGATTTTACTGTGCAAAATCAAATCTCGAGCTTTGAAGTTTCTCGGAGGAGTACTTGGTGGTTTTTTTTTTTTAAGGAAAGTAGTTTTCGGTCAAAAGTAGTGTTTCGGCCGCTGATTAATTGAAATTCCAATCGAAGAGGATTTTATTTACGTTTGTGCCATTGGGATTTAATTAAAATAAGTGGCCCTCGTCATCCGGTATTTGAAGTGGTAAACGGCCACTCAATTCAAGTTGGTGCAAATTAATTTTTACGGGGTTTTGATCGTTGAATTTTTCTGCACATTGTGGAGTAATTCGTTTTTTTTAATTTTCATATTTTTGCTCCAAGTGTTTCAAGGTGTTACTAACGGTTTTATTTGTGAGTTTCTTGTGATTGTTATGCAGGTTACAAGTGTTGCAGAAGCAAGAAGCCCGTGTTCTATAAGCTATTCGATCGAAAAATTTGTGGCTTGGACCCTTATTTCGATCGAAATTTTTGGCTTTTCGACCCTTTTAGACACTTTTCGATCGGAAAGTCCCTTCGTGACTTTCGATCGGAGAGTACTTCCCGGTTCCCCACTTTTCGATCGGAAAGTCCCCTCGTGACTTTTCGATCAGGTCCGTTTCGATCGGAAAGTCCCTTCGTGACTTTTCGATCAGCTCCGTTTCGATCGGAAAGTCCCCTCGTGACTTTTCGATCAGCTCGCCCTTCGATCGGAAAGTCCCTTCGTGACTTTTTGATCTGCCTCGTCCTTCGATCGGAAAGTCCCTTCGTGACTTTTCGATCAGCTCGCATTTCGATCGGAAAGTCCCTTCGTGACTTTTCGATCTGCTTACACTTTTTGATCGAGCCGAAACTCTGCCCGATCGAAAAGCTGACTTTCCGATCCAGTTGAGACTTTTCGATTAATCCCTTTTCAATCCATTCAAGTCTTTCAGTTCGTATTTTATCCAGAAGTTCATCCAAAGACGACAATGACAAGTACTCAAGTTGCTTCTCCTCCTGTGAGTGATCAAACTCAGATATGTTCGAACTCGGCTTGCTCCGAATCAATCGAACATTATAAGCAACTGTTTTGAACTGAAGAAAGAGACCGTCTCAATGCAGAGTACAAACTAAAGAATCATCTAAAACAAGTCGAACCCTACAAAAAGAGGATAGAGTCTTTAGGTAATGAACTCAGTCAGGAGAAGTATCTTTTCTGGACATTCCGTGAAAAAGAGGAGGAAAAACGGAAGATCAATCGTGCTGATGGAACTTGGATCTGTAACTGCGAGGAATGCTCAAACCCCACGTGCTGTGCTTTGATTAAAGAATGGGAGAGCAAGTTTACAAATGAATGTCAAAATCATGCAATCACTGCTAGAGACCTTAGGGAGTCCAAAGGAAAGACCAAAATTTTTAGAGAGAAACTTGAGGCCATTCAGGTTGATGTTAAGAATCTTCAATCTCAGGTGAGTAATAAAAGCACATATCTTAGGCTTGCTAACGCTAAGGTAGAAGAGCTAACCAAGGAGGTTGAGGAACTAAGAGCAAAACTTAACACTTCCCAATCTGCCCTTGAGAAACATCAAGTTATTCAAAAGAAAATGATGGACTCTCATCGTACTTTATTCAAATCAGAGGAGCGACTCGAGCATGTAAAAGAAACATCTGGCCTCGGGGATGGAAATTTTCCTCCCCCATTACAACATGAATACATCAAAGTGCCCCAAACTGCAGAGGAATTGTTAAAGGAGTCCCTGAATGAAGCAACCATGGTATATGGGACTCAACCAGTGCAGAAAGATGAAAAGACAGTCACTGAAGCAACTCAGTCTAATAACACTACTGAGTGTGCTGGTTCAAGCTCTAGTGAAGTGAACAGAGCTGATGAAGAAAATTTGACTCCTTATCCAAAGATCGAGACTCCTTATTCGAAAGTGGTGGATGAGGTAAAGCGGGAACGTGTGGTGATGACTACAAGGCCCAATGGTAGGATATTCATGACATCTGGGTCTATGCTTGACCAAGAACCAAATGTTGGCTATGAACTACAATCCTTCTCCTCCAAGTTCAAAGGCTTGGGTCATGATGGCGGTTTATCATCGAACATTAAGAGCATGAGGCCCAAGATCACCATCAAGCCTCCAACTTCTGTTCCTATCAAGATTGAAAGGCCCAAAACTACAATCAAGTCTCCAAACTCATCAGTGGGCTCATACAGCGGAGACACAACTTTCTTAAGGAAACCAGTGGGCCCAAAAGCTGAAATGTCCAGTTCTGCTCAATCTTCTACCAATTGGAGATCCAGATTCTACCCAAAGATGCAGACAAACCATCATGTTTCTCCATCAAAGCCATACAGCTCAAATGGCTACACATCTGATTTCTACCAGAAGAAGCAGACCTGTTATAACTGTGGAGTTCCTGGTCATATTGCTAGAAATTGTCTCTATCGCCCCTATGAGCCATATTATCCGCAAAGTCGGAGTGTTTCCTCTCAGGATTCAATAAAGTCTAAGCCAATAAAGGTGCAACCACCTAAGGCGATGAAGACTGTTTCTCCTTTGATAAAACCCTCTGATCAACATTGGGGCGCTGCCAAAGAGCAAAGAAAACTTTCAAATCAAAAATATGTTTTTCCAAATTTTGAAAATTTTCATAAAAAGGTGAAGAAACCGATTTCAAAACAACACAAAGTTGACAAACCTAAAGTTACTCCTCCAAAGGTAACTAAAACTGTTTTGAAAAAGAAACCTGAAATGAAGAAGGTTGAAATACCTAAAGTCACTACTTCAAAGGTGACTAAAACAACTTTCAAATCACCTGGTATTTGGAAACCAAAATCAAAGGCAGCTGCAACTCAAACTCCTGATTTTTCAAAGGGCATGTGTTTAAAAGAACTAACCTTCATTGATTCTTCAGGTATACCCAGAACCACAATGGCCTGGGTACCTATGGCTAACTAATCTCTCACAGTGTGCAGGAACAGTCAAGGAGGACTTTCATTAACTTTGTTTGTTTGTTATAGTGATTGTTCCAGGCACAGGATAGGAGGCATCTCTCTACTACATGACATGAAGATTTCAATGGAGGGTATGTCTCTTTGTGAGAGGTAAATCTGAGAAAATCAGCAGTAAAGGTAACACTATCTGAATTGTTTGTTTCTTGGCTGATTTGATGTGAAGTATGGTTGTGCATGAAACAAAACCCATTTCTGAAAATTTTCAAAAGATAAACTTTGAAGGTTAGCATGGCCAATTTTTAGTACATATTTAGTATTGTGTCAGTGAGTGTTTTAAAAAAAATATAAATAAAATAAATAAATAAATAAAAAATATTAAAAAAAAAAATAAAAAAAAATATTAAAAAAAAGGTGTGTGTGTTGTTATTAAAAATCAAAAAGCAAGGGGAAGAATAGAAAAGATGAAATAGTACCCCACCCCTTAAAAAAAATTTGTGCTTTTTAATTTTTAATCTTTTGTTTGTGCGTTTGAGAAGGAGGGAAATGAAATAAATTTTCGTTTTGGAGATGGCTCACACGCGTAAGGCAGATGTGAAAGACATGATCCATGGTGATATGCTGGTAGGCTCAGATCTTAAATCTGAAAAGGTATATGTTACACACTTAAAGATAACGTATGGCAGTTTGTTGGGTAACAGCACTTAGGTTAATTGCATTTCTATTTGACTGCATGTTCAAGTTCCCGATACACACGCTTGTCTCCAAGAGTGTGAAAATGAGCTCAAAAAGTCGGTGTCCCCTCTGCTTTGCGTGAGCAATGACCTGGGGATGCTTCGAATGTATGTAAGGCTCTCCTCTGCTTTGCGTGAGCAATGACCTGGAGTTGTCCATACATACGTGCTTCTAGATCACCTAAAATAAAAAATATATAAAAAAAAATAAATAAAAAATTGCATGTATACACCCAAAAGATGCCAAAGAGCACAAGAAAAGAGACCCTCAAGTGTCCAAAACCCTCAGCCTTTGTCACTGATGAGAGCATCAATAAAAATGTTTCAAAAATTCAGTTGACTTTGTATATTATACCCAAAAAAAATCTATGTGATCTATTCTTTCTCTTCTCAATCCAGTCTCGAGCTTAGTTTCAAACTTCTGGTTCAAGTTGTGAAAATATGTGGTATGGAATTTATGTGCTTGATAGTGAGTAATAACATGTACCTAGGATTTGTTGAAACCCACTTGCTGTTCATAATTAATGCACCAATAAAAGATAATAAAGTGAAAAACAGCCTGAATAAGAAAAGGGTTTGAGTTTAAAGTGGATCAGTATATTGGCAATCACCTGGACGTGTTCGAGTAACAGAAGCTGAAAAGGGTTCCTCGGTCAGATTCATACGGTTTGATCCCAAAATAAAACCTTCTCGTTTAGAAATTTGGTATGTTTGTTTTTTTTATTTATTTTTCTTTTGTGTTATCTTAAGTTTTTATTGTTTATTTTTCAACCATGGCCAGGTTAATTTAAAGGTTTTAATAAGTTGTTATGGGTTTCATGCATGAGTGTATCCTCCCTCAGAACCTCAGGGGGAGATAATAAAAAGAGTCCTCGGGTTTAGGAAAAGTATTTGGTAAAATAATTCTAACCCGATAACCAGTCATCATGTCTGGTTAGTGTCTGTTTCATGTTGTGCATGACAGGTTAAATGAGATGTCATGGAGAAGAAAAGTCAATGAGTGTTGCTACTGTTCGTGTTGAAGAACCAGCCGGAAAAGGACTTACCCTATGCTCAGGGGAAGTTTGTTGGTTTTTCAAGTGAAGCTTCTTAAGACTCAAAAGATACCGTTCTCAAGTTTAGGGGAAGCTGATTGAAGAAAAGATGCAGAGCACTCACAACAAGAAATTCAAGAATGCCAAGACAGAGGTTGTTCAAAATTTATCCTCTGAAGTCTCATGCAAGTCAAGACAGTTACTGATGCTTTAGCAAGGACTCGCCATGTTTCAAGAAGAAGCAAGTACATGAGAATCCTCCTTTCATTAATTGTTTATCATTTGGAGTTCAAGCTGATGCTGATAAAGAGAGAGAGCCATCTAACATCCCACATGATGCCCATTAAAGATTGTTAAAGAAAAGAATCTTCATCAACCCATGCTCAAGCCAAGGAGAAGACTGCAAGTCTGAAGAATGAAAGTAGAAGACATTTAATAGCACAAGCCAAGGGGAAGATTGTAAGGGAATAATTTGTGGCTTGTGTATTAAATCATCACTTGGCGGACTATTTTGAAGGCCTATGTGATTGAATAGGTGTAAAATAGCTGGGTTTTCATTGTATTGGGTCATTGGGCCAATTTAAACATGTTTGGGCCCAATTAGAAAGAGTTTAAGGGGTGTTTAGTGGGCCTGTTTAGCCTAATCCGAAAATTAGGTTTAAGATTTGTTTATCTATATAAACAAATCTTAATACTCATATTAGGGGCTAGCTAGTTGAGAGAGATACAAGGAGGCTTTTCGGGTTGTGTCAAGCTTGTGTACCAGACGATTATTAATCGTGTGCACTCTTTGAGGTTTTATTGCATTTATCTTTGCGTTTTTCATATCTTTATTTCACCCTTGTTCTTGAATCTAGTCTATAGTTGGATTCCGCACTTCTATAGATTAAACGATATCGTGTAAGGATCGTTTTGGGACTTACAGATAATTAGAAACCCTAAGATTATGTGATTATTTGTGATAATTGTGACATAATAAAAGGTTTTATTGCAAATTTGTTTTATGAAAATCGAAATTTGCTTAAATATCTATTGAAATATGATTTTGTTTATAAAATATAATTTGTGTCCTAAAACTCAAAAGAAACACCGGCTCACCCATTTGAACACACTATAAGAGAGGTATAAGTGTTGGATATATGGTGTCCTGACCCGACAGATTAAAGAACCCGACCGATATTGACCCGTAAGAGTTACACCCGGGTCAACGGACTATTAAATCTAATTAATTGTTAATTAGATATAAACGAACTAAATGGTGAATTAAATAAATATTAATTATTTATTTAAAACGACAAAACTATCGGTTCAAAAA